>OU911038.1:36235752-37435752 GCA_918358695.1 Melinaea menophilus ssp. n. AW-2005 | reverse complement strand
TGCGTTAAATAAATATTATCATGCTAATATTTACTTTTAACTATCTCGTTAATGAACTTGGGAAACCCTTGTTTCTTATTTCCCTATCCTCGTGCAATGCTATATCTAAGTGAGTTATTACCGTTATTTCTATTTATTTTAAAATAACTTCAATAGATTTGATTATAAAATAACTCTAAATGATCATAGAGACCGCCATGATACTTCAGTATTTAGTTTATACTATCTTAGTTTGTGTTAAACTTATGTATAAAAACTACAAAGAAAGACTTGTTAGGTTTTTTGAATATTAATACCGAGTCCTATTTCATTAACGGGAAAAGAAAATTATTTGGATATTCCATTATTTTAAAAGACTAGAATGGAATTTCGTGTATTTGAAGGTGTTTTTTGTTGAACAAAATTGATTTTGATAAGACTTTTACAGACCGAAAATTTTAAAAGATCATATTTAAAAAACTATTCTTTCCGTTAATATCAGAATAAACCATAAAAAGTACTTATACATATTTTGTTTTGTTCTTAAGGATTTGATATAACACATGTCACCAATGTTTAATCTTAATCAGGGATATAATATTATCCGATGCATAAAAATGCAAATACGATTATTTTTATATTAAAAAGATAACGCTTATCATTTAGAGCAAGACAAGACCGAGACCTATTTAATTAATCGTTGAAATATAAGAAAGGCTACTTATTTTGACTCAAACTTTACACCCCGTCGTCATCAAACTAATAGCGACTGTTTTTTTTATTTTAAGTAGTAAATAGAATAATATCTTTCTTTCTTTAGGTTTCTTAAGTTAAAGAATAACAAATAATAATCATAACATGGCAAACATTAAAGCCTATTTAAATATAAATTTCATTTATCTTTCAAATCTTATTATGGAAGATGTATACGAAAAAATGATTTCATCATACTTATAAACAATTTTCAAGAAACCTTCCATAGATAACATGTCTTATCTGTTGCGTCGCTGGGGGTCGGATGTTTCCTTTATCTAACTATGGTTTGTTTTTAACTATTTGTTTATCTTATTTTATCGGTCATCCGTAATTACGTCTTTCATAAAATAATACCATAGATATTTTGATTATTATATAATGATGTATCAATTATAATTTATTATTAACAAATTATTAACTTTTTAAGCAAAGCTAAAAATTAAATTTCAGAAATCTGGTAAATTTTATAAAGAAAAGTATACACTAAGCATAAATTTTGGAAATTTCATACTTAAGGAGGTTTATTAAATGATGAATGACATTGTTATTCTTAATTTATATCATGAAAACTTGTAATTGTAATTATGCCTTCCATGAGAATTAAGAACATATATTTCTCAGGATGTCTTGAAATTTTAGAAATTCTATAAGTGGGGGTAATTTTTTTAATAACTATTTTTTTTACTTTATAGTAATAAATCACTACTATGCTCTATAGGACATATAGTTATAATTTTCCATATTGTGAAGGCCAAAATTCAAGAAAATTGGTTGCAAAGACGTAATGTATTTCGAAATGTATAGTATGCAGTATGCAATTCTGAGCTTTAAAGCTAATAGTTAAAGTATTAATTAACATAAATAGTCACAGTTATGTTAAATAGTTCAATGAACGAGAAATAGCGGAGAAAGTTACTATAATTGTGAATGTATTTATGACAAAAGTATAATAAATATATCTTTAGGGATCGGTTGTAAAATTCCACTCGAATATTTTTATAAATCATTTTATTATTTACTCGCAAAGGAACTTTTATATGTTTATACGATAATTATCATCTCGTTATATATAAAATATATATGATATATATTAAAGAATCGTGTTTGTTCTCGTATGCGTTACTAATTTTACAGATTTATTAAGGCTTGTTAAAATTTCGAGAAATGATAGAAACATATTTATTTATTCATTATTTTAAGACCCGGAGTTCATTATTTATTATTTCAGTCACACGTTGTAATGGTCTTAATAAAATTGTGATAAGGGATGTTGATCTTCATGTGTTTGTTTATAATCAATTGAACACTCTACGGCACGATACAACTTCGAACGAGGAAAAATGTAAGTCAGAATTCAGAATATTAAAAAAATTCAAAATCTTTAGGTAAACCACTTGGTCGTTATTTAAATACTTATATGGTTATAAAGAAATCTGTCTCCTAAACTATTCCAATATTCTAGGATTTACCTCCAGTTTACATAACGAAAATTGTATGTTAAGTGTGTTTCACTAATATCGGTAACGGTAGAGTTTTTATAATGCCATCTAATATTGATCTCGGATTCTGATTGTCTTGGCTTAAAAACAAATGGAATATTATGAACCACCGGCACCAAAAGGTATTTGGGTCGAGCAGTAACTCTAGATATTGCGAAAATCTTCGATCGAATGTAGCCCAAATTGTTTTTATCAAAGCAACCTTGGGGTTTTTCAAGATTTTATTGTAGGATCATCAACTGTCTCACTACTCGCTTGGCATGGACGTCGTGCTCTATGATTTTCTCTCTGGAAAATTTTTGTTTCATTGATATTTGCTACTCTTGGCTACTTAAGGCGATGGAAGTATTTTGTACAAATAATAATCAAAAGAATGCTCTCTAAATCTGCACTACTGCCAGTATTAGACTATGGTTATTCTTGTTACCTAGATCTCAAGCAAGAACTTATTTCTAACCTGAAAATGTTCGATCACGTACCACAGAACCGCGCACAGTTAAAGTGCTGTTGCCTAAGAGACATACATATCCTATCCCTACTTTATCGGATCCTATACTTTATTCAATGTCCAAAATACTTCTACTTAAAAAAAAGACTAAACTTCCTTGGGCAATGACCGTCTATGTTTATTTACTTCCCGTAACGATAATAATCTACAAGTGACGTTTTGTGATAACTCGTCCACGAAAAAGTGTGTCAGGCTAGGGAATTCTCGCTTTGCCGAAATATGTCACTCAGTCCCTGAGCATTTTTAAAAGCGTTTAAAAATTTATGATCTACTCATATGTAGAAACTAAATGTAGTACAATATAAGAATATGTATATTAGCATATTTTATATATGTGTAGAATTTTAGTGTAGGTAATTTATTTTATAGTGCTTGGTGCACCAATCCTTTTTCACGACCTCTTACAAAGAGTTATCAGGAAGAGCTTTCCTTAGCCATGAGACCGCCTTTGCCAATTTGTCATATATTTTAAGTTATGTTATGTATTCTACTATCGAAGTGTGTGCAACAAAGAAGAAAATAAATGAAAAGAAAAAAATAAGGAAATTCCCTTCGAAAGGTGTAATTCATATCTGAAACTGAACTAAACTTATTAGGTTCTAAAAATATTCACCATATTTTTTAAAATGTAAAGGATTCCGAACTCTTCCTTCTCTCCACAGTACCTCACTAATTTGTGTACTTGGAGGGTAGTAACCCTATTGCAAGATGTGGATAACTATAACTATCAAGTCGGCCGATTGCCCACTAAGTGTTAATTATAAGAAAAACTATACAGTAGAATAAATCCCTAATTGTTTAATATTAATAGAAGTGCTAAAGTATAGAATTCCTCCCGATGCATTTATTAGCCAAATTGCAAGCCATAAATTAATCCCCTACGAGTATATAACTGTCTCTTGTCTATACTTATGGTAAAATGGTCTTTATTTACCTATGGTAAAATATTATGTATTATGGATAATGCATTCAGATAACTCTAGAACTCGATAAAATATTTGTATTCTTTTCAAAATAAGTAAAAATAGTTAATAAACTATAATTGTACATATACTTTAAAAAGTGTTTTTATTTTAGAAAATGCTCATAATAAGATTTGACAATCTACTTTAAAATGTGTTTTTATCTACCAAAATATTATTATTAGCTAATGTCACAGATTGTAGTCATAGTAAGTTTTATATAACGATTTAAACACAATATTCTTATTATTTTCCGATTACAAAGAAAGGTCAGTTTTATTAGTTTATTCGTCAAAGTAAAAATATTTTAAATTAGTTTTGTCGATCTTCAAGTCATTTAAGTCATTTATTTAATGACAGATAAACTTAGGTATGTGGCGACGAAAAAAAAATATTTTAAGTTTAGTTTCACTAAAGTTTCAAAAGTTTCAGTTTTGTTCTATAACTGAATTATAAAACAATTATTTTAAAAATATGGCATATTTTTTTTTATAGTTATTATACACAAATATGCCTAGTTACCTTAGATTTCCTAACTAGCTACAAATTTACATATATCTATATATTTGACTAAGAGCTAACTATTTATTAAAAGTGATCAATTTTGTAATAACTGAAATAATTAGTTCATGGCGAGGGCAAAGAACCTTGTGTAATTTCCGTTAGGAAATCTGAATATATGAGAATTGACTACTACTCGTGTTTTAATGTCTCAAGGTATTAAAATTATTTTTTTGTTAGTAATATAATTTTCTTGTACCACATGGGTGGAAGCTATCACTTTCGGTATTGATGATAGAAGTGTAATAGTTCAGATATTCATCCATTAGTAGTATCCATCCATCCATCCATCCATCCATCTATCCGAGTAGAGTTATATCAATATATAAAATGTTCATATCTAATAAGACAGACTTAAATTGCATAACTAACTATTTTGATACTTTTTGCAGAAAAATGAACAATAATAAGCCAGAGTTACCTTTGCACAAAATAAATCAAGATAAATCACATCAAGAGATCGATTTAGAAAGTGCTTTGGAGTTGTGTGGTAGGACATCTTAAATAAGCTAAAAATACATATTATTTAAATTATATGTAATCTATTTTTGAGTAAATAGCAATGTCTATATATAAGTAATAGTATTCAATTTTTTCATAGGCGCTGGAAAATATCAAGTATTTCATTGTGCTCTCATGGTAGCTGTACTCGGCAGCGTAGTCCTGGAAATGATTGGATGTTCATTTATTTTACCTGCTGCAGCCTGCGACCTTGAACTATCTGATAACTTAAGAGGAATTCTCACATCTATTCCCAATATCGGTATAACTTTGACTACTATTATTTAATAGTTATTATATTATATTATTTTTTGGGCTATAAAGGTATTTATTACGAATTTTACTCTTAAACCTCAGGGATTATTTTAACGGCGCCATTCTGGGGTCGAGCGGCAGATGCCGTCGGTAGAAAGCCAGTGCTTTTATTTTCCACAGCAGCCACTGGTATCTTTGCCCTCTTGGCAGCATTCATGCCAAATGTACTGGGTTTTACATTGTGCAAGTTCGCCAGCTCGTTATTGTAAGTACTTATGTATATAATAAAAATAGATATTAGTTTTATACATGATATATATTAAAGTATGTTATATATTTTATATAAGGTTGAAGATAACTCCTTAAGGTTATATTTCAGCCTTTCCTGTCCATCATCATTGGGTTTCGCGTACGTAGGAGAGCTGATGCCGAGACGAAGAAGAGATTTGGCTTTACTGATTTGCAACGCCCTTTTAATGCTCACATCGTCGTTATGTCCGAGTACGTACTACTATAACCTCATTTTATATCTAGCGTAATCAATTTTTTTCCCGTACTTATCAGATCTGTCACCTTTTAAAAGAGAAAAAGTTTTATCCTAACAAGAATAATTCTACAAAGTCCAGAAAATAATAAGATCATTATATAGTTTTGGCGTGGGGCATTCTCTCACACGATTGGGCGTCCAGTCCCATATCTGTAAAAGCCTGGCGACTTCTGACAGCGGTATACGCTACTCTTGTAATATTCGCTGCTTTGTGGCTGACTCAAGCCAAAGAGAGCCCCAAGTTCCTCATGATGAAAGACAATCAGGAAGAAGCGTTGGAAGTCTTGAGGCATATATTTGCCAAAAATACTGGATACGATAAAGACCTCTATTCTGTAAGTATACTGTTTCAAATTGGCTAAATTAAAAAAACTGATTTGCTATTCGCCTTTGTTTGTTTGATTAGTTGTGTTAAGCTACATGATACATAATAAAGCTAGTTTCACCCTAATTTCTAATTTACTAGCTTTGACAAACACCTTCACTCACGTTGTCTAAATTTCTTTTTACTACGCTACCTGGCTGGCTCGCGGAGCTAATAATTCTTTAGTGACGTTAATTTTAAATCTATCATATAGATAAATTTTCTCAGTGTCTTACATATTACCTATTTGTATTGTATGCGAATCAAAAATCAACATTTTAAATGGGATTCATATTTCAGGTGACATCGCTCAAAAGTTGCGTTGACAACAATAAAATTACCTTGACCAATGACAGTAGGAGTTCAGCGTTGGCTCTACTGAGACCTCCACATTTGAAATGGTTTGCGTTGACTGGCTTCCTTATGTTCGGCTTATTTTCATTGTAAGTTATTTTGAATGTTGAACACGAAAAATAATTGACTAATGTGTAAGAGACACAAAGGTTTTTAAATATTAAAGATTTATAAATATTAGAGTTAAAACTAATAAAAGGACATTTTTTTGTTAGTTTTAAACTCGTTTAATATTTATAATTCCTATCGATATCTCCCTATCCATCTAGAACTTTTGTGGTATTTTGATGAGTGAACTTGGGCAAAAAAACTTTCAATAACAACGTTTCATAATTTTTTAACCCATTTTATTAGTTCTATTTATTATTGCCTTTTATTAAAATATGTATCTTACCCATTAAATACATGAGCTCAATGTAAAATAACACGTAGGTAATATACAAAATCACAAACCTTCTATTTAAAATTACTAGGATCCGTCAACCGTGCGCGGCGGATGTTGATCTGAGCCCCTCTCCTTTCTTCTTTCCTTGATAACTTTTGAATGGCTAAACATTTTTTCAATCTGTTTTCTCTATAACATCCGCATTCGGCTCAAACATACATGAGAAAATTTTTAGCTAACTACCTTGTCGCATTCTGGAGACAACTAAACAAAAAAGTGGTCTCAAAACGGTTAAGAGCTTCGCTTACGCTCAGGTCAATCATTGTCATGTTGAAGAAATTTTAGTAACGGTTAATATATTTGTGTAAATGTCATTAAATAAACATAAAATTAATTATTATCAGTTTAAACGATCCAAAATATTCTTTATGGGTTGAAAGCTTCTTATTTATCCATTTAGATAAAAGTCCAATTCCTGAAGACTCTAGAAAAATATAATATATCGTAGAATTTTGAGATTCGAAATGAATATTAATGCAGGACATTAGTTATATAGTATAGTTATACTACCCGTATCTCAAGGCCTTATCACCGAACAACCTTAATACCGAACCTTAAACCGAACCTTATAAAACGAATGTTTTCTGATATATTGAACTCGTAGCAATTAGTTTTAAAAAAATTTAACACAGTTTATGTATAAATTATACAAATACAAGAATATCAACAATAAATATAAAATTTAGAATCTTAATTAAACTAAATTTAGAAAAAGATTTTTTTATTATCAAAGCTAGCACCAGTTTGGATAGTTGTTTTCCACAGACCTGAGAAGTATGTTTAATAAAGTTGTCTGATTCATATGTACTACGTACATATTTAAGATTTACGAAAATTTACTGACCTGCGACCCTAACATTTGGGCTTTTTTTAACTTATCTGGTAAAGAATTTCTAGACGTATAGATATAGAGAATGGTATTTATATTACAGGCTTTACCAGAACAGGATGCCCTAAAACATAAGACTGTAAAAATAACTATAATAAACTAATTTGCCAGTAGTTTAGTGAGTAAAAGATCTTTGTTTACAGCAAATTTATGTTTAGCAACTAGATCAACACGTTCAGTTGTATGGGAACATTTTTGCTATTTAGGAACTACAGTGACTAAACAAAACTTACTTACAATATTATTTTTTGCTAATTTTCAGACCTTAAATGAAATAAAATATTTTATGAGAAAACACCAACATCAGAAGGTGGTAGGAGTTAAGTTAAATGATTAAGTTTCAAATTTTTTATGAGAGTAAATTTTGTTAAAATATTTGAAAAAATCTAATGAAATCAGTAAACTGCAATTGAATTGATTTGAATTAAATAATGTACATCATATAAATACGAGGAACAAAAGATAAGCTTGCCTGTTACTCGCCTAAGAAATGTGAGTAATTCTTTTATGAGCAATGTATACAATTTTTCAGTTAGTTTTACCCTTTTCCTACTTTAAAACACTTTAAGGAACGTTTGTGTGGATACTACAGTATTCAAAATACTGTATCTAGAACATGATACACGTATGAAGCGTTTGCTGCAAGATTTATCATAAAAGTATTTTAGGTTTTAAGTATGGCTTAAAAAAAAGAAACAAGACAAGCCCGCTGAGTTTTTGTCGCCAGCTCATCTTTGGTCAGTCGCAAATACATTCTGATCTTGTGGTAGCTATGACAATGAATAAACGTTTTTTTATAAAACTGACTTTCAATAAAGATTTTGATTATTTTTTTTAAGTGATTGTGTTTCTTTGTTACTAATTATTTTGTAATCAAATGCGGTTGATCTCCTCAATTGTCAGAACATAACATTATTTTTTTTCTTATATCTCGGTGGTAAAGTAGTAAATTCCGTTATTCTACTTGACTTTATGAACAAGCAAACAAAAAATGATCTGAATCTTATAATGCTAATAAACAATAATTTATGATTTTAATCCAACGCTCTGTAATATACATACATTACATTGCATTGTTTATCAAAATAAGTTAATTCGATTATATTTATTTAAGTTAATTATACACTCATTCGTACACAATAATAATTTAAAGAACATCGCCAGATGTATGTCCGAAAATATAAATGTTTCTAATAAGTTTGGATTAAAAAAAACTATATTCGCTAGAATGATTTATAAGTTCATTCTAATGTTATTCTGTTAAAAGCTGATCAGACAAATATTTTCATCTTATATTATCTGTTCTTAGTTTCATTTAAGATAAGTAAAATTCAATTTATGGTTTAAATAACTTTCACAGACTGCTTCACTTTATTTTGATTTCGGACAAAGTCATCTTGATAATTTCTTTTTTAATCAGACACAGTTATCCTAATCCTGATAAGAGCTTGAAACAAACAATGCATTTCATTGAACGTTTACTTATGAACGACTTTCATTTTAGGTTGAACGGTTTATTTTTGTTCGCACCCAACATAATAAACAAGGTAGTGACGTCAGACGAGCACCACGCTATCTGCGTCTTGATGAACCAACCTGAAAACAAGGTATTTACCGGATTAAGATGATTCACGTTAATGTTAAATCTTTAAGGGCATTCTCTAAAGTAAAGTAGGATTTGGAAAATTTAATACATAATTTTAATTTTATGTTAATCTAGACGTTAAATACAACTTGCACGGACAGCATATCTTACGGAACCTTTCAAATCACTATCATGTCTTCACTGATTTACGGCGCTATAGTGATGCTGATCAGCCTCAGTCCGATCTCGAAGAAGATTCAGCTTGTTGTCATGTTCTCTCTCGTCGGGATCTCCTGTATCGTATCTGTCTTGACTTCAAACAGGTAGGAACGACTTTTAAGGACTTCTTTATGTAACGTTTCATATTTATTCTTATAGTACTCTAAGTAGAAATATAATTAAATGTCAGTTACAATAATCATATCACTTTATCAAATGATTTCAAGTTTAGAAAATAAATATTATTAATTCTTTATCATTACAATCGTCTGTAGGTTAGTGGCAGGAGTGTCGATGTCGGCTCTACAGATAACAGCGCTGGGGATCGGTCCGCTGACCGCATATTCTGTGCAAATTTTTCCAACAGCCTTAAGGTATGATCTTTAAACAGAGTAATTTGTAAATTCAACGAATTAATTCTATACTTAAGGTTACATAAGTATGACATATCTTTAAATAAGGTGAATATATTTATTAAATAATACGTTACAGCTAGATCGATAAATCAAGAGTAAATGTAGACGACCTTTTATTTAAAAAAGTTCTCGGGTTTCTAAACCAATACTAATAAATAACAAAACATTAACGACTTCTATTTATCATATTTCTTAGTGATATACCACCTACCAATCAATCTAACGCGTGCAATAAACGAGGATAAAAAGAAAATAATAATGACAAATATTATTCTTAAACCTTGTTAATTACTTATAAAGAAGTAAATCAATAAATATGTATTTTATTTATATGGTACATAATAGGAAAAACAGTGTTTTAACATTAACACTACCTACAGGTATAGAGTAATAAGGGAATACCAATATTCACAGTATCATATAGATTTGTTGACAGTGATGCCGATATATTAATAAAAAAAACCAGATACACATTTGAACGACATAAGATGATAATAAAATCATTATATACAAATCATATCCTATATATTTTATTATATTTTAATCTGATAAACGTATCGATAATATTAACAATATCTAATAAAAATCTATAAATATAGTTAGTTGTTAATCAATATTTTAATAAATGAGCAGTTTTTTAATTTGTATATATTAACTATAAATTAATTGTTCTTGAAACTTTCCATTATCCTTTTGACGAAACTATCAGCGGCTCGTAACCGTATATTTATAAACAACTGAAAAAAATAAGTGTGAATCGCATAAACATAATCACAATAAATATTTGGTTGTATTTTCTAGTTTTCCCAAATATAAATCAGTAAAACTTATCAAGATACGATCTGCAAACAAGACTGACATACGATCTGCAAACATTCGCACCGTGAATGGAAATACCGACGCAGAACTAAAATTTATACTTCGTTTGTGATCTTGTGATCACGATTTTTACGATTTTTACGATTTATAGATATTGGGTTACTAAAAATCTACATAGTGGTTCTGTTTTTTAATGTCTGTAAACTGATATACTTGAATAAGATATTAATAAGCTGACATTTAAATATTTGTTGTCTATAGATGCATTGGACAAAGAATAACGAAAAAAGTTTTATATATAAGTGCTTGCCCAAATTAGTACCACTTTATAGATTGGGTCAAAATAAATAGTCGAATCAAATCAAACAATTAGCAGTTAAGTTTACCTACTATGGTTTATTTTCTACCAGAATAGAAAGTTAAATAACAGATATTATTACACATGTTTATTCCAATATATAAACTGGTTTTCACGTGATGTATAAACAATTAAAAATATATATCAATAATGTTTTTTTATCTAAATTCCTCAAAATACTTTTTGAAAATGGCTTTAAATGTTTATTAATGATAATAATTTTTGTTACGAAATTGCACGACCGGAATATACCGCACCCCCAGTGCAGTCATTGTATATTTGAAGTATCCAACTTATTATTGATATGTAGG
Source organism: Melinaea menophilus ssp. n. AW-2005 (assembly GCA_918358695.1). Classification (NCBI taxonomy): domain Eukaryota; kingdom Metazoa; phylum Arthropoda; class Insecta; order Lepidoptera; family Nymphalidae; genus Melinaea; species Melinaea menophilus. Next base: position 37,424,424 of record OU911038.1, on the reverse strand, counting down.
AGGGACAGAGTTGGAGATAGCACGCAACCTTGGAGTACACTAGCATACATCATCCATTCCATGAGACTGGGACTATGCCTTTAAGGTAGGAATACTGAAAGAATCGCGTTAGCACTGGAGTCAACTCAGGGAGCACATGTTTATAGCGCCATTGGAAAAATGCCACCCGACCCAAGAAAAGTAGAGATTTTCGGATGGTTTTTTGACGATAAACTATTTACAGCATTGATCTCTGATATCGCGGGATAATAAGCGGTGTCTTCCTTTCGTCGTTAAAAGTCAAGTTTGAGGCAAAAAGAGGGCTCAAGCGATCGGCTTACTCTTTTGCCATGTGAGCCAGAGATTAAATCCCAATCTGCAATATAGGAAGGGACGGCTGGCAAAAGTTTTTCAGAGTGGCTTTGGAAAGTGCCCAGAACTTGCGCGTGCTAGGCAGGGCCAGCTGATCCCCAGTTTTGACGACATGCCTGAACTTTTCTCTAGCGATTTGCCGTTTGAAGAGTATAGAGGCACTGTTATATTTCCTATTCAGAACTCTAGAATTTGGATCCTTCGTATCTAACGCATTAGCCCAAGCTTGATAGGCCTGCCCTTTGCAATCTACTGCAGCCCTGACGGACACATTAAACCAAGGCCACGGACTGCCGCTAAGTGGTACCATAGAGCTTGGTACAAATTATTCCATCTCCTGTAGTATCACATCAGCTTGAGCCGTTACGCAGTCAATGCTATCATTAGAAGGGAATAAATCCGATCTCCATAAGTAGGATACAAAAAAAGACCACATTCCATACCAAGCCATTAACTTCTAGTTCCCAACGCAACAGGTCACAGGTCTTGTGCGAGCCGGACGTTAAATGGGCACTACACTCCGTACCAAGCAATGATCGGAGGACCAGAGGGAATCCTCGACAGTGACCTGGTACTTTCCAGGATTTGTATTCAGCGGAAGATACAACAAGGAGCTGGCTTTTTGTTTAGGCTTTCGGATTCTCTCACTCACAGCTGAATTAGGTAACTACTTTTTGATCTTCCGTGTGAGTGTGGTCCTGCCCCAATCCAGCCAGCCCTATAAAAGCTGCTGTCAATTGACTAGGTTTATAAGGAGAACATGAAAGCTAACACTTATTGAAGAATGCACTGTAAATACATTAAATTTATAAAAAATACATTACAAACACTAAAACGCCTCTGACACGAACAAATCAATTTTAGGATTAGATGTAACCGCTTTAAGCATCATCAATAGGTACTAGATCACCGCGTGCTTTCAAAGTTACCTTTGAAACTAACTTTTCAATTTGTGTTTTGCCTGAACGTGACATCACAATTCAACAAGATGGTAATGCCACTTATACACGATCATTTTCCATATTACATAATATGAAAAATAATCTACTTTTAATCAAGGAAATGTTAATTGCACTATTATTATTATTGTTTATTTTATTCTCTGTACGGTACATAAAAACATATGTCATGTAAATACTGAATAAGGTTTTAAGTTTTAAAAATATTGAAAAAAAAATAGGTTTATTATTTCCTTCTTGCATCCATTGTAAATGAATCATAAAATAACATAAAGATTTGTCAGCGGAAGACTTTAATATCTAAAATGCAATGTCGGTGTAACTAAGATATTCGAAATTTAATTCATCTGTAATATTATCTGAAATAAAAAAATAATATTATTAAGCAGGGCCACAGCAGTAGGAGCAATTCTCATGCTAGGACGGGTGGGCTCAGTGGTTGGAGCTAATGCAGCTGGAATCTTCCTCGCTGGTTCCTGCACATCCACCTTTTATGGATTTTCAGGACTGCTTTTCTGTAAGACATACCATTACATTTACATATCTTATTTGTATATAATATAAATATATTAGGAAAAGTACACAAATAAATCTATATAATGTTTAGTTTGCGGAAAATCTATTGACCGCTAACTTTGGTAACCTTACCTCGATACAGTGTACTATTTAAATTTTTTCTTTTATATATATATATATACTTAGACGGCGCCAGGATTATCTTTAGGGAGGTGCAGTTGCATCTACACATACTAGTAACCAATATAAAATATAGAATTAAACATGTATGGCATGTGGATAACAGAGTTGCCATTATTAGGTGCTTTTTCTATATCTCTCTGATAGTTGATAACCATTGCTCTCCCGGTCATTCAGTCGGGTAAAATTTTGTATTTTTTTTCTATGTACTTTCTTTTCAGACAGGGGGGTGCAATTACATCCCCTTGTACCTCGCTTCCGGAGGAATATAAGAAAAAGTATCTTTAACTTGGTTATACAATCTAATAAACAGAATCTTAATTTCATACTTTTATAAATTATATTATTCTTCCAGTTTGTGCTTTCCTGAGTGCTCTTCTGCCAAAAGACACGTGGACCAATCACATCACATGAAGAACAGAAGGTATACACTTCGAGTTACTATTACACATATTCTCACAAGAGCTAAGGTTTTGTAAACCAACTTTATATAATATTATAAAAAATATTTATAAGTCTTATTTCTTACCAGATGTTTCTAATGACTTCTCCTGATTCAAGTAATAGGTCACCTATCTTCGTTTCAATTTTATAGAAATCTTCCATAAAAAATTAAATCATTGTTAAATATAAAATAATAACACCACAGCAAAGTTTATACAAATCCGTTCAATAATATGTGCATATTTTGAATAATCCATTAACTTATACTGTAATTCCATTAAAACTCCTCTATTCATTTTTCACTCCCTGAGTGATTAAATGCTTAGTGATAATGTTAAAAATCTAGATATAAATTTAGACAACACTTTATATTGGACAATCCACTTAAAGGAAGTTAGCAAGAAGATTTTTGGTTTTATGAGCTTATTGCCACAGTTTAACAAAATCTTACTCAATTAAAACTATGTTAGTACAATCTCTACTTCTTAGCATTTTCTTTAATTATTCTAATATAACTAAAGACCAACTTAATAAATTGTAGGATCTTGACGACATTAGATTCAATTAAGTGATTAACTTAAGTGGTTATATATTGTACATAATATATATAAATAGTATATTATGTATTACCCCGATGTAATCAGAATAAGGTTGTCTGGAAGATACCTACCTAGCGAGCGATAAGACCGCCTTAACGTATACCTATCCATACTGACAATGTGGTTTGTACTGTATTTTTTATCTTAGTGATGTGCAATAAAGTACATTATATTTTGTAAAATTACTATTAACTATAAATCTTTACGGAAAAATAAATCTAAGAAAACGGAAAACGCATTCTTATTTCATAAGTCATCTATATAACTTTAAGGTAACTTTTAGGTAAGAATAAATGATCTTTGATTGATGATCGTTCTTCTTGATTTTCATATGTTATATATAACATATGAAAATCAAGAAGAATGAAGAACAATATGAACAGTATATAATAAATAATTTATATAAACAGATAGTATTATATGTGCCGTGAGTGATATCAGTTTATTTGAAAACGCATTAATTAATTTATAGTACTTATAAATCTTATATTTCTCCATAACATCGCTTTTTATTTTATTTCTTCAATAATTCTTCAAAAAGAGAGTATTTTATTTCTCCTTCCAGTAACATAATTGCTTCCTAAACATATAAATTATTATATCACATTTCAGAACATTAAAACTTTTCAATAAATAGCAAAACCGAAAAATAAACATTATTTAAATATGTTGCTATTCGGGAATATATATATATATATATATATATTAGTTAGTTTGTAAAGACAATGAGTAATCTTTTGTAATTTTTAGTTGTAGTTTCCCACGGATGTGATGAGAAAAGACTCAACGAATTTAATAGAAACGACCTTACTCTTTAAGACAATTTGCTTTATAAATCGAATTTATCACTTGCAAAAAATATCAAATGCAATTATTCGCATTATTAACGATGTTATAAAAAAAACTTAATAATAAGGGAATCTATAGAATCCCTCAATTATTAAGGAGAGAGGAAGGTAATTCAATCGGTAACATTGTTATCTTTTGTATTGTCTGATAATTTGATCTAGAAAATGACTTTAATGTTTACTATTTTATGTAATCAGTTTTTCCGATTTGATTATTTCCTTATCAGTTATAATGATTAGCGTTTTAATTTCTTTACAAGCATTTCACTTTGTTCTGATTATTTCTTAAAAATTCAAAATAACTGTTTAAATGACTTTATGTGACCTTAATCCTTAGAAGGACAATAATGGTTTGGAATCACAATTATTCTTGCAACGTCATCTTTTAAAATCACAATAGTAGCTGGGGGTATGTCAGTTTCATAGCTAAGTCGAGCAAAAAGCCACGGCCGTACTCTTTTTCTCTAAGTAGTTCGGGCCCTTTGAAAACCTCTGTAAAAATCTAAAAAGACCTCAGTGAGATGTAGACCAGGATATATTTCCAATTTAATTTGAACCAGTAATTTAAGAGTTATTACAAGTCTGAATCTAAAACTATCTCACCGATCATAAAAATAGAAGTGGTGCTTCCCGTTAACCTCGAGGCCTGAATTTTTTTATACAATTAGATATTAGTGTCTAAGCAAAGGAAAAACAATCAAAACTTTGAAAATCGAAGATGTGAAGTATTTATTGTGGAACATCATGTTGCTATTACGATAAATTATAAATGCAAAAATAACACCATCTGTCTGTAACGCTTACACCTAACCGTAGATTTTGAAGTCATTTTGTATAGAGATATTTTAGATAGGATACTTTATTTATATATCTCCTTTTGCTGAGAATTTCTTGGATAATAACATATAACATATAGACATTTTACTAAAAAGTTACCTAAAATCTTAAAGATTATCTTAAGAAGCTATTCAATAAAGATTTAACACGTATATTTTATTTGATTTGTCACGTATTGAATGATTGTAATTTGTCGTTCTATACACATCTAGTAAAATGAAAGATCGTCTAGTAATAAATAATATATGTGTACAATATACATTGTTCTATGTGTATCTGACCTGGCTTTTGAACCTTTTTCAAAATTTGTTCATTAACTTTGACTATAATGACTATATAATATTATACACCATAACACAACACAATATAACACAGCACAGCACAGCACAGCACAGCACAGCACACCACACCACAGTACAACACAGCACGGCACAGCACAGCACAACACAGCACAACACAGCACAACACAACACAATATAATATAATAATAAACATATTACAACTCGTACACAGTTGGGTTTTTAATTCTTCATTATAATTTTTATTGAATCTAAATAATGTCAAATACACATAATATTTTTTTATATATTAAGTAGCAAGTATGAATATTCTCCAGCTCTCCTTTAGTATTCTAGATTCTAGCTCTAGTTTATTTTATATATAAACGTATTTGTGATAAAAGGAAACCTTTACAATACGCACAATAACAGACACCTCTACTACTACCTCTTGTGAATCCTCGGATGTTGCAATAGTTCATGGGCGGCGGTGATCACTTATCATCTGTGTTTAAAAAAAACACTTATTAATTAACAGACACATCAATTCAATTGAACTAATGACACTTTTTAATACAGTGTCTTTATTCTTTGGAATGTCCATTGTATCTTTATTCTTTGGAATGTCTATTTTATGATATAAATTGTTGTATGACATTCCAAAGAATTAAGATGTACATTTAATTTTTCTAACAACAAATAATGAAATACGTAAAACTGTTTAGTTGTTTTTAAACATTCTTAACTTTACTCACAAGGGCCGAATGTCAATATAAGTTATTAATTAAAGGCGGAAGGTTGTGTCAATACTGTTGTTGTGGTTGTGTGTTATACTGGAGGAAGTTCACGTAAAAAGCATGAGGAGCCCCCGGAGGGCATGTATGAAGAGATTAATGTCTGGGGGCGAGGCGAAAGAGGTATGCAGGGACGGTAGCGTTTGGCGCTCCGTCGGCTTTGGCTACCTCGCAAGGGATATGGCGTGAAGGTTGTGTCAAATTGGATCCACTTTAAAATACAAGCACTACACAACAGCGGAAGACCTTACTTCAACTAGTTAGAAGTAATCCTTTGTATACCTATACAGTCTTAAAAATATTAGGGACCTCGAAATAACTTAATAGGTACCTGCTTACAAAACATTCATAACGCTTATAAAATGTATTATTTTATGCGAATAAAATAGTACTATATTAGTATATAAATTTCTAATGCATTCTTAATTAGAATACACCCTTTATCTGGAGTTTAAACTATCCATCACACGTTAGAAATCTAGAAAGTAACAATATGCAAGAAAATACTTCTTATAAACAAAAATTCTTAAGTAAATAATATTTTTTTCTTATAATCATCTTCTATTTTACTAAACTAACATAGGATATATATAAAAATAAGTAAAATTTTTATGTAGTTAAAATCTATGTATACATATTACAAATGTTAACGCCTTATAAATTTAGATCTTACTTTTTACTAACATACCTATTACATGGAAAAGAGTGAATTGTTTAAAAATATTAGAACATGGTTGACGTTACTTGTATCCCATGTAATAATTTTAAATCAGTGTCTTGTAACTAGTATATTTTTTCTTACCGTGATGTGAGATTGTTTAATGACTCAAATAAATAAAATTAATTACTCATGTTTTTTCCTTATCAATTCAAACGTGATAAAAATACCCTTTCAAAGATAAATTTGATTTTGTTCTCGGTTTCGATCGATTTCGATATATTTTATTCTGATGTATAAACACTTCAAAATGTCATCAAAATGTATTCAGTAGTTTTTGCGTGAAAGAATATTAAACAGATATACATTGTCACAAACTTTCGCATCTATAATGTTAGTAGAATTCGTCTTTCATGTCGTCAACATTCATATTGATTCACAAATAAATTAGATATATATAATTTAAAAGCATGAGGACCCTCCAGAGGGCATGTATGAAGAGGTTGAAGTCTATGGCCGAGGCGACAGAGGTATGCAGTTACCGTAGCGTTTGGCGCTCCGTCGTCTCTGGCTACCCGGCAAGGTATATGGCGTGAAGCTAAAATAAATAAATATATAATTTGAATAAATAGGTTACTTTTAGGGCTGGCGGGAGTACTAGTACCAAGAGTTAACGACCCCTACCTGTGAATGTCACGGCGCCTACCGCCTAGTACGTTACTCTAAGATAATAACAATACCATAAACTTGAAGCCGTCGGCCGGGCGGCTTATTCATAAATGTGTTCTCGACTCGTCCGCATCGGATGTGACAGTTCATTTCATAATTAAGTCCTTTGTTTTCAAAATCTAAAAATGTGTTAATTTTTTTTTTATAAAATTAAAATAAAATATATCATTACAACAATATAATTTAGAAGGGTTATTTTTCATATCTACCGAAGTAATCAACGTTTGATATCAATAAATTGAAGATAATCCGAATAATAATATACTTAAATAATTATAAAATAATAGAGTGAAAATGACTGCGAACGGGCAAATTGATAAAATCGAGAAAAATGTTTTGATCGCGACGTTGGATGAGGCCATGTTGCACACTGGTGAGTTACTCTACATATAATAATGGACTTTATAACCTGGTATTTACATTTTATTGCAATACATAATAACTATACGATACTTCCTGATCTTAAAATTTAATTTAAGTTTATAAATATGAAATAAACTGTTAAATTATTTAGATGTTCTCTATAACTCCTGTAATACTTCAAGTATAATATAATATCCTGAGAAATACAATAAGTGTCGCAAAATAAAGTAAACCAGTTATCAATAGATATACAGCTGAGTGTACATTGTGTGTTTTATAAACAATACTATTTATTTAATAGTCGTGTATTCAATACTTTAAAATGACTTAATTAACTTATTATTCCTATTTGCTTTTTTTCATTTTCACTTGTATACATTGTATTTACATAGTTTCGAAACGAAAATTAGTCACTTATTTTCTTATTAAATACACCGCCTATTATTATAATTCGTTGTGTAAAAATAAATATTTTTCCTTATCTTTAATTATTTACAGGAAAAACTTATTTGTTAGGAGTAACAGAAAATAAATATTTAATTCATGAAACCTTCAATTAAATGTTAATATTTCAAATGATACAATATCCTGTACTACATTTACATTATTATTTAAAATAATTTTAATTATCTTATCATTGTTCGTAACTATTTCCTTTATAATTTTCTTGTGAGTAGACCCAATCTTACTTTTCGAGTACCCACTCAATCTCAAGGGCCATTTGAGCTTTTCACGATGATTATGACTCCTGTTTCTTAAGAATACGCACAAATAAATAATATTAAACGCTTGATTGTATTTCTATAACTTATACATTGTAGTTATTAAAATATCATTAAATTATTTTAAAATATGATGTTGTATTTTCCTTACAAGATAAATATATTCAGCAATCAGACTACGATAATCTTCAAATCCGCCTCCTAATATATCAATAAAAAGCTTATTTTAGTAAAAAACTAACCACTTACTTAATATTTGACTGCTCTGTTAACTTAATATTTGACTGCTCTGTTAATTTAATATTTGACTGCTCTGTTATAAATGCCTTAAACATGCACTGCCACCATGGTTGACCCCTAATTCTGTAAAGGGCCGAAATACTAAGAAAGTTTAATACCAATACGTTTTTTACTTTCTTAAACATCAATTATGATTGTTACTAAATAAATACTAATGTATATGTATTTTCATTAACGTGTCACCGTTTGATCTAGTATTTGTACCTTGAAACGCCTTATGGCAAAAATAACATATTTGGATTTTCAAGATCTTACAAATAAAAACAAATTAATTAGGCGCTATGACTAAAAATAGAAGATTAATTAAATATACGCAATCTGTGTCTGTGTGTGTATGAAATGACTAATTAGAGCTGTTAAAGATAATGTCTGTGCAAGTAATCGTTTAATTTATTTATTCAGTAAGAAGCTAGTGATCCACTTTCTAGCGCCTTCTACCTTACACGTTTTTTCCAAATCCAGGCCTCTCTTACTTTTTAATGGCCGCCGCCCAACAGTGTGTTAATTACACCAAAAGACATTTAACCGAGCACTCCGAAAGTCTTATTACCTGACGATTATCATAGAATTTCTGGAGCTGGCCATTTATAGAATAGAATAGAATTGTTCTATTACTTTTAAAGTCCTAAGCCTTCTTACTATACCTACAAGCACTATATTATTATACGGTAATAAACAGGATGAATCCGTTAAATATTATCTTAATACCAATCGGTAAAATTTAAGTAATAAAATATCATGTTTCGAAAATTTGTATTGTGATGCTGTATTTGACATTGGTATTTTTTACAAGTAGGTACAAGTAGTTGTAGTAAATAATTGTTTATTATTATTTAGTAGTTAACCATACAGATTTAATTAACATTTTATTGATTTATAAATAATTTATGATCAATTTTTATAAATTGCTTTTATGGTTTAATTGGATAACATAACTGCAAGTTATATATAATTCTAAATAAGGAGTTTGTCAAATCGCATTTATTGTGAGCATACATATTGTATACCCAGGTCTCTATTATAACTGTATGTTATCACATATATACCTAAGTGACGGCATATTTTAGTTAAACAACAGACAACAGTTAAAATATATATATTTTATATAGAACTACTACATATACAAAACTACATTGTAAATACAAAACATGTGCGTTGTATCTGTATGTTTAAACTAAAGTAACTGATAAAATATACCGCGTTATCAGCTGATTCCGGTTACTAAATTCTAATAATAAACAAAACATTGAATATCTTTTAAGACAAAACACGCCCCCTTCAGGTACTACTCTACACGTGAACACTCTCTTCTAATCACATTGTTTAAATAAAACATTATGTTATTTGATAAAATTTGATAGTCCAGACGTAATTCAAAATATTTTTTCCCATTTAGATGTCTAAGCGTTCTACTTTGTTCATGTATTACATTTCCATAAGGGTGTTAAAGAATCTTCAAATTCCCATATCTACAGATTAAACCTATTCACTAATTACTTTTCCCATTCTTTGTTATCGGAGCTAATTGTAGAAACAAAAAAAAATATGTTCTCATTTTTACTAATCTTAATGAGTATTATTAACAATCTGGTGATAGAACCTTACTGTAGTTATTTGACTGAAGAACTACCTCTCTCACAGAAGATCGAAGTGTAGTAACCAAAGTGAGAATTACTCTCTGGCTCGCAAGGGAAAGCCAATCTCGTGGGCACTGTTGTTACCTCAAACTAGATCTTGGATGACCAAGGGAAGGTATCGCCTACCATCCCTCGGTGTCAGAGCTCTTTGCGGGTAACTCTATTTTACTTGGACGTTCATAAATCAAGTAGACCGGATGGAATCCCCTGAGTGACTCCAGTGCTAACACGTCTATTTCGGTACTCCTTAAAAGCCTAGTCCCGGTCTCATGATAACGTGCCCTTGTCCATGTGATCCCTAAGAAGGTGATGCAGGTGACCTATCGTCATTCCCCCTTTTCTCTCCACAATAATGGAGAGTATCATTAAGTGAAGCTCCTAACGTCCTTCGAGGATCATCAGTTGATCAATGATCGGAAATATGGCTTTCACCATTGTCGAACTACTGGTGATCTTCTGTTGTATCTTACTCACCGTTGGGCAACTGTTATAGATAACAAATAAAAGGGTCTGGCACATAGTCTTGATATGACGGCAGCTTTCGACCGCCTATGGCTTAAGAGAGTTCTTTCGAAATGGGATAAATTTTACCTAATTCCTCCTTGAGAATACTCCCCTCATCGTCTCGCCAGGTATTGGAACACTAGGCCCCGACATTACGAACGACCGGACTTTGGAATATCTGTACTACCTGGATGCGTAAAGAACTTCTACTGTACCTACGCTATCCCGGCAAGTAACTTTCTTTCATGTACCAAAAAAGTGTGAAATATACCTTCAAAAAAGACGTATACTTCAACCTCAGAGACCGGGAACGGTCTTGCGATTATCCGAATGTTGTATGAGTTTTTGGGCGGCTGTGATCACTTGTCTTCAAAGATCTGCACGCTCATTTGCCTTCCTTTTATATAAAAAAATAATAATTATAGAATAAACACTAAATACAAATGAGTTTGAAATGAAATTATGTTAGATTAGTCTTTAATAATATCTCTAGTCTGTAAGATTGCCAAAGTGCCAACTCACAACTGTTATTGGACTTAAAAGAAAGTTAATTGCACATTATACCTTAAGAGATACTCGCAACATAATCAATTAGGTCAATAATTTAATGTTTAACAAAAAACAATATTTTGTTATGTAAGTGTACTCCAGTAACACTTTGTTGAGACTGAAAAATAAGGTTGGAAACTATTAACGAACATTTATTGTCGTTTACTAAACCCACTGACTGGTTACTACTATTTTAATATTTATCAAGTAAACCACATTCTATATCTAAACACTTGTAAACTATCGCATTATTTATATTAAACTTATAATCTTATGCGAATAGTATTTTCCTTTGGAACATATATTGTCGCAAAGACGTAATAGTCGGGAAACCCCAATCATAAATATTATTATGATGGAAATTGTTAATATCACGACAAATATTCTAAAGCCCTTTATTGCTAGCAAATATTCAGACAGACTATGATTAATTTAATCTTCATTGAAATATGATAGAGACAAGTCGATACAATATAAGATCGTAGAATAGAAAGTTAACTTTGTATGTAAATGGTATCTAAAATGTTTTTATTAAGAAATCTTTTTAAACCTTTATTAACAAGTTAAATAAATCACAGACATATTAAATATGAACAAGTGTTCAATCAAAGTAGGGCGAAATTGAGAAATTATTTATCATGAATCCCAACTAAATAAAAACTAATAAATTCTGCCATTACAAATTCTAACTTAATAAAGTTGAAAGGAATAAAATTAATTCGTAATAAATAAATTATTTTCTTCAACTTCGACAATTCAATACAAACAACTCCTCGTGGATTTTAACAAAATAATTATACATGTATTTAAATCAGTGTCATTGGCGATTTAGCAGGTTTTGCAAGTAATTCCATTCTAGAGCATTTTTTTTTCCATTTTGACACTTTGTGTAACTATTTATAACGTAGAATAAATTAACTAGATTTCGATATAAACTTTGCTTAAACTAAAGTTTTGGCTTCCATTATGATTTCTATATTAAACGGGTCAAAAGATATCTCAGGGCTGTTTACTTTTTCGTAACTACATTTTATATAACTTAGTGTTATAAAATAATTAAACGAATTAATTTTATAAAGACATAAAAAAGTTAATAAAGTTAAAATTGATATTATTTACAGTTCAATAGGCGAGCATATAGAATATTTTAGCTTTATTGTAAGATTTTGTAAGAGACAGAAAATTAAAACGAATGTTGCTTATGTTCTTAAAGAATAGTAGATATTTTTAGGGATAGAGAGAAGGTTAAAATCAGTGATATTTTTTTTTTACCAGACCTTTTTGTATCTTTTTGAATCTACTATAATGCAAATCAGTTATTTCAATAACTAAAAATAAAAGACCTACCCAGAAATCACATTATTAGATATGTATTCCTCTTTGAAAATCAAATACAATTATACTTAGACATATGTATAAAGAATTGTTTTCTTCTAGGTTTCGGCGTATACAACATCGTACATATGTTGCTAAGTGGTGTAATCCTCATGGGGGTGATAGCTCAAAGTCTGTTAATGGGCTACGTGATGCCTGCAGCGCAATGTGACCTTGACCTTTCGTTGCAGCAGCGAGGGTGGCTGGCTGCTATACCATTTTTGGGTAAGTTGACTGTTATTTGTGTTGTTCATGAGCCTGATCTCCATTTAATAAACTGGCTCATATTCGTGTTTCAATAGCATTTTATTAATAAATCTAATTTGTTTAGAAGATAAAGTGATGTGATACTTAAAGTTGTTAGAAATTTATGTGAATAGATCATACAACATTTTTAAAGTGATTGTCGCTTGTTATTTATTTCCTAGATGCATTTATAAAAAGTCAGAACTGTGCAACATCTCAGCTGCACAATTACAAAGTATAGATACATGAAAAAGAACATGAAAGATACTAGATGAATACTCTTTTAACTTATTAATAATGTATAGGTTTTTTCAATCACACTCATGTACATGTGAGAACATAATAGAATTCAAGTAACGTGTACCGCGCGGTACCAAGAGAATACTAGAATAACTAAACACGCCACAACTACTTCTGTAATCTCATATTTACAAGTAGAAATTCAATTTCTACAAATTGTAATATAATGCCTTATTTTTTAAATCTTGGATAATTCGTTATATTCGGTCAGCTATAATCCTGACGTCGTACATGTGGGGCTGGCTGGCGGACACACGCGGCCGCCGCTTTGTAATGCTGACTTCGATGATCTTGTCGGTCATCTTTGGAGTCATCTCCAGCTTCGCGCCTGACGTCCTTGCGTTCGGGTTGCTTTCCTTCCTCTCATCTGTATTGTATGTTCCTTTCAGATCATACATTAATAAAAAAATATTTTCTATTCAGTTATACGATTAAATATGATATAGGAAATGATTAAAAACAATTACAGCATGTCCGGTCCCTCGGCCGTGGTGTATACTTATCTTGGAGAGTTTACAAACCTTCGACACCGAGATAAGATGGTCGCTTTTGGTTCTTCTTTCGTTGGCATCGGAACGGTCGTTCTACCAGGTTGGTAAATAGTTTATATATTTTCTCTTTTCATATAAGCTTTAATAATTCAATATATTTAATTTGGCTTTCATTTAAATATGTTAAGATTTTTCAGGCGTAATTTGTTATCAGTCTCCAAATTATAAATTACTGTACTAGCAATCCACAACATAATAGTAAACGAAATTATTTATATATAAAGAACCATTTACGTATCGTTTAAATAATCATAATTTTGTTATTAATTCCAGCTGTGTCTTGGCTTATTCTTCCGTTGGAATTCTCCTACCCTATTGGTTTTTTGAACATCGAGTACCGTCCCTGGAGGCTGTTGGTGGTTGCGTGTACTATTCCCTTCGTAATTGGGACTATTTTCCTGATTTTTGCACCTGAAAGTCCAAAGTTTCTTAGCGCAAGTGGAAATTCTGAAGCCGCTTTGACTGTACTTAAGAGAATATACGCCATCAATAATAGAAAGCCTGCAGATACTTTTCCGGTAAATAAAATCCATATTATATTATATATAACACGACTTCTTAGACGTTCTTTAATTATCACGTAGAAAATCTTTTTATTATCTCCTTTATAAATATACAAAACCAAAAATATCTTTAAAAAAACGGACAAATGCAAAAAAAATACAAATAGTTCTGAAATCGAGGTTCGGGTTATTCCTGAAAGATAGCTCCCAAAACGGTAAAATTATTTTAAAAGGATTAAAATAATGCATCGTAAAAATAAATACATCTTTTGAAATATTCACATCATTTTATACGATATATTTTTTTAATTAGCTTAAATTTTAAATTTCGGGCCCTCTATAAGACTATATTTTTTATGATTTAATTACAAATATTAACAGATTTCTCTTGAAGCTGTACTATAACGATGCTACTTGTACTGTAAAAACAACATATTTTTAGCTTAACAAATATTAATTCCGTTGATAGTGTCGAAATTGGCGTTGTTTTTGCATTAACGGTCGCATCTTTATTTTACGTTAAATTAGGAGTTTTATTTTTTCACAACTTCAAGGGGCTGTAGATTCTTTCAATTTACGACCAGACAATTACAACATATTTTACAACGTATACCTATATTCTATCAGGATCTGATTCTCACTCATGAGTTTCTCTCAAGTAACACACTATCGTCTCTGTCAAATATTTTACACTATATTTCTATACACCCATCTATTACCTATACCTTTTATACTTAATTTAATTTTGTTCGTTACCCAAAGCCGGTAACGACCAAAATTAAATGAAGTATAAAAATTTCGACAACAGACAGAAAATAATGACGTTTGACGTATGCTATCTAACAAAACCTTATCTATAATAACTAAGTGCCATCGTAGTCAAGTAATTGGCATAAATTTACCTTTAATAAGACATTTGGAAACCTAACGACTTGCTCCGTAAATCTATTATCGAGTGTAGCTTATAGTATTCTATATTAATATTAATATAACTCATAGTGTAGTTTCTATCGAAATCTATACAGCGCATATTAAAACTTTAACATGAGTTCATCGACCTATAGATTTATTTTAATATACTCATGGTAAATGTAGCGGTGACTTGGAGCTGAACATCGTGCTGAAAGTCTATGTCAAAAGTCTTCACATTGAAGGGGTTACGTGATAGGATTTCAAAATATTTGTTTTACCACTTCCATAGTCCGATAAAATGCCTTTTGTTGTCAGTAGGACAGTAACACGATAATATTTTTATTTCAGGTTAAAAGCCTGGAATCGGAGGGTTCGGGGGGCAAGTCGTCTTCCGGGCTGCGTGGCGTGCTGCAGTCCATGAGCGAGCAGACGTTGCCGCTCTTCCGCTCCCCATTGCTGCCCTGGACGCTGCTGGCATGTTTCGTGCAGTTCGGAATATTCGCCAAGTGAGTATCTTTAATATTTCATCTCTCTTTCCGGTACGAAAGGTACTCTGGAGTAAATGCTATATATAGTTGTCCCTAAAACAAATAAATATCATCGTGCTTTTATTTAAATTTTGCCCCATGCAAGACTATATTCTCTAATACCTGCTAAATGATGTAAGGACTGTATTATTCAATGTATGTTATTTCTTTATTTATAATTATCTAAATAATACTAATTTTTGTATCTTTTTAGTACGAACGGCTTCTATGTATGGTTTCCTACGATATTAAACTCTCTTTTAACATACGAAGGCACGGAGTCCAGGATTTGCGACGTGCTCAAAGCGGAACAGAATACTGGTAATGGCAGTGAGGTTAGTGTGATTTTTATATGAGAGACTAACTTTCATTGCTTTAACAAAACTAAGATCTTAATAAAGAAACACACAAATGTATAAAAAACAACAATAATAAAAAATTTTAAAGATCACAAACATGTTACATTGCTCTTATGATCAAAAGTGAGATTTTAGTTGCAAAATTCCAATGAGAAGATCTTATAGCAAACTATATGCTCTTTTAATTTATTATTATTTTTATTTTTTTATAATATTGACTAGTGAATATTCACTTACAGTCATAATTAATATGTGAAACCAACTACCTATTCAAGTAAAGTGTAGTATTAATAGAAGACTAGAATAACTGGTTACGGCACTACTCGTTCTGTGATGCCTACACATTTACAAGGGATAATAACTGACCATCGCAAGTTTCTAAAAATAGATTATATGTAAAGTAAAATAAAAAGTTTCAAAACCTTGTCAGGTTATTTGCGACGACACAATCAACGTGGCAACCTTCGAGATGTCGATCTACATCGGACTCGTCTTCAGCTCCATGTACATCCTCGTAGGTTTTCTCGTGGACTTTATGGGCAAGAAGATAATCTTGCTTGTTCTATTGCCGTCCACTGGGCTGTGTGGGATCGGGGCTCACCTCGCCGCCAACAAGACACTTGCAGTGGTTTTGTTCGCAATATTCCAGATGTGCGGAGCCTGCATTGGTTTAATGAATGCAGTTGCCGTAGAACTGTTTCCTACTAAGAATAGGTGAATAGTATAATTTATATTTACGTTGTTTTCATATTTTATAATTTATTTTGTTATGTATAAAAAAAAATATTTTTTATGTGCCATATTAAACCTTTAAATATAGTTAATAAAAAAATCCTTACAAAATTACATTGTTGTTTAAAATCGTTTTCCATCGTGAGCTTTAATCGTTTTATATTTTTTCAGAGCGATGGCCATCTGCCTGTCGATGATGATGGGTCGAGTGGGATCAATGGTGGGCTCTAACCTCATAGGATTCTTCCTTTCCACGAACTGCGGGCTCAGCTTCTATCTGTTTGGAGGGTTGTTGCTAGGTGAGTGTCTTTTTCAACATTTTGAAAATGTGCTTATATTTTATGAAATAGTTATCTTCTTAATATTATTTATTTAATATAATATATCCGTCTGTTTATTTCCAGTCTGTGCTCTATGTTGCTTCGCTCTGCCGGGAAAGAAGAACAGTGATTCTGCAAAAGCAAATAAAAATGAGCAAAGATCTGCCGAGGCATAACCGAATTAGCACCGGATGATAGACTCTGATGAGTGAACGAGCGAATAAATGTATTCTTGTATAATGTTTGTATCTGTGTAAATAGAACTCATAATTCTAAGTCGATAGCTCGTAAGGTATTAATCTAATGGACTGAATTTTGGTCGTTTTAGAAAATAATCCATAAATTGTACAAAATATTACGCTTATTAAGTTTTCAATACAGTAAGTTATTTTTGGTAATCATTTAAAAAAAAAACTTTATAAGAAACCTTTCTGGGAACCGTTTCTGACTCCGAAACATACAAACACTGTGATGTACTTCATATAATAGTAGTATTAAATAAAAATGTACAAATTAAGTTTCTTCTTATTTAATTTAGTCCATAAGATAAATAAAAAATCTAAACAACAACTTACTATTAAAGTAAGTGTATAAAATGAATGGAAATAACTGAGTCTACTTCTACCTGTATTGATAATATTTTCACAGACTTTATACCGAAGGATAAGAAAATAATTGATAGGTTAAATTCTGATCACTGTGGGCAATTAATATCATTTAATTACAAATTCAGCATAGAAACATAAAAAAATGTGTTTGTTCCTATACCTGTAAGGCGCATGGATAAGTTTAAAAATAATATTTTGGCCAAATGTTCATATCTGGAATATAATAAAAATCCTTCACAACTATTTGATAAATTTTTCAAACTTATTAATACTGAATTCAAATCAATATTCTCCTCTAAAACTTGCACTTTGAGGAATCACCTTTCTTTTAAAGAGTGGGCGACCCCAGGAATTCATAAGAGTAGACAAAAACTGTTTGATCTCTACAGTAAGAGGAAGCTCAAACGCAGTGACTCGTTTGCTCAACATATTAGAAATTATTCAAAATTATTTAATAAAGTTTGTTCACAAGCCAGGTCATTACATATTAGAAACTTAATTAGTAATTCTTTAAATAAAATTAAAATGACCTGGAATATTATAAATAGCGAAGCTGGTAAAAACAAAGCTCGCAACTCCAAATTTTCTCTTCAAATAGATAATCAAATAATAAAATCAGATAAGGAAGTTGCCTCTCCTTTGGAAAATTATTTTTAAAAAATTCCAGCTTCTCCCACTTCTTCTTTAATTTCTTCTCCTGTAGTCACTGAGTCATTACTACAAAAAAATGTAAAAAAAATTAATATTCAATTTAAATTTAAGAAAATTGAGTCCAATGACATAATAAAATGTTTTAGGACCTTAAATATTAAGAATACTTCTGACTTATGGGGAATATCTGTAAAGGTGATTGGCTCAATAGTGGACCTCGTTGCGCCTTACTTAGCGACCATTTTTAATGACAGTATTTCTTGTGGAGTGTTTCCTGACCTAATGAAACATAGCAAAGTAATACCACTCTTAAAATCAGGCAATAATTCAGATCCTTGTAGTTACAGACCAATATCAGTATTGCCTTCGTTTAGTAAAATATTTGAAAAAATCATGCTTAATCAGCTGATAGACCATTTTAATAAATATAAATTGCTTCACAATAAACAGTTCGGTTTTACTAGAGGTCGCTCTACTACGGACGCCGGCGTGTTTCTTATAAAGCATACTCATATATATGAGGCCTGGGATCAGTCACAGGATGCTCTTGGAGTATTCTGTGATTTATCTAAGGCTTTCGATTGTGTTCAGCATGAAACATTGGTCAGGAAATTGTAACACTATGGCATTAAGAACTTTGATCTCAAACTCTTGACTTCTTACTTGTCTAATAGAATTCAGAGGGTAGAGGTGAATGGAAAAAGATCGGCTGGGGCTCCGATTGATATGGGGGTTCCTTAAGGTTCAATCTTAGGCCCATTTCGCTTCCTTGTTTATATAAATGACCTGCCTACTTTTGTAGACAAACATAATGAGATAGTATTGTTTGCTGATGACACTTCTTTAATATTTTAAGTAAAACGGCATCAGGTAATGTATGACGATGTAAACAAGGCTCTCTCTAGAATAGTCCATTGGTTAAGTGTTAACAACCTGTTGCTTAATAGTAAGAAGACTAAACTTCTTAGATTTTCTACTTTTAATATTAAACAGGTGCAAACTAATGTACTTTTAAATGAGGAAGCGATGGAAGTGGTGGAATCCACGGTTTTTCTAGGAATCACTGTTGATGCTAAGCTACAATGGGGCCCTCATATAGCTGGATGGGCTAGTAAACTTAGCTCTGCCGCGTACGCTGTTAAAAAAAATTTTTCCCTAACTGACGAGACTACTGCTAAGTTAGTGTATTATAGTTATTTTCATAGCATAATGCCTTATGGTATCCTACTGTGGGGTAGTGCTACTGATATAAATACCATTTTTGTTTTACAAAAAAGAGCTGTCCGTGCAATTTACAACCTGGGTCCTAGAGGTTCTTTAAGAGATAAGTTTAAGCAAATTAATGTACTTGCGGTCGCCAGTCAGTATATTTTTGAAAATCTTAAGTATGTACATAAAAATACTGACAATTTTATTAAGCACAGTGATATACACACTATAAATACCAGGAACGAACACAAGCTCGCGCTACCTGTTACTCGACTTAAAAAAGTGAGTAAATCTTTCATGGGGCAATGTATACAGTTTTATAACAAAGTCCCAGCAAACGTTCAAGTATTACCATTTAACAAATTTAAGAGAATAACCAAGGAACGTTTGTGTGCAAAAGGATACTACAATGTATCTGAATATTTAGAGGACAATGCACCGTGGGTATGCAGCGATCGCTGCCAGGCTACTTCAAGATTATTTACTTAGTATTGTGTAATGTATTTATGTAATTTAGAATTTAAGAACTAATTAAAAAAAAAAACAAATCATGACAATCCCGCTGAGTTTCTGTCGCCAGATCTTCTCAGGTCTGTGGAAGTAATTTTCCGAGCTGGTGGTAGCTTTGACAATGAAAGAATGTTTTGTATGAAACTTATTTTCAATAAAGATTTTTGATTTGATTTGATTTGATCTGATTTGATTTGGAAATGATTAGCCAAAAATATCGCTAGAAGGTTTAAAAATTTTCAATGATTTCTTAGATTTGTCAAATGAAAATTGTAATATATAAAAATTTTGTTTGTTTGATCCTAATTGTATTGTTTGGACTTTTTACTCTTTCGCGTAGTCTAGGCCGTACTGAAATGAAGCTACTTAAAAAAATTAACTATTCTTGTATAATAATTTCCACAGTCATTTTAATTTCTGCATTTCTAATAACTATAGTCCTTCTGTACATCGTTATAATTTTACGCTACATTTTCGGTATAAATTATTTCCTAAATTGTTAAATACTACATTAAATAATTTTATACCATCAACAACTATTTTATTAAGAAAAAATTAATAAAAATGATTTATAAAAAAAGAAAAATAAGATATTTTTACAAGATCAAGTAAAAAATTATTATCACTATGAATAAAATATAATCGAACTGCGATCGGAACAATTTTATTTATAGTGATTCATTCTTCAGTGTTATAAATAATGTCTATTTGATCAGCCCTTCGTGTGTGCGAGGACTCGTCACTTCGAATTCCTATAATGTTTTTAAAATATGGTTTAATAAGAGAAATTAATTTCATCAGAGCCATTTCTCTCCTTTATTCCATTTCTAGGGACTAAAACCTAACGTATCATATAAATATAGGGTGCGGAGTCAATCAAGTTATTGTCGTTCATTATCGTTACCGTTAAAATAGTTTAGGATTCTTTTATAAATATAAAAAATATGACCATAACAGCTGCTTTTTCATTTAAATTTCAGATTGTTCGAAAAAGATGTTGAGTGAATATAAAATTTAAAGCTTATAAATGTAAACTAACGAACAAGAAGTGCTAGTAATAGCTAGCCGTGATGTACTCAGCAAAACGCATGCGCAAAATCTTTATTTTTCCTCTTTTGTATGGAAGACTAGTATTAAGAGTTACACTACACGTGTTTAATATTGAGCAAACTTGGGCGGTAAATTCACATGTTTTCCGCCCTACCGGAGGTAAACTGAGGGTCTTTGTACCGGAAAAACCTGGAAGGAGGGCAAGAAAATTTCTGAATTGTGGGCGGCGGTACCAGGAGCACAGAGGTTGTGAGAAGTCAGCCGTGAGGAAATATTTTTGAAACAGTACGCATGCGTAGAAATATTGATTTTCACACCCTCTCAATAAAAAGATTGAATAAAAACATGGATATGGCAATTTTTTGTGGTAATTTAAAAACATTGCTCACAATAAAATAAGTGTTTTAATATCTTTTTGCATAGTATTTTCTGAGACTTTCAGAAGTAGTATACATGATAATAAATAATCCCTTTAAAAATTGTTTTGTTTCATTCTTTTTTGATATAGTTTTCAATGTTATATCAGAACATATAATTCATCGATTCAACACTACTTAATACTTATTGTGACATGTATGGTAATGAATATGAAAATATGTATAGAGGAGTGCCTTAAGAACGACCGAAGAATATATGGATAGCGAGTATTAAAAATGATATGAGGAGAGGAATAAGTATCATAGGAAAACGCAAAACAAATTTAGGCACAAGTTGTTCCGACTGTCCAGGTCAAGATTCGTGGTCCGCTATTTTTCTAATTAATATAATTCATATCATTGGAACTACCGTTGAACCATTCTATTGTTTTTTTACCTTACGTTTGTCTTGAAACACAACGCAAAAGGAGACACTTTGGTATTAATACATTGCTATAATATTAAATTGTATTGTCTTGAAAACGGAATAGATAATGCAAACATTTTTCAAAATATTTATAAGGCTTGAGGAGAATATCTAACAATAAAAAAAACGCTAAATATTTTTATACCCGTGGTACTCGTAGGTATCAGAAAAAAGTTTTTACTAAATTGGTTTATTAGAAGCTCTTTTTCTTCGATCATCGAATTTGTTTATTTTATCTTTTATATTAAGGTTTATAATTAATAGATTTATTAATTAATGAACAGAATACATTAACAAATCCTACGTCATGGTCTTCCGAAAATAGCAAGATTCAAATCCTCCGTGATATTTTTTTTTTTCTATATTTTTTTGAACTATCATTATTAAAATGATTAAACAGTTTTAAAAATATTTCACAATTAAATTAAAATGTCTAAATATTTTCTTATTATCATAAAAATTAATCTTGATTGATCATTTCATCTAGAAACACCAGGACGAGAGAACTCCCGAGGGAGTATCGAAGTTAGTGCCAACTATGGTGTTTTCTATACTCTTTTCTCCAATAGATAATAAATAAAATTACCTTTTCCTTACAGACATTTTCTTGTTTCCTAAAGCATTTGTGATAAGTTCTAAATCAAGAAACAAACACCGTTATTTGTTTAATAGAGACATCTTGATGTGTAATTTCCCTCAGTCAAAGAAATGTTTACACATTTAGTGTAAGCAGAGAGACAGAAAATATAACAATATCTAAAATCCTTCATTTCTAAGAATCGCGGTACGACCCTCCAGGCTCATGGGTTCTCCAAATTGGTTCGAAAACTTCACATTCCGATTAACTAACATACTATACTCAACAACCGATTAAATATATATTATAAAAAATAGAGTTTTCTAATAATTGACCGATTGGTTTTTCTAACAAAGAAAATTTGATAAAGATATCATAGGTTGGAACAATAAAAATATAAGCCGAATAAGTTAAAAACAATTAACGATTAATGATTATTTTAAATTGTTATAATAATGATCACTTACTTCGACAGCGGGTCGGATATATGAAAATATATTTTGCAAGATTATATTTCGAAGCTAACATCTTTTAAACTTACTACTACTACTATTATTTTTAATAATTATAAATAAAATTTTAAAATACTTATTTGATAGTTATATTTTTATGCCTCGAATTTCCTTAATACTGATCTTGTTACTTGAATAAACGCTGTTTTCGGGTCCAAAGTGAGTTTGGTTCATAGTTAACAGTAATTTCTTATTACAAATGGTTTTCTATTTATGTCGAGTCTAATCGTGATACTATATTTACTTAAAGCCCCAATTATATATAATCTTCGCAATGTAAACTTGCTTTCATATTTCTTCTTTTACAATACAATAATTTTGGATATTTTTTCTTATATAGATTTTTCATTTGTAAATACACTCATCTCTATCAATATTTAAATAAATTTTACAATGTAAAGTAATAATAAATGTTGATATGTAATAAATTAAATTCTTACAATTGTTTGCTTATTGTTATGCATTATATAATAACGTGTGACTGACTAACAAAGAGTCGTTACGTCAATCAGATAATTTCACTTTGAGTGAAGAGTCATAATTTATCTAAATTATTAACTTTTGATATCCCGAAATTCGAGTTTTAATTTAGAGATCGAAACTATATAAAGATAATCATTTGTACTGTTCTACCTAATTCTACTAAGTCTACTCTTAAAAGACCGCTTTTTCTTTTTAGGAAGTAATTTGAGTGTAGTAGTAGTAGTTATTTGAATTCAAAATATATACAATCCGTACAGAGACATAAATACTCTTAAAATCAACTATTCAAGTGTTTAGTCAGTATCGGTTTCAAGTATACACTTGGAAAAACCTCACATTAATTTCCAAATAACAATAAATAACAGATTTAAGAGAGGCGAGCATCACAAGCGGATAAATTAAGTAATATAAACGTCACTCTTTTATGTGTATTGTCTGTATTTTGAATTGTCTTTTAATCTCTCAATATCTAGTTTTTTTTTTTATTTCAAAGTACAGATCATCTTTTAATTTTTCTGACAAATTCCGTCTAATCAGTTCTAATTAGTTTTGTATTCCTTTAATTAAGAGAAATAGAATATAATAAAAGTTATAAGTAGATACCCAATCCGACAATAAGTACTCTTCACACCACCTTTGAACAAAACTACCAGATAGTTGTTTATCAGATTCGAGGATTATTGCCCAGAGTCTTTTTTTATTTCTTACCAAAAGCCTTGCAATAAACATAGTATAGATTTCCAGTATATTTTATTTATTTTGACTACAAGATAGTTACCCTAGTTACCAAAAATATACCTATATACCGGGACAAATAGTTACTTTTACCTTTTTACTAGTAATATACATAATATACTCAAAGATTTTCTATTTTAAATTAATATTGGAATGTTAAGATTTGATTTAAATAAACGAATTTCCCCATTTAAAACTACTAATCAAATTACCGAACGAAGTAAAAAAAGTACTATGATGTCTTTTACCCTAATTTTTTAAGGAACTGAAGTATCTCTAAGACAATCAAGTATCTCTTGAACACTCTCTCGTTATAACTACATCTGAGTAGCTATACAACCAACAATAACAGCCTATTTTATTTATTTATTAAAATTATTATCAGTATTCTTACCTACTTTACCTACATCTTAAATTATAATATTAATTTTTTCACCGGCTTCGTTATGATCATAAAAATTTTTAAGGTACCTAGTTTATTGTAGGCTTATTCACTCCACTGGATCTTTACCCTACTTGAGATCTAAAGGCTTTTTAACAATGACATCACTACAACATGTGAGGGCCTAAATATAGGTATACTATAATATAATATTTAAAAAATACCAAAATTTTCAAATACATTTACAAATCGTTAAATATCAATTTACAGATTTTACTCGCAATTATTGATAACATTTTAATTTTAACCTGACGTTTTAAATACTTTGCAGCAATCGTATGCCCAGGAAGACGAGATTTAGATATGTCAGTAAATCAAATTATATTAACTGACACAGTATCTAAGATACTAGAGGAAGGTCACGTACAAAGCATGAGGACCCCCCGGAGGGCATGCATAAAGAGGTTGGTGTCTGTGGCCGAGGCGAAAGAGGTATGCAGGGACCGTAGCGTTTGGCGCTCCGTCGTCTCTGGCTCCTCGGGAGGGAAATGGCGTGAAGCTAAAATAAAATTAATTAATTAATTAACTGACAATACACGCGAGTAAAATATGTAAAACAGTTGTATTTAAATGAGTAGAACTTGCGAAATTCTTTGATAATATAAAGTTTAGCTATAGTTTGATAAACATATCAGATACTATATTTTTTTTATAGTCAGTAATAATTAATTATATTAAACTTGTATTGTTATCGATAATTTATATTGAAGTTTATATTTCAAGTAGCGAATGTAAGGCTTTCCGTCTTTTGTGGACGATATTTTCCTTGAACTACAGCATGTCAAATTGAAGTGGAAAACAAGACATTATGTGCAAACAAGCTATTTTCTACGCACAGAACAAACTGAAACAGAAGTAGCTAACATAATACCACATGCAACAATGTTATATCATGAAATGTCTGGCTGAAAAGTGATCTATGTTTCATTATGACTTCGTAAAACCCATCACCACGATTTGTCACTTCAGGTTTCATTATCTTTCAAACACAATGCGAATTGTCTAGTGTACTTCATTAATATTGCGGCCATATGACCGTACACACAGTACCTAATTTAATTTTGATTTATTATTTTATAGAATATGCAAAATATTTAACAGAAAATAATAGTAATTTTTTTTTTTTTATATTCAAAGTACTAAATTAACCAAAAATGCTAGAGACAAATAAAAATATTCCCAGTAAGTGCAGTTACGAGGACGCTTTAGACTTTAATGGTAAGTAGGTTGTTAAGACAAATAAATTAATAATAATAATTATTATTATTAGTTTTCCCTAAATAAATCGTAATAAAAAGGATGTCATTTTAATATAAATATTTTACTAATATTTTATTTTGTTTGTTACTTTAGTTGCTATGACGCCATTAAAGGGATAAAATTGGGATAGAACACACTTTTTTTATATTTACAGATACAAAAATAGATCTTACAACATATACAATATTTTAAATATATACATAATACATTTCTTCCTGAAAAGAAAAATCGTCAAATAAATCCTCGATCCCCGATTTTCCTAGATTCTCAGAATTTAAAAGCTAACAAACAGATTCCTTCAATCATCACATCATCCATATATATTCCATATCCATATATATCCATATATATAAATTTCAATCATTTTTTTTCTAAATCAAAAAACTTTCAGGATTCGGGAAATACAACCTTGGGTTATTGGGTGTGTGCTGTCTCTTGATAGTCGCGATGTACATTGATATTTTTGGCTTCTCTGTAGCGCTGCCAATAGTGGCCTGCGACATGGATTTATCTACCTCGCAACAAGGTTTACTATCTGCTATGCCTTTGATAGGTAAGACTTGTTTAGTAAATATATCATTTAATTTTATGCCGTAAAAATCACAAGTGATAAATAAACGTTGCTTTACTAACTTGCTAAAAGATAAAAAATATAAGTTATATTGTGTTAAAAACATTTAAAATCTCAGTTCCAACTGTCTACTATTAGTCACTAGTCTACTATTAGGGGAGTAATAAAGTACCCGAAAAAAAAAGAAATACATTACTATTTAGTCTTTGTCTTATAAATATAAATACATCTAAGTCTGTTTTTACACGGTAGATTGGTTCCAGAAAAAACCGTGTAAAACAAAACCGTGTAAAAATAGACATTGATCGTATGCAAAAATAGGTAATTGGTTCCTAATCTCTAAAACCTATTAAAATTAGTGAAAAACAACGAATTTTTAAAAACAAGTACTCATATTTATTTAATTAAATCACATATACAATGTTTATTTTTACAAGCATAGTTATTGAAGATTATTCACAAAATATTAACACATTTCAATTGCTCTGACCAGTAAATTTGCTTGTATGCACAAAAAGGGATTTCCCCTAAATTTGTGATATGAACATATTTCGCAGAAATTAAATTTCACAAAAAAAAAAATTAAGCCCAAAAAATTTTCAATCGTGCTAAATGGAATAAAATCGTGTAAAAAAATTAAATAATTTTATTTTCAAACCGTGTTATATCAAAACCGTGTAAAAAAAGACCGTGTAAAAACAGACTTAGGTGTACAGTATACTGATAAATGTAGATCACGTTTCCAATTGTGATTGGCAAATAAAACTATGAGTGTCTACCACCGCCTCGTAGTCATAGGTAATGAGAATGTTTATTGACTTGCTTCTGAATACTAAATATAAAGCAATCAAATAAAATAAATATAAAGCCACGATGATGAATTTTTTTTTATGTTTTTCAAAAAAAAAAGTTAGACGTATTATAGTTATCATAATTTTAGTACAAATAGAATGTTAAATATAATTAATTTAACTTTTACACCCAGTTTTGCTTTTAGCCAACTAATCTGAACCAATTATTATATTGGGATAAACCAAAATATACATTATTATATTATTATTCTTACAAATGCCCAATTTTCATACATACATTTAACCCTTCTTAATCGATTTTATGTCATTACAAACATACAAGTGGCCCACTTAAGGGCTAATAGTATGTTCGCTCGCCCCAAATATGACAGTACCCGAAAAAAATCCGAGAATCAGTCTCCCGATTTTTCTCGGGGAGGATTTCTCCAGCTTCGTGTAAGCTGGTACCCTCCTGGGGTATATTTTTTTCAGGAATTGCATTCAATTTTAGTGGGGGGATTGGGCTTCAGGTTTCACTCACTCACTGACCAGACAAATAAAATTAATTTTTTAACGATCTTCTATGAAAGGGTAGTCCTTTCCCGCTCAAATCAGCCCAAAAATAACTACAGCTAGAGTCTACCACCGAATATTGTGGTCGTATCTCAACAAATCTAAACCTTCCTCATGAATCATTGTGACTATTGGCATAGACTACACGAAAATCAATTTAGTAGTTGTTGAAAATCTCTTCAATTGTAAGTTGTAACAAACAGACAGACTTTGTTTTAGAATATGTCATTTTATTATGTGTTGTGAGTTTATTTACATAATGTTTTAATCAATACTTATGTATTAACATATATTTAAATACGTTTGTACTCTGAAGTGTATGTGTAGATGTGTGTATGTTTTATTTATTCTTATCTTATATTTGTCTGAACTATAAATATATAATACAATTACCAATTACTTTAACTTGCAATATATAATATAATTACTTTTGAGGATAAACAACATATGTGATTACCTATTATTATAACCCTTAGCGTTCAACCGTTAGGTCATATACTATTTATTATTCCATACAAATTTCAATTCAATGTGAAATATATATTTAGTAAGATTAGTAACAAAACTTACTAACGACAAAAAAATTAAATAACAAGTTTAACAAAAATTTAATTTATAGAATATAACAGTATTCTATCGTAATATTTTTAGGTGTCATGTTGTCTTCGTACGCTTGGGGTCTGACGGCGGACACGCTGGGTCGGCGAGCAACATTACTATTTGCCATGCCAATTGGAATGATACTGAATGTCGCTGCCAGCATCGCCCCGACATACATATCACTGGCTATTCTCAAATTTTTTTCGGCTGCCTTGTAAGGAGCTATGAAAATAAAATTTATTAAGACACTATAGAGAATAAAATATAATTATATATATATTGTACTTTAGTACAGCTTCAGCGAATGCAGCCGCCTTTGTGCTGCTAGGAGAAAGCATGCCCGCTCGATACCGAGGACGCTCCATGTTCCTCATGGCCAGCGCCACAATGTACTGCCAGTTCATCATCTGTGGTAAGATCAATATTAACATAATAACATCAAAACCTAATGCATATAACTAAATAATCCCATTTCTTACAGTTATTGCCTTACCAGTTATCAAACTATCCTTTTCCTTGGACGTGTCGTGGATGGCACTCATTTATCGACCGTGGCGATTGTTGCTCCAACTTATCAGTCTACCCGGCATCATTGGTGCTGTTGGGTTGTTTTTCACATTTGAGAGCCCCAAATTCCTCCTTAGCAAGGGCAAGGAGGATGCGGCACTTAAAATCTTGAGAAGGATTTATGCAATTAATAAAGGATTACCCGAAGATAGCTATCCGGTAAGAGAGATTATAGATATTTTGTATGATTTTCTCCAATACCGACTTACCGAATAAATAATAAATAATAATTGACTTTTGATTGAATACTAATGTGTGTATTTTGTTTAATGTTCTATTAATGAAGAATGGTGAAAAAATTTACAAAATAACAGTAGTTGGTATAATAAGCAATTTTTTTAGCAAATTTATTTATTTATTTCCAAACATATTACAGGTCAAAACTATAATTTTAGACGAGTTGGCGATGCCTGATAACAGAAACTATACATTTTTACGTAAAATATGGAATCAGACTGCACCTCTTTTCAAACCTCCACTTCTTAAAAATTCACTAATACTATACTATATTCTCCTTTGTGCTTATATGACGTAAGTTTATTCCGATGTTCGGCTTAAGCTAAAGGATATTTTATTGCGTTTATTAAAAAATAACAATTTACTTAAATTTTAGGTCTACTGGTTATACCATGTGGGTGCCAACCATCACTAATGCTTACTTCGATGGCGAAAATAATTGGGGCAAGTCATTTTGTGAGGTCGCTAGCACGTCAGCTTCTTCTACTAACAGTGTAAGTAGATTTGACATCATTGTTAAAAATAATGATAAATATACCTGAGAGAAAGATATTGTTATACTCTAATTATATATCTTCCAGACAACTGACGATTGTGACAATGTTGTTAAGCCAATGACGTTATACGCTGTCATGTGCTATTCCGGACTCTCTGGCACTCTAAACATACTTCTAACGTTCGTGGTGGGACCTCTGGGCAAACGAAGAACCACCTTACTAGTCTTCCTTGTTGCGATAGTCTGCGGGATACTTCTTCTTTTCATTAGAATACCTATAATGAGCATAGCACTATTTTACTTCTTTCTCTATGTTGCACTTATTTTGGGCAATGCGAATACGTATCTCGTCGAACTAAACCCAACATATTTGAGGTGTGTTAATAGTTACAACCCGTATGTATACTTTAATCCAATATTTTTATTGTTTTAATAACAGATAATTACATTATTGATATTCATAATTAAGCTATATTCTTTCCATAGCAAAAATAAACTCGGCAGTGACATTAAACGTTGCAATTAGTTAATACTAAAAAAAATTACATAATAATAAGAATAATTCTTACCTAACAGAGGCATGGCAACGTGTCTGTCTGTAGTAGTGGCGCGAGGGTTCGGATTTTTCAGCGTGCAGCTCATCGCAGGCCTGCTGGCTGAATACTGCACGGGCATGGTCACCGGGTACATCGTGCTTATAACTTGTAAGTCAATCTAAGCCAGCGCTTATGTGACGTTTTAAAATATTATTTTTCACACAGTGAAAAAAAATACTGGGTTATTATGTTAATATAAAACTGAGTATTTTCTTATGATACAAGTTTTCAGTATCTTTAAGAAATTTTTAATAGGATGTAAAATTTTTGTATCTTTTGTGACCTAATCTGGCAAACGATCCATGTTTTGGTAAGTGACTTCGTCCCTATGTAAAACCAGTGGAAAAAGGGGAAATTCAGGAATGCAGGAGTTTGGAAATTCATTTCCCTCGACTACTACGAAAGCAGCTATAATATTCATAATAGCGTTTTCACGCCGATCTTCTATAAGAAAATAGTAGTATCTCGATGGAGTAAACCTATGTATGAGTTTGCTCCTACCTATGGTGTGAGCTCTGTCACTTGAAGAGCCGGTGTAAGAAAGTGTCTCGTAAGTAATAGCTGGCTTACCTACATACTCTAGTTGTATCAAAATATGATGACTAGAAGAGAACTACCGCATATATTAGAGAGACGAATAAATCTCTCATGTCAAAAGGAAAGCGAGGGAAAGAGAGGGAGATTCGTGAAGGATACAAGATTTAATATTGTAATAACGATGCAAGAAGGGATGGGATGCGTATAATGTTAGATAGCGATATTAAAAAAATAATTAAGGAAGTAGAAGGAATAAAAAATAATTGCTGTGACAGAGATATGGAAAACTTTGCTATTAAATATACTAGTATAGAGATTATACACCTTTCTGTTACTGACAAAATTATTAGAGAGGTTTTGAGAAAAGTTCGAGAAAGAATTTAATGAACATATGGTTCTTCCCATGTGACATGAGAGAGTGTATATAGATTCACATTTCTGGCTGTAATATATAATTAATAATTGGTCTAATAAAAATTTTTAACACCTACAATAGTGGCTACCGCAAGACATACGTCAGTTAGTTTTAAAAAATTCGAAATGTTGCCAGGGGTGGGCAGTTTTTGGCAGCATAGATTTCCTTTGAAATTAAAGCTTTGTGTCTATACTTCTAAGTAAAAAGATAAAGACCCTGCAAAAACAAAGTCATACAGAATCTGTATATCAAAAAGAATCAGTAATGTTTATATAAGATGGAAATTGTGTAAAAAGGGTAGTGGATGAGGTATTAGGTAAATCGCAGAGGAAGGGTTTGGAAGATAACAGCTTCCACTTGACGTATACGAGTTACCACTAGATGATTAATTAATTGAAAATAGAAAAGTTATAAATAAATAAAAGGGGGACCGAAGAAGACATGGACAAATTGCGCTGAAAAATAATTGGCATAGGGACAAGTGGATCATGTTGCACTATGTTTTATGTTATTTACATTAAGAGTAAATTTTTAATCTAAAATATATTATTATTTTAACAATCAATGAGCACTGTTCCACTACTTACGTATATTACGTATATATTTTTTTACGTATAGTTTGTATTTTTCATCACTAGAAAATAGTTAAAAATAATATAGTTTTTTTTGTTACAGCTGGATTAGTTGTATCTTTCTTCCTTCCTCCTGATAAATCTCTTAAAGTGGAAGAAAGCATTGGAAACAAAACCGAAGAAGATTGAAATGTATTACAATTTGTTCAAGATAATTTACTATTTATTTTAATAATTTAGCACATTTTTTATGTGATGTATGATAAAATTAGGGTAAGGCACAATAAGTTAATCTCCTCAAATAAATTAACTTTACAGGAAAGCAAGCATTTATTTTCACAATTTTTTTATAACAGTGTAAAGAAAAAAAAAATTGATATACCCTAGATATATCAAGTTATCCACTAATTACTAAAAAAATTTGAGTCCATATTAATTAAAGTTACATTACATAATTTAACTAACATCAACCCAATTCAATTCTGCTACAGCTTCTCTTTGAAAAGGATTTTCCAGAATTAAAGGCATCCTACATGTTGGCTTAAGTAACACTCATAATAATACTTTCGTTAAGATGTGTTCAGTTGTACTGTATTTTAATTATAGCACAATTCAATTTGAAGATATCATTGCACAAAATTTTAATGAATAAAGAATGAGGGGAGAAAGCTTAATAGCAGAGAACAGAGGAAATAACTGCGGCAAGCTTGGAATTACAAAAATATTATGACCTTTGACGCATGGACTATTTGCATGCCTAATTTTAAATAAAATACCATTGACACATACATTCAATTACTATATTAAGTATTTATTATCATTTATCATTATTTATAACAGTAGGATAAAGCACGAGGTAAAAGTGTTGGAAAGTGCAATATTATCAGTTTTCTTTATTATTTCCTTATACGGTAAGCATTTTGACATTTGAGCATTCACATATTAGACACCGTAAAACTTACATGGTTTTTGTGAATTCAGACAAAAGTATACGACGATAGTCTGTTTATATTAAAGAATATAAGAAGCACTGATAAATATTACGATGGCTTTACCGTTATATAGAACATTTTTTTTTTATTATAGTTTTTTCTTGGTATAATTTTTTAATAATGTTATTAATTATTATCCTGAATTATAATAACAGAACTGAAGGAGAAAAAAATTATTTAATGTGTTTCAACCACATATTATGGTAAAATTTTAATTTGAGCCTTAAGTTAAGTAATCATTTTCTCTTTCAGCCTTTTGTTGAAACACATTGTAAATGTTATTTTCATTAATATGGAATGAATTATAAAACACCTAATTTGATACCTGATTATTGTGTATATTCATTTACAATGAATTCTAGAAAAAAAATACAAACGGAACAAACTGTTTTTATTAATATTGCAATTACAATTTCCTTACCTACAAATTAGATCATATACCATATCTAATAAATATCTGTATACGCGGTATACAGCGCTCTTTTTACTTTAACTATGACGTCACGTTCAGGGAAAACACTAAATACATGTTTGTTTCAAAAATAATTATGTTGAATGCATGCTATGCCGTCTTTAAAATGTGTATGCTCTAAGATTTTGACCAAAGCTATGTACCGATATGCATAGCGAGCACTGCAAGGTATGTGTCAATTTAGTATACTTTATGGTTATTTAATATATGATTTAAAATAGAACACAGTTCAGTATTGTATTGTCAATTGACTGTTAATATAACGTGTTGTTAATTGGTTTAACCATATAAGACATTTTTTATGTTCTATTTTTTTTTAATATCGGCGGTTTATTTTAAAACTTTTCAGTGTTGATCACGTCGTTAAAGTACAGTCACTACGTTACTTCGAAAACACCAGTATTCATAGTATAAAAAAGTATAAAAATAGTGACGATTTCTGACGTCTTATATTTCTACAGGATACTTCGGCTGTATACTGTAAGTTTATAACCCAACGAATTTCTTAGTAAGAGCACTAAGCAATGATAGTAGTGCACATCGGAAGACAGCACTAGTAACAGTGTCATTGTACTTCAATGTCAAAAATGACAAACGATAATCAACCTTCAAAATGTAAACTGTCAATTGTCATTTGTCATTCACTTTCTGGAACTGCTAACGAGGATGTCGGATTCTGCCGGTGATAATTCAAAATCTCGAGTTGTTGTTTTAGGAGGTACATTATTATATTACATAATTTTATTAACAGGAAAACAATATATGTAATATATGCATTTTTGTAAATACAAGTATTAATTTTTGAATTGTATAACGGTCTTGTCTTAGTCATCCGGTGACCTAAGTTTTTTTTTTATTCTCTGATTGTGCGGTTTTGTTCAGGGTGCGGCTTCATCGGTCGCAACCTGGTGGAGTACTTGATAACAAACGATCTTGTGAGTTCTTTACGTGTGGTGGACAAAACTCCCCCTCAATTGGCCTTCCTTAACCCAACACATACGAAAGCCTTTGAGGACCCCCGCGTTGAATATAAAAGTGCAAATCTTATAAATCCAGGTAAGTCTAATATACAGTATTTTTTGGAATAATTATGTAAATAATTAACTTATTAACAAATTTCTAAGCACTTAAAATAGATATGTAAAAAATATGATTATTGTGTTAACATTAAACTAACATTATTATTGTAAATTGATTAAAGTTGTTTATTATATAGTGAGCCATTTCAATAGACTTGCAAGCTTTTTATTATATAAACTGAATATGTTTTGTATTAAGTGTAATATAATATTATATTTCAACTTACCTTTAAGCACTCAGGAAGCCATACTCACAAACTCTAGGTAGGATTAATTGAATTCATGATACCTTATATGTCTGCCACAAAATATATTTAACAAACCTAAACAGTAATTGCTTTATTATATAAAAATTCTAATTGTAGATAAATCAAAGAAATATATAAATTGTTTTATGTGTCACATGTTCTTACATATGAAGATTTATATAACTTAACCACTTAGATTTTTTTTTGTAATTATTAACTTAGGGTTATCCATTAACTATGTAAGCCTCAAAAGTAGTGTTCCAAAGTCTCAAAATATCACAAGGAGAATGAAAGTTGTAGCAAGATATAAGTTGCTTTTATTATTTCATGAAATGCACACTTTTATTATTTTATTTTTATTAAAATTTTTAAGAAAACAAAACATTATTTTTAAGAAAATCAGAATTAAATTACATTATTTTCATATTTAACTATAATATTCTAAAAAATAGTATGATATTTTTGTATGACAAATATATATGATTTTAGGATGGGGAGGATAAGCTAAACCATTGCATGACACCACGGGGGATAGGGGTTAAAAATTACAAAAATATATATAAACCTCTTATATTTGAGAATAAGGGATTATTCAGTCAAATAACTAAGTATTTTTAAAAAAATATTTATATGAAACATGAGGATTAAAAACTGGACACTATTAAATGTTAACATATGTGTCTAATCCTACTTAAATCTAGTAGCAATCTAATTATTAATAATATAGATGACGACTCAATTAAAATAGTTGGCAAGCATATTACATATTAATATTCTTCAGTAACATTCTGTTTACAACTTTCATTTAATCATCAAAATAAATAGTATCCAATGCGTCTGGTTAATAATAATTGTTAAATTAGTTGTCTTATTTAAAGGCAAGTCACTACTACATTGTTAGCATTTATTTGATAAGTTATCAAGAGGATGATTCACTTCCATGCCGCATTTAACAATACACTAATGTTTTTAATTTTGTCCATCCTATTTAAAGTGTTGTTTAAATTTTGATGTTATTTGTTGTATATTTTTTTAAACAATATACTATTACTGATTAGGTAACTTTCACTACAACCTCACATCATTTGTGTAATTTTTTATGCAACAATGTTGTGGCTTAAACAACAACATTGTATGTAGTAAAAATCTTCAAGGATGCGGCGTAACATGCCGCTTGTGTTTTTTTCGTCGTAACTGAGGTGCGGCAATACACACTTTTTTATGAGTTTCAGATGAAAGCTTGTTCGGGATATATTTTTGTTTTTAGATGCTTTAATATATAAAAATAATTTAAATTTCCTTCGAACCAACCATAATCTTAAGATATAAAACACAAAGACACTCACTCACTCATTCATCACTCTACAGCCCAAACCGTAATACCTAGAAAGCTGAAATTTGGGCACAAGACTCCTGACATATTGAATAGGTGAAATAAGAAAGGATTTTGCAAAGGTCCAAACCGTAAGTTATTTGGCCTCTTACTATGTTTATTTGTAGGATTAGGGTTCCGTAACTTACATACAGTTTGTGATTATTTTCTATTTACCTACATACAGTATGTGATTATTTGTGATTATTTTCAATTTACCCACATATAGTTTAAGATTATTTGTGATTATTTTCAATTTACCCACAAACATTTGGTGATTATTTGTCATTATTTTCAATTTACCCACAAGCATTTGGTGATTAGTTGGATTATTTTCTATTTACCCACATACAGTTTGTGATTATTTGTGATTATTTTCTATTTACCTACAAACAGTTTGTGACTATATGTGATTATTTTCAATTTACCCACATACAATTTGTGATTCTTTTTATTATTTGCCCAGCAAAGCGGGCGGGAATCATCTAGTTTATTTTCAATTTAGTAATTTTAAACAACTCCAAAGCTAGTAAATTTGGATTGTTAAACCATTTTTTACGGTATATGGTGATGATGTATATTATTATTTTATTAATTAAGAAATTTAATTAATTTGCTATAGCAGAGACCTCCATGCGATTTAAAATTCAACCACTGCGAACAATTTTCGTCTGCAGACTATCTTTCACGATACTCCTTAAAATAATATTATGTAAAGACTCAATAGATCTGAGCATCTATTAGAGCGGAGAAATTATGTAACATTACTTTTTATGTTTACGTCACTTTATAACATTATTTTGTTATATGTCAATTAAGAATTCTAGATTCTGGTCGTGTCTAAGCTAAGGAGACAACTTGTTTTGGTGTTTTTGAGTTGCTATGTTGTGTATTATTTAATTAAGATTTAATAAGATATTTAAAAAACTCTTCATAACAGCATTTTATGGACTAAATAAATGCATTTATAAACACATTTAGTTCATATGTAAGAAGCTAGACATCACATTTATCACTTCCAGCAACTACTCGTTATAATTTAAGCCATTAATATATCACAATATCCCTACAAATATATATTTTATATTTAGTGTAATCATCTATATATCGACTTTTTTCCTCTTCGTTATAAGAATTTTTTCCGAATCACAAAGTAATCCAATATTATTTAAAAGTTCATCCAATATTAATGTGTATGGACAAAAAAATGTATTGTATTTAATATTAAGCATCTATTTATTTAGTTTAAAAGTGTTTAATTTACCGATTTAGGGAAGGTACCGGTGCACTGATATTTAAGTAGAACCTAATATCTAATATAATAATAATTATTTGTGAAAATAGCGTTTTGAAAAAATTGCCACATGATTTCAAATATGTGACGATTGGTTTAGAATGGTTCCGTATTTATGTCACTGTTTTTTGGGCACTAACTATTTTCAGAATAGGTAAAACACATTTATAATACGAGTATAAACAGTTGACCAGACTCGATTATGTAGTGTTTATTTTTTAACAAATATCCTTAAGGAAGTTTCGACGTAATATACTTCTCGTCCGCGTCGCTACACAGTCCCCTCTGATTTATTTATTATGCACAGTTGAATCCTTTATTCTTTGAAGCATACATGCCGTTAGCGGTTGTTACTTATACGTAATACTCTGTTAACGCGCTCAAATAAAAACGTTCGTGTATTCTTATGAAAATGTTATATAAAAGATACGAGTTTATGATATGGTATTTACATTAATCACTCACTTTAATATATAATTATAACGAACCCATTCGAGGTTTTCATTAATAACCTTGGAGCATGGCGAAATTGCAGCGTGAACTGTGTACAACTCTTTGAGAGTGCCACGAGTGTGGGGCCGTAGGAGGAATACAATATCTAAAACATAATTTTGACCTACAAAAAAATTATAAGAAAAATATTTCTACATATATATAACTATTTTATACAGATTTGAATCATATAACCAAGCTATTTATTGAATATTTTTCAGTATCATGCGCCAGCGCACTAGATCCGTCCCCATCGGAGCCGTGGTCGATGGTAGTGAACTGTGCGGGCGAGACGCGCTTTGGACAAACGGAGGCAGTATACGAGGAAGGCATTTACACATTAAGCGTCACAGTCGCAAAGCAATGTGCGATTCTCAACGTGCGTCTCGTGGAGATATCCAGCGGATGTATGTATAGTAATAACAAGGTATGCTGCAATTTAGGATAAATCAAAATTTCAATATGAAACCACGGTTTAAATTATGTCACCTTTTTTATAGCCACAGAATGAAGATTGTTCTATGGAGCCGTGGACGGTGGAAGCGAGGATGAAAAGTCGCGTGGAGCGCGAGCTGAAGAACATGGACCTGGACTATACCATCATACGTCCGGCCATCGTTTACGGGGTCGGCGATCGACGGAGCTTGAGTATGTTGGATAGAGAAGTCGATGTCTCTCACTCGACGAGGGGTAGATAGTTCGGTCGGTGTTCTCTCGAAATTGTTAAAGCAATATCTCGGCTCAATCTATCGCTCTGCGAGATTGCCGCTCTACTTTGGGGGGCCTTCACGGTACGGTAGTAAAAATATCACTTAGCTTTCACCGCTTCCAGCTCCACGTCTCCTGTACGGTGCCATATACAAGCATCTCGGGGAGACAATGAAGTTGCTGTGGACCGCGGAGCTGAAGATGAACACCGTGCACGTGAGGGACCTGGTCCGCGCCATTTGGCTGTTGGGCTGCTCGCCCGCCGCGCGGCGCCAGCTGTACCACGCCGTCGACGACCACGACACTACGCAGGGCCACCTCGCCGCCATCGTGGCGGAACTCTTCTGCATCAAACACGACTACTACGGCACGGCCATTTCCACCCTGGCGAAGGTAGCTAGAGAACCGGAGATGTGCAAGCGATATATAAGTAAATCGGCACAGCCCACGTCGGACTAGCGAGCGCGCGTTCGGTGCGCGCCGGTCCGAAACGAAAGCGGTAGGAAACCGAACTCCCATCCGTTTTCAGAATGACATAGCGTCGGTAGCGGAGGAGGCGAACGACAAACACTTGACGGCGTGGGCGGACATCTGCCGCAAGTACTCTCTGCATCACACTCCGCTCGAACCTAGCACCGGCGCGGACCTGCTCGCCAACAAGCAGCTGTGCCTAGACGGACGCCGTCTTCGCGCGCTGTTGCCGCCGCCCCTCCACCCCGCGCCTACTCACCACGCGCTCAGGGAGGTAAGCCTAGAACATTAATAATATGCAACAAAATTCTCTCTCTTCTATCTCTCTCTCTCTCTCTATTAACATATATAATGTATGATTTTGTTTCAGGTATTGGAAGATTACGCTTCAATGAATCTCTTCCCTAAAGAGCTTTTGCTGTGATGACGGGTCTGACTCGATTTTATAAAAAATTCCGTAGCACCGCTTCGATGTATATCGGGCGGAGCTCTATTGAGAAGAAATGACATTATTATACTTCGGTTCGTTACTTTTCCACTATGTAGACTTTTCCTCTGTAACTGAAAAACGGTAGAACTCTTTTCCCTATAGACACATTTTCGCCTCACTCAATATGGATCGTTATCCAGGGTTTAAAATGTAAGTCGGATCTACACTGTGATAAATAAAACTTTATATCGTAATATTAAAATCAAAATTAACAGTAGATTAATAACCCAACGAAATTTTGACAATACCAAAAAAATGTCGTTCGCTTTTTACTAAAACAGTAACCGAAGCTCATCATTCCAAAAAAAATAGGTTTTTTGTACTTAAGTATCAAATATTGGCTATCAAGAATTTATCTCAAGAAAGTACTTAATATTATTAATCGAGATTGAGTTGATTTTAGCAAAATCTGTTAGTTTTTATTTTTTTCTTATTGGAAAGATTTAATCTTTATTGTGCTAACATTTGTTCTTATATAAAAACAAATAAGTAATCTAATAATAATACTGCTTTGTTATATGAAAAATTCAGTGAATTTTGTCTCTGATTATGCATTTTATGTTTTTTTATATTCTCTAGTATACAATTAGGTAAGATTATAAATATTTTATACTGGAACAGTGGATTTTTATCTTAACATTTTGACATTACACCGGTGCGGCTCCAACACACGTTCCGTGTGAAGCCGCACTCGTGTAGCGAAACGTAACGCAGATGGGGCTCAACACAAACATTGTGGAAAGTATATTGTATCGGCCATGCGGATGTTCCGTGACAATTATATAATTTTTGAAAATGACTTAAAAAGAATATAATTTGTTGGGCAAAGACGAACATTTGTAGAAACTATCTTGATATATTATATCAAAATTCCACGTTCGTAAGGTTTCTTATCTTTGTTATCAAGCCGTTATTAAAAATTTTAGCATTTAAGGAGTTTTGCATAGATCCGAACAAATGATAGTCTGAATATTTGACGAATGCCCAAAGATGTATGGGGTTTTGCACTGTCAAGGTCAATAAAACACCCTTACGGTTTGACATGCCGGATGCTTTTCTTAAATTTCATCGCTCAGTTTAACGAGTTGTTGAACGTACACGTACGTTTGAATGGATCGTTTGCTTCGTGGCATAAGTTCAAGTATAAAATTTCTTTATAAACCCACTAGACTGACAGCATAATCTCTTTTTGGTGAATATCTGCTTTTGATGTGGTTTGGGCTGGTTCATCTTTCATCACCCACGATATCTTCCGATTAACGTTGTTATAAACTATCCACTTTACGTCGTCAGTAATTATAGTTTTCAGATATGGATCACTTTCGTACTTATGTTCCATTTTTGTACTGTAGGTGAATATGGTCAAGTCTCATCTTTACTTTTTTTACAAACGTGTTTCAATCAAATCAATAGAAAATAAATTTAGAATACTTCGTTTAGTTAATTTAAGTATTAACATTAATTAAATTTAAACACTGAAACACACTTGGTGTCAAATTTTAATAACTATAAAGCACCTGGCTTATTAAAAAGTCATAAGAGCCATTTAGCTGTAAATATATATATATACATTTTGTTTTGATTTATGTTTATCATAGATAATATTTTGTCTAAAATCTGAAAGACAGATAAAATATTATTATTATAATCTATTCGATTTTTTATTTCTTTTATTATAAATATTAAACAATAAAAATCGAAATTATGTGGGTTAACGTCTACAATTCATACAGTTGTATATTACCGCACTGGAGTTACTACGAAGTAAACACAAAGCGAGTGTTACGCCGCATTCTTATATAGATTTTTAGCACACACAATGTTTGTGTGAGCCGCATACGCGTTTGAAATTACACAAAACTCTTTAGGTCGTAATACCAGTCAGCATTTCATTTAAAAGTAAACGTCCAACAACGAAATTAATCATTGACAATATCTATTTGAATTAATACTTTGATAGATTGGTTATACTGAAAAAAATACTTGGAAAAAACATGTAACAATAATGCTAACTGCATAAGTTTATTTTAGTGCGATGCTCAATTTTATTAGCTTATTTTGCTTTTACATAACGCTTGCAAATATTCAGAGAATAAGTTAATAGGTCTATTGCTAAATCTTATTGCTCATTCAAAGAGTGTAAAACTCAACAAAAAGTAAGCAATTTACAGAATTATAATAAAGTTCTATAAATACTTTTGTTTTATTTTTTTTTATTCTCCAAAACAAACGAAATGTCCTTAATTAGGTTTCTTTATATTAAATGAAATCAAAATTATAAAATTCAAAACATTTAATCGTGATCTATCGCGACAAATAATATTGCACTCTGACAACTACAAAAGAAACACTAAACATCTTTAATCAAAAACAAAAATTAACCACATGTCATTGATATATATATTAAATTAAAAGATTAGGAAATGTTGTCAATTCAATACCGAACTAACACTCAAATTGTGTTTTTAATTTATTTAGTACTGTTTATTATATAACGAATATGTCCCAATAATAACTGAAACATCATAAACAAAGTTGTACTTGTTTTTATTATTTAAAAACATTACTAACCT
Source organism: Melinaea menophilus ssp. n. AW-2005 (assembly GCA_918358695.1). Lineage (NCBI taxonomy): Eukaryota > Metazoa > Arthropoda > Insecta > Lepidoptera > Nymphalidae > Melinaea > Melinaea menophilus. The sequence goes on along the minus strand of OU911038.1, from coordinate 37,382,306 downwards.
AAATGCCCGTTAATGTCTAGTCAGGTAAAATTCAGTTTTAATATATTTAAATATATGTAACAAATGTTGCTTTAACAATTTTTTTTTAAAATACAAATTCAAAAAAGTTTCATGAAACAATAAATTTAATGTCTCAATCGTACTTTGTTATATTCGCGTTAAATTTATTGCAATACCTTGTAAAAGTCATAATTTATAATAACGCATCGAATGTTCAATAATTGAATTTAAAAAGATAACAAAATAATTTATTTATTTAAACTGTGAAGACGTAAAAAAAAAATCTAATGGGAATCCTCTATCCCTAACATTTCACATGTCGATCGTAACCTATCCCTGTCCCTCGCAGTACAGAAGAGAGAGACGGACAATCAAACTATGTAAGTATAAGGTTCACACGTCGGTGCGGTCCCGTCTCTCCGCCCGGAATCGTCATGTGTGAGTGTCGCTCACCTCGCAGAAATCCGTCAACGGCAGTATCACCACTTGTATCTGAAATTAGTATAAGAGTACTCATTACTCCCACCGGCTGACCTTACATCAGTGTACGTGCGTGTTTATGCGTGTACGTGCGTGTTTATGTGTGTACGTGCGTGTTTATGCGTGTACGTGCGTGTTTATGCGTGTACGTGCGTGTTTATGCGTGTACGTGCGTGTTTATGCGTGTACGTGCGTGTTTATGCGTGTACGTGCGTGTTTATGCGTGTACGTGCGTGTTTATTCGTGTACGTGCGTGTTTATGCGTGTACGTGCGTGTTTATTCGTGTACGTGCGTGTTTATGCGTGTAAGTGCGTGTTAATGTGTGTACGTGCGTGTTTATGCGTGAACGTGCGTGTATTTGTGTGATTGCGTGAGTGCGCGCGATTGTCTGTGCGTGAGTGTATGTGCGTACGTGCGTGTATGTGTGTGGGTGCGCGCGTGTATGTGTGTGGGTGCGAGCGTGTATGTGTGTGGGTGCGCGCGTGTGTGTGTGTGCGTGCGCGCGTGTGTGTGTGTGTGTGCGCGCGTGTATGTGTGTGCGTGCGCGCGTGTATGTGTGTGCGTGCGCGCGTGTATGCGTGTGCGTGCGCGCGTGTATGCGTGTGCGTGCGCGCGTGTATGCGTGTGCGTGCGCGCGTGTATATGTGTGCGTGCTCGTGTTCACCCGTAGCTGGTCGGCCGCCGGTCCGAGGAGATGCGTCCTCGGCGACACCTCGCAGGAGTCGGAACACTTGGGGCATCGCCGTCTGTTACATTTGTACACATTAAATAAGTATGACGTCAGCAGGTCTGGTCATTGTATGACGCGTGTCTGACCCGTGCTGTTGGCGACGGGGTGGGGGCGCTCCCGGAGTGTATAGCGGAGTGTTCAGCTCGTCGAAGTCCAATGCGCCGTCTATGTTCAGAACTCTGTTGAAGACGAAGAAGTACTATGCAGTCGGCTAAAAGTTATTTAATTAATATTAATATATCGTTTTACGTGACCGTGTAACAGACCTGTCCTGAGATGAGAAGCGATGCACTCGTTCTCGGACGACGGCCACATGCTCGACGCCGTTCTGCACTCCCCACACCAGGATACCAATCTGTTCATGCGGTGACATGGGTCGATCGGTAACACTTTTATTAAATGTCTAATACTTGTGTGTTCAAAATAGGTCTCAATATATAAAAATTACAAAACGACCTCTATAAAGATTGAAATCTCACGTGTATTTATTTAATCGTTGAACACACAATTAAATAAGATAATATTTACATTATAAAAATATTAAAAAAATGGATACTTTGTATCAAAAAATAACAAGTGACTTTGGGTAACTAGGTAAGTGTATTTTAAAATCAAACCCATTCTCCAGAGCGGGAAGAATTAAAGGTTAAAAACAAGAGCTTAGTTAACGACCGCCAATAAATGAAGTGTAGATTGGGGTATAATAGCTTATTTTGGCACCTCACGTGCCACATATGACATGGGACAAATTCTGAAAGGGCGCCAAAAGGATCCTATCCATTGCTCCATTTACAAATTCACTGGTTGGTGGCGTACCTTTACCCTGACGTCGGCGTCGTCAGTCGCGCTTGGACATGTAACCGATACCCGCACCGCGCGCACCACCACCTCCGGCACCTGCAACACACATACGCACACAGAGGGCTGATCATGAAGTGTATCATTTATTTAATTGGTTAATTGTTAGTCTGAAACGACAGCGTCTAAAAAAACAATTCTATTACATCATAGTGCATCGTTCGACATAATTTATTAATGTGAAAGTATAAAAGCCCGTAATAAACCGAAGGTATTCCTTCAACATATGAAAAAGCGAATATAGGTCCCAGCAGTAACAGTGAATAGTCTAAAGGTATACCTTCACTTTATCACATGCATAACGACTAATATTCTCACATCGTAGTTGACGGGCCACATGATGAGCATGCCTCTCTTGAACCACACGCCTTTGGGGTAGAGATCGACGGTCCACTCCGTCAGTCTGTCCGTGACGTCCGCGATGGTCGGTCGCGTCGAGAATATGAAGGTCCTCGTGTGGTAGCACGGCAGGGAGTGGAAGTTATCGACCGCCAGCACGGAGCCCCAAATATCCTCCGTGTACAGCCGGGGCGTGAACAACATCTTGCCGGCCTCGGTTTTCTGAATTTCAGATATCCGCTCGTACTGACCTGGATTGGACGATATTTTACGTAACAATTTCACAAAATTATACAACTAACGCCATAATTACCAGATTGGTAGCTCATAGCGATAGCCATCCGTTCCATGAAGAACTCCTTATGTTCTTGTGTCAGCGGACACAAAAGCAGCTTGGCCAGCTGGTTTGGACACATCATTGGAAATCTACAAACAGATTTAATGATGGTAATGTACTGCATGTACCACTAACATTAAATAATATTTTTAAAATGTCCATATTAATAATTTATTAAATAAGTATCACACCTAACATGCGCGAAGACTGTGGTTATCAGCGAGTCGAAGTGTAACTTCACGTCTTGTTCTAGAAGGTCGGTCGTGTGAAGACGTTCCTTCTGTTTGTTCAGCCAGCGGACTACCAATCTGCAAAAAATTATGCCGGTGTTCACTAACACCTTTCCTACACAAACCGCTGCGACTCTACATTTAGATCATCACCCACTGGTAGAGCGTCATCTCGTTATGTAACACTAGGTCGCTCTGACCCAGGAGCATCATCAGTGTATCGTCCTCCAGCTCCCCCAGCTCGCTCTCCACTACCCACTCCAAGTTCCACTTTACGAAACTCTCGCAGGCCTAGAGAAGTGAACATCATGGATTAAACATTATTGCTTTGCGCTAGAGGTTGATGTTAAATGTAAACTCTCTTTTTTAATTCAATATACATGACTGAACTCTCCATTCTTCTAGCACTTAGTGCCATGAACTCTTTTTCTCCCGTCCGATATCTCTTTTTGCTCGATCGATATAACTACCGGGCGACATTGGAAGTTATTAGAAAAGCTTTAAAACGTCGAAATAAAACTTTAGCTTAACGTAATAAGAGAAGAGCTTAGTATATCATAGTATTCATATATGTATTTATGTATATATCTATATAAACGGTTTTTTTTTTTTAAGAAATTACTTTTGGTACCAAGAGTCTTAACGCGGCTTACGGTTTAGTAGAAATCATCACGTAACGAAATGCTGTTTGTGTCTGTCTCTTCCTCTATTTCTCTCTCTCTCTTTTTCTTGTGTGTGTGTGTGCGTGTGTGTGTGTGCGTGTGTGTGCGTGCGTGCGTGTGCGTGTGTGTGTGCGTGTGCGCGTGTGCGTGCGTGTGTGTGTGCGTGCGTGTGCGTGTGTGTACGTGTGTGTGCGTGTATGTGCGTGAATGTGTGCGTGTGCGCGTGTGTGCGTGTGCGTGTATTGCATTTAAGTTGTGCTGCATGAAACTTTCTGATGTAATTTATTGTTTTAGATTATTTGTCTTGAAAAAAAATAATATATATATATATATATATATATATATATATATATATATATATATATATACAGATTCCATTTCAAGTTACATTCAAGTTACAAATTTTATTATTTTATTTACACAGCTACATATCTCCTGTACATCTTAAGGTTCATCTATAGAGAATCCAAATTATGTTTAGCCACCTTTACCTTAGCCACCTCATTGTGCCCGCAAGCCATAGTGTACTGCATCCAGGATATTAGCCGACCGCGACGGGCTGCCTGCGCTATATGCTGCGACATATACTCCAAACAAAGAGCCACCAGGTCCTGGGAACATCAATTATTAAATTACCAGTGGGCCGATAACCATTTTGGGTACAGACAAACATTACAAGTCTTTTATTTTTTTTGTACTAGAAAGTTGACAATACAGATCTATTACATCTATCTTTGCCGTGGCAAAGTCATGTCAGTCAAACAGCTAGAAAGTCAGCAATACAGATATATCTTTCACATTTATCTTTGCCATGGCAAGGTCATGACCCCACAGATGGTGCTCGGGTTGTGATATTGATAACTGTTATCTGTGAATAGAAGCCAGTTAGTTAATAACATACCTTAACATTGTACTTGTCAGCCAGGGACAGCACTGGTAGGACAGATGTGTATGATATTTTTATCTGCCCGGTGTAGAAATACTTTAAGAAGTGTGGGAAGACTGTCACTGCGGTGGGTGTCTCTTGTAACACTATACGACTTTCCCTCCACTCACTCCACTCCCGATTCATTAACATTATCTTAAATATCAAACCATATAAGTTCAAATTATCATTGTCATTTTAAATATTATTTAATACAAAGCATTCACAGAAAAAGTTAAAAGTAATGATTGAAAGTATCTGAAAATGTTAATAAATTGTTAATCCATACAAATATTTAAATGATATGAAATGACAAATAATCAACATGGGCAGAACTTGAAGCTGTAGTACTCTGGGATATCATCCTAGTTGCTTTACCAACTGAGCTGCCACATCCGTATCGACCTTGATGAATTCTATATATTTTATAGGCTATATTTTAGGACTTGATTTGAATATGTTATGCAATGTTTCTGACTTTGCAGTATATAATAATATTTAAAAAATGCTGCAACTAAATGTAATCAATAAATGTAGAAAACCAAATAAACTTAAAAAAACAAATGAATCAATTTAAAAATTTAATTTGATTGCTCCAATACTAGACTCCTACCTGGAACACTTCACTACTAGCACATAGTATGAGTCTATGAGCAGGGTAGCCAACACCCGCCACCTCCAAGGTAAGATCACTCATCAACTGTTCAGCATACAGCGTCGCTATCTTAAGCAGCACGCCCTTTGAATTATCCATCTGAAATTATTTTTACTGAGAATTATAAATTAACTATGAGGACACCTAACAATCAACATCTTTACAGTAATAATGTAATCTTATGATATATATCATTCATAATCATTTGACTGTTAGAAATTAAAAACAAATCAGTGTAATTAGAATTTAAAAAGTAAATTGATCCTATCAAACTATTTAAAATCTATAATAATAGAGCTATAAACATTTCAACATGAAAATAATTACTTCAACATGTTCACTGTCAGCTTCATCTTTGCTCTGAAAAGCAGAAGTTGATGCAGAATCCACTGTTAAGTAATCCATAATGTTTATTTCTGTTAGCACTCAAGACATAACTTTATAAAGTTGATGGTAATAGAAAGCAATAAATATACACAATATTATGCTGTTTGTATTAAGCAATGTTTTAGATAATAGAGAAACTATAGTTATTAAAATCAGAAAATCATGATTAATTAATAAATTAATTCGTATTAGAAATGTTCAGACAAATTCAACAATAAACAATATTGATATTGACAATTAAAATTTCAATTTTGACAATTTCCTTTTGTTGTAGTTTTTAAATTCTTCCCAAGGAAAAAGATCTTTATACCATACAGCCTAAATACAAAAATATGGAGATTTATATATTGTTTTCCTAATTAAGATTGAGAAAAAAATTATTCTCAATTTTTGGAAGGCAATAATGTCAATCCAGAAATTTTATTATTTAACCAATTACTTTTCAAATCTTCTTATTTTCAGTGCTCTTGAAAAAATTATAAAGCCGTCTCTAATTTTCAAAATTTGGTAAAAAGTATTTTATGTTGTATTTGCACAAAATAAAATACTTTTAGCGGAGAAAACGCTTCCAATAAATATTATATAATATTACGACCGTAGGATGTAAAATTATTAAATCATAATTCTCTCACCGCTATTATAATTATCAGATACGGATGATATTGTAATATTAATTCTGTGCAGGTGACTATTACATTGGCCATGTCCAAAACATAGACGTGATGTAAGGGTATAAAAGTTTCGTCCCACGTAATTACTGTTTTTGGTTATCTAAGGCTTTCCAATATTACTATTAATAGAACGCCGAAACGTCACCGAAGTCCTAAGCCTTAAAGTTTAGATTATTTCTGCGAAAATTTAGTCCGGTATATCTCGAAAACTACGAATTTTTGCATGAAATAAAGGATGTCCAGAGTAAAGTCTTTCCTTCCTCTTGTCACTCTCCTACTCTCACCCTCAAATTCGTAAGATAGTAAACTAGTTTGTAATTACACTAAATTAGTTGCGCGTATGTTGATTAAAAAAAATTAACTTGTTTCCTCGGGCTAGAAGTGGATAATTATAGAAAGGAGAGACCAAGCCCTTTCAAACCATATACCTTTCATCCCCTAAATCATATGACAGTAAACTATATTTTAGTCAAACATTATTAACTGCCAAATCACAATTTCATTCCACCGTGGTAAAGGTATTTTTTTCTCTTTGGTTGATTAATTGACCTGACTTCTCAATAGTGGCTCTTAACATAAATACAAATTTATTATAAACATCTACAGGCTGCAAACTGTCATATTCAATAGTAGACAACAATGTAGGTTTGGTTTCTATAAATATGCCAATCTATTTTATTTAAATTTGGTAATTTCGGTAAATTTGATAAAATGTTTGATTCCTTATTATTAATTAAACTAACTATTAAACTAAGTGATAACTTCCTTTAACTAACTGATAGGGGGTCTGAAAATACAGCAAAAGAATAATATAATACGACTGAAGATATATTGTAACCATTTTTTAATCTAAAAGCATTGAAACGCCAAGAAAGTGACCCTGTATGTGTCCATCATTCAACACTAGCAAGCCATTGTCATTTAATATTTCTGCTAATCTCGGCCAAGAGAATCAATTGTAATGTAATTACAGATACTGCTATAAGTACAGGTTCTGGTAAACTGTGTATTAAATTTTCAAATTTAGATTTATTAAAATGAGGTGTATGTTGTAATGGTAGTAAATGATTTTTTAATAGAATACGTGACTTGGATGACTACATTTTTGAAGGGAATTATCCCAATATGTTTGAAAATATTTTAATAATAAGCTGTTATGAATAATTATTGAAACACCATTACGTTTGTTGCCAGAATTATTAACTGTGTAAAATCCTTTGATTTGATTTGATTGACAAAACTAATGTTTTGAATGATCTTAAAAAAATATCCTGATTGGACTTTCATGATAAAAACGTATAAAAGGCAATACAAAATCCCCGGGGATGTTTGTGTTTCATCATCTAGGCCGGACTTATTCCTGTACTCAAAACAACTAAGGCGCGTTATACTTGTGGAGCTTACTGTACCCTGGGAAACAAACATACCCAAAGATCATACATTTAAGCTTAACAAGTATTACGAACTATGCAACGAACTGATCAGGAATAAATTTATAGTTAATTTGTACGCTGTAGAAGTAGGAGCGAGAGGTATAACAGCAAAATCTCTCTACAATTTATTTAAGGATCTCGGGCTTTCTAGAACGATCATCAGTTCATTTCTGGAACGTATTTCAAAGGTGGCTGTAGTAGGTTCTTATGATATTTGGTTATGTAGGGAGAGGAGCGTGAACAGTGAAGGTGAGCGTGTATGCGCATAATAAAGGGGCTCCTTAAACCTAGACCTGGGTCGCAAGTCCCAGACATTGTTTCCGCTCCTCTTCTTGCAAAGTGATGGGTCCGGCACCCGCACGGTGAATCCATGGAATGCTAAGAAGCTTCGTCTCTTTAAGCCATGTTTATGAAATAATTTGTATAAGAATATTGTGACTCCTAATAAAATATTTAAAAATGTTGTTTGGTGGATACGCTTTGAGCAATACATTGTACTTTTTAAAGTTTAATATTGTCCATACTAACTAAGCATAGACAAAAAGAGTTATTAATTTTTAGTTGAAGATTCGACTAGTTTTATACTGGTTCCGTGTTACATTTATTAAGTGAAATAACTTTAAAAATACTCTTTGTTGTCTATAATTAAGTACAAGTTAAGCAGTGATTTTAATTCTGATTGGGCATCATTGCTGTGTTAAGGATTTTTTTTATTAAATAGTTCAGAAAATTGTCTTTTTCTTCCTTAAACTATTTTTCTTACTTTTTTCTAGTTCATCAAGGCATTCTTAAAAAAAAGAGATGTGATAGCCGCCACAGGGACACCATTAGGCTATCTTATTGTCTGTGGTACACTCCGATAGGTTTATTAGTATCTATACTTTCTTTCAATACGATATACGAATATTTAAAATGACCGCCATTTTCGGGGTATAGTTAGGAATTTGAAAGGACTTGTACTTATTTGCCTGATCCTGAGCACCACTCGCTCTTTTCGGTGTTGGTAGAAACCGAGTCATCTGATTTTTTTTTCCTTCTTTTTCACTTAAGTTTTATTTTCCATTTTCCCCATTTTAAGCAAAATATATTAAGAACAAAATATTTTTCACTTAAGTTTTATTTTCCATTTTCCCCATTTTAAGCAAAATATATTAACTAATTTAAGATATTTAAAATTATTATGTTCTAAAGTCCCGCCTCAGTATTTCAACCGTTCCGACCGTTTTTCCCGACAATTTACTAATGAAAACACAGACAGAAAGTTTATATACTAATAATAACAGAAAATTTTATATAAATATTTTATAATTTTAAAACATAGCGTAAAAAATTAAAATATAATTTAAAGTTAAAATAACTATACGTATGATTGATTACAGTTTAATATTCCTATAAACTAGGTATTCGAATAATCATTTCTGAATGAAGTCTGTGGTATGTTTACAAACTGCTGTTTTGTAATTTGTCAAATGAAACTTTTAACTTAACTTATTGTGCCGAATATATCTTTGGTTGGTTAAATAATTGTTATCGACAATTTTATCAATCTTTCTATGACTATTTGAAGCTATATTAATAAAAGAAATGGGACTTAAGAAAAAGAAGAATGTTATTATCCTTAGTTCATGTATAGTGGCCTGCTACATATTATATCAATTATATTTCTTCCTTACGATATCTTCAGCTGATATTACCAATAGAGTAATGGATTATGAATCTGTTAAAAATGCCATACACACTCGTACGAAAAGGGATAAATACGTAAACAATCATGGAATTATACGGGGTATTTATTTCAAAAATATAAAGGACTACAGGCCGGACTTTAAAAATGAGTTCACATGTCTTACTTCACACCAGAAAATTCCTTATGAATATGTAAATGACGACTTCTGTGATTGTGAAGATGGGACGGATGAACCCAGTACTACAGCTTGTCCCAATGGTATATTCTACTGTGATACCCAATTTAGGAAAAAAAGTGAAGTATTCAGTGTACCATCTAATAAAGTCAATGATGGTATATGTGATTGTTGTGATGGATCAGATGAGTTTGATAATGAAAGTGGTAAAAAATTTCTTAGTCAGAGTGTTCATAACCAGAGATTCTATGTGTTCGAGTGTCCTTCTAAGTGTTCTAAATAGTTTTGATGATATATTATGATTGATTTCTTCACGGTTGTTATATTTTTTTATATGTAGAATTAAATATAAATTGTATTTATATAATATATGTTATCTAATGAATTATATAATAAGTAGAAAATGTATTTTTTACATTCTCTTTTAAAACAAAATATGTTTATCAATCATTACCTAACACTATAACTATTAATCTCTGTTTTAATCTGTCCAATTTATACTATATCTATTTTGCAAATAGAATTGACAAATTTATTCACACTATTAAGTATCTTTCTAGGTATTATTCTCAAATGTCAAATATATGTCTATTTCCTCAGTGAAAACATACATATTGGTATATTTTTTATATGGCACCTTCAGGCTTTGGCAGCAACATGTTAATCTTTTGTTATTTAATCAATTAGTACTCTTAATATATAATAATGTATTGTGGAACTGTAAGTTTTAAGTCAGATATAGTAGTGTAATTAGATTTTCTTGTATATGAGAGTCTTTTCTTATAAATAAATATGAAGACTGACTGATTATTAATTCACATTGTAAGAAATAAAAATATAAGTATTTTTAAGGTTTTATTATTATGACCATTAATCTTCTTACGTAATAAAATTAGAGATATATGTATATGTACAAATACTCTAATATTAAACCTATAATTATATTTGGAACTTTGCTACCTCTTCTAAAATCCCATAGAAAAGTAAACCCTGGATGATCAATTATAAAATTTAAAAATATTTTTTTAAATATTAGGTTTTATCTCTACATATTTTATCCCTGCTACGCGGTAGAGGGAGGGGTACAAGCATCTTGTCAAATGTTGATACATATTACAATTATTGATATTTACTTATGTCAGATAAATATTGATACATTAGATACGCCATATGATATGATAGATAATACCGAAGAGAATATTTTTAAAAGATTTAAAGCACGTAAGAACATCATAAATCTACAAAAACGAATTAATTAAAAGGAACACTTAAGTAATAGTATTAAACGCAGTATCACAAAAGCACTTCTGGCTATTTAGTTAAAAAAGGAACAATTGACATTTAATTTAACTGTAGCTATAACTTCTAACATTTAACTATTAACAGGTTGAACATCAGTGCTATTGTATTGTATTGAGAAATTGTTGGTTAGTACCTTTTTTTATTTTGTCTGCTGTTCTCCATATTAAGTACGTACTCCTTATCGCTACCTTTTACAGTCCTTTGACAAAATAATTCATAAATTCATAATAACGTCTGCACGTCATGTTTAGACAAAAAACAACTATATTACAAATATATAATCATTTTAAATTTTATATCAGAATATTTTTTTATGATAATCTTGAATTGTATCGGATACATTTAATTTTCATAAAATGGTTCGTTTCTGGTCGGCTTACGGCTGTACTTACGGCTTCGAATTTTTTAAAATTTTCGATCAAGTTCTTTAAATGATTTATCATAGGCCTTTTGATTTATGAGACAGATGGGTTGAATGAATTAATATTTGAAGAACTCGTCGTCGTCTCCTCAATTGGTGTTTTCATAAGAACGCCCCAAAATACTTTTAAATAGTAAAACAAGCAGATCCGTATTTTGGGACAAGAATAAAAAATTAAAAAAAAACAGAAATTATAATAATCTATCTGAAAGAGAATAAATAAGGAATGAATATCTGAAGCCCATACGATTTAATATTTTTTAAAAAACATATCATGGCAAAAACTAATTCTGAACGTATAAGTAGAGACATTATTATTGAGCGAAGCGAGCGGAGCGTTCTACTGAAGACTTTTTCACATTCTTTGTCACGAATTGGGTCGAAAGCTACTTGACGAAATATTATGAAATTTTGCAATTTTGGATTAGGCACACATTAGGTGTGGATTTAAAAAAAAAATTGTAAAAATGTCATGTCGTTGAGGAAAAATCGCCAGAAAACTGATATCCCATTGAAGTCAATGGGAAACGATGAGTCATGACACTGAGCTTGCTTTGCTCAATATGCAAACGGCACCCGAGATTTCGCGAGCGCAGCGAGTCGAAATTGAGGGTCTGTTGGCGCCTCTAGTTAACTTCGATCTTTTGATTGAATGTCTTTTTATTATGTTATTACAAACAACAATAAATAGCAAACGAATTATAAACTATAACTTCAAGGTACTTATTTGAATCAGCACTTCAATTATTTAATTATAAAAAAAAAATAGCATTCTTATCTTATTTTTAACTACTTTTAAATTTAATTCTGAATTAGATTTTTCCAGAATAAATAATTAATTACTTAATTTATTTACTTATGTACTGAATTTGAAGAGAAAAAATCATCTATATTAATAGTTCAAGTTCAATTTCATTACCTACAAGCTATTCCATTTACTATATTATGTAATAATACCATTCCATTTCCATTTACTATAGTTTGTGTACACTGATTTACATTCAGACAAACCACAAAACAATTTTGATTTTAAACTTTTCAAAACTAAGTTGATTGCACGCTTTGCTGTCTGTAGTATATGGGTGTTCGAAGTTTAATAGAATAAATTACAGTACTCTATGCAATAATGACTAATTACAAATTGACAATCGTAATGACAAACGTGAGTCGCCTCATGTCTTTTCATTAATTGAAGTTTGAGTTTTGACAGTTCAGCTAGACATTTCGAGTTATTTTGCGGCGTTAAAGTAATATCATTTATTAACCAAGTACAACTCTTTGAACAAGCTTAGTCACGATTTTTTTCTTTTAAATTGTAATTGACAAATATATCATCTTAATAAACATCAAAGATGACTGTGGACGGAGGAGTCGATATTACGAAAGCGAAAGATCGTGGTGTTTTGAAAAGAATTATAAAGGAGGGTGAAGGTATTGATACCCCAAACGCGGGATGCCAGGTTACCGTCCACTATACCGGGACGCTGTTAGATGGTACAAAGTTCGACTCTAGCAGAGATAGAAATGAACCTTTTGAATTTCAGCTTGGCAAAGGTTTGGATTACCATTTTATTTGTTCCGGAATTATTCTCATTAAGATACATACATAAATCATTATTATAGATTTGCGGACCGATTTCTTCAATAACACCAATAACTTTCGCCATAATTCAACTTATGAATATAAATTTCCATACTAACAATACTATAATAAAATATATATACGCGTCTAACTTCTTCTGATATTTTTTTCTTGTCACGCTTAGGTGTCGAGTTGGTTTTAATATAATTTATCAAGTTGATTTTGATAAAATTTCAAGATTACATCTTATAATAGGTTATAGCCTTCCTCAGGTTCCAAAAAAGAACCATGGGAAAATGAAATGTGAGATTTTATGTACCCAATTTTTTTTATTTCGAACCGGCATATGTGAACAGTACATTTAGACTATTACTTAGAAATAAATGCTTCACCATATTATTCTCATACCCTTAAACCAAATTATCAACATATTCTAACTTTTATTTTTTGTCAGGTTTTTAAAAAAACCTCTTATATTTAATCTTTATCATCATTACTTAATTATCACGACCAAACCAATAGCTTTCATCACCTGTTAATTGGGGAATAAACTATTGTCCAACTTGTTTCACAATGGGGACTTTTTTTCATAGTTATAAGTAATATCATCACACTCAAATAATAAAAGAATATCGTTTTTAATAGATACGAACAAAGTAGAATGTTATGCATTCAATATATTATGAATAATTTCCATGATGAAGAATATCGTCAAGCCCATTGCAGTAGGTTTTTATGTAAGACGAAATATTTTGTAATACTTCGTTAATAGGTTTAAAATATTTTTTTATTATGGTTGTAACAAGGAGTTAGTTAATGATTGCTCACTTTCTCAGTTAATCATTAATATATTTACCACTTCCTGACCACAGTGACAATGCTATCAATTTGTCGTTATCTAAAATTAGTTATGTTCACATTTATAAAATTAACTTTTTTAATTAATTATTAGTTCCTGTATAGTACTTGAAACTAACTAAGACTTTGTCCATTGCATAATAATCAATTTTCTTCTCTGCATTATAAAATATCATAAGATAGTACATCCAAAATTTTGAGAATATTTACAAGTAATATTGTAAATATTCTCAAAATTTTTGTTAATATGTAATTATTTGGTTTTATTGTATTTTTTGCACTTGTATGCATTTACGATATACAATTTACTTCAAGAGACAAAATAGAAGGATGCTAAAGCGAGGGAGATTCGTGATGGCTACAAGTTTTTTTTTTTTATAAAAGATATAAAAAAATAAGCGACATAGCTGTGAAAATAAATATTAATTTCTATATATATAGAAATTAAGTAAGTCCCAGTTGCAAGCGACTTTAGCATTTGTTTTGACCATAATAAATATTCAAAAGTAGTCACCAAGATATATAAATTTGTGGCAATGATACTATGAATCTTTTTTTATAATATTTTTGCTGTTTTTATCAATTTTTTATAATTCCAAAGAAAAAGATAAACCATTGCTCAAATTCAAGTAGTATAGGATCTCAGAAAGATACAATGAGAGTTCTTTGAAAGGAATGAGATCAATGACAATAATAATGGGATATACAATTAAAATGGTTTAGGAGGAGTAGTGAATGCAGAGTTGGGCAAATCGGAAATTAAGGGAAAGATGTGATAGGCAAGAATACATGTTGGTGGCGTGAAAAGTAATCTGTGAGTATAAGACAAGAAGAATTCTATAATACTGTTGTGAGACATGACAGGATAAAAGAAAAAAATGTTAAATATGAAAAATAGAAAGAGAGAGGTATATAGTACTGTAGTTGCCATTGTTAGTGCACATAAGAAGTTATATAAGACACTTGATGGTTTTATAAAAGGAACAAAACTCTACCGAATGAGGAAATGGAGAGAAGATTAAGGAACATTTCTCATATCAGATGTAAAAATATGATACTGGCAGGATATACAGGATATTTTGACAAGAGAAGAGCAAAAAAGGGATATTTTGAAAGATTTAAACTAAAACAATGTTAGGAATTACTAAAACATGTAGAAGCAAATATGTAGATGATAATAAAGAAATGGTATGTCTGATGTAAGAATATATAATTTTACTGTCTTAACAAGACCTGCAGCAAGCCATTACCTCTGCCACTTCCTCTCGATAAGACCATCAAATATTTGATAGAGGTGTATATGTTTTATGTTGTAATAGGTGTATATGGTGTATATGTTTTGCTGATAACATTATTCTTGTGGTTACGGATGGCTTTTAAGGTGCATGTTGCAACATGTCTCTGACACGATGCCTCGGCATGATGAGTACAAAAAGATAAATAAGCCAAAATAATAACGTTTTTATTATATATATATTTTTAATATAGACTTTAAATAATATTCATATCGATTACATACAGTTCTTGAAATGTTGGATACATTTGTAAATGTTACGATATTTGTAGGTATGGTAATAAAGGCCTGGGAGATCGGTATTGCGAGCATGAAGAAGGGTGAGGTGTGCGTGTTGACGTGCGCGCCGCAGTACGCCTACGGGGCCGATGGCAGCCCCCCCACAATCCCTCCCAACGCTACCTTGCTGTTTGAGGTCAGTGACTTTTGTCAGATTCTAACAAGCCTACAACGATAATCGTTATATATAAAGGTTGATAGAATTATCATTATTCCTTTAAACAAGTCACGCTTGTAAAATATGATAAAAAAATTGCAATTGCTCAAAACGAATAATGTTTTTACGTATAAACTCTCAATAATATATATATTGCCAAGAGCCATACGATTATTAATTTTAGAAATACATATTGAGAGATGCAAACTTAAATATTGGTACTACTAGAACCACTAACTTATACATAGGAAAACAGGCTTGTGAAGCACGTGTTTTACTCCAAGCCTTATAACAAACTAGAGGTCAAAGTCTTGTCACACATTAGTGGTAATAGTAAACATTAATCGCTTACAGATTGAGATGTTACATTGGAAAGTAGAAGATCTAAGTCCTAACAAGAATAAGGGCATTCTGCGACAAATTATTGAGCAGGGTTCGGGACACGACAGCCCTAATGATGGAGCTCTAGTAACAGGTACGGACTAAGAATACTTAAGTAGGTAGGTCAAAGAAGGAAAAATAGAAGGAATGTCCACAGATTTTATTTAAAATATTAAGTTGATGCTAATTAGAAAAATTATTAAGTTAATCATTTAATATTACTAAGTAACTACGATGTGTACAATATTACATTAAGACAGACTTGTTAAAAGTAGACCCCTGTAATTGTCAATAATTGCTATTAAATACCAAACTACCTGTCTTTAAGTTGTGACTAATGTGTGGTTGTAGTTTGGTGTTCTCGGTCTAAAATATCAGTCAAAATTATAGGATTTCCACACACAATTCAAACGGTCTAATACTTCTATTTAATAAAGTTAATATATTTAAAAAGAATTCCAGTCGAAGTTTAATTATTAATATTGTTTTTTACAAAACTTTCAGTGGAGCTGGAAGGTAGGTTCCCGGAAGGAGAGATATTCGATACACGAACAGTTTCCTTTATACTGGGAGACGGCGTCGAGAGTAACGTCTGCGACGGAGTGCAGCGAGCACTGGAGAAGTTCACACTCGGGGAGAAGTCCAGGTTGACTATCCAACCGAAGTACGCCTTCAAATCCGAGGGAAACGCGGCCTTGGGGGTTGGACCGGACGCTGTCGTAGAGTATACCGTTAAGTTGGTCAGTTTCGAGAAAGCCAAAGAACCTTGGGCAATGGACGGAGACGAAAAATTGGAGCAGGCCAACATATTAAAAGACAAAGGCACTAATTATTTCAAAGAAAATAAGTATCAGCTGGCGATTAAAAAGTACAAGAAAGTCGTTAGCTTTCTCGAAGGTTCGTATGGCACGAATGGAAATGAAATAATTAGAAGCGTGCCCAAATTTAGAATTTTATTTGTTCTAGATATGGTTGAAGACACAAGCGAGAAAGAGGACAAGAAAGAGCAGGCCCGCAAGCTTCTCGTGGCGGCACACCTTAACTTGGCGCTGGTGTACCTCAAGGTGGCGACGCACTACCCCGCCCTCGACCACGCTAACAAGGCCCTCGGCTTGGACCCCGGGAACGTCAAAGGCCTGTTCCGGAGGGGTCAGGCCTCGCTGGCCTTAGAGGACGCCCAGAGCGCCCTCAAGGACTTCGAGAAGGTCGTAGAGGTCGAGCCGGAGAATAAGGTAAGTGATAGGCGGTATTTGGAATTCTATAAGTAGTTTTAATTACCCAATAAATAAAGTGAAGATATAATCCCTGTGTAAAGAATATGGCCACCGCTGGTACCATAAGAGGCGACTAAGGCACCAACAATGTGGTGAAATCCCGCTGCTGCTGCAGATCAGCACGCATGGCCGCATTGGACTAACTTTGTTACACTCACACAGAAGTCGCGAAATAGTGGCTTAGTTTATTTTGCATAAATGTAGTGAACCGGCGCCCGACCCCACTTCTCACCGTCCCTCCCTCCCTTGAAAAGCGGCTCGGCTGCAGCTAAGGAATCACTCTTGGGAGCCTACTTATACATACACAACAATATACCACCACTGTAAGTGTGTGTGTAAATGGGTCGCTTAAAACTTTAGGAACTAGTTTATACATATTATAAAACAGAATCCTCAAAAGAGCTGTCTGTCTGTATGTAATTGACTTTCTCAAAAACTGCTGAACGGTTTTACTAAATGATAGTTCATTTTGTGAGGTAGGTTTAAATAGTAGATAACAGTTAGGTCGTAAAAAATCTCGCCTAATGAGAGCTTTAGGTTTTGAAAACAGCAAAGAAGTACAGTACTGTAATGTAATAGAGAAAACTGAGAAATAAAAATATTTTTATCTATATTTTTATTTTACAAATAAATATCTGAACTACAATCCACTATTAACGGTGTCTTCGTGCAATTCCGGGGAACGACTATTTTTTTTTTTGTTTTACTACAAATTAAATTATTTTCACCACTCCACTATATGCCGAAATCTATCAAGCAAACATGATTTTCATTTAAATTAACTGCTAAGTTCACATAGCCAAGTGACCCGTGTTCTCGTTTTTAATCCCATAATATAAAAAAACGAACACTAAATAATTTCAGGCCGCAGCCAACCAGATAAAAGTATGTCGGAACACGATCGCGAAGCAGAAGCAGCGCGAGAAGCAACTCTACGCGAACATGTTCGACAAGTTCGCGAAGCACGACTCGGAGGTAACCACCGGGGGCGGGGGGGAGGAGGGGTCGGTGCGTGACTGATCGCTGGTGTGCAGGTGGAGCTGCGGCGCTCGAGGGCGGAGGCGCGCTCGTGGGGCGCCGAGCACTGGACGGACGAGCAGCGAGAACGCAAACCGACGCACTTCGAGCGCGAGAACCCCAATATACTGATGCTCGACAGCGACGGGCGGTTCCAGAACATGTAGAATACGCCTAGCATTTAAATGTAATTTAAATAGTCTCTAAATCTAATCTCCCTCAAGTGATTTATTTTACCGTTAGTTTTGAGTTTATTAAAGTGAAAATTACGTATACTAATGCTCAGTGTGCGTTTGCTTGCGTGTGTGCGTGTATGTGCGTCCGATTGTCTCTAAGAAGCTGCGAATTCGTTTAATCTAGTTTTGTTTTCTCCCCCTTGTATGTGCTCTTTAATAAAAAATATTTTGTTGCTCATTCCATGAACTTTAAGAAATCCATTATTTTAATTGTACTCTCATAAACTTATATAGCAATGTATTTTAGTTATTTATTTTTATAAATAATTAAGTGTTCAGTAATTTCTATTTACTTGACAGATATCTCTTTTAGTTATAGTATTTTTGTGAGAAAGTAAGTTTGAGAATAAATTTTTATAAACACAACATTCTCTTTTTTTTCTATCCCTTCACAAATATTAATTTAATAAAATATGAATTAGTTTTTTTTCGTAAAACAGTTTAAAATTTAAACATGTATTAAATAGCCGGATTCGAGAATTCTCGTAGATAAGTAAATAGTGATTAAAAATTATTTGCCTGCTTTTCACTATTACGCCAGCAATTATTTAGTAATTGTTTTTTTTGCCGATTAAACAAACCCGAGGACAAACTACAAAAAATAACAAAAAAAAACTAGTCAAGATTGTTTATTATGTCAAATATGGTTCCATACAATTCAGATTGGACTGTAACATCTACTTAACTGAACATGCTTACATTATTTTCTTGAAATAGCACAATAATTATAAAACTATTTATCCTAAACTCTATTTGTTTCATATAACATACAAAAATATTAATAACAAAAACTATAATTACTGTATTTATGGAGGCATGCGTCTGCAGAGGTAGTTCGGTACAACGTAACAATACTGTAAAGCTTGATCAAACAACCGCCGGACGAGAGGTACTAATAAAAACACAAGAAAAAAATAAACGCGAGACCTACAAATAATCTGATTCCATTAAAATATAAACAATAATTGAAAATAATAAAATACATATTGTAAATCGTATATTAAAATACGTCCCATATAATCATATAGCATCTCTGCTTTTCTAAAATGCAACGAGAAATGACCACGCTTTACAGTATTTCAACTTACAAACGATAAAACTATCTTACAAAAAGAAAAACCATTAAAGAATTGAATACATCAAAAAACAGCATTTTTATTTACAATTTCAAGCTTGTCGCACAAAAAATACGTTATTACATCATTTTATGTCAAATATCGTTCTAACTTGTCCTTGTCGCTAACACCCTGACTATTTGTTCAGCAAATTACAGTATTTAGCTTTCACGAGAAATATAATAATATTTCATTAATGTGAATACAATAGTAAGAAACCCTTCAAGTTGTCAAATTTGTTACATTCTTTCCATCATGGCCGCGACAAGGAAGTCTCACTTTAACAGACTCTGATACAGTAAATAAAATGCTATAAACGAACTATTATGCAACAATTTAGAAGCGCTAAAAGAATATTTTGAAACGTAATTTTTTCTCTACGTGTAATATAGACAGAGTTCTCGTACAATCTAAAAAAGGATAATTTCGAGTTACAACTTACATACACCACCGAGTCACAAAACTCGGTCCGTTATCTTAGTTTAGGACAGTTTTAGTTGGAACTATTTTGTACACTTGTCGGGTATTGAGGTAGTATTGTTTGACCATCAGTATCGGAGGCTGTCAACGCTTACCTATCGAGATATATAACACATCCCTAAAATAGAACCACAATACCCTGTGCTCGACTCTAACCTAAAACCTAAAGCTAGGGACATAAAGATCGCAAAGGTCACAATTACGACATTCTCTCGTATCAAAAATAATTTGTATATAGTAGAAATAGTCTCGATATAAATACTTATAGTACTTAGTATCGTTTAATGAAAATCAACGGGTTCGTAGCGATATAGTCGTTAACTTATCTTCCGTAATCTCCGTACTCCGTACAAGGTAAATCTCAACATTGTTACCTTTGCGACGAAATACATATGTATGTAATAATTTTATAATGAATATAGAATTTTTGAATAAGTACTATGACATTGAACGACGAGTTTTATAAGACTATGTAACACCACCAATTTTAAATACTATTACTGTCGTGAGGAAGCGAGACGCACTGACACGTCCTCGGTCACTCGATACTTCGTGTCATTATTGAGACCGCAGTGTTTGCATCGAAGCTGGCGAGACGGTTTAACTGCGCTGCAGATGTTAGCCATTAACAACTACAGCGCAGATACACAAAGTGAACGATTGAATATCGCGAAAGGGGGGACTGAATACTTAAATGCCGAAATGTTCAGCCGATAGCTAAATATTTTTCATTCGAAACGAAGATTCAAAGATCTCGGATAGTAGAACTACATTATTTGTAATTTCCTAAGCATGCCGTGTGCGGGCCCGCTCGTATGTCCTTTGCAATCGGTTTCCAAACCTGATTCATAAACGTCGCCTCGACTCGAGGGCGGTTTTCGTCTGTGTCGAAGCCCAAACTTTAATCAAAGCTGATCCGCTATTTCATATTCTGTTGACTGACTGTTTTCCCGGATATACCTCCAATACATTATCAAGTTCATTGAACTTATAAATACATTACAGTCTTTGGATACCTTTATCACTAAGACCCTTCTCCGCAAATGTGTAAATAGTTTACTCTCTCGAAAAAATATTTCGGAGTTAATTTCTTATCATAATTTTCATTTTTACACTACTCGTCCCGCAGTAACCTGCGGGAGGCGGTATCCTGTCATTGTACGCGCGTTAGACGAATTTTCACCTCATATGGACTCGCTTAAACTTATGGAATCATGTTAATACCTTCGCTTACGGACAAAAATACTAGATATGTCAAAATCGTGCTCACACAATTCCGATCGTACTTATGGAAATTTAGTCCATATGGGTTAAGGGATCATCCCGTTCGTCCCGTTCCCGACTGAACCAAACAGCAGCTCTCCGTCACCGGTATACCAGGTGGAAAGGTCACGTGACGTCACACGCGCCGTGACGTCACAGCGTGCTGTCCGTCCCGGGGACGGGACCGGACGATCTCGGCTGATATCATAAATAATGTTTGTACTCGTTACGTTCCTTACTCTTACATCTAAATATACATTAAAATATCACAGCACTATCGATTCACTTACACTAAAACCAAAACGCTTGGCGTCGTTGGTTTTTTTTATAAAATAATAAAAAAAAGGAATCGAAATTGAAATGCATGAAGACACCACCGCCCACCGACGCCTCTCTGTCGCTGTATGTAAATATATGTGAACGCACTTTATGTTCAAAATTACCCAATTACATTATATATATCTAATGTATATGTTTGTACGGTAAATTAAAAAATAAGTTACATGTATAAAAATGGCTGCAGTCGAGTGAGCGGCGGACACAAAATCAAGCATAATTTAAACGCAAATTACAAAGTGCCGCAAAAAGATACCAAAATATTTACAAAAGATGTTATAGAAATATCTTAGCCTAAATACTTTGGAAATTATTCGAAAATTATACATCTTCTTAATAAACATCGCCGGATCAATTATCACATAACCCGAGGTAAATAACTATGAGGGAACATTGTATAAAATATAATGTGTATACGGTACAAAGTTTTCATCGCTTATAATACTATTTAATCTACTATATCCACCCGGCGATGTCTATTACGAAAGTACGGGCAAAATACAACGACATCAATTAAAATACACCACAAATCGATGCCCGGAAGAATTATGCAAATAATCTTGGACTCTTCAATTTCACTCGCAACACAACACGCATTCCGGACTCCACGAGAAACACTTAACTAAATGAGGTAGCGTCGCTATGAATTACGATAACATTAACCGTCTAATGCTTGGTGGGATATATGTTAAAAGTGTATACTATATCAACATTAAAATACATCCTATTGTATAAGTGAGGTACATCGTCGTTTCTGTCTGAGGTAGCCGCGGGTGAATACAATAACACGTAAAAGACATCAAAATATATCCGTGTTGATGATGGACAGCCGGCCGGACTCCATCTCCCCGTAGCCGTAGGAGTAGTCCTGGTACACCTTCGTGATCAGGGGCTCCCACTTTGGGGCGAAGGGCTGGTAGTCGGGCGGCCGGCTGATGGTGAGCAGCGGGTCGATGTGCGGCAACATGTGGTCGTCGAGGTCGATGACCCCGCTAAACTCCGGGCCGTACTCGGCCGGCACCGCCCCCGCCGTGCTCCCTGAAACACACCAGGGTGTTAGTGCTCCGACCGAGGGGCTCCGCGAGCGATTCGCCAACTCACCGGTCGCCAACACGTTCACGAACTTGGCTAGGTTCTCAACATTTTCGTCCGCCGTATTGTTCTCGAATATTTCTAATTCTTTCTCGATCACGACCGGATCGATGCTGTCCGACTCCACTGTGCCGTCGTTGGCTTCGTTGAACATGTATGCGTCCAGTTTCGTATCTATGATATCTGCTAATTCTACATGTAACTTGGCGTGTGTG
Source organism: Melinaea menophilus ssp. n. AW-2005 (assembly GCA_918358695.1). NCBI lineage: Eukaryota > Metazoa > Arthropoda > Insecta > Lepidoptera > Nymphalidae > Melinaea > Melinaea menophilus. The sequence goes on along the minus strand of OU911038.1, from coordinate 37,359,434 downwards.
TAGTCGTCTTCTTTTGGCGATTCTATGTTTTGTATGTCGATGTCTAAGGGAAATTCTTCAATATTCTCGACGTCGTTGGATTCTTCCTCAATCGTCGGATCCGGTTTCTTGTAATTTTTTCCATCGCTTTTATGCATTCGACGCAAATGTTTATGCCAGTTTGGATAACTGGCGAACGTCTTCGAGCACACCGGACATTTATATGGCTTCGAGCCGGTGTGGACGTTCAGGTGTTGTTGCAGTTGTCCTATTTTCACAAAACTCTTCCCACAGTAGGTGCAGCTGTGCGTCTTCGTTTCGGAGTGTGTTTTTATGTGTTCGATGAGACGGTTCTTGGCGTTGTAGACTTTACCGCACACCTTGCAGAGATGCAAAACGGTTTCGAAGTGTTGGGACACGTGTTTCAGGATGAGATGTTTCTCGCTGTAATTTTTGTTGCAGACCGGACAGACGTAGAGCTTCTTCTTGTGAACGTCGAGGTGACGCTCGCACGAGGTCAGCGAAGTGAACGGGAGCCCGCACTGACGACACCAATTCTGATCGGTGCGGTGTAGCCGCTGGTGTAACATCAACTCTTTCGGTGTGTCGAACCTGCAAGATATGAGCTGTCAGTTTAGTGTAAATGCAGTAGTGTGCAGTGTAAGGTGTGCTCACTGCTGGGGGCAGCCCCGCTGCAGGCAGGCAGGTCGTCGCAGGCCGTGCGCGTGTCGTCGGTGGTCGCGGAGGCGAGCGGCGGAGGCGTAGCGCCGTCCGCACGCCGCGCACGAGAAGGGCTTCCCGTCGCGCTCCGCAGCCGCCTCGCACGCTGCAGTGTGGCTCACCAGCAGCGATAGACGACCGAACGTCTTCAGGCATATATCGCAACTGAAACGAATGAGATACGATCGTTAAGATTTCATCTTTTTCGAATCTTTAATGTCGAAAATACTGCGTATAGCAGAACCAAGTTCATTCGACAAATCCCATTGCAATATTGCATCTAAGATAATGCCCAAAAGCACAGTAGAATTAACCAAGTACCTAATTATTTAAATGTACATTTTTTTTTTATAAATATAGATTATGCATGCAGATTCTAGATTTCAATTCTTTTTAATTTTAAATTTGGTAATTGAGTGGACACAGGAAGATAATTTTTATCGAATATAGGCAAAAAGTTTGGTATATTTACAGATTTTATTTTTTTTGACATTTAAATGCAAGGTTACAATAACGATTTTCACATTTAGATTGTATTAGTGAATAGGAAGACTTACCGAAATCTGTCTTTAGTGAAATGATTGTAAGCATGGTCGCTGAACACTGAGTACTTCTCAAACTGTTTGCCGCACACAATACACCCATAGACTATGTCTTTGTCCCCGTGTTCACATGAGAAATGAGCATCAAATTCCATTCGGTTCTTGTAAATCAGGGTGCAGTAACAACAAGATATACCGCCCAAATGTTCTATACAACTTTCTTCTTTTTCCAAACCCTTCTGTGTTTCTACCGTATCCATATTAGCGTTGTCACCAAAATGTTTTTTAAGGTGCTCTGGAGCGTTTTCCTTGTTTGATATATTTTCGTTGCAAATCGGACAAAAGTAAATAAATGCAGAATGCATGTCAATATGATTCTTACAACCCTCGAGTGTGCCCATATCGGTGTTACATGCTTGACACTTGTATGGTGGGCCGTCATTGTCGTTGTGAATGATTTCATGTAGCTTTAATTCTTTCTTTGATGTAAATCTGAAAAGCATTTCGTTTATTTATTATGTTCGATAATATCACAGTAATGCAAAGAAAAAAAACACTCACTCTTTTTTACATGTGTTGCATTTGAATCTATGCATCACAACGACATGTTCCCGTAAGGATGAGAACTTTGAAAATAATTTGGAACAGTGTTCGCATCTGCAAATAATCCAAAGTATTAAGATTAGTATTAATTATTAATTAGGATTAAAATAGCATTTAAGTGAAAAATTTGTAAATGGACCTACTTAAATCTGTCTTTGATGACATGACTTGTGTAACAATGGCCACGAAAGCTTGGATATCCTGCAATTCCCTTGCGACACACCACACAAGTGTAAACAATGTCCTTTGTGCCAGTTTCATGTTTAGCGTAATGTATATCATAATCTCTCTTATTTGCATATGTTAGGTTACATATGTGACAGTAAATACCGCCGACTATATCAATTGTAGTGGGTTTAGGGCTCATATGAGAGCTTGGTTTGTCGGGATGGGTATGGGTGTGCGAAGCCATCGTAGCCTTACTTATGTGCAATCCATTTATTGAGCATCTATCTGTCAAATGGGTGTCTGTGGTGCTATGGGATACATTGCTTTTATTCTGTTTTGCAATCTACATGTTTAGAGGTTTCTATACTTCCCTGAAAAAAAAATATTAAAGATATATTATTTACAAGGATTTTTTTTAATAATTAAATTTAAATAAGCAATAAAATATTGAAAGAATGTTTGCATTGCATGAATAATACAAACTGTAGTAATACATCATAATCAGCATACTGAAGATTTTTGCTGTCTTAACAATATTATCAGAACTGGGGTCATAAGTTTATCTTTCTAAGAAATTCAATTTGTAATATAATTACCAGAACTTTATTTCCCAATTTCTACATTTATTAATTGATTGTTTAGAGCATTTTGCTCCTTGGGATAGCATAATAGAATATAAGTATATCATTATTATACGAGTATCAATCATTGACGACCTTGACTGTATACTACTTTTTAAGACATAGTTTATATGAAAGCATACGAGGCGTCTGACAAATACAGCACCGGTTAAGTATATTTAATTAAGAACTAAAGTACGTTGACCAAAATACAGAAGTTAATTAATAAATAGATTTCGAGTGAACTAGTTTAGTGAAACAACGAGATCGGCGCAACTCATATTTAAAATAAAATATATACTTACAAAATTTATTAAAACTTATAAATTTACATCGGACAAGAGTCCAACGTTACATTTTACATTACAACAGCCGAAATAAAACATAAACGACAAAAAATGTAACGCCGGACGACAAACAACGCCAAGAAAACGTGTGAGCTGTACATTTGACATCTGTGGGCGAGTATTGTAAAAAAAAATCAATATCTATTTTGGATGCTCCAGATTAAGTTATAATAAAATTCTATAAAGTTATACATAATCATCATTATTGTTCTTATAAATATATATTAGTACTAAAATAAATAAACAAATATTATATAGAATGTTCTGAAAGTTAATTTAAATTCAATAAATTCTCCTAAATTCTCCTGACACTCCAATTTGACGTACATAAATATAATTAAAAGTAAACGTGAATAATGATGAGCGGTATTGATTCAAAGTGGAAAAGATATGAATAAATAAATAAATGAAATATATCCTTAACTAATGGGTTTTAATAATTTATTATTCAATTGTTAGTATACTACTGGTCTCAGAAACAGTGAGTTAAAAAGAGCTCTCTAACACATCAACAATATTTTCAAAATGTGATATTAATATTCTTTTTGACCTAGTACTCAGTAAATTGGATAATGAAGTAATGAAGTAATAAGGGCTATACATTTTTAACAAATCTTGGAGCGAATCTTGGCAATTATCCTTGCTCATCTTTTTTATTAGTTTGTATTTTGTTAAGGTCGGAATAGAGGGTATTTCGAGGAACTATGCAAAAATTTTTGTTTTGTAATTGCAATAACTTCGCGTACTATTGTGGGATAATGATGATGTTCCGCGAAGGGGACCTGTGATTTGTACAACTTAATCCAAAAGTGAAGTCCTACAGAAGTGCTCGGCTATTGAACTGAGCATAAGCGAAGCTCTTAACCGTTTGGGAAACTTCTTTTTGAAGAAACATCACATGAAAACTACTGAACCAATTTGAATGAAAATTAGCGATGTAGGTATGGTAGATCTGTAAAGCTTGGGAAAGGGTATGTTTTGAATAAAGAAGAATTAAAATTTCTCATTCCGTTCAGAAAAGATAGTCAAAAAACTCCCCATAGATTTAACATTATCAGAACCTCCGCGCTTGTCAATCGTCAACCTAGAAATACGCTTATAAGCAACATCACATAAAACTATTAAAGAAAAAAAATATAAAATTATTGAGCGAAGGGAACGAAGTGAGCGGAGCGTTTTATTGGAGACTTTTTACATTCTTTGTCACGAATTGGCTCGAAAACTACTTAATGGAAAATTATAAAACTTTGCAATCAAAAAGACACACATTAGGTGATGGTTTAAAAAAAAAAATTTTTTTAATGTCCTCAAAAAAAAACTTTTTTTTAATGTCGTGTCAAAAAACTGATATCGCATTAAAGTCAATGCGAAACGATGAGTCAATACACTGGGCTCGCTTCGCTCAATATGCAAACGGCACACGAGATTTCGCTAGCGCAGCGAGTCGAAATTGAGGGTTTGTTGGCGCTCCTAGTATTTTATTTAAAAGGGGAGGGAGCTCAGCTCAACTCCCGCAGCGCACGGCAGCGGATCCTCGTTAATTTTTCGGTTCTTGACAGCTGTAATGTGGTCCTTGATTCCTTCGGCGATGATTCTTTTGGTATGTCCAATGTAGGAACTACTGACGTGTCTACTTTTTAGACATCAGGTGTTTGTAGATACAGTGCCTCATAAAGAAGAAGCTGAGCTGACAGTCATCCCGTTACCAAAGCCAGTGAAATTCGGTGTAGACGTCGGGAAAAAAATAATTAAATAATTTACATCGCTTAATAGATCCTTAATAGGCTGTTCATTTATAGAAGTAGTTTATAGAGTAGTTAGATCGTGCCAGTACAATTATCTCTGAAAAGATGGTCTTTAAATTAGCTTAGATCTCTAAAGATTTTTTCATCCTATTTATTTTTTAAAGACACTAGATTGTAGCAGTAAAATTATTTGTCTTTATACGACTACGCGAGCCGCTCATCTTTAGGATTCTCTGTCTACGACGAAATAAGTTCTCTTAGTAATCTGTGGTTGACATTGACGAGTGACGGCAACTGGAGAAAAAAAATCTAAATATTTTTATTGTAGTAACATTTCAGATTATTATTTACCTATATTTTCTCTTTAAGTTAACATATTTTTAATTTTATGATTTAACATTTTAGTAATTATACAGTCGGATTTCGGAGAAGCACACTACCCTGGCCTTTGCCTTTTATATTTATAATAAACTTTTTATTTTAAAACAGTAAGTGTGCATGAATTACTACAAGTTGAATTATCTTTGTAATTTGTTACCAATTACCAATTGAAGATACAGTAAGATATGTTTGTATACATTGATATTTATCATTTAAATAAAAAAAAATGTTTTTTGGGTGGCCATATATTTTGAATTCTCTATACATAATATTATTTTCGCTAGATAAGTAACAAATATAAACACAATGTTTGTAATCAAAAGTACATTTGGCCCGGTGCCAGGTCAGTCCTAAAGACCAAAAATAGTTTGCCGCAATCGCGTTCACATCCATACGTAGACCGCGTAGACCCGTAATTTTGATCTTTTTGTTTTAAAATGGAACGACAACACAATATGCACTCAAGTACCCACGGTTCCTTGAGGAGTAAGGAGTCGTCTTCGACAACAACAGAGAGTGACCCGCGCGAGAAAATAAAAGATTGTCTTCGGAAGTTTATAGCATTTATGTTTACACAAGTGGGAGTGGGCGCGCTCGTGGTATGCTACGCGATCTTAGGAGCTGCGAGTTTTATGCACATAGAGAAAGATAGTCCAGATATGCAGCTGGTAAAAGTCATCAAATGGCGGCAGAACTGTGTCGAGCAATTGTGGAACATCACCAACAAATATAATGTATTGAATTCCACTGCATGGATGTCAAGTAGCAATACTGTATTAAAAGACTTTCAGAACAACATTACAGGGGCCATTCACTTAGGATACAATGGAAGATCTTCAGAGGATATATGGTCCTTCCCAGCCGCTCTTATGTACTCTTTGTCAGTTTTTACAATGATTGGTTATGGTAATGTTGTTCCTAAAACAGTCTGGGGAAAGATTGGGACAATAGCATATGCCTGTTTTGGAATACCAATCTATGTGCTATACTTCTGCAACATGGGTAAAGTATTAGCACAGACTTTTAAATGGTTGTATATAACTGCACATGAGTGCAGTCGGAGAGAGGACCCTTTACTGGAAGATGTAGAAATTCAACCTATCAAAAGAAAGATAACAGTACCATCAACAGCTTGCCTCTGGGTGATAACATTCTACATTTTAACAGGTACAATTATGTTTGGTGCTTGGGAGAAGTGGAACTATCTTGATTCAACATATTTTTGTGTGATTAGTCTCTGTAAAATTGGTTTTGGTGACTTTGTGCCAGGAGCTAACATAGCAGACTCCGCTGAAGGTTCTCATTTAAAGCTGGTTATTAACTTCATTTACGTTCTCCTCGGGATGGGATTGGTGGCTATGTGTTATAATCTCATGTGTGAAGATGTGAGGGTCAAAGTGCGAGAGCTAAGAGAAGACTTGAAGAATTGTCTGGATGATATTACCTTGAAAATCACCGTCTGCATGAATGATACCAAGTATTACCATCAAAAACAAACTAGAAATATTAAATGATATTTGTTTAATTCATACATATAGTGTAGTTGTTTATTTATTTGTTACTTACAAACCTTTTTTAATACATTTTCCTGTATTTTAAACTATTCTAGTTTTGTTTTATTTGTTCCAGACCCCAGGCCCAGATGTAGAGGCTATGATATCAAATTGGTGTTATTATTTTTTAAATGCATTTCGTTTTACTGTATATTTTTAAAGTAAGGAGTTTCTACCTTGTTTTGGATGAAACTAAATTTATTAGCAATTTTTTTTAACAATTTCTCATTATGTATAAACAATTAAATATAATATTTGTGTCATAATATATACAAGGAAAGCTTTTCATTCATGTTTTTAATGTTGATTTTAAATAAAATTATTTTTTATCTAATTGAAGTTAGTATACATTCAAAATATAGCTTAGATAAAGTATTTTTGATCTATTTCGGTACTTCTAGAAATATATTAAATTTAATATTTTTTGTTTTTTTTTATCGTGATTGTTATTACCAAGTGTAGTATGTGTTATTAATGTAATCAACTCATCCAACTAAAACAATTGTAAGGGATAGAAGTCGTATTTTACGTTTTATATCATAGATGCTTAAGAGGTTTCGGTAAATGTTAAATAACAGTTCATAGGAACACGTACACATACAAAAGATCTGAAACAACGATTGTTTTATTTGTACCTTACATATTATTAAACAAGGAACAGTAGTCACATTACTCTTTTTCTACCATTTTCTAGGAGAGTGTCGTATGTGAGCACTATGTCGCCGCTTCGGTTGTGTCAAGTATTAGGAAACGAGAACCGCGCCAACGATGTTCTATTCCAGCCGGCGGCCGCAAACGGAGCGCTAGGCAGGGAGGTACTGGTTTTCTTCGGAGGGGACGTTCAGGTAGAAACCGATGTCTTTCTATATTGAAAAGTGTTTTTATTAACTTAGTTTTTCGTCATTCTAATGATTTGCAATCTCCTAACTTGTGGAAAAGATTTATAAGTGTCAGTCGAAATGGCGAAGTATTAAAAACCGAATTACATTTTATTTTTAAGGATTATCCGGAAGTAATGGAAGCTCATCGAGACAATAGGAAATTTCTGAGGTGGAATCTGGAGAGAACAGCGCGCATGTTGGGCGTAAATTTTCCCAATAAACATATACTGGTGGTGAGGCCTTCAAGGTACGTTTCTTTTATTATTATAAGTTTGAATGTAAAAAACACCTACGACCTATAGGCCATAACTGTTAAAGGACGTATCATTTTAAGAAATGTGTTCTTTTCCAGAACTAATAAAATTGAAGTCACCTTACACCTATCTTTTTGTTAAATCCGATTGTTTTACCATCATTTAGTAAATTTTTTAAAATAAAAAATGCTACACAAGTTATATTTTTATTTAAACGGACTAAAACTAGTCACATACATTCTTGGGGATTAGGAAAGATCACGGGATGATATTAAAATCTTCTGCGATCTTACTAAGTCCTTGTCTACTACCTGTGTTGACTACAATACCTGTTTGGTTCGTGACGAGCTGATCCTGTAGGCGCGTGTCTATTTAACAGACAACTGTTTGTACGCATACTTTAGTGAAAATGGGCGTACCTCAGGGGTCAATTTTAGGCCCTTTCTTGTTTATAGTTCACATTAACGACATCCCCTATTGATGATCAATCAGTGTAAAATAATTGAAACACCACCGAATGAAGGTCCTTGAAATTTGACCATCTTAGGAACAGGGCTAACTTAAGTTCAACTACCTTATTTGAAATAAATTACGAACTATCTTTTTATAGAGATCTACTCAGTTTTGTTCTCTCTGTCTCTACTTATTTTCTATATTGTATTTCTGATTATTTTCTGTTAGTTTTATGATAAAGTCTATCAAAAGTATCTCAAGGCGGTGTCCGATCGACAGGATGGAGTACAAAAGCTTCAGTTACTACGACAACTTCGTGCTCAGTAACAGCGCGGGCGCGCCCGAGCACGGCGCCGCACCCCGCGCGTTGCCACACCTCGCAAGGTACGTCGCTCTCTCTCTCTCTCTCCTGATTTTACTAATATCTCTTTAACAGTAGCCTGGCTTCCACAAGAGCTTCGACTCTCCTTAAGTAAGATGTTAAACACGAAAAACAATTTGTTTTTTTTTATGAAATTTCATTTTATTCTTTGAACGAATGGTAAAATGCATATAACAATTTTTTTAGGTTACTCCATAGTGCGACCATCAGATTGAAAGCAACTCCGGCGTCGGAGCTGATGGAAGCGTTCAGATCACCGGCCTCGGAGGATATAGATGTGGATTTACAAGTGAGTATGATTCGACTCTTATTATTTGTCATCTCAAACGTATAAAAACAAACCGAATGTAAAACCGATATATAAAAAACAGATAAATAGTCAGTTTTGCAAAGTTTTGACCAATCGATTGTAATATATTAATATCATGTGCCGACCCCTAATATTTGGGATAGGGATTATGGACAGTAAATGCGAATCAAAGTCAAGGTACATTTGATAGAAAAGACCATTCACTCATTATTAAAGATCAGACCTTAGTAAGCAGAGTAACTGCGATTCCTAGAGAAAGTGAGAAAACCGATGTAACCATTTATCTTTCACGATTATTTCTAGTTCTGGAGGAGTTCTTTTTACCTCGCGATGTATTCAGTTCAATATCAAATGTTTGTATAAAGTAGTATCGATTATATTATAATTGGTCCAGGGAGCGCCGGGCGGCGGTCGTGCGCCGTGAGTAGGTTTGGTTGCGACGGATCCCCGCTTGGAGCGCGTGGTAAAAGGCTTTGCTCAAACAACCCGACAGACTGCAGTCCGCCCTTGAGAGGGATTGCGAGTCTGGAGAGTCGTTTATGGGATAATCATATTACATGTTTACACTTTTAAGAACGATTGCGAAATATCATTACTATTATTGAAATAGAAATAATATTTTTTTTAGATTACATTACTGTTGATCTTATAACCATTGCTGATAGTGTGTAGTAATGTGCTATGTCTAAATGTCTTTTTAAGCCAGACGCTTTTGTAACCTTCGTATCTGATAATCTGTATCCAGGGTCACAGACCCTCTGTGGTGGCTCGAATCCCTGGCGCTGCATGAAGGTTCTCTCTCCTTGGTGGGCTTCAGCAAGGGTTGCGTGGTGCTCAACCAGGTTATATACGAGTTCCACTCCACGCTCACCTCGACGCCCGCGGACGAACACATCACAAGGTAAAATAAAAAATAATAGTTTTATTATATTTTCGGCCAAAGGTCGATTTTTGAGTTGGGTCGATTACCGATAGCGATCACCGCCCTCTACAGTATCAATATCATAGGAGGAAGAAGGCTCTATTGGTGCCCATGTCTAATTGATCCATACACACCGAAGAAGGAACATTTAAAAATAGGTATAGGTAATAGGCCGATCTTTAAAATTTTTGAAGCCATCAAATATCCTCCCTTATAAAATAGATAACCAGTGTGTGGAATAAAATAATGTTCAAGTTTATACCCGGGGTATAATAGGTACGCTGTGTCTGTCTGTCTGTAGGTATCGGAGATATCGGCGTCTCCATGAAAAACAAGACCGACCACGCCGTCTCTAGTTGATAGTAGACGGCATTTATAATGAAATCATTGGATATTGTAAAGTCCACATTTAGAGTAGAACGGAGTGAGTTGTTTTGACTCGTCGTTTGCCCTCAGTAAACACAAAATGTTATATTCTGTTCGCCCCAGGAACATAACCAAATGAATTTGTTTACTACATATCGATATAATTCCGGATAACAAGTAATATGTGCTTCATATGTTTGTGTACTGTAAACTACTTATCGGTTTCGACGTATTTCCGTTACATCGTCTTTAATATATATATATATATATATGCTCGAAACTGAAAACTAAATAATTATTTATATAAGTTAATACCATGAGGTCACGAAACACTGTCCATTTATAAGTAGGCCTGATATGAAGAATCATGCTGCAGTGTGTCGGAGCGCGTGCGGGAGATGTACTGGTTGGACGGCGGGCACGCGGGCGGGGCCGGCGCCTGGCTCACCGACGCAAACGTACTGCGCGCCCTTGCGGCCACGGGTACGTCAGGCCTTCGTTAACATTCAGACATCTTTTTATTAGTTTTACCACTCGGAGTAATGATATAAACGAAGATAATCGACGTTTTCTCCCTGTCTTGTTCCCTTCACTGCATAGACATGGACGAGGCGGTTCGTGAGACGTTTTGTTTTTCACCACATCTCCTAAATATAAAATGAAACTAGAGTGTCCTTAAATAGATCTGAGTGTTATGTTTTTCCAGGTGTTCAAATCTACGTCCACGTGAGCCCGTATCAGGTGGAGGATGAGAGTCGTCCGTGGATCGGAAGGGAGGAAAAAATATTTACTAGCTCGCTCAAAAAGATGGGTGCTAAGGTACCTGTACTTAGGTGTCCTAACATAATTTACTTCATAAAGCGACAACTAAGAATTTAATATATTGTTGTTCCCCCGCAGGTATGCCGCTACTGGCACGCGGCGGAGGGCCCGCCCTCTCTCCATACGCACTTCTCAGTGCTGGAGAGATTCAAGCGGATGCAGGATGCCGACCGCGCCCAAGAGTAGAACTACTGTGATGTTGCCTTATACGTGCATTTATGTTTATAATAGTTGACGGTAGAGATTCTCAAAAACTGCGTTTATCATAATCGTGAGGCGCCCGCTATGCATCTCTAATCGCGGGAGGGGTTCGGGATCGTCTTGCACAGTCTTCTCAAGTATTTATTATTAGATAACAATTATAAATAAACAATATTTGTTAATATTTATTGAGGTTTTATTTTAATTATATAATAAAGATTAAATGAAATACTTTATAAATTAAGGGATGTTAAAGTAACCCTGAAATTAAATTGCATTTTATATTTAGGGCAAGATATCAAGATTTTGGCACTATAATACGATATTCAAAATCTTCTTAAATGTCGACTATTATATATTGTTGTAGTTTCAAATAAACAATTATGTAATTTTTTTTTCTATATACTATCTAGTCTATTTCAAATTGGTCGGCTGCAGTTCCACAAGATACTCTTTTAGTACTTCAATGTGGGCCTCATAAATATTTAATTGCGTTTTAAAATATATTTTTGAATATTCATTCACATAAATATGTAGTAATATTGATTTAAGTCATAATAATCTGGTCATATTTCACTTTCAATGGGTTTTCTAATCGTAGTCAGAATCTAATTACATATAATATGATGCAGTACAAAACCTTAGTGTAAAAAAGTAATTTCATTTTTTCTTTTTGACCCTTAAATTAAGAGAAAGTAAAGGAAAGGGTGTATAAAACAAATTTGTAGGTGGCAAAGTTTATTTATTACCATCAAATTTACGTAACTTACAACTAATAATATAATCATCTAACTAAAACTGGCTTGTCGGACCTATCTCTACGGGTCAACCGAGGAGTATCAACTATCTCTAAGCTACGGTTAATGATAATAAAGTATGGAATTATTTGGAAGCTTTATTTTTATTTGAAGATGATTATTATCAGAGTACTTTATATTTATTTCGAATACAAAACAGAAAAATTGACATTATTGCTTTTTAAAGTAGTAAAAATGTTATCTAAGTAGTAAACGAAGTAATACAATTTTAAGCCAGTTTACACTTACGGAGCGACAAATAATTGTTTTATGCGAAGCGTTTCGTAGTAAAACTCGTAAGCCAACACACTACCTTGATTATCTACCATTAAAACTGACTAGACGTAAAAAATTACGACATAACACACTATGCCTTTATTTTTACTCCGAAGCGATGACACGTTACCTTTATTACCACGATTTGAATAATTATGAAAAATATACAAGTATGCGTCCATTGCGGTCACCTTATGATCTAGGGTATAGAAATATTTACAATGATACTTTTATAGATTAAATATCATGAATTGTATAGGAGAAAAGCTCATGTTTCCACACCATAAATTCTATGACAATCTTCACGTAGGGTTTATACTTCGCGACGCGCCCGCGGATACGATTACTCGTACGTATAAAAATTGTGACGCTTTATCATCGTGGATTAAGCTTATATAACTATACATATAAAAATAGATATAAAATATTTTTTCGTCCCACAAGTAAATAAATGCAACATATATCCAAATAAAAAGTAAACAAATAAATATAAACTTCTTTTTGAAATCGTAGAAACCGTTATTAAACAGCAAATGGTTTTTGTGACGAATTCAATTTCTAACTAAACTGAATAGTAACCTAATCAATCGTTTTATAGTAAAAATAATATTTATTTCGTTAAAAGATTTTTTTTTAATTCTCTGTTGATTATTGTTTAAGCATTTTTTACTCTGTATTCTAAAAATAATACATTGGTCGATTATAATGTAACGAAACACCAAAAATAACTAAAGGGGACGGTCGGTCAATTTATTATCAATGATAATTAAATTCATGACGTCACTTGACCGCTGCTTTTTCGTAAATATCCTCTCGTAGTAGGTTTCTTGTTGACATTAGTTTGGCTGCCGGCTTTGCTCGGCGTCGACTTTGGCCTCAGACTTGGTATTTGTGACACTCGAATCCCGATGGCGGACTTTTGCTTAGTCCCTGTTGAAACTGGGTTTAGTTTCGGTTGACCTTCGAAGGTAGAGCTTCTTATAAGTTTCGGTGTCTCGGTCTTGTCGCTTTCTATCCAGACTTTCTTATCCATTTTTGCGGGTAATTTTTTTGTTTGCTCAACTTTCTTCCACAAATTTGCTATTTTGCTTTCGACATCTTTCGTTTTTGAGGATGTTGCCGAGTTAACGCTGGAAGTGCTTCCTTGGCGGGAACCGCGAGCTAGAACGATTGTTTTACCGCTATCGTTGCTCTGTAGGCTGTGGTTTGAAGGAGAATTCTTCATTATTGGTTCTGAGGTACGTTTCACTGCACTCTGTTTGGTGTTGGTTTTAGTAGCGGCCGGTCGGCAACGGTTAAATTGAGGTAATCTCGAGGGTGACGTGTTGGCTGTTGTCTTTGTCGGCGAACTTGCGGTTCCAGGTTGCGTTCCCGACGACTTCTTGTTAGGGATCGGGAGGTCTTTCGCAGGCACTGAACTTTCTTCCTTAGTAAACGTACCTTGTCTCACTAGGGGTGCAGGTTTGCTTGTTGACGGCGTAGCTTTTTGAGCTATCTTTGATGGTGATTTAACAGGTGCAATTTTTTTAGGTGAAGTGTTTGCGCTAGTTTTCACGGTCGGTGATGGTTTCGAGGATTTGGCACCCAAAAATGTTTTGCTAGTGCTTGGTGCGGGTTTTTGAGCACTGATAGTTTTTGTAGGAGTTTTTGTTACCGGTGCAACAAGCTTTTTGGGACTCGGTACGTTTCGTCTGTACGGCGAGACATACATAGCTTTTTTTCGACCTCTCACAACTTTAGGCACTTCTTGCTCCTTCTCTCCGGACTCGTTTGAATCTAAACTTTCGTCTCTTCTCTCTGGTTTAATAATTTTTGGCTTCGGTCTGGATGTGGGAGTTTCAGAATCAGATTCAGAAAGCGCCTTGCCTTCTGAAGTACTGTCACCTTCAAAACTAGCCAAGTCGTCATTGCTGGGATTTAGATTTTTATTACTTTGCAAATTACGTCTATAGGATGCTGTCATTTCTATATTCTTCAAGTTGTTTACGACGCACATATCGACCGACGCAGGGCTCTCAATAACGGGCAGGTAATTCCTGAAGCTCTTCGTATAAGTTTTCATTTTTGTGGAATTCAGTTCAAAGTCATCCTCGTTATGTCCGCTGTCGACGTCTCTAAATACGTCATCGCTTTGTCTGTCGTCGAGTAGCTGTTGGTGATTCAGTTCGTTTGAAGACAGACTGTCGTATCCCGTTGTCGTTTCTACGTTTTCAAAACTAGCGTCTTTGGTAACGAATGTTGGCGAAGGCGGAATATCCTCACTCAATGTTCTCGTTCTGAATCTTTCAGCATCCTCCATACGCTTCTGTTTAAGAGTCTTTTTTGCAGCCAAACGTTGTTTTAAACTCTCGATTTGAGGATTCGGAGGATCTCTGGTTTGAGAAGCGTCTTGTGTCAGAATGTTTTCAATGTTAACAGTCTGTGTTTGATACCTAGCTCTGTCTTCTTGTCTCCTCTGTTTTGCACTGAGTCTCTTTCTTGATTTTGATTCAGAGTTCGCGGTGACGTATTCGTCCGATCTATCGCTCTCCGATTTCGTCCACGTTACATATTCTTCAGATTCCACTTTTAAAAGCACGTCGTTACCCGTCGTCGTGTCCGTTATTGTATACGTCTGATATCTATGTTTGGCTGCACTTCGTTTTTCTTTTGGAGTTAGATATTTCGGATCGCGTTGTCTCTTCGGTGTCGATTCAACACTACTGAGATCAGAGGGTAAAGGAGTACACGTCTCGGAACCAGACGGGATGTCAGTTATTACATTTAGAGTATTAGATATACAGTCCTCGTACACTTGGTGAGCGGTGGTTTGGTCTACTTCTAGTGTTGATTCCGCTATTTCGTCGAACAGTGAAGGTGGATTAACTTTATCCAAATCGTGGAACACATTAGTGAATGTAGAACACAAAGGGAAATCTTGCACTGGTTGTTTGTAATCGAATATAATTGGTGTTTTGTCGTGTCTCGCCTCGGCGACCTCCGATACTATACTAGAAACGGAAACCATACTGCCGTCCATTTCTAAATTTTCCATTTCTGATGGAGGTTTAACGTTATCTAACAAACTAAGAGGAATGCTGTCTAAATGTTCAGAGCTTCCTTGATGCATGGAGTTGCTGAGAGCGCGTTTCACCATTGAAGATATTGGCAACGATTTCTTTCTACCTTTCTGTGATTTTTTTGATGTTTGAGCGGTGTCGTCCCAGTGCCCCGAGGCACTCAGCGAGAGAAGACTACCCAAGTGGGAAGGAGGCCTTACATTATCTAAATCTAATGAAGTTAAAGAGGTCACGCTATTTTCCATAGCGTATTGTGAACTCTTTAATTGCGCGGCTAGTCTCGCCGCCTCCTTTTCTATCGCCAGTGCCATAATGGAATCGAATTTAGGTTCACCATCATCGGCCAGGGATGTAAAGCTGGGTTCCGGTATATTTTCTAACAAAATTTTATCGTCTAGATTGACATCGTCCATCTCTGGCACGTTTCCATCTAGTTTGTCCGTCAAGTCTGGTTTAGAGAATAGATTGGGAGCCTCGCTCTTTTCTAGCAGATCCGGTAGCGCCATGGCGGTGTCTACGATCTCACTCCTCATAGATGAAACCATATGAACGGAACCACTGATAGTGGGGAAGGTGACGTCATCGGGACACGTGTTTTCATTCCAAGTGTCGTTGTTCTTCGACTCGAATTCCAAATTTATCTGACGATCTGAACACTTGATGTCAGTCCATTCCGGCTTGCGTTTACTCTTTCTCGTCAAAGTGCCGGGGTCTCGATGTTTATCATCGTCGCTCCATGATCCGTCCAGTACGTCGGCGTACGACTCATTGGATCGGTTCAGCTCATCTCTTTCTGACTCCACCGTCGTGTCTACGGACTCGGGAGCCAGACACTCGTTGGATCTGTCCATCTCGATGCAGTCCGACTCTACCGTCGTATTGGCGGAGTCAACAGTGGGCAACTCGTTGGGGCGGTCGAAAATGTCGAGACCGCTGTCATTGATGGTGATGGTGACGCGGTCCAGGGAGTGGGAAGGGGAAAGATGGTGGGCATCACAGCCAGTGTTGTCTCGCGCGGGGCGTGCGTCGCCTGCGGCCGCGGGATCCGCAGACGGCGCCCCGACGTTTTTTGACTGATTACCTTGTTCTCCCGCGCCTCTCGCAATCACCTCCTCTAAAATGGCTCTGTCTTTGGAGTACTCCTCACCGACCATTTTGTCGAGAGCTCCCTGATGTTTGGTTTCTCGTCGACGTCTGCGATGTGAATCTCGAGCTTCTAATCGATCGTCGCTTCGTACTCGCAGTTTAGCCTCGTCTTTCTTTTTCGGCTGAGCCTTAGACATGCCCATGCGTACGGATCTTTCAAAGACCTCCTTGTCGGTCGATCCGAATGAGTCATTGCTGAGTGAACTGAGAGAGTTGCTCCTGTCTAGTCTTTGAGGTTCTTCAGTTCTGGCGGGTAGGCTCGGCGGTCCGTCGTCGTAGTATCGGCCGTGGCCTCTGAACCTAGACTGATGAGTTCCGGAACTTTCCCCGTGGTGGGTATAGGGCGATCTCGCCATGTTCATATTTGCAAATTCCTGTTCTAGTTTCTTTACTTTACTGGTAGGCTTAATATTGTAAGCTCCAGATGCTAGATTCTTCTCGAATTCCGGATCCCGAGTCTTGCGGCCGCGGTTTGGGATCTTATCGCTTCTATCGAGCGATCTGTTGTGCTTAGCGTGTTTGGACTCGCAGCGTCTCTCAGCCGAGTGAGCTTTACCCCTTTCGCTGTCAAGGGCGTACCGACCTCGGGGGTCGACGCTCGAGAGACCTGCCTTAACCGTCTCCTCGAATATCTCTCTGTCGGTTGAGCCGAACGAGTCTAAGCTAAGCGAACTGAGAGAGTCGTTTCTGGCCAGGTTATCGGTCGTCGGATGACTCGGTTTATCTCGAGGTCTGTTTGTACCGCGGGGTGCAGGAGGTCGCGGTGGGGCGGGTCCTAGTGGGGGGCGCTCTTTGGGCGGCAGCGGGGGCGGGCTGCAACAAATATATACTATATAGTGATCCTTAAAATTTTCAGAGGACATTGCACTTGTCTTGAGTATGAAATGAACATGACCGACCTGTCGCGGACGCCTCCGAAGCCGTGAGCCATCGTCGCGGTATCGCCGGAGGATCTCGAGTGTGCGGCCAGAGACCTCTGTGACGAGAAGAAGGTTAAAATGTATACAAAACGATGTCATTCATTGTTACTCAAAATATTTAGCTGATAGCGTTCGTTTCAGGGACAGTTAAGGACAATTAAAAATGTTATTGCATGATCGAGGTAGATACTATTAGCAATTTCACTCACGTAGACATCGTCTCTCGCCGTGTAAGGAGGTGACACGTCCGACGGCGGCCCGTTATGCTTCACCACCTAACAAAATGACATTTATTATTAGATCTCAGAGCACGTGTGACTTTTCAGTGACCAGTGCTGGTGTGGTAGTACCTGTGCGATACCGCGCTGTATGCAGGCGAGCAGCACGCCGTCGCTCTGCACGTCGCTGTCCGAGTCACCGTCTGAAATCATACATCATTATTAGTAATGCATTTACTGTTTAGTTTGGATAATATATTACGTCATAGTGGTTGTGTCGAAATTATTGTATTACCTTTTGTATCACTGACGGCGTCCATCGTCGCTTGCGGAGGGCTGAAAAAAACGGTTTATTTTATATAACAATCAACTCAATCATCAATCTTTTTTATATGTTTATACCGTACCTGTCTTCGATATTTTCAGAGTCGGTGGGTTCGTGTTCGAACGGCGTCACGTTGCATTCAAGACTGGGTTCGTTATTAATTTCTTCCGTTAATAGAGGCATCTAAAGGACATAGAAAATCAATACAAAGTCTTCAGCTTGAGTAAATAAGCAATTGGAAATGTAATATAATTTAACAAATTAAACTCGGGATGCGTGATCAGTGATTCTAAAAGCCACATATAATTTGATAAAAATCGATTGATTTTTTAAGTCATCACTTGTCACGTGGTTTTCGCCACCATATTGGATTTTATTCGAATTCCGAAAGTAGTCTTCAAGGCCTTTCCACCGACTGCCTATAAGCCTTTATTGGACTTACCCTATTTTGGTAGGTATGAATGACCCATTCGTTGAAAACGAATGACCCCATGAACTATATCAGGCCACAAAAGTAAGCAGATAGAATTTTTTCATGTTTTATTCCTACTAATATTATAAGCTTGAAAATAAAAATTTTGATCTTGATGAAAAAAAAAAGTTTGATCTTATCAACCAATGCCGAACTCAGCAAAACAAAGCCGCGGGTAAAAGCATAAAGTAAAATGAAGTAAAATAAAGTAAAATGAGGTAATCGGCGTACGCACCCTCGGCTCGTCGTTAATGGTGAGGCTGGACAGACTGGTGTTGGCTGAGAAGTGAGCCGGCGTATTCTCCACCACGAAGCAGGACGTCGCCTCCTCGAACACTGACGGAACACGCTCCTCTGTAACGGGAAGACCGGTCGACATTTAATAAACGGTTATAATGGATAATATATATAATGGTGTCGTACCTCTGCAATAAATAAAGTATGTATAATATATATTAATGTTGTCGTACCTCTGGCGGGCGGGGCCGGAGGGGAGGGCGGGGCGCGCGGAGACAGCGGGGCGCTCTGTCCCGGGGAGTCGGGGATCTCGCTGGGGGAGATGCACCCCGAGGTCAGCCGGCTGAGAAAATACAATGACTTCTATCAAATACATTTTAGCAATGGATGACGATCACCGATCGATACAAAATGGAATCACACTTTTAGTTCGTTAAGTTAAAAGGTTTTTGCTTCTTACCTGATCTCCGACACGACGGAGCCCTGGTCGTCTTGCTGGGAGCACTCGGGCAACGACCCAAGGGAGCTGGAGCGGGAGAACATGAGAGGGGTGTCTTCGATGAAGCGAGGGGGCGTCGAAGAGTCGATGGACACGGGTTCCGTCGCGAATGTTACCGCTTTGGAACCTGGAACGGGTGTACGAAGTGTTAATTAACGTCCAAGTGATTCCAACAGTATTGTTGTCTAATTGCTAATAACAAATCTTAAAACTTGTTGCAGCTACTTGATTATTACTATTAAAATAATCAATTGCCTATTAATATGCGATAATAATTTATTCACCTTCTTTGTCTTTTCCTGAACTGCTGGTGCTCTGTTGCTGCAGGCTCGGTTCGACGTTAATAGATGCTTGAGCGTTCCTTTTAGCCAAACTATCTTCTTCAGTAGGTTCACCCAAACTACTGAGCGAGCTTACTCTAGAGAAGTAGCCCGGTGTTCCCTCATCACAATAGTTCACGGGTTTCTCTGGACTTATCATTCCCGAGCTGAATTTTGTGTCGAATATGCTACGCTTTTCTGTAATTGGCTCGGGTATTGCAGGCGGTGGTGTTGAAATTGGTACATCGTTGTTATGTTGTGGAGGATCTTCTATAGAACATGTGTCTTTTTCGTCGGAATGTGTCATTACTTCGGGATTTTCCTTTACGCTTGACGTTTTGGGCTTTCCATCTTTACCGATGATGCGAAGATCGGACATAGATGTTGCAGTAGAGAAAATTATAGGAGTTTCATATGGAGTGCCCTCTGTTGCGAAATGCTTTATGGTGTCTTCGTGGACGGATGGAGCTGGTGGTTCAGATATATCAGAGCCAGTCTCGGATTGATGCTCCGCATAACGCAACGAATAATCCGTGGGTTGGTCTAAGTCAGTCTCTTGGTAATCTCCAAATGTGTTAGGGCTATCTTTTTTCGTATACTTCTTGGACTCAGATTTAGATTTTTCAACAGATGATCCAATATCGGTCTTAGTTTCAGAATATTTTCTGCTAAAATCTATAGGTTGATCGCAAGAATCCTGGTCGACGTCGTAACCAGATTCTGTATAATTGGTTCTCATATCTGTGGAACTTCTAGGAGGTGGAATAGGTGGTTGTTGAGTGTATCGAATATACGAAGAATCTTTTGTTAGCGGTTGACTTTTGAATGTATCCATCCCTGTATCCATTTTCATAAGATCTTTATTTCTTGGCGTTGGAACAGGCACCTTGCCAGTTCGTGCACTTCTTTCAAATATTGAATCAGAATGTGTACTTGTGACGGAGTCTTTACTATCAGACCTATTAACATTGATAGAACTGCTCCCAGTAGAACGAGTCACAAGCGCCCCCTTTAGGAGTGTATTACTACAGCTCAAGTAACTAGCTAAATGTGCGCTATGACTTAACGATATTTGAGACGTAAGTGTTCCCATTAGTGGAGAACTAGACGTCATCCTATGCCTTTCCAAATTCATTGCGATTTGTTTTTCAGTAGCTGTAAAGAGATTCTTTTCTTCTCTATTGCTTGTTGTAGGCGACGTTGCCGGTTCAATGTTATCGCAGGTCTCTGCTAAGTTCTGATCTAGTTCTTGTTCTAGTGCTTTTTGCTTTCTAGCTACAAGTGTGGGTAAAGCGGGCAGATTCATACTTCTAGCAGTTGTGTCTAAAGAGATTATGTGTGTTTTTCCCGGTTTCGAATTTAGTAAATTTTTGAGAGCAGCACTCGATCCCATAGCGATCATTTTGTGTTTCGAATGAATAAGGCTTCGAAGCATAGGGACTGCTCCATGGTCCCACAGAAACTGTTGATCTTGAGGGCACCTCGCCGACAGATTCCAAAGAGTACCACACGAGTTACTAACTACTGTAAGACTTGGAGACTTGAGGTGCTGAAGCAAGACACTTAAACAATTTCTCTCCCGGAGAATTTGCCTGTAATCTTCTCTAACTGCGATGTGACTGGACACGTTTCGCATGATGCCACCCGCGTTCTCTACTATTGCCAATGTCTTTGTCGGTGAGTCATAGCTTAGCATATCTACGAGAAAACCTAAAGCTCCGTCAACTGAGCATAAAGCCACTTTGTTCATTGAGCAATGAGCTGTAAGATTCCAGAGTGCAGAGAGAACAGATTTGAGAGTAGCTTCTTTTTGGCAAGTCATGGCGGCTTTCGTTAATCCCTTTACGGCGCCAACCTCTCGTAAAACTTGTTTGCTGCTTGAATCTGCTCGCCATGATAAATTCCTCAGTACTGCAGCTGTTACCTATAATGATAAGTAATAAGAGATATAACACATTATAAACTCATCTAAAAGAGAAAAAAAAAAAATTTTATAACGTTAATAATTATTGCAATGTTTTTTTACCTGTCTCATATCATCGTTTGGTGACTCCAGTTGTTCGACCAGCGCCAACATGAAGTCTTTGAATGAACACAATAACGACTTGTTATTGCCATCGCCAAATGTCAAATTTGTAAGCGTCATACCAGCGTATTTTCTCATGGTCAAGCACGTATTGTCATCAGTTCTGCTCCCGTGTGCTGCTTGATCTCCACTCACAAGAGCCGCTAACGCTTGCAAACCTCCTAATTGGCAAACAACATGGCGATGTTCCTCGTCAAAGGATAATTTCATTAATGCAGCAACACTCTGGCTAGGATGCTTTGTTACATCATCTTCTATTGCTTCTTTTCCTTCTTTTTTAGCTTCTACCACGTCTTCCAACACGTAACAATATTCTCTAACTTGCTCTAGCAGTCTCCATACTCTCGCTTCTCTTCTGCCTGCTTTATCATCTGTTTGTGTGTGTATTATATTACGAAGTGCTTTTGCCGCGCGATCTCGGGTTTCTCTTGGTACTTTAGAGTGAATCAATTGAACCAATAACGGAATACATCCTGCTTGTCTCATTGCTATACAGCTTTCAATAGATCTACTCATTTCTAACAGCGGTCCA
The DNA here is from genome assembly GCA_918358695.1 of Melinaea menophilus ssp. n. AW-2005. Lineage (NCBI taxonomy): Eukaryota > Metazoa > Arthropoda > Insecta > Lepidoptera > Nymphalidae > Melinaea > Melinaea menophilus. The sequence goes on along the minus strand of OU911038.1, from coordinate 37,337,298 downwards.
CTAAGGTCAGCGTTGTTTTCAGGCGATAAACTTAGAAGAGATATGAGAGAGCAGACGCATTCCATTTTATTTTCTAAATTTGATGAGGGTCTCGGACCATCTGAACCATTACTAGAAAAACTTCGCACACTTCCTGAATCATGTGCAGTCCAGACATCGCGTTCTCCTGGCCATGTCCCTCTATATAGTTGAGAGGCTCTCTTATCGCGTTCGCTTGACCTGGCTGCACTTTCCAATCCGTAATGAAGTGTGCTTCTATAATTGTTTCTATGTGGTCTTTCTTCTTGAGAAGACTGCAGTTTTGTTGATCTTTTAGGTAAAGCTCCCGATTTCTTTTGTGCTTGATTATCATCGCCATCAACTTCGTCGTCAAGAAAATTAGGATTGGTTATATCACTACGTTCATCAAATTCATCTGGTGATGGCGAATGATCTAGAAAATGTGGTTTTGGAATGCGACATTCGATGTTTGATTTGGATGGAAGTTGGTAATCGTCATCTAGAAAATGTGGCCGGCGGCTGAGGTCAGATTCTAGATCGAGGGTAAGATCTCGGGTACGTGCCTTGTATGTATTTTTATTAACGTTTTGTCTGGGATACTTGAGTCTGGTGTCTCTTGGGTCCGGTAAGCGACGCGTATCCGGGGATATTGGAGAAGACGCATCCAACGGTCTTCGAGGAGGTTCACCCGAAGTAGAAGGAGTGCATTCTTCACTGGCGGATGGTCCTGAGTCAGTTAATGGCGAATTCGATGAGTCCATGCTGCTCCAAGGATCTACCATTACTTCGTTCTCCAACTGCAACAATAATATATTATCATATTAAAAATTGCTTTTATGAGAAAACGACAAAGATTTGCTCGTGAGGTAATCACATTACAAACAAAATAGTGCAAAACAGTATGTCAAATCATTCTTCTTGATGACGAACAAGATCATTAAGTTTCACTTTAAAAAAAAAAAGTTTTACCACGTTCAGATTTAACAAAATAATGAATGAAATTATCAATGAGAAATTACTAATAATTATTAATTTGCACAAAAGAATCGTTAAAAATACATTAAATGATAATAATCTATATAAACTTACAAATTTTTTAACAAAGACTGCACTTTATAATTATAAATTGGCACGAATCACGAAGCGCCATAATATTAATAACGGGATTCGCTCACATATTGCATTACCAAGTATTTTGGAGGAAGTGATTCACTAGTAGCAAACAACGTTTAAACGTTTGGCATATCAATAATGATTAGGAAATGAAAAGTAGACGAGAAGCACTACATTAAGTTAATACAGCTATTCAGCGTGAAATTAAATTAGCGATGACTGAACATTTCTGGGGAAACAGTACTGTAATGTCCATATCTATAATCATTAAGGCTGCCACTAATGGAGAAAGTGGAGTGTGGCCGTCAACGACCATTTCTTTGGACGTTCGCAATTTTTATTTGACATTTAACGGTCTTATTACTTTTGTATTTTTTTAAAATTATTTACAAGTATTAGGATCTTTTTTTATTAAATTTATTTTTCTGAAGATTGAATAAAGAATGTTATAATTTGAAATTTATTAAAATCAATGAGCCTTTTTATTGTATTTATCAACAATGGACAACGATTGTTAAATCTGCAATGTCCGACGCATATTAATATATCGCTCTCAACACAATTGACAAGCGCCGTCAGAGCGCCAATAAACTGTCTAGTTCAATCTAATTGAAACTAAAAGATTACAATAATCACAGTCTTTTCATAGGGTTGAAAATATTAAAAGTAATGAAATTCGAATGACGCAGCACCAACAACAAAATGATAAAGAAAGTAAGAATGAGATAAGGAAATGAACATTACATTATTCCATATTGATACTATTGAATCCTGTACATCAAATAAACAGCGATCTAGAACAATACCAACTTACCAAATCACTATCGTTAGTGGTCACGTCATCCGAGGGGTTGCCATTTTCAATGTCGATGCCGGAATCGTTAGGATCACCGCGGCGTCTAACTTCGCTTCTGACGATATCGTGAAAGTTCCTCAGCGAATTGAAGTTGAAACGGAGATCCGTTGTGAAGTCGTCGTATAGTTTGAACTGGTTAGCATTGAATTCGGTATCGTTGTCGAGTACTTCACGGCTATCCGTTACATTGGAACGATTCGAGTTCTTGTACGTAAACATCACTTTATAATAGTCGCGATTCATTGTATCAAATGACAGGTCTGTTGATTATTCTAATTTCAGTTTTGTATTCATCTTATACGTTTTGTTAAACAGTTGCGTTAAAAGCCGGTTCTATACCATCGATGTATCGGATAGGGTCGTGTTAAACTTGGCACATTTATCAACTTCAGCATGGTACTAGTTTAAATCTACGAGTTAATTGGGACGCGTGACTGTTAGGCTATTAACGGTAAAGTATAAGAAAAAGGAAATTGATTCATATTTTTGCGGTTAATGTTTAATATCCGGTTATCATTCCAATATACATATGTTTAATGCTTAAAATGTAATTTAAGAGTTAAAATTGTTTGACATTGTACTGTTTTGAAAACAAAATGAAGCTGAGATATTCCAGACACACGTTGGTCTATTTTATAAAACGGCCTAAGATAATCATCATTACTCCTTCAGATCTACAACAATAAACAATACCTAGGTACATAACAGTACTCGCTAAGAATGGGGTCAGATATATAGCGTTAGTATTTTATATGTACGTTAAATGTAAACAAAATGTATTTAACCAAAAAAATATATTATTAACGAATAACAACTTTAAAAGTTGTGATTTATAATAAAAAATAATACAATATGAAATTAGGAAAATGATAATAATAGATAAAAGATGATTAACTGGCCGACGGCCAATATGTTATTTACGGCATTCAACTCTGAAAGCATCTTAGAAAAAATATACACTGAATATATTGGAAGCAGAGAAGAAAATTTTACGAGTATATAAAAAGTAATCATGAATGACGCATTACGTTACTATCACATAAATATTAAACTGATATTCAAACATTCTTATACAATGTTTTTTGTGAAATAATCTTAACTTTATTATCAGTCAAGTATAGAAACAACATTGAAATCATTGTAGGTAACATATATTTATTATATAAAAGGAATTACCACAAGTAGGTGAGGAAGGGGGGAATACTGACTGTATTTAAAGTTTTAGAACTTTGTTTTATAATATGTATAGATACATAATAGATTGAGGAGGGATAGTAGATTGAAGTGACAAGGATTGACATAGAATCAGGAAAAATCTAAAAACAGCACCGGTAGCATGTATTGCCGAGGGATGAAGCAAAAAAAGTATTATGGTACAGAGGGAGAAGAAAGTATGTAAAGTATACGTTAAGAAAAGGAGCGAGGACTGAGATGACGAATGGATTAGGTGAGTGAGGGATATGTAGGTGACGTAACCCTGTCTGGTGGAGAAAAGATGTTATAGTATAGATACAATTAAAAATAATAATAATACTTAACTGTTGGTTTTTAATTTAAATTTATTATTCTTTAAGTAAGAGCATAATATAATTATTAGTCTATAACAATTTAAAATAAATCTGTCTGTTTCATACAATGTTTTTTTTTGCTTGTTTTTGATTGAAATGACTTCATAATGTCACAAAAAAATCGTAAGGTTATGTCTTACTTAAATTATCAGAAACGTTCAATACAAGGAAGCACATCCGCCCATTGTTTTCAGTCTATCAATGCTTCTGGCGTTTTCGTAATAATTATAGTCGGAGAGACAGAAATACACCCAAAACGATGTAAATGTATCTATCGTTTACGACGGACGTATTTCATGTCATGTCAGGATCAGATAGGATCACCAACAAAGTGATCAAACTCCTTCCGCCTCCTTTGCTTTACCTAATGGTTAATATTTTTAATGCTCTACTGGCCGGTTGCCGGTTTCCGGCCCAGTGGAAAGAGGCCATAGTGATAGGCATTCACAAACCGGGTAAGCCCCGGAATCTTCCAACTAGTTACCGTCCAATTAGTCTCCTTAGTTCCCTAGGGAAAATCTATGAGAGGATTATCCTCAGTAGACTTAAGTCAGAAGTAGAGAGACTGAACATCATCCCAAATGAGCAGTTTGGCTTTCGAGCCTATCATTCCAGTTCCCACCAGGTGCAACGCCTCACGGAGCACATCCTTTCTGGGGCCACTTTGTGCCGCAAGCTACGTAGGACAGGAGCGCTCTTCCTCGATGTAGCGAAGGCATTCGACAGGGTCTGGCACAATGGACTGGTATACAAGCTATACCAGTTCAGGGTGTCGGACAGACTCGTACTAATCATACGGGACTTCCTGTCGAATCGCTCCTTCCGCTACAGAGTGGAAGGCGTGATGTCGACTCCCCGCCCCATCAGGGCAGGCGTCCCTCAAGGTTCAGTCCTCTCACCAATTCTCTTTTCAATTTACTCCAGCGACATTCCTAGGCCGCGTTCTAAAGTAGAATTAGCAATGTTCGCGGATGACACCGCAATTTACACATCCTCAAGGGATCCTTATGAGATCTCTCAACGCCTCCAATCCGCAGCCGACTCCCTCGGGAACTGGTTTCGGAAATGGAGGATTGAGGTGAACCCGGAGAAGAGCACCGCGGTACTCTTTGAACGGTCACGATCCACAAGGGGCCCGGAGATTAAACTCTTTGACAAACCGATTCCTTGGAAAAACAAGGCCAAGTACCTAGGAGTGACGCTGGACAAACAGCTAGTATTCACTTCACATATCGAGGACGTTCGCAACAGAGCCGCCTTTATTCTAGGGCGACTTTATCCCCTGTTAGGCAAGCGGAGTAAAATGTCCCTTAGAAATAAGGTCACACTTTACAAAGCCTGCATACGCTCCGTCATGTCCTATGCAAGCGTTGCCTTCGCTCACGCGAACCTGAAGCCCCTTCAGGTGCTTCAGAACAGATTCATGCGGCTCGCCACTGGAGCACCGTGGTATATGCGTAATATCGACTTGCACAGAGACTTAGATCTACCGACGATCGCACAGTATTTCAAGGGGCTCTCCAAAAGCTACTTTGACAATGCTGTGGGACACCCAAACCCGCTGGTGGTTAAGGCCACAGGATACACGGCCCGTAAGACTCCTAAAGTCAGAAAGAGAAGACCCAAGTCGGTACTTTTCGACCCGGACGACGCGATTACGTTAGGGAACGCTACGTAAAAGCGGCAAAGCGAACATAAATACTACACATACACACACACAGCGTCTTCGCCGGCGAAGACGAGGTCCCCATCCAAGCACGTTGCTCCGGCGGTCTGCCGTCGGAGGACGTTAGTGTCAAATTCTAGCCCACATCCAACCCTCGCTTCCCACCTAACGGCGTCCTGAGCCGTGGTCCGAGCCTCACAGGAGGCGCCCTCAGGACGCGCGTTCCCCTGGGGCCCTTCAGGCCCCCCTTTTCAAGGGCGGGTCTCTGCACCCGTCCATTACACCGGTGACGCTGTCATGGCCAGTAGGGCTAACAGCAGAGACATACAAAAAAAAAAAAAAAAAAAAAAAAGGACGTATTTCAAGGTTCCAATTTTACAGCTCTCGAACTATTTTACAATGTGATCCATGTTTATTTTTATTCGAATTTAAAATTAATTTATATTTGAGGCTTCATTGAAATACAAAGATATTTCAGTGAAGGTCGGAAGTAAACATTTCTACGGCTACGGATATATAGCTATTACGAGAATTCTTGACCCGAATTCATCACTCGGCGATAATTCGATAGCCCTCAAGTTTTCTCGGCCCCGAGTGGTTTCACTTTTTTCTCACTCACGATTCTTCGATCGATTTTGATCCACCTTATATTACATGTACGATTGAATCGCGTAACATAACACAGTATGTTTATTTACATACTTTCTGTTCGTGTATCTGTATCACCGCAATAGTATGTGTCAATGACCGGCGTCGTTATATAATAGTGATATACGATAAAGTTCTAAGCGACCACATTCTGTTAATCAAATCTTTCTTTGTTCTAGTATTATCTCAATTTACTAATCTTGGTGTTAATAATAATTTCTATATACTTAGATATATGAAAGTAAATAGGTTAAAAGATTTTCTTAAGAAAGTCATTTAAAGAAAATTTTCTATGAAGCGTACACGAATGGGCGTTGGAGCCGTGACAAATCTTTATGCCACAGGAAGTGAGTTAAAAACAGTTTATTGTACTCTAGATTTAACTCATATTGTCAAGAGGAAATGATGTCTCATAGAGTACAATGAAAGCTGAAGCAGAGTAAGGCTGTAAACCGAAAGAAACCGGTGAAAGTACTATGGAATTCGCGATGCACTCGTCTATTACGTTAATTGGAGTGAAACGAGTGCTCTGCGCTGACTAGACTATCACGGCCCTATGGTGTTGAAGTCAATGGATTATGTAATAAATTATATAAATATATATAATAAATAAAACTGTATACACTTCTAAAAAACCTCACTTTTGTCTAAAAGAAAATCTTGATTAAAATATAATCTTTATACCCACGGGTTACATAGCTTCCTTGTCAATCATTAGGACAAACAGACATGAAAGATGTAACTAATATAATGATTAAAAATTTATTTTAAAAGGTAAATAATATTTATAGAAATCACACACACACACACAAACACACAAAGCGTAGTGTAATATATAGAGTATCGCGAGTGAAAGTATCGAAACAATTACGAGTGGTTCAAAGATAGATAAAAAAAAAAGTTTCCCACGATGTATCACGTCTTACAATAATATCATATGTTAACATTTTTTTTAATGTATGTAGTCAAATATACGTAATTTCCTATTTTATTACATTATAATTATATGACTAAGTAGGAACAATAATGACTACTGCTTTTGGTAAGTTTGGTTTGAGCTTTAAAATCTTATTAATAGAACAAAATTCGTAGAAAAGTCGACGGAAATAGAGTACAGTATACAATATGTGAACAACGTGTGAAGCTTCACGGCATGGCGGTATAGCTTATTACATAAGTAACAATTTTTTTTTTATGACTACATTTAGTATTTAGCCGTCCGTCGCATTGCAGTCCTTATATTCCTCACTATTCGATTGAGGCTAATACGTTATAACAAGTCGCATAGTCCATATTACGTGACATTTCAAGACGTGAACGATGCAACTTTTGAACATCTATTTGATACTTAATTAAAAACCGTTATTAATCTTATTTTTTTTGTATGTAATAAATAATATACTTTATTATCGTGGACAATTCATAAAACATGGGAACTGTATCAGTTGATGTGAAACATGTAACGGTGAATGAAATATGACATCTACATCCTACATGTAGATATATGCGAAAAACATTGTTACTTAATATTAATGTCGTGTGAACCAGAAATGTCAATTTTTTATATAAAAATTATACAACAATAGATTAAACGTCGTAACCAGTGACAAAAAACAAATAATCACTACCTTATATGGAAATAGTCATATAGCTAACGTAATATGGAAGATAGGGTGTTAGAGAAAACTAAAAATTAATTGACCGCTATCCTTATGTGACTACCCTCATTCATTACGCATTTTATTCAGTTTTATTGTTTTCTTATATAATAATGTTAGTATTGGTCGAGACTGGATAATATTGAAATTGAATCAAGCTATAAGTGTATCTATAATTTGACGTCACAAATCAGAAGAACTAGTGGCGACAATGTAGGAAGAATATTGATTTCACTTTCATCAAATTAGCACTATAATAAATACTTTCTATGGAAATGTCAAATAGTTACTTACTGTCATTAAAAGTGAAAGATGCTATAATTTAAATACATAGTATCTCATCATAATTCGTATTACGTGTGTCGGGTGGTCGGGGTAATTGATGTTTCATGCGCCGTCATCCCAACTTTCAATTTCCTTACATTAAAAGGTAAACTATTATTTGACAATATCTCTGAAAAGTAAAGATACGATTTCATATTGTAATATTGCAACAATATTAACTTCATAAGATTTCTTCAATATATATATAAATAGGGTTATATATAAATGGTGTTTAATTTGTCTATAACATTGTTTATTTAAAGGCAATTATCCGCAGTGCCTAGTTCCTCGAGGAGGCAGCGCAATTTCCGAGCGGAAGAGGTCAAGTATGGTGTCGACATCTATCATAATATACCGTCATGAAAGTAATGGACTTTAAAAAGGAAACATAGTCAGTGGACATCATTAAATAAAAAAGTGAGACTTTTCTAATAAATTATTTGTTTTTTAAATAATAATAATAATAAATATACTTTATTGTACCAGAAAGATAAATAAGAAACATTACAATAGAAAATACAATAAATAACTTGGCGGCCTTATCGCTAACAAGCGATCTCTACCAGACGACTTTTGGAGCGTTGATACGCTGTGGTAGTAGTAAAAGGAACTCGCAAAATACTAATATTAAACTTACAATATATTATAGAAGAAATTATTCTACTAAAATTTTAAATAAACTTTTTTTCTAATGAATCATTTTTTAATAATAGAATAATTTAAAACTGAGGCAAAAAACCAACGAAAGATGTGTTTCTATAAAATGATTCCAATTAACCAAGTCTTTTACAATATTTTTAAAAACTGGTAGGGTTTTAATGGAAGAGAATTCCATAGCTGAATAGCGTAAACAGTAAAAGATTTCTCATAGAAGGAAAAGTGGGGAGAAATTTCTAGGAGAAGTTTATTTTCGGAGCAAAAGTTAGGATTATGAGACTCCCCAAGATGTTTAAACTGCTGTTTTAGATAAGAAGGAAGGGCAGGATTGAATAGAATGCGATACAGACGATTTAAATTATGAGTATTCTTGCGAAGGCGAATTGGGGACCACTTGAGCTTTTTACGAAAATCAGTTGTGGTCATATTTGCGAGTTCCAAATATGCAAGGGTTTTGAAGACGCTCAAACTCATGTTGCTCCTCTTTCATATTTAGATCATAATTACAGACATCTGCATAATCAAAATTTGGAAAAAATAAAATTTTGTACTACCGCAATTTTTGGGAAAATGCCAAGAAAATTACATAACCTTCTTAAAGATACTACGGCTTTTCATTGATCACCTTGCTGATCTGTGGTTCCCAAGAAAGATTACGGTCAAAGATTAAGCCCAAATTGCGTATATATTCCGATAGGTCATCAACATAAAGAAATATGATTACTAACACAATTAATAAATATAGAAAATCAAAGAGGAGACAAAACGCCACATTGCGGTATGCCATGATTGTAGACCAATCGGATTAAATCCAACACTTAGCTCGTTGAAGGCGACCATGCAAGTAAGTATGAAACGAGTCAAGTACCACAGGAGACATGTTAATCCATTGTATTAAATGTATTACCAAAAATTATTAAAATCAAGACTGAGCTTACGCTTCTTGATGATAGATTAGGCGCTCAAGGTCTTTTTAAAGGAAAGGTAGCATAGATGACGAAAGTCAGACAGGGAGAAAGAATTTCTTTTTTTTTTTTTTTTTTTGAAGACTTATTACTTGAGCATCCTTCTACGAAGTGGCAATAAATGAATGAAATTACGGGAACCACAATGTTCAGAACAGGAAGAGTCTTCTTAGGACTAATGCAGTCGGCTCCAATTGCATCAGTTTTAATATCTAAAATGTTCTTCTTAACTTAACACATACAGTAAACTGACTAATGTTACTGTTTCATAGATTTTGAGATATAAGCTAACGAATAGGGTTTCACAAGAAATGTGTTTGTTCTGCTCTACTTAGATGGTTTCTTCGCACTTTTAAGATTAATGCCATGTGTTATGCTTTTGGATAAAAAATATACAATATTTTTAAGTTTCCATTTGTAACATGAATTTTGTAATAATAATCGAGATTACTATCTTGTTGTTATTAATAAATCTAGTCCGTCTGTCTGACATCACAGAAAAAAAAATCGTTTGATACAGAACCACTGCTCCCAATCAAACCTCAATATATCTAAAGGTCGCATTGGGAGAAACAAACAAAAATACTTTTCAGCTTTATAATATTACTAATATTATTACATGATACATAACTATTAGGACGAGATGTATTGAAGTGTGTTTAAATAATAGTGTAGGAGGAGCACTGGGTAAAGGACATAGATGCGATGTATTGAGATTGTGGGCGGAATGAAGAGTTATGTAATTACATGCAGCATTCAGTATTACTAATATGGAAGCTTCGGACAATACAGACCTCAAATGGGATTGATCAATCTAAATATAACACAATTTGTTTTCAAAATCTATTTGGAAAATATATTCAAATTTATGGTTACGTAAAAATGTATAACAAAATGGTGAAAGGGAAGGTTTTATTGCAAAAAATAATATCAGAACTGATATAAGATATAATTATTGGCAAACAAAAGGCCATAACTATTTTGTGTGCGCAAAGAAATTGCTTTAGAATTACATTATCTTGACGGTACATCTCTTGTAATTAGTAGTGGCGATGAAAGACTTTCCATTTTTTAAATTATTCGGAGCGGCCGTGACTAAGCTGCTTAAATATTTTATTAGAATATTATTTATAATAAAAACTGGAACTTTGTATCATAAGAATATGGATCGATAGTGATGTTGTCCTGTATTTTTTTCTCTTTAGCCATAACCCTTTTGCTAGTTTCTGAATTGACTAAAAATTGACCTGAATCGAGACCAGTTGGCTGGACCGGTCTCTGAGTCATTCAGGTATGGCGTCTGTGATGTAACTAGCAAGGCTGCGCATATTGTATGAACATCCATATAAGTACACGAGAACAATGTTGGTGGTAATCGAGGTTTTATTCTTTGGAATTTAACAATTTTTTATTTACCTGTTCATTTAAGTAAATGAATTTGAAGTAGAAAAAACAGTGTGCATAATAATTTACTACACTTGCTGTATTGTGTGACTTAAAGTGAAAAAAAATATTATATATTAAATTACAAAAATTGTCAAGACCTATTTTCTTAGATATATTTTGAACTAGACGCGTTTCGCTAGAGCCTTCTAATATCAATGATATGAAGTACCACGTAACTATATTACAAATTTAAATTTATAATAAACGAATTAAAAAAAAACTAATCAGATTCTTAAAAATATTAAAAGAAAGCAAACAGTTGATGTTGATCGAAACCACAAAAGCTAACATTCAAGATGAGTCATCGGCAGGTGAGCGGCGTCAGTGCAAGCTACCGAGATCATTGCAATTATTCTTAAATTAAAATATTTTTTAAACATTATCAATTACACATATAATTTAACGTTTTCTTGTTTCTTTGTTGAAAAGTTAAGAGTGATCTTTGTTTACTGCTAACATTAAGATTACAACAGTTATTTATAGCATCGGAGGGTACATTTATGACAGATCAGGAAAACAATAGTCAGTGTAAGTTCTTAGTGTATCTTAAAATTACTATGGGAAAAAATAATAAATCCAAAACATTTAAGTTTTTTTTATCAACATCAGCATTATTCCAACTTCATCTCTTCTAAAATTCATATACGTTTCTTTCTTTTTTTCTAATTATGTAACCATCCGCTCAGATTTAATAAATATTTCTCAAAGCTATCCCTTCGCAAAGACGTCCATTACATCAAGATAACATTCCTCATAGTGTGTCATATATATTTCATATAACCTACTTATATTCGGTTCATACAAATATTAACTGGGACAAGAAAAGATTATTAATAGAAGAGAAGGTCATAAGACCGTAAGTTACCAGATTCATCTGGTTATATAATTTATATATATATATAAATGGGTGTATGGCTATGGCTCTACGCTAATTTCAATTGTTCTATTGTTCTTTCAGATGCCTATTTGTTGTTTGGGATCTAACGAAATGAGGGTTCTACTGCTGGTAACCGGTCAGAGGAAAGCTAATGCCCTCAGGAAGAACAGAATTCATTGTATTATTAATTCATTTAAAGAAAGAAAAGTTACGAGTATAGCATGAGCTGTGGAAGGTGAGTGGGTATAAGACTGCCGGTTCTCTATAAAAGGACACTATCCCGGTCGAGTAGCAAGTCTCAGCCACTCTAAAATGTCTTACCTTTGCTTTGCTTAACTTAAAAAAACGAATATAACAAAGTTAATATAAATTAGTCATTAAATTAACGAGGAATATTACACATGTCTAGAGATACATTATCTCGAGAGAATTTGCTATAACGTATTTCATAAGCCTAAAGTATGTTGTAAAATAGTGAGCACTCACACTACACAACTTTGATATGGTTTACCACGTTGGAGCATTCCTCACGTGTGACCCATTTAAGGGCAATCTCACTGTAGATACATATTTTGGTAACAAAACAGAAGTGCTATAAAATTTATGTTTTTTTTTCTCATCTGTGACCTAATTATAGATACTACAAGCGTGTGACTCATGTACAGCCGAGCACACAATTGCTCACCAGCTGGCATTTAAAACAATCTATAATTTTTTAATTTTTCTACAAGGAAAATATTCTACGCTGTAGACATTTCTACGTCGTACGCTGTATAGACAATAAAAATCTTTGTGAAATGTCCGCGTACATGTACATTAGGAACATTATAAATAAACTGTCCGACTTACGGTCGTTACTCCAACGTAGTAAGTTAGGTAATTATTGTGCGGACTATTCGTGCCTAGGTCAAGATTCTGTCTTTCTTATTTATGCTATTTTCAATGAACGCCCACCACTCGCCCACTTTTTCGTTCTTAGTATTTGCATGTAAACTAAGTTTAGCTTTCAAATTTAATTTATTTTAATAATTAATATTGATTGTAGGTTTGGTAGTGCTATAAAGATTATCTTCCAGTTTTAAATGAATGTACACACGAGTTACAGACCTCCAATACTGTGTTATATCGATAGATATTGAAAGTTAAGATAGTCAATACATCATCACCACATATGAAGAGCCACACGCGTCAAAAGTCATTAGTCCTAAACTAACGACAAGATCGAACCGAAAAACCGACAATGTGGTTATTTAAAACCCAGAACCGAATTAGATCTATCTGTAAATCAAAAACTCACCAAGGCATTTTGGTTTCTATTACAATACAACTAGTTTTAAAACTTGTCTAACCTTTTTAAACTCTACGACATCCGGTAGTTAAAATTATATGGACGTCTTCATTTTGACTGAGTGACTTTTCTTCAACGACTATTTCGGTATCAAAAACAAAACTGAAATTAAAACACTTTCTCGAGTGATTTCATTTGTAGTTAGCAAAAGTGTAACGTCTATAATAACGGTACGGCAATCAACGCAACTGCTAGAAACAACAAAAGTCAGTGGTGCCTGAAATGATCCAGTACCCGGCGATCATTACTCCACGGTCTGAAGGGTCACTGGTGCATCACGATTTCTTCGCATTACATATATAAATAAAACACATCTACTTAACACGAGTCTACATCGATTACTACGATCTAATGTCTATTGTCACTAATAATTGAATTGAATTTAGCGCCGGCGATAGACGCGTGCACGCACGGTCACTCGCCGAGACCGACTGAGCGGGCGCGCTCACGCAGTCGTGCGTGCTCACTTACAGGGGGATGTAAAGTTTACCATCGCGCTGCTCATAATGCACTCATATAAACATACAAATATCCCATTACAGAAGACAATCTGATCTAGTCATATTGTATATCAATGATATAAGATTATTTTTTTTCAATTTATCATTATTAAAGTAATACAAATAAAAATGAATTTATTATAATAGTAATAAAGACTAAATTAGCCTGTTCGATGCAAGCTGATGACGTTACTAGATCACCCTGTACGCAAGTCACACATCAATTAGCAGAGGCCAATAGTCTATCATTAACAGAGCATTTAATCTAGAATCGCATAAGAAAGCGCAAAACGAGACACGTCTCAGTAATGGCTACTTGTAATAATATTATTATAATGACGTTTTAATGATAAGTATTCGTATTAATTTTTTATTATAATACTAATACAAAGTTTAAATACTCATTAATACTAATATTAAGTGCAACGAACGGGTGGTATATATTTTTTTTGCAATGGTAGAACATAAAAATGTTAATGAGTAAATGCAATTACCAGAACAGAACAAATAGAAAGTTGTTTGTAAAACTATCTGTAAATTTTACTATTGTGTGGTGAATTTAATAAGAGAAATGCGAAAGTATTATATAAATATTTTAAATAATTCAATTTTGATATTAGTGTAATTTGATATTTTTTTTTCTTTATTACACTCTCTCGTACTTTTAACCTCAATACATACATCGAACAGACCTCCTAATATTGCATCGCTACCGTTAAAAGGAAGCTATTGTGAATCAGTTGACGTTTTAATTATTTAGGCATAAGTATAGACCCAACTGATAAGGTTTATTTCAGATAAGAAATCAAACATTCATCAAATTCAGTGTATTTGTGAAGCATTATAATTTCCATATAAAAAAAAATAAACTGCCCAGCCCGCGGAGGTCATTGACCTAATGGTCACAACTCGTGTTTAAGTTAACGTTAATGTGCGTTCATTTCATACAATGAAATGTGTGTGGCCGGCTGCGCTATTTGACTAATTGAATTATACACATATAAATTAAATAACAAAATGACGATGTGGGTAGTTTTAAATCATCTTCAACTGTTTGCTATAATTATCATTACGTGAGTACTTATGAGAAACGAAATAACATATAAAAGTTTTTTTTTTATTTATATGAAATAAAAAAACAAATTAATCGGACGGCTTTCCAGAGTTTGAACGGTCGATGTATTTTATAATAATGATTGAAGACGAAATTTTATTGTGATTTTATTTTTAAAACACATATACGTGTAAAGCGTACGACCTCAAATGGGAAACGTTTATGGAGCAAGGATTAGAGTCATTGAAGCGGAAACTTAGATTATCAAAATGCAAGAGGAAGTTACTTGCGAAACGATCCACCGACGTCGACATGCGAAGGTTTGGTAAACATATTATATATATATTTAGCGCAGTTTTACCTTTAATAAAATAATAGTCCTTGAACGGATCGGAGAATGATCGAACATAATTGTTATTGCTAAAAATCGGTGGAATGTACAACACTATTGTTCCACAATGAAATCTGTTCCACATCAGACACAATATTAAAAGAAAAACATTCAATTTACATCTTTTGTTCATAACGTATTGCTTCATTGTTATGACTTCTCTCCGCCTCGGACTTCTTACACTAAACATTCAGTGAATTCGGTAAAATATTTTTTTTCTGATGTAAATATGCCTACCTATATTTATTTTCATTTATTTATCGACAACTTTGTAAAAATTTAAGGCCTAGTACACATAGAATTAAAAAAATTTAACCATATGAGTTATTACTTAACTTAACGTTACATGAAACAGAGTAATACCAAACAAACAAAAGTATGAAGGAATATAAAGTATTAAGTAATTATTTAAATGGCAACCCCGTTTGATAACAGACCAGTGATTCCCATAATTTTACAATTAATATTTATACTTATAATAAAGTAAAATGTACACACGTTTCTTTCTATAGAGTACAAAATCTTAAAATATCCATAAGATAAATTCGAAGCTATTAAAGATTTTTGTTTTGATATCTTATAGAATTTTGTTAAACAATTCAAGGTATATTGTGTCCATGAAACATAGTGACATGCGCAAACAGAAATATATATAAAACTGAGACCAGAACCCCTCGAGTGGTATTCATAAATGATGTGTATGTAATGTTTCATGAAGTGATGTCATCTATTACAGAATGTTTGATTGTCATGTAAATGGGGTCGCTATCATACAAACTGCCCTACAAATTGAGTCCTTTATATTTACGATCTAATTCATTCTCATCAATGTTAACGCCTGCCCTAATTTGTGTAAGATTTATTTGACTGTGATATCTAGATCAGTATCGGTTGATAAGGTTAGTTATATGATATATGACGTTAAGTTAAATTGTTTTGTATATGTCATATGTTATATCACTTCAAAACAAACAACGCGTATTAAGCCTCATCTCACACAGACAGAAGCGTTCAGCTCTGGTATCCAAACTACAAGCCACACGACCAAATCCAATACATCAAACAAACCAGTGTACCTCGATACGATTTCCAATAAAAGATGATAAAGCTAAGCTCTATCTAAGCTCACGAGCTGTTCAGTTTTTTGTCACTGTATGAATAAAATTTTCAAATCGCTTACAAAAATACACGTCACTGTCACTCAAACACGGAAAAATGTTAAACTGCTATCAATGTTAAATGTAAAGAAAATTTTCGACGAAATTAACTACATAAGCTAATAACGCGAAATGTATCTTTTGATCTATTCCAACATCATTCCTTTAAAGTAAAGGGAAGAGTGGATTCTTTTGTTTTTTTTTTATTTCGTTTTCCTTTCCTTTCCGGGTAGCGTCCGGGCCACGCCGGCGAGGCGACTGGTGGAATCGACGCAACCCCGGGGAAGGCTGCGTGTTTTGCGCACGACCGCCACGCGATTGTATACCTTACACCTGTATTATACGGTCCTTATTCAATTGCCGATAACGTTACAATCGATCGGTTTTAACTTACGCTAGAAGAACTCAAGCCCCGTACACGCGTTTATCAAACTTTATCGCGATTGGCTTAAAGTCTCTTATTGGTTGTAGCGTTTTTCGTTTTTAAAATTTAGGGATGAGGTCGACGTTGCATTGGTGTATACTATCGACATAGGGCGTT
Source organism: Melinaea menophilus ssp. n. AW-2005 (assembly GCA_918358695.1). Lineage (NCBI taxonomy): Eukaryota > Metazoa > Arthropoda > Insecta > Lepidoptera > Nymphalidae > Melinaea > Melinaea menophilus. The sequence continues at coordinate 37,320,529 of OU911038.1, read as the reverse complement.
ATTTATTAAAGAATTTGTGATGTTGCCGAAGGTTTGCATTAAAAATTACATTGTCGATAAATAATGAATTAATCATCAACAACTGTTTCATTGATATTTTTATCTTCGGTATAGTTGGTTAAATGGGAACATACTTTTTTTTTAAAATTATACCGACTTTTATTTGAAGAATATTATATAAGCTTTTTCAGATTAACATATATAACTACTTAAAACAAAAATTCTATGACTAAGCGCAGATCACATTGCAGCCGAGACGCATGGGCGGCAGATGGAGGAATCGATACAGCGCAATGCCTCGCCAGTGACTTATCTCGTGTTTACTAACGACCTTCACTTCCATATATATGATAGTGAAGGTTCAATTACGTATGCGCTTTCAAATATATTGATATTATTTTTAAAAGATATTAACGAAGGATGTATATTTTTTTAATTCCGAAATAAAAATCAGACAACGATCGACAACTTCACTGCTTTTGCAAAAAAAGATCGGATAATTTTAGTCAAAACAATATTAGTCACAAAATAATAAGGTGGAAAGGATTCTAAGCACGCGTCGCCAAAGGAAACATTGTTCTTCGCATACTAACGACTGAAAAATATTGTTATTGAACTGTTATTGTTGATTTTAGCAATAAATGTATTGTATACTGAAATATTTCAAATCAAATCAAATCAAATTTATATATAACATCAGTGACAATCCGCATTATAACGAGGATAACGTAAATCGGACACGATCGCGTGTTATGACGAGTCCTGACACATTGTATTGATCGGACTTTATAGTGTATCCAGGCTTTATAGTGAATATATACAGGAATAGTAATCTAGTAAGATTGAAAGTTAATATCGGAAAGGCATATTTGTAACAAAATATATTATAATATGGAGATTTGAATTAAATAAATAATTCAATTAAAATCGTCCAGACGGTGACCGTGAGTCGACATTACGTTATGTAACTAAAAATGATATATTCCATGTAATCTGATCTAACACGTGATAGTATTATACTAACATGTGATAGGAACATACCAATACTGTACATACAATTAAATTCGTTTCATACATTATATGAAAAAAGAATTATGAACAAATAATTGAGCTGAGCGTAAGCAAAGCTCTTAACCGTTTGGGAAACTTCTTTTTGAAGCAACATCACATAAAAACTACTGAAGTGATTTGAATGATAATTGGCAGAGCTGTAGAGCTTGGGAATGGGCATGTTTTTTAAAAAACAGAATTAAAATATCTCATATATCCGTTCAGAAATTATGGTAAAAAAACTGAGGGGGCTCAACTCAACCTGCAGCGCACGGCGGCGAATGAGTTAAATATAATTAAAAATAAAAATGGAAAAATTAATAGAATATTATTCGAAGACAAGAAAATGAGCAGCTATAATTTTCTTGTTGTCATATATCATATAATAATAATAAGACTACATTTATATATTGAGTCCTATTGTTTATTAACAATGTATAATATTAAAAAACGGACATACTACAGAAGGTCACTTTATCCACCCTAAAAGGTAATTTGAAGGGGAAAAAAGAGGGCTAACATCTTAATGCATGGAGATTACACAATGGGGAGTGTAATTCTGGGTACAAGTAACTTTGTTAAAAGGACAGGGGAAGTATATTAAGTAACAAAAAATAAATCTAATAAAAAACTTAATCTAAATATCTCTTCACTTAAATACTTTATAAACTGAGATGATATAAAAGAAGGCAACGAGATTGAGCATGTATTACTACTATTGGCACATCCCCCTCCCTCCCCCCCAAATATAACCAAACTCCCATAAAAGATGTGATGAGTAAAAAGTATCGGCAACTTTATTAAGAAATGTAAATTTTTTCAATATTGCATGTTATTAAAGGTTTGCAATGACATTGTCTTTACATCGTATTTTTAGCAATTCAACAACAAATAAATTTTTTACTTTGTGTTTATTATTAAACATTATTCAAGCAAATAAATACCTTATTTATTACAATATGTTTTTAACATATTTTTCCTTAAAAGTTATACTTACCTTACAAATATAATGTTATAAAATCACTAACCTGTCAATGCGAGTTGCTTTGCAATCCATTGGAGCTCTTGACCTAAACAGCTTAGACTGTTCTTTGCGTGAAGATCAGAAGCAGTCTGGTGAATGGAAATGGAAATTACTTTATTGATATGAGACAATAATACATACCAGAAGGATAGACGGTATATAACAGTAGTATAGCATAAATTTAAAATAACTTTCTTATAATTGAATAAATTATTAATTCTTTGTCATAGATAAGCAAAATACCTCTATTAAAGAGCAGTAATTGTGTATAGAAAATGACTTAAATTGTGCCAATTTTTTATTAAGAACATGGAGCTTATATAAACTTATAGTAAATGTGAACTCACCTATGACGGGAGGGGGCGCAGGGCGGCGCGCTCAGTGAGCTGCACCAACACCATCTGCCCCCGCCTACAATGTAAGTTCATAAAATTAAATATATGAAAATAACTATATAAATATGACCAAATTAATCCAGTGTTTATATAATTTATATTTAAGAATGTTAGTTTCTAAATTGTATGTAAATTTGTTAATTTCTAAGATGTAGCTATTGAGTTGTCTTTATATAAGCATATTCTTCATAAATGTAATATGTATACTCAACATTACATAATAAACTGTCAATAAGAATTATTTTAAAATCCATTCAAAAACTACAAGAAATTTATAGGATATCATAAACAACTTATAACATTTCACTCAAATTATTTTCAAATATAAAGTTTGCAATATATTTACAAAAAAATAATTATTGACCATCCTTTCATATTTTGGATTTGAAGTGCGATTGACTAATTTTGCATTAATTGTCATGAGCACATGAAGGGTGTAACAGAATCACCAATTTATTATTCAATCAAACGATATAATATATTTTTACAATTGTTCTTATATGTAAACACAAAACGTGTAAAAACAATGAATTAATAGGTAAATGAAGAGAAGTTTTATTCTAGCTAGAAATAGAAATGATTTATCAATAACGTGAAGGTACTCGTCATTTAATACATGAAGCATTGTCGGTTTGGAAAAATATTGCAAAGAAATGGTATCCTATTATTACTGACTGGTTGGGATGAACTAAACATTATAGTCAAATTTAAAGCTATTTCAGAAGTTTGTTATAAAAAAAAACAAGTTTACAGGGTTAACAAATGTAGCATCGGTACATATGATTTATTTATTAAGCTATTAGTACAACGAATAACAAAAAATATATAAGGATGTTGATTTATAATTACCATTATCATCATTAATTTGTCCGATTTCACTCTTTTATTTGAAAAAATGCTGTAATATCTTTAAAAATCACAACAAATCTCCAACCTTCAGCCGCTAGCAATTTCTTAAAAAGCCACAGACAATAAACTCGGAACATCGAAGTTAAACTTAAAATGTCGGATAAACAAATTGAATTAGACAAAAGTAAATATAAACCAATTATAATTACAAAATTATAAAAATTCTAAAATAGTGACTTATTTTAAAAACTATATATAAAATATGCAAAAAAAATATTTTTACACTAGACCCGGAAGTAATAAGCCATACGGTATACAAAATATTGTATATTTCGTTTCAAAACTTAATCAGAAATGTCGGTCTGTCAAGTTGATTAAAATTTATATATTTTTTAAATGTTCTAAAACATTTATTTTTAGTCATATTTAGGCAATATCTATTAACAAGGTACATTTACATTACTATCACTTTAATTATTGTTTCACTTTGTGTGTGAACGTGAAATATAAACATTTTCTTCCGTGATGTAAGAAGGCAACATTAATACGATTATTTGCTGTTTATTACTACTTATCTTCTAACGTGTTAACTTTTATTCACTGTAACATCTTAATTGTTGAAATAATTTACATAAAATACATTTTTATTTGTAGATGTTGAAGTTTAGCGGATTAGTAATTTGGAGGTTAGGTTCGCGAAATTATCTTCGTAAATACTCTGCCTCTGGTATCACAATATTGAAAAACACAACCGAATCATCAGGTAACGTTACAGATAAGAATGTAGAAGAGTCACCATTCCCTGCAAAGGAAGGTAAACCTACAAATAATTTGGTACTGGATATTATATACACATACACATTTTTTTTAAATCTTATTATGTTTTGAAGATTCTGTTATGTAATAAGTTTTTATTTAATAATTAAATTTTAATACATTGAAATCCACTTCTCAAATAACCATAACACAAATTTAGTTTTTTTTTACCACAACTAAAGAGTAATAATTAGAAATGACTTAAAGCATAATCTTAAAGTTTTAATAACATGATTAATTTGAAACTTTTGCATACTTAGGTTTAGTGGCAGCTGCATTTGCATCTTTAAATGATCCTTCCAATATAAATCAGAAACCCAGTCCTAAATCAGTTAAACTGAGTCGAGTGCAACAAATTGACAGTCAGATCTTAAAGGCTGAAGATCTCAATAGTCTTTTACTTGTTGCTGAGAACCCAGTTGTATCAAGACGTCATGCTCTTAAGGTTTGTGATCCATTTGCTTACTGTGTTACTGTTTTTAAAGTGAAACATTATACTTGTTAAAAAAATTTTAATCTGCATTACGTCACTACAGATGGTGTCCATACTCTCGGAATGGTCCAGCAGCAACAAGGTCAACCTAACAGATTTTGAAAAAGATCCCAGATTCCTGAAACTCTGCAGAATTTTGGCTAGAACACCAGCTTCCCAGGCCATGAGTTCTCTCACCATGGCCGAGGACCTGAGCACAGTGCTGGGCATAACTGGTGATGATGAGGCTGCTCGTTTGATTGCAAACTTATCTTTGCCACAGATGATAAAGGTTTGGAAATTTATAAATTTCATTTTCATAGAAAGTTACATGTTTTATCCTTAAGATTTATAATTATTATTATTAATAAATAACTCTTAAAAAATTAAGTTAAGTATAATTTTACTGTGTAACTAGTTCACGTCACTCATACGCCGTAATAGTCAAGTAGATGTGGGATAAATTCTATATGATCATAGATTTTGTTTTCTAATAAAATTTGTTTCAAGATCAATACATTTTATTTGCATTGCCAGTTACAGACCAAGCAAGTTTTTATATTTTTGTGTAGCATAAGAATTTATTGCAAAAAAAATAAAAATTAATAAATAGTATTTTATCTATAGTGTTGGCTCCATAACTGTTTGATCATATGTATATATGTATTAAAAACTAATTGTAGGTCATGAAAGCCCTACAGCAGAAGGGCCGTCGGAGTACACCCCTACTGCGAGCCCTCTCCTACAATATCACTAAGCAATCGGAGCCCCTCGACCTCAAGAAATCGGCTGATCTCCTGTTCTCGATGGCCGCCCTGAATTTCCCGGATCCACTACTACTGGACAGGATATGCGGGTACGGTTGCGTCTAGTTATTTGGTTTTAAATTTGTTAACTAAATTCTTAACAGTAACAAATATCTTCCAGTGACGTAATAGAATGTCTACCATCGAGCGGGGCGAGGCCGGCGGTGATGAACTCCATCTTCACGTCGCTGGGTCTGCTGCGCCACCGGCACGAGGCGGCGTTGGGAGCTCTGGCGGCGGCGCTGCAGCAGCAGGGGACTTCGCCCCGCCCGGGGGATCTCGTCCCTGCCATACTCACCTTCGCCACGTTGGACTTTGTGCCACCCGGAGCACAGGACATCGTTGAGGTATGTAATAAATATGGAATTTAACCTTCACTCCTTCACTGACCCGGAACGGAGTGCAACAATCGCTACTGGCCCACTGAGACCATTAGTATAGTGAACCAAAAATAATAAACGGCAAACACAAATACTTTATCATAATTTCTACTACTACCACAAGACCTTGAGATTCTTTCGCCAGCTCTTCTCAGGTCTCAGGCTTTAGATAAAAAAAAAAAAAAAAAAATTTTTTTTAAAGATATCAACACTATAGATATTATCGTTGTGCTGGGTTTTGCATACACGGAACCTTTGTATAGTAGGTTTTGATCCTTATAACTAATGACTAATTCTCGGGCCGACCGTAACATCCGACCACTAACCCAGTTGAAACTCATCAGACGGCTGGCTTCAATAGCTTCACGTGCTTTGTACGGCACTAAGAACGTTTTCAAACACTCAAAATTTGTCTTTACGTCGTTTAGGTCTTTCACGTCCAATACGGACGCTTTGTCAAATGGTGTGCAATAGCCGTTCTCGAACCATTGCTGTCTAGATTTTCCATTTAAAAAAAACAAGTGTAGCCGGTTAATTAGATAACATTGAAAATTGACACTTACAATGTATGTAATAAGAATTAAATTTGAAAATGTTATAAACGCTATTGCGTCACTACATGTGTGTGATAAAATAGATCCATGAAATATTTTCCAGGCAGCCGTACTACTGAAGGAGGAGGATATGGCGAAGCCATCGTCCTGGCTGGACCTGGTGTATGCTCTACTCATCCTAAATAAAGCGGAGCAACATCACCTCGTGTCCACTTTGAAGCCCGAGTTTATTGAAATCCTGCTCTCTTCGGGGGGTGAGTACTGATATACATATTCAAAAGAAATCCTTATCTTATTTAATATTGTTGTTAAAATCATTTAAAAAGAGCAACTGTTGAGTTTTTGTCAGTTCTTCTCAGCATTGCGAGTTGGTAACTGGCTAATTATCGACCATTCAACAGTGCGTGTAAATGCCTACTTTAACATTTCAGAGATACCGATCCCCGCCCGTCTCAAATTGATGTCAATAGACGCGTACGTCGGTCTCAAGTTCCCGTCCAATAAGACACGCCTCCCCGATGACGTGTCTGTGGGCGTGTCCGTGACGCACACGAAGGAGAAAGCGCTGTACGTGCAGAGCATTATGGACACCTTCAAGAGTCTGATCTCCGCTGAGTCGTTCTTTAAGCGCTCGTGCGACAGCGGGATGGGGTTTTTGTACGGTAAGTGTAAACGGCACAGATTAAAAATAATTTAAGTGAAGTTAGGTGAATGATTATGTATTAACACATCTAGGGTTCCTTTACGACTCTTCTAGTTCTAGAATAGAATAGAATCTAGTTCAAAATTGACGTACATAGTCCCAAACTGGCCAAGTTATTTTTGATTCCTGATTTCAAGATATAAAAATTGAGGTCTCCCGAGTTCAACACAAATCACCGTTTAATAATGTTTTTTTTACTTTTCTTAACTCGCTTTAATTATCTGTTGTAGACGCGGAGTTTGCGATGGATTCTAAGTGTCACCCGGTTCCGTTAAGTCAAGCGGATCACAGGAATGAGTGAGTTAAATTTAATTTTGTATATAATCTAACTATAATATATTCCCTTCTCTCTCAGGACAGTGCTTCTAAAAGTGATATTATAACTAGTCTCTCCTAGAATAATGGTTCTAAATATGCTGTTATACTAAAAGACAGTTGACAATATCATTTTTAACTATTTAAACAGATAAGAGATATATTTTATATTTATTAATTTTACTTGAATGATAAATATTTTACCTCTTAAAGTACGTTAGTGTGTATGTGTGTGTGTGTGTCTGTCAGTGTGCGTCGCGTGGCGCTGCTGTGTCTGTGCTACCACGACATGTCGCGGGGCGTGGCGGCGCCGCTGGGGGCGCGCACGCTGCACCGCAGGCTGCTCACCATGAAGGTAACGTGACTCATTAACGACAGATTAAAAATTATTCATAGAGATTAATTTAATTCTATATTGTCATCTATATCTCTCGGTCGTTCTAGAGACATATAAATAATATAAGTATTAATGGGACTTTTGATACTAAGGTAGGTGTAATCTGTCTCACTCAAGTTTTTTAAATAAATATTTGAACTAGAAAACTAGAGAACTAACAGAGTTGTGATAGACGTTAGTTCAAATCATTGACTCTTATTTATCTTATATTGATATCTTGATATATTTTTCAGGGTTTCAAAGTATTAGAGGTCCCTTATACGGAGTTCAATCCCAAGGACAAACTAGTGACACGGGTCCAGTACATCGAGAGACGGCTCAAAGCACTCATCCAAGAATCAGAGAACAGGTAGAATGATGCATCAGGTAATAGCAAAGGTCTTTAGACATGATATATATAAATTATTGTTTGTCCGTAAGTTTCATACACTTCCATCTCTCCCTTTTCATTTAATTTAAGATAACAAATATTATTTTAAAATTATTTGAAGTCAAATTAGTTCCGACAATCCGTTCGAAGAGCACGGAAAATAGAAAAATATCTTGTTGCGTGTGTGCGTGCACGTACGTGCTAATGTACGTACGTGCACGCACACATCGTTACATACGTAATATATTCGAGTGTATGTATATATGTATTGGTCGATGTACTTGTTACATGGACTATATGTAATAATGTGTAAATTAAATAAACATTAACTAATGGGTGAGTGAGATTACTTAAAATATATATGTGTGTGTAACTTTGGTGGTTAGACAGATTATATCATAAAATAATTGTAATATTTTTTTTTGCTATTTTTGTTATTGTAAACTAAAGTTATAATTTTCACTTATAAAATAGTAGTTTAGATTAACATGTGATTATTTTACAAATTAGTACGATAAGACAGTTACCGTTCATACAAAAAGTTACTAACCTGTAGTTAACTAAGTGTAGTTAATATACTTAGTCGCTCAGTTTAATTTAACTCGCCGAGACTTCACATGTAATATAAAACAATTGGTAGTTTTATTGACGTATTTCTGCTAACACTAGCTGCGCCTACGACTTCGCGCGGATTTTTTTTTAATCAATGTAGCCTAAGTTATTCCTTATAACATCAGCTATCTGCCAGTGAAAGTTCTGTTAAAATCGGTCGAGCCGTTTCAGAGGTTAGATGGACCAAAAAGACAGACACAGAGAAAAAAATTGATTGTTTTATGTGTATCATATAAATTTTTATATGCATTTAGTGAAATGCTGTTAATATGAGTACAAACAGACATTTAAATTTTATTTATATGTATAAATGAGAGACAAGATATTGCTCTCAAAAATAAAAAAAAACTTTCTGGTCTGGTCTGGTCTGGTCTGGTCTGGTCTGGTCTGGTCTGGTAATGTTCTTTCCCCCGAGAAAGTAAACTACAGAAGTGTTAACTGTATTTACTCTTTTAAAAGTGTAAAATAACATTTATTTATTTCATATGATCGAGATTGTTTTTTGAGGGTATTGACTAGAACAATAGAACTTAATTTTTTCTTGTAAAAAATGAAATCCTTTGTTTTCTTTGTAAGAGTGTGTGTATACATGGTTGTTTATATTATTGAATAAAAATAGTATGACAGTAAATCTTTTATTTAATGCCTGGTGTAAAATAAGATGTTTGTTCCTAACACTCTCTTGGTTTTTGTCTTCAACGTCCTGATTTTAATCCTCTCGACACGAATCTGAAAAAATATATATTTAAGTAAAAACTTCGCTGCTAAGTAATTTCAATAAAATGTGGTAATAACGCCAAATATTTTACCTTTGAGATGAGAGATTTAAAAAAAATATTATTTAATACAAAAAAAAATATACACTTCAAGGAACATTACATATGTTTCTGAATTGAGTTTCTTTCAAATTTCAATAAAATTTAGGGAGGAGAATGTTTGTTTTAATCACCTGGTGATGTTTCTAAGGAAGTCGGTAACGTATTTCACGACATCAGTTATAATAACAACAGCTTTCGGCGTGGTGATGAACGCTTCTGGCGGAGTGAACACCAGGTGATGACTCAGCTTCTGCTGGCTACGGAAGTTGTGACGGCCCACGCCCACTTTACCGAATATGCGGTACTAGATGAAATGAAAACGACATGAAATTAAAAAAAAGAAAGTTAAATCTCAGACCAGGGCGTGTTTGGAACTCTGTCATTTTAAGATGGAGAGTGTCTACAGAGGGGCTTATTTCGATATGGTATTAGAATAGGCCCTGATACCACCTCCATTTGATACACAAGTGATCACTCGCATTGATTCAAAGTGGAAAAGATATAATTAAATAAATAAATAAATAATAGTTACTCGTAAAATATGTTTAACTGTAAGTATTTGGGATATAAAATTTAAAAGGTTTCATAATGATGCATAAGAAATCTATTAATAATTGTTCAAACAACGAGATCGGAAGATTGAATAAGAAAAATGGAAGCCCGTAATTCCCTATCGCTTATTTGGGACAATATCATAAAACATTTAACGTCAATAGTTCTGAATTAGATAATACGTACAAACATACCTGTGCATCAGATATGTGAATGGGTTTGTCGAATATGATCCATACAACGACCTCGTTGCACTCGGGAGAGGTCAGCGACCCGAGGTAAGAGAAATACGAGTTCGTATTGGGACTGAGCAGCTTCCTGACAATATTATTTACTACATGTAATATAACAATAATTCACTATTATTATACTGTAACTATTCAAATAGGTAGTTTATTATTTGAAAATGGAACCCTGGGGAGAACGTAGGATTTGAAAGGCCCCTAATTATTAATTATTTTTCAAATGAAAGACCGTTTTTCGGATTTATTTTAATTATCTTATTTCTGTTTATCTCATGGGTACAAATTACATATTAAAGAAGTATTGCTACTGAAATGCCTGATCAAATCAAAAATTTATAGTAAATGGAAATTTGTAATCAATGCTTCCTGATATATCGATAACAACATTATTTTTTAATGTAATGCCTTCCAAAAAACTTATCGAGTCATTTTAAGTTTCTGCGCAATACATCGTAATGGAAATCAACTTTGATTATAAAAGTAATGTAAAAGTATAATAATCATTACCTTAAATCTAGGAGGACTCCGCTGACCCTGTCACCGATCCTCAGCAGTTGAGGAATATTCTGCATCAGATCGTCTGTTGCTTCTGCATTATCGGGCAACTCAGCTTGTACCTCAATATTGCGATTAAAATATTTATTGAAATAATATGTACTATTTTGATTGATTGATGATGATTTTGAGAAATGATTAACTACATATAAAGTAACTTACATTGCAGAATACGGACAGAATGGCCAATCCGTCTCGTTTATGCAGAGCTTCCGAAACTTTGAGGTCAGCTCGCACATGTACAAAGTGAATTTCCATAGGGAACCTAATAGAAAATAAAATACAATTATGTACCTACTGTATAGTAGAACCATGAGATCCATCTGATTTTTGCGTTAGACCGATAAAAATTTCAAAAACGAATATGTATTTAAGGGTCCGTATCATGTAGCCTTTATATTTATTTATATTTATAGTTATCTATATGTTGAATTCCTATGTAGAGGCTTAAATCCTAGTGTCAATGAGTCTACCGTCTGATGAAACGCTAATACCTACTTGACACCGTTGATGGAGTGTTCTGAAAGCCAGTGGAAGTGCAGCTGTTCCAGTCGGTATAAATATTTCAAGGGCCCGCCTGTGACCGCGGGATGTATATTCTTTTCTCCCTCCGTACTGAATTGAACTGGTAATACCTACTTGTTATTTTACAGCGGTATAAAGAGCTTATATTACTTTAGTTAATTTTTAATTCGTATATCTAATTGAGGTAGGTACAGTAGGTATGTTTAAAGTACTTACTAGTGTGTCCATTATTAATACCAGAGAGAAGTGCACTTTCATATCCAATAAATTTAAGAGCGCCATGTTTAATAAATTGTCTGTCGTAGTCTTTTATTACGTCGTGTGTTCTAATATCTATTGGAGATTGGCGTTTCCCTCCCTTCTTGCAGTATCCCCCCGGCCAAGCACTTTCATCTGTTAGATATAGCATACAAATAGGCTATTAAGTTTTATTAAAAATAAGCTGTTGGTAAGGACGACTGCTTCTCCCCCTACTGACTAAAATATGGAGCAAGCTATAATTATATATATTTAGTCTCGCTAGAATAATAATGTTGTATTTACAAAACATCGACATTTCACTTTAGCCATTTAAGTTTTACACTCATCTATTTGACTTATGTGGTTTACCATATTAATTTAAACTTTGTACGTTATTATAACACTATTAGGAATTCCATATTAGATATTATAACACATAAAAAAAGTCATATTTAAAAAGATTACAGGTCGCAAATGCGCATAAAACCTTTTAAAGAAATTTAAGTTAATAATTGACTTTGTAAAGTTTGGAAATAATAGTTTATTCTAAGAACGTGTAATTGTTAATATTTGTACTATTGCTATAACTATTATCATTAAAAGACGATAAGACCGAGTGAGACCTAAATAACATCATTTGTGAGTAGGTACTTAGTAGAAAGAACACACATGTTATATACAAACATATTTTATTTTTTTAACAAAGTAATCAATTTTTTAATTAACAATTTAAGTAATCTGTAATTCCTATCACCAATGTTTAAAATAATAACAGTAACCATTAAAATTGTACATATTAATATAACATTTCAAATATGTATGTTTAAATACAGGTTTGTAAATTTTTTACCAAATGCAAAGATTAGATTAATAACAATATGAAAAGATAAAAGAATGTGTCCAAGAGAAAACAAGTGCAAAGTATAAGTTAAAATATACCATGATTTTCGTGCAATTTCACAGATTCCTGTGTAGTTATTACAAAATAACTCTATATAATGGGTTATTAAATATAATTATTACAAGTTATACTCTTAAGTGATATACCAACATTTGTGTCGAAATTGAGGCGGATCGCGTTATTTTAACTCAAAATGCTTTATGCTAATAAATGCTAATAAAGAATTAGTCAACAAAAACGCTTAAAATATTATCGTTAGAAATGTTTATTCCTGAGAAAACTGTCGCATGTAGTAATAGGACCGAAATATTAGTGTTTATCGTCAATATACAGAGCATTTTCTAAGTCCATCCTACTCCTAAACAGAGATTATCTTTAAAAATGCCAACAATAGAAACAAAATACATACTATGTTTATTTTAGTAGACATCGCCTTAAATTATTTGTGGAGCAAGCTGTTTGTTCGTCTAAGTTCTTAGGAGATGACAGTATCAAAGCAAAGAATGAACATGTGAAACAAAGTTACTTAAAAAAATAAAATAAAGACATGCCCATATATGTTATTTATTATCCATTGGGTTGTGTTTCCCCCAAAATAAAATGTCGAATATGATAATAAAAAGTTTTAGTTTATATACATTTTTTGTCAAACATATCTTAATGTTTCATTAGGTTAGTATTTTTTTATACAATAAAATGCCAGAACGCAATCATTTCATATGATTTGTCCATTTAGGTCTCAAAAAATAATAGATTATAACAAATGTAAATCTGAACGTATTATTAATTTGAATTATGAATAAAAGCTTATATTCGTTAAATCTGATCACAAAACATTATTCTTCTAATAGGACGATTTATAAAAATCGGCACATTTTGTATTTTTTGTGTGAAAAAATAAAAAAAAAAGTATTTTACACATTGCCCCAAGAAAATTTTAAAACCACACCTAATTTCATTTATATATATTGGAGTCATTCACGAACAAAAACACAACAAAAATAAAAACTATCATTTTGAGATCTGTATCATGTATTGTTTTAATCATAAACTTTTATATAAACCGATTCTTTCCTACCGTAATACATATATACTAATAATAAAGGTTGTGTCATACCGTCGTAACTCCAGATGGGACCGTAGATGACGATGGATGCAGCTAAGTCTAGAAATTAAAAACAATTATTTTAAGAAGTCACTATTCACAAAGGCGGGTGATGTAAATCTATGACCGAAATTTTTTAAACCTAATAATTGGTATCGGTATAGCTTTCAAAACAGTTTTTTTAACAATTATAAAAATTATATAATAATATTGAAAGTTACTACTTTTAGCTTTTAGTTACATGATATGATCTTTATTGTACAAAAATAAAATATAGAAAAAAAAAATGTTAAAAGTCCAAAAAGCGGCCTATTGCTAAAAAGCAATCTCTTCTAGGCAATTTTTGGGTAGAAGACATAAGGTATAGGTACTGTACTAGAGAGAATACACACTTAATTTTACAAATAAACGTAATTCCGCCAGTATGTGGTTTCAAGATCTGTGTAAACTTTATTCCTTGTAATGTTTCTTTTTTATGTTCGTTCCTTTTCAATTAATATAATTTATAACAAAAACAAAAAAAGTCGGACTTATGAAAAAAAATCTAAGTTTTATTTATATTTTGTATTATCTTACATAAAATTATGAAATTGTAAAAAAATTAAAAATTTTGTTAGTAGAGTTAATAGTAAGTAATATTATATTTATAAAAAACGAAATGTTGAATTAAAACAATGACCCTTAAAAATGGAAAGAACCAACTAATTAAGATCTTTTTTTTTTCTTATTATTACATAATATACATAAAAGGTAATAAGATATAACAAAATGAAATCCTTACAATATATCAGAAAACTTTAACTAGAAAAAAAACTTTTGCCAAGTAATCTCAAAAGAAACACCCAACTTTAAAAGACTTTATGACCATAAAATAAATATTCTACATTTTCATAACGGACGGATGTTAATAAAATAATAACAATAAATTCTATTTTTGTATGCAATAGAGGTTAAACATTTAACTGTGTATGCTGTTGTGTGTGTGTGTGTGTGTGTGGGTAACTTTAACTCATGCAGGCCCTGAAACTTTGTGGAGCTCACTCTTGACCTACACGAGAGCTCTCACTGTAATTGGCACAAGCGAAACTTTCAAAGCCTTACCTTTCGTATTTATGAAACATTTTGTTGAAAATAAAAAACGATTTCCTCTTTACAAAGTAAAATACTTAAAAATTTTACTTACACATTTTGTATAAACGTGAATATAAAAGTTCAACTCACCTAAACATATCACTGTCATAATAATATATTTTGTCATTTTTATCGGCTATAAGCTATAATTGTTCCAGCTTGAATTAAAACCAGCAATCGACTGAATGAGAATATGCCATCCATCTGCATTCTTATTATAAAATAATGAAATGTTTACTAAACACGGTCAATTGTTAAAGCGTTAAGATTTGTGAATTATATTTTTACTCAAACAAGAGATTTTTGTTACTCATCTGGGAAAGATAACATAAACATTTAATTGGTGGTAATAAGACTGAGAAAGATATACGTAAAATTTTTCTTCTTTTATAATTACTCATCAATTCTTGGTCAGGGAGTCGGCATGTTTCAACACGCTGATGTAAGTATATCATACTTACAAATTTTCTTAATACATTCGAGCCCATCTAATTTTCTACATTTATAATTTTGTACCGGCTAACATAATGACTTTCTGAACCTGGTTGCCGCAAACTTGTATGGTCAAGGGGAGGAAATTTGTTTGCAGTAACCAGGCCACCAAATTATATAATTTGAATTGACGTGAATTTACGTCAGCGGCAACCAGGAATAGAATTTCAAATGACGTTAATATACGCCAGCGGTAGCGGATGTGTTAGTAATTAATCTAAGATTATTATAAAGATATCAATGATTAGAATCGTATTGATGATATTTTATTCAAAGATAGATAAGTAATGTACAAACATTTTAAATGTATGTGTCCAATGTATAATTAAAATATCGCTTTTTTAGTCTTAGTGTATTAAGAAAAATATATAGATTATATTAAACTAAAATTAAATAATAATAATAATAATAATAATAATAAATAATAATACCATTGTCCTATTTTACAGTTTTTTATCCTTTGTTTTCGTCATATTTCGTTTTTGTAAAAAGATATGACATAATCTAATAAATTGTCGACATATATAATTGTTCGTTTGACTATTTTACAATAATCAGGTTGGAATTTATCTTATTTATTTATATAAAATTTTTAACACTTTTAAATTCAATTATATTTATAGGTAAATTAATATTTGAACGTACTCGTAGATTAAATAATTCTCGATGCCCAAAAGCTCTTTATTTCCTTGCAAGGTAAGTCATAACTATCTACTAGTTTGCATGCATTTATGAAAGTAAACAGAGCAATGCCTTGGTCGGTAGTAAAATTACTCTGTAATTTTAAACTCTTCAACTTGAGGTCTAATTTTAATAGTTTAGAAAACAAAAACTTATAAAACTCAACGCAGTAAGAAGTTTAAATTAAAATGATTAGGAAATAAGAACATTCTTTCTTTATTCCTGTCAATAAAACCTTTTACTGAACCTTAACCAATTATTATCTTATTTCAAGAAAATAAGTACTTTTTTGTTTACATAATATCTTCATTTACATATCGTTTGTCTATGTATTAGGCTTTGTTGACCCAGTTGTATCAAATATGTATGAGATCACCACATTAACAATTTTATTTACCTTTTCATTAAAATTTGATAATTATCATAACATAAGTATATTCGGTATTTATTTGTAAAATGATTGAAAATTTAAACGTCAAAGCTTATAGGCATATAGTAACTATGACAAGTAGTCACTGCGTCAAGGGATAGGGCATATTATATTTTTATATTCAACACCAACTATCTGTCCTTAAGCCTATTATTTGTGGCCGGTCTAATATGTCTATTCCTTTTTTCTTATGTCATCTCCTTCTATCATATGTCATCTTAGTGGGGACATGTTTTTTTCGTCATATAAATTATTAATATACTCCATGGTTCCTGTCTTAGTTAAAAAAAAAAAAATAAAGTCATATCTGTTAGAGAAGAGTCTATGTTATTAGACAAGGTTTTTCTCGGGCAATACTTCGCAGTTTCTGATGTGGTCCATTTTTTCATATACTAAGAAATAAAAATTCTGCGTCTTGTGGTGGAAAATTTTGTGAGCGAAGGTATTTATCTTTTTCAAAGCAAATGTCTATGATGTCAAGTAGATTGGACAAAAACAACTTGCAACAGGAATTCAGCATCCACATTGCTATTTCAGTCCCTTCTCTATCCATCCCAAATCTATTTTTTTTCTTCCAACATGTCCTTAAAAATTCCCAACGACACACATCTCCTCGCTTTAGGGAATATCGTTCAAAGCATCAAACATTTTTCAAAACTTCGCTATCATCTCCTCGTCAGTATTTATTGAATACACTATATTTAAAATCTAATTTTCATACTGCTTTCATAGAAATTATTTTGTCGTTTATTCTTTTAAATCTACAAAAGAATGCTAATTTTTTTACCAACTGGCAGTCAACCCTCATTTGGAAATGCGTGTTGTTGGGATTTCGGATAATTGAAAATTTTCAGACTTATTGCAAATAAAGGCTGGTGGCACCCTCGGGCAAATAAGGCGTTAAATATTCTAATATTATGTATAGGTAAAATTTTGTTTGTTTTTGTTTCAAGTTTTAGTCCAAGAATAATTATATTTTTGACTTGAATTTTATGCTAACAATCTTTATTTATATAACAATATTCAACGTATAAATAGTTAGGTGTAGCTAAATTGCAATATAACATATAAACTCGGCAAGATTACAATACTATTTATAAGGCTAAGTATCTGTTATATCCTGGTTACTGAGTGGATAATAGACCTCATACCCTCATGTAGTAAATATAGAATCTAGACCGGAAAGATTGATGAACCTAGATTTGTTCTAAGAGGATACAATACATGTGTTAGTGCTGCGTCTATTTAGATCGATTTACAATCTATCGAAATGATCTGTATTGAGTCATACACGTGTGTACAATAAAATATAAATAAAAAGAACCGATTTCAAAAAAAGGAACTTAAAAAAAAGTAAAAGTATATATTTGTTTTATATTTCTTATCCCTGTTCCACTTAATTTCTTATTATTAATTATTGACATATTTTTATTAATCAAAATTTTGTTGATGCCTTTGCAGTATCATTCAAGTTACACGATTGTCTCAATAGCTTCCAACAACGACACCTGACTAAAGTTTATGAAATGCTCTCTTTTCAATATAAAATGAAAAATATAGTAAAACACATAGTTGAACAAACATAAAAGATTCCTTCTTTAGGATAACACACCTTTTTTTAAAGACCGTTATAATTATTTTGAATACCGGGTTGATTTACATTAGTATTTCCAATAATAAAAAGATTTATTAACATCTAATTCTACATATTATATATATTATTATATTGTGTAAGCCTGTATTTTTTTTTAATCTGAACACACTCTTATGGAGCTAGAACGATACTAATAATATAAAAATGGACTTAGATTGAATGAATGAATGGATTAAATAATTACTGGCCTAACATAAGTTGAAACTATTTATTAGTTTATCAGATGTGTATCAAATAAATAAAATAAATTTCTATGAATTGAGTAAATATTTTAAAATAACATTGCCCTTTATATTTTTAAGCACCAAGGTTATTGTTAGAGTCCATCTAGTTAGTTACCATCTGACAGCAGCGAATATATATGCTGCACGAATAAGGGTTACTACTCTACTCTGGTACTCCAAACTTCCATGAAATATCGCCATGAAGTAGATTTCCTAAGCGCGTTGCATAAGATGAGCGAGAGAAAAATTAGCGAAGATAAAGTAAGAAAGGAAAATATATAATTAATATTACTAAAACAGAATTAATAGATAGAAATATAAAATATTATGTGACAAAAATATTATTTTTTGACGAATAGGTTTTTTTATTCTGTTCTAACACAATACAATAACAATTTCAATTATTTTTATGATATTATTTTTTTAATATTCGCTTTAGTTTTAGTATCTTTGCAAAAAACATTAACGTTATGTATGTATTGAAAGTAGCATTACACATTTTTTAAATAATATATTATGAATGTATTACAAACATTTTAAAAATTAAAAAAAATGCATAAGAATACTTCATAATTCAGGTTATTTTAAAATAACAGTTATTAGAAATTTGTATACTTATCGTTTATTTTATTATTTTTGCACAATTATTTGTGTATACTATTAAAAGTTCTATTTGTTTCTCACTACATTGAAAATCGGTATACAAACTCTGTATGATTGAATTTTTCTAATTATTTTACATAAAATTTATAGTTTGTGTGTGAAAAGATTCTAAAATCAGCTCAAGGTGAAAAAATATATCCTTAGGTAACTTAGAAATAAGAACTCATGTTGGCTTCTCGTTTCAGACGGCGACGGATAAGCTGACTCCAGCCGACTCCGATTAATCAAAATAGGTGTTAGTACTGTTTATAAAAGATGGAGGTCGGAAGCAAGACAACGACTATGTGTTGTATATAGAATTATCTTACTTTAGAAGTTTTTAATTTATTACAATAAAAGTCCAACTTCAAAGTAATGTGTAATGTAATCATATGATAACTAATATTTAGTTCATAAAATAAAGACATCCGTGGTTAGCAAGACGACAAGTCACCGCAAGCAGCACCTACTCACAAGCATAATGTAAAGGTCAGTCGTCACCCCCTTCGTCATACCATCGTTTAAATAATCCTTTACACTACAACAGCTTTTCATTATAATTTTTTTTAACATATTCTTTAATTACAGATATAAGGCTTTACTGGGGAGTTTATTGTAAAAACGTATACGATTAACTCTATTTTTATTTCTAGTGTTAATTTTGTGGTTATATCATTTTTAATGAATTTATTAATGTTTTTATGTATATCAATAAAATTTTCATAAATATATTGATTGATTGGTCTCTTGTTATAGTTTGCTCCTACAGTCCTCTTCTGCGGTACAAAGTCAGTGTCAATTTCTGATACATTACCCCATAATAGTATGCCGTATGACATGATACTGTAAAAATTACTAAAATAAATTATTCTAGCTATTTCAACGTTAGTCAACTTGCGTATTCTTTGAACCGAGTATGCGGTAGAACTAAGTCTGTTCGACAAATCGCGTATATAAAGACCCCATTGCAATTTAGCATCTACGGTAATTCCCAAAAATAAAGAAGAATTAGCTTTATCCAGTTCCTTATTACTTAATTGTATTTGACGTTTGGTAGAGTAAATATAATATATTTTGTTTGTGTTTCTTCAGCAACAGATTAGCATTAAACCATTGTATGACATCTGAGGTAGCATTATTTATATCGTCAATTACAGATTGCTGTCTCTTAATTTTAAAAGAAAGAGAAGTAACAACAGCAGACAACCCTATCCGATGTTTATCCCTCACAAAGAAGGTAAGTCATTTATGTAAATTAGGAACAAGAAACGTTCTAAAATAGAGCCTTGTGGGACGCCTATTTGTACAAATGTACGCTTTCCTGTGCCGTCTACTTTCTGAATTCTTTCATTAAGGTATATACAAATCAAAAGAAGGGCCTTGTTCTAATTCCATAATGACTAAAACTAAAAATGTACAGATTTATACGCAGTTTCATAGATGACTTTGATGATATAATTTGACTATTAAGGGGAGGGGAAGAAGGCGTACCAAAATCGCTAGCAACAGCTTATTTATATTAAACAATTAAAAGTGATTATATTTAATACTTTAATTGTAGTCTTTACGCTCTACAATGTAGGTATAAGCAGTTTTTATCTAACAAAAGTAAAGTAAACAAAATATAATAGTGTATATATTTATTCTCTGTCATCATATTTTAAACCTTAGATAAAAAACAAAAAACGCTACTATTAACAAAAAGTATAGAAACTTACACGATTTTAAATAAAATATTCTAACAAAATAAATTTAAAATGTTACAGAAAGTGTCCAAAAAAATACATCACAGCCTATGCAATAGTAAAAAATATTAATCAATAAAATATATCTATTCTAATAGGAGTTTTTATTTAAATAAATAATTGTCATAAGTAATATTAAACCTAATGCAATAATATACAAAAAATTTCTAGAACAATACAACAAAATTGTCTTAACGCTATGAAAAAAATGGAAATAATTCATAACCATGCATTTTGTGAATCATAATTTATAGATAATTGAGATCTATAAGTTAAAAAAAAACTTAATTAACAACAAATAATACATACATTTATAATATATCTTTATGACTAGTTCCTACACGCGACTAATCTTTATCTTATATCTTTATAATTTATAATAAAATATTCAAATACATGAGTATTTGAATCTATACAACTGTATAGTCATGGAAACTATTTAAGAGTAAAAGAGGAATGTATTAAAATTGTACTTTTGATTTAAAGACTACAGAAGTTTCACTTACACACAATGCGAGTGAAATATGATCAAAGTAATGCGCACATTAAAATACTATAATTATCAATATTTAATAAACATTCAATTTTGCATTTATCGTCAAATTTCAATCTTAATCGATATGACATTGATATTGATCGATTAATTGATTTATTAAATATTATTACAATAATTTATATAATATTAATATCTAAATGTTGCGATTAAATGATTTATATTTAATATTTATATGTTAAATTTATAATATAAAACCGTTAAGGTTATTGAACTTTAAATAAGGCATATTATTTGTTTGAATGTTTTAAGCAATTGATTGAATGTCTAATTAAATTAAGTCTAAAAAGCCTCTGTATAATATGAATGTTATATACCGTAATAATCATAATAATTTTTAATAGAACAGATTATTTCAATTATAATTCAATTTCAATATATGAACAGATTATTAAAATTTCATTAATCAGGATCACATTTTGTGTTTCAACACCTGCATTTTAATCGATTAATTGATAAGATTTATTGAAAGCAATTATTGATATATATTATTCAAAGAGAAATGTTTATCTGATATCTACAAAAAATTATAATTATTGTTTTTGATGCTATGTTTCTATGCTATTTGTTTAATTGTATTATATTAATCATAATTTAAGTTAAAGTAAACTGAAATGGACAAAAAATATTATGAAAAAATCAACTTACTGTAACGAATGATAAAGCATCGAGGATATCTCTTGATGCTGTTAGAAACTGTACAAACAGTCTGATAAATATTACATTTAATGATTTGCTACTACCTGATCTCAGGGCTATACCTAATCAGATTTGCACTCTTTGACTGGATGCCCAAAGAGTTTTTTCTTAATATTGTACGCCGTACACACGCCTTTACTTAAGACGGCTTTCACGGAGGAAGATAGGTGGAACAAGGAAGCCAAAAGAGCTAAAGTGCTAGGGAAAGAGACAGATGCACTTGAAGCCAGGCTACGGTAGATAACTCTGTTGATCGCCTGCAAACTTCTGTAGTTGTCTATGCCACCGACGTCCACTTTGCTGAAGAGTTTATACTGGAAAAAGATTTTTGTTAATACGTCTCATCTACTTATCTTTATCTGACTTTATTCTCATATCATCAATCACTTTTCAAAGAATACATAAATTATAAATTGCAGATATTACAATTTATATTCGATTGTTCGATAAAAAGTTAATTAAAGTAAGTTTATCTTTGTTAGTTTTTTTGCTCACTTGTGTGTCAGATATAATAAGCGGCTTGTCCATCACGAACCAGGTAACCACTTCCTGGCAGAGCGGCGTGGTGAGAGAGCCGTGGTATGTGTAGAAAGACTGCATGTTAGGGCTGAAGATACGCCTAATGGAATATTTTACATTATACATTTGTTAAGAGAATCCCATATCATCCGAATTAACATTATTTTTCAAATGTTTGTATTGTAGAATAGTAGTAATAAAAAAATGTAAGAATAAAATGATTAATTTCAGATGTTATGAATGGTTTGATGGATATTTAAAATGAACATACGTGAGGTCCAATACAGTAGCCGGTACAGAACTGACGCTGCGCTCGATGAGATGTGGCAGCGCGGGTTCTATCTCGGCCAGCGCATACTCGCTATTCTCACCGCTGTATACCTGATGAACAAATATAAATTAGTATTAGACCTGCACAAACACGTACTCTATCCAGGTGTAAGCCGGTTTATTAAAAATTACATAAATCGCTTAATACAATCAATTGTCGTACCTGGATCGTAGAATTTCATTAGTAAATTGCATTCATATTCTATAATTTATTAGTGACGGTATCTTTATTTTTAGAAGATGTTGCTAATTACCTGGCAGAGAATCCCGACAACTACTAAACCGTCGGGTCGTTCTACTGCTTCCTCCACCGTCAGACCTGTCTTAACGTGTACCAAGTGGATTTCCACGGGATATCTGAACAGGGAGTGATTAGTTATTACAGATCAAATAATGATTTTAAGTTCAAGTTTAATTCAAGTTCAGTGTTGTTACTTACTTCATTCCATCTATCGCGTGTTCGGAGAGCCAGTGCAAATGAAATTGAATAAAGCTGTAGTTGCCAATAAGTGGGCCACCAGAAATTGTTGGGCTGGGTTCATCTTCTTCCAACGTCCACTTCACTGTAGGTATGATATGCATGGTTAAGAAGTTGTCTCTTAAATTATAAAGAGATTCTGAAAACCTACACTGTTTCTGATAAAAATATAATAAAAATGAAATCGGTCAGTCTCGATATTTTTTTTTAATGTGAGTCATGTTTATGAACTAGATAAACCTTTTGTTACTTGTAATATCTCTCTAAGAGTATCTATGAAGTCTTATCTCATCGGCACGGTTAGATTATATATGACATAAAATAAGAAAACTGGATTATTGAAACTTGCATGCGTGTCCAGTGTTGGCACCGCTGACGTTGACGCTGCCGTACCCTCGGAAAACTAATGGTCCTTTGATATGTGTCCCCTGCCTGTCCACTATAGCATCCCGGGACATTATGTTGATGGGAGACTGTTGCGCGCCGGTAGTGCAAACTCCTGGCCATTTTGTTTCATCTGCACAATATTATAAATTGTAATCTAAATACGTAATAATCTCAAAAACTATCTGAGTGTGAAGCACGGTAAAAATTGTAAAATTTAAATTATATTTATTTTTAAATAAATATATTATGTAATTCAAAAGTTTTTAGTGGATGTGTAAAACTTCGGTTATTGACTCATTTCATTTTAAAAGAGCAACAGTTGAGTTTCTGCCTGGCTCTTCTTAGCAGAGCTTCGTTCCGAGGTAGTGGTAACTCACGGATTAACTACACTGACATTTTAATGTAATAATTCACTATTAAAACGTGCGTGTAAATTTCTTCTCGAATAAGGACATTTTGAATGAATTTAACCAACCCCCAAGAGCATTATACAGAGGATCTTTTTTATTTAGATTACTTACGGGGTGAAATGAAATTTTAGTATTTAAGTCGTATGATATTGACAATGGTTTTTTATGTTACAGGTATGATGGTGGTCATGGTGTGTATCAAAACCATGTTTTTAACATTAAATATGTGGTACTTACAATCATACGACCATTCTTCTCCTGTGGTAAAACCTGTTAAAGAAAAAACATATATGTTATTGTTAGTTGTTTGTAATTACAAATTATGTGACAATATTTTAAAATTGAACTCTAATTTAAGTTTAGAATTTAGACCATATTACATTTGGAATACCAAAGTTGAAGGTTCCCTCGGGAAATAAATACGAGAAGCCTTATGTAATGCTGTGAGAATATTATGTATATAATATATATGATATGTAATATTATGTGTATGTTTTAGAATATCGCACTTTACTAGCATAATGTACTGTTAAATGTAAAGTGAAATGAAAATTGTTGTCTTTATACGTTAGTAAAGTGTAAATGTTCAATCTATTTAATTTAATTAATTAATTGAATTAATGCGATTAATTTAAGTGTCGAAATAAAACGTGTAACATGAACCTAATTCAATTAATTTAGTTATAAATTAGTTTGGAAAAACATTTTTCATTGGAAAACCCAATTTCATAGTTTTTATCTTAAGTCTATAAAATCTACATAAAAGATAATATAATAATACAGTTTTTGATTTGAATAAATAAATTGAAATGGAATTTTTTTATACATAACATTGTTTAGACAGAGATTATACGTATCTCTCGCATTAGTTTTATTTGTCAAAAATATCTAAAAGGTAACAATCGCACGCGTTTACATTATCTTTATCTAATACGAGTAATATCACTTTATTGATAGTTTTCGAGATCTGTCTGTCTGCAAATTAAATATTTCCATTTCGATCTTGTAAAAATATGTTGCTACTTTATTTTTATAATGAAGGCACGGTAGTCAAGACTTATACAGCTCACGCCTCACGTGCTTTTAAGAGTCAAGTTGAAGGACCTCTTTAATAATCAATTAATTAATCAGTCTACATTTTATCAGGATTAACAATCACGGAAACAACCTACAATTAGTTACTTAGTAGTTGTTATAAGATAGTGATATCGAAGTTATGTAACTTATATATTTAAAAGTAAATAAAATCTATTTCATCTATATTGTCAAAAGCGACAATGGCAACGTGGTATAGTCAACTATATTGTGATTTTTATATAAAGTACAATTTCAATATAATCAAATTTGGCACAATCGGCAGTCACCCTTAGGGATATGAAGTGTACAAAATAATAGGCTCGTTTCTAGAGCCTGAACACAAAGTAGTTTGTTGTTTCAAGTATGTCAGAGCTGCAAGCCACCTGTTTTAACGTTCAATTGAATTTGCTAGCTATTTTATAGTGTTGTAGATTAATTACTCTGAAACCTATCCAGGGTAATCTATTTCGTTATCTTAACCTATTATAATATTAATCTTATAAATAAATTAAAACATGATTTTGTAACTAAATCAAAATCGAACTGTTCTTGTAACAAAATTAAGTTTTAAGATTTACGTTTCATAGATAATTAACATTGTTATGAGTATTTTAGTTCTACCTTTTAAAGATAAAATGAAATATGTTTGTATCTATGGAAGAATGTGACATTTTAGACAAAATCAGTATCGGAGTAAAATAGTTGAATGGGATTCAATGTCAGCCTCACAATGCACGTTGTGTATTCCACAATGGACAAGTTTGTGTTAACACACGTATGGTAAATTATATTATTTAAAAACTAATGTTATTCTTTCAATGTACACTGTTTTAAGTTCTCTGTAACAATATTTCATTTGTTGATATTATTAGGCAAAAGCGTACAACTGAAAATATGAACATTAACGAAAATAACTAGTTATTTTATTTCACTTTTTAAATTACGATTGTTTTGATGAGGTAAATCAAATTATTTGTTTCCAAATATAAGTTAACATGACGTTTAATAATAAAAAGAAATATATTTTTTTATATGTAATAAAAGTCACATTAACAGAACTATTTAATAAATAATATAAACTTTAATTAATTTATGATCTCTTTATATTTTAAATATTTGCTCCATGAAAAATTTTTTAAGCTTCTGATTTTATTACCATATTATAAATTTTATATCAATAATAATAATAATATATCAACATCATTGAGATATATTTTTTATTTATTATAATAGAAAACGAAATTATACTTATAAATGGTGGCTATAGCTATTATAAATTTATTTATTTAAAAAAAATAACACTTGAACACGATTTTCAATAAAAATACAAAAAAAAAATAAAAAATAAGAATATCCTCACCAGCAGTCGCTATTAAAAACACAGCAAGGACCCACATTTTATTTTAATAATATATTATTTATTATTTAAAATAGATGTTCACTGTCGCAAAACCCGAAAACAACTGTCGCAAATGGTATCATAGCAAACTTTTTATCCATTTTACTTATAAGCGGTCTTCACACGTCGCTCCAATACTGCACCGACGACCGTCTGTCTAAGCGATAACTCGCTTCCACACACACGGACACGTGCGACGGCCGGTAGAAAATATATCAAGTACACTGCGTCTATTGCTAGCTTATGAATTAGTTGTATAAATATTTATTTGTGATTACAAAAATGTAACTAAAACATTATTTTTTTAGTAAGTAATATTGTTGAAATATATTTAATAGGATTGTTGTTTTTTAATATTTTGCTATTATCTTTCTTCTATGATAATTTCTAAATATTTTGGATACTAAAATGAAGCTATGATTTATTTTCTAATTATTTATTCGTCGAGGCCATGTGTATCTCATATGTCTGTGCGCAAGTCACCTAATTTACTAATAAAATTCACTGTAAGAAAGCCGATCCTACTAGTTTATTTAATTTGCTCTTCCAGTCTGTCCAAAATACATAACAGGAACTAGAGAACCCCGTAACCTAGTTTTAAATTGGGAATTAATTATATAGACGACAAGTACGGTAATATGAAATAAAATATCAATTCCAGAAACGGTTTATCCCTTGCGTAACAATGTTATTATCCTGGAATAGTTTGGGTAAACTGTGCCTTCGTCAACATTCGTTAATTTCTAATATATACGAGTATATATTAATCTGATTACTGGTTTTAGTGATTACAGAAGATTATATTTGCAAATTTAGATAGAATAATGTGGGTAGGTGGCGTTGTTTATTAAATTTATATATTATTTTTTCTTTGTATTACTAAACAAGCGACTTACGTTACTTTTCTTGATTACATTTTGTAACAAAAAAAATACAAAAACTATTTTACCATTTCTTCGAATATAATCAATTCATCATCATCATCCTGCCATTGTCCCAGTTTTGGGATCCGCACAGTATTTTTTTTTCTTTCCATACTCTCCTGTTACTCCTCACCTCTATACACACACCCTTCTTCTCCATATCGTCTTTCACGCAATCCATCCATCTTTTCTTCGGCCGTCCTCTACCTGTCCATCCCTTCACTATCATACCCAGCACTCTTTTGGTCACATGCCTTTCATCTCTCTTCATAAAATCCGAATATAATCAATTAATCAATTAAATTATTTTTATAATCTGAAATGGTTCCAGATCACGATATATCATCATGGTATATTATGACGTGGATCGAACACATGGATATTGTTATTTACTACATACCACCTTATCTTTGAATTTTGATTTGGATTGACATTGTCTGTTTACAAGGCTTTGATTTCCTTTAAGATCGATTTTTTGACATAAGATTTATTTATCAACGAGTTAAATATGCTGATTAAATGCGTGGCAGATTGAATTTATTATTTATAAAAAAAATGCAAAGTTAATATTCACTATCTATATCTATAACTAACTAATTCACACCAAAAGGGGTAAAACTTTAAAAATACTTTCTGCAAACTTTATTATCATTATAATCTTATGTATTATTGTAATAAATGAAGATACTATACTCAGAAATTTTACTGTTCGCAGATATAAATAAGAAGTTTTAGTTTCATATTTAAAATTCAAACAGTCGTAACAACTGATCTAAATAAGTTTAAATAGGTTCTAAAAATGAGAATATTGGCACGTTTTAATTGTTTTCTGGTACTAGCAATTTCTATATAATGACATCCTCAATAAAAAAAAATAGGTTTATTTTCGTAATTTAATCGATATCGATCTTTCGAGCATTAAACTAGCACAAAATATCAACATTTACTAACTATATATATAATCTTGATCCTGGGAAATAAGTTACTTTTGAACATATATATGATGGTGGTGGTGATCTACTTTCCCGCAGTCGATATATACGGATGCATCGATAATTTATACCACCCACCATCAATAATCAACGGTAAATGCTTTATATTAAATAAGTTTGACAATATTAAAAACTGCTTATAATAAACCTGATTATGTAACACGTATCTGTAAAACTGTCTGTATGTCGATTATCTATATAATAATAACGATCGAAATCAGTTGATTATTCATTTCTTTCTTATCATAACATAATAAGCTGTTTATTTGTTGTGTGTAATATTTCGACAAACCCAACTAAAGCTATAATTTCAATGTCAAATACGTGACAGGACTACAATTGACACTTCTAATTACTGTTAGAGTCAAACAGTTTTATATGATTAGGGGTCAATGTTGAGATCTAAAGTTTTCTAATTTCTAATATCATTATATTGTATAATAGAATTTTCTAGATTAGCTTGTTATTTAGGATATAAATTAATACATGAACTCTATAACTGACCACCGCTGTATAAGCCATATTTTGGTCAATCTCTCTTTCATTATACTCTAGGTAATCGAAGTAATGAAGATAGTCATTTAATATATATGCAATTCATGATAATTAGGTAGTATAAATTTTTTTACAGTGGCATATATGCTGGTAATTTTTGAATTATGTGTGAAATGTTGTTTTTTTGCTTTTATCTTCGTGGTGATTTATAATTGTACTAAAGATTAAGAAACTTTTGCTCATATACTAAGAGGACTGGAAAAATTAGTTAACTTGTGCGGATTATAAATTGTTCTTATTGAAACGATCAAGATATTGCTATTCTATAATTAATCCTTCCTACAACTTACTTTTTTTTTATATCCTGTACTCTATTCCCCGTAAACTAAAAAACCATTTGAGGTAGATGTCAAAATGATTTACTGACTGACATCTACATTTTGTCTTCAAACACAATTGCTGCAAAGCGTTTTAACCGTTGGCTTAACAATTAAATTTAAACAAAAATCGTGAGATTAATTCGTAAAATAGTTTGTATTAATATGTACTATTCTCAAAAATCTGTAGAAGAAGATTTAGAAATTAAAGAAAAAGGGAACGATAAACATATACAAATCATGAACATGAGATGGCATAATCAGCTAAAGATATGTACCCTTAACAACGTATGAAAAGAAAACAAGGGGGAGTCTCGTGCCTTTTATCAGTCATATCACAGCTTCTGATACATGGGATTATTGGGATCAAAACACGTCAAATATAAACGCATACAATATTGATCGGTTTAGCGAAGTAAGCATCTAGAATACACGTATCGTGACGTTGATCGTTTATCTGATAGACGACTGACGAGTTTCAAGTATACTTTGACAATCTCTCTCGGGGGCTTAGGAGAAAATCAGATTGGATAGGATACTTTCATGTAGTTTTCATTTTACTATGGATCTTAGGTGTGTCAGCTGTAGTAGTAGTAGTAGTACTACTACTACTACTACTGCAACTACTACTACTACTACTACTACTACTTCACAAATAGAAAAGGTAAGTTTTAATATCATTATTATACAGTAACTCCATTATCAGTTAATGTATTACAATAAATTACAGAACCGAACAGTAATAAATAAATTTTAGGCTGT
Source organism: Melinaea menophilus ssp. n. AW-2005 (assembly GCA_918358695.1). NCBI lineage: Eukaryota > Metazoa > Arthropoda > Insecta > Lepidoptera > Nymphalidae > Melinaea > Melinaea menophilus. The sequence continues at coordinate 37,290,445 of OU911038.1, read as the reverse complement.
TTACCACAACAGCCTAAAATAACCTTAGTAACCTTAGCCTTAAATACTTTTACGATAAAAAACTTTCTCTAAAAAACTATTTTTTCCAGTCTCATATTTTTATTAGGAAAAATTTATATCGATTTCTTGATATTTTAATTATTAATTTACAACATGGAGTGGCACGATACACAGAACATGGTTGCAGAGATTGCACAAAGTGGAGCAGCCATTCATTTACAAGATCATACAATATACATCCCCCGGAGGGCCTGCATGAAGAGGTTGATGTCTGTGGCCGAAGTGAAAGAGGTATGCAGGGATCGTAGCGTTTGGCGCTCCGTCGTCTCTGGCTACCCCGCAAGGGATACGGAGTGAAGCTAAATAAATAAACAAATACAATATACGGATCATTAGTTGTCCCTGTGTTGTTATATAGTACTAGGAGAGACTGGACAAAACAAAACGTGTTCTGTTTCAAAATAAAGGTGAAAGGTACAGCTATAGCTGATTTATATATATTATAGCTATAGCTATAGCTGATTGTACAAAATGAAGCTTTTCCGGGTGACAGAAATTGTGAATAAGAGTGGTATTAATACTTTGAGTTTGTGTGTTGTAGCTGCTGATTATTATGTCCTGAATAACTAACTACACAACTACTAGCTCTGTGATGTTCTCAAATTTACATAATACTAAAGAATTGTAACTATAACCGTTTCATTATTATATATTTAGATTATTGTTATAAATTACGAATAAATGTATTGGGACTACACAAACAATGTTTTTCATATCCCTAAGATACCTTTACTGCAAGCAAACAACAATCGAAACATCAAATTCTTCTAAAATATTTTTTAGCATTTAGCATTTAACATTTTAGCATTTAACATTTTGAAATAAGGAAGAAATAGTAAGAATACCGTCCCAATCTCCATACACCCTTTTATACTTTGTATTTAATCTACTTCTAAGCCCATGAAAATGAATAGGTATATACACTCATATATCCTCCACTTCATGATGTTAAAATACTTAAGCCACTTATAGATATTGTTGCAGCACAATTAGCATTAATTTTCAATAACTGTATTGATTGTGGTAAATTTCCTTAAATAGTTATATGAGATATAGTAAAATAATACCGTTGTTTAAGTCCGGTAGCACATTATAACACATTTTAACAAAAATAACCTTTTGCGTAATAAACAAATTGCTTGCAGTGCGGTTTCACGACAGACGCAGGTGTTGAGTTATGGCTGAATATTTTCGAAGCCTGAGAGGAATCACAAGGCGCGTTTGACATTTTCTGTGATTTATCGAAGGTATTCATTCGATTGTGTTCAGCATGAAATTCTAATTAGAAAATTATATCATAATGATATTCAAAATAAGGCTATTGATTTGATTAGATGATATCTTATTAAGAGAATTAAAAAGCAGATGTAAAAGGAAAGCGTTCCCCTGGTTCACTTGTTAAAATGGGTGTGCCACAAGGGTCTATATTAGGACTTTTCTTGTTCCTCATGTACATAAATGACTTGCCTTACCTTATCTTGTTTAAAAAAATGTCTAAAACCAATGTAAAATTCAATAATGAGGAATGGTTTAGTGAATGCTACTATTTTTTAGGCATTACTTTAGACGCAAAATTGCGATGGGGCCCTCGCAGTTGTGATTTGCGTAACAGACTTAATTCTACCACATACAAGAGAAGAATACACCAGTTGATAAACGTTGAAACAGCTAGAATAGTTTACTTTAGCTTCTCTCATAGTGTCATGTCATACGGCATACTTTTATGGGGTAATGCATCATATATGAATACTATCTTTGTATTGCAGAAGTGGGCTGTTCGAGCAATCTACAACATGAGGTCTTGAGAGTCATTAAAAAGTAAACTTAAAGAATTAAAAATTTTGACTGTGTACAATCAATACATGTTTTTATTAAAATTTAATTTATGTACACAAAAATATTTCAAAATTCAATAAAATTTGTGATCTACATAAAATTAATATTAGAAATAAAAATAAACTTGCCATGCCCATCTCTAGGATCTATAAATTATGTAATTCCTTTAGGGTCAATTGTATATGTTTATACAATAAACTCCCCAGTGAAGTCTAAAATTTGTCACCTAATAAATTCTCTACTGCCTGAATCACATCGCTCCCTGAGAAGTCATTATTTGCGGTAACGATGGGGGCTGGGTTGCCCCCCTTCTCTCAAATATGTCGAAGGCGGTTTTGGCTGACCCTTGCGTTATGCTCGTGAATCGGTGCTACTTGCGGTGACTGGTCGTATTGCTAGCTAAGGATTTCCTTTTTCTTATTACTAATTAATCATTAGGCCAGCTTATCGAATTGATTCCGATGATTCTAGTTATTCTTACATTGCTCACTAAATATATTGACATTTGTGAAACAGTGATCAGAATAAATCCGTCTCAGTTTGTTGTGTGGTTCTTCTTAGATCAGGGCAAATTTACGTAGCCTTATTTTAAGTGGGAGAGTTTCTTTACAGAAGAGCTTTTTTCGATATTTACGGTATCAAAATATTCCAACCTGTCACTCCCATTTGACGTACACGCGTGATTTAGTATGGATTCAAAGTGGAAAAGATATAAATATAATAAAAAATGAAAGATGGATGGCTTTTGTAGAAGTAACAAAATCAAATTCTTTCAAAATATTTTGTGTGGTTTCATTTAATCTTTTAAAATAAAAAAGAGATACAATTAGATGTAGATGGTACTTTGTAGTAATTGTGTATTGTGATTACCGCTTTTAATAACATTTTGCTTGTTACTATCCCAGTTTCTATACATTCTCCCATACTCTATTCAATATACTTCTGGACCCATGAGAATGCTCAACTATATACACTCGTACATCCTTCACTTGATGGATGGCTATTGTAGCAGTAACAAAACTCTTTTCATTAATTCAGCATAACAGTCTGTGGCATATAAATTATTATATTTAGCATTAGATCAACTTTCATGATTTGAATGTTGTTGCCTTAATTTTGCCGGAAGAGGATTAGTATGCCTATAAGACAATTCGGCAGAAATGCATATGATTATAACTTCAAGCAGACGAATACGTTGACGATAACTAGTATAATATATTATTTTATTTATAGATAAAGCAAGAGTAAACTTTAATTTAATTTCTACATACAAATTGTTATATGTTTATGTTATATGTTAATGTTGTTAATTGTTATATATGTATAAATTAATAAATAAAAATATAATTGCATTAAAATATGTTTATTTTTCAAAAGAAGACACTTTATAGGTTATCTATCTGATTGACAGATGTGTGTTTGTTATTTACTCGTATATTTACGTACCACATTTTATACTTACTTGAAGCACCTATATAGCTTATAAAATCCTAGAGAAGAATATGCTCATTTAATTTTATCAATGTTTGAAATTACCATGTTATACAGGACAGGAGATTGATGTAAGTATTAACTCTTGAAAACATTTTCTGATATAATAAAAAACATCACTCAATGATAACAAAATGTATTTGGAATACTTATTTCCAATAACAATAGAGAGATCCTATCTTATCAGCGGCTGGTACCTGTCCGAGACCATATCTCCTCACTTTGAAAAGTTGCAATCATGTTTACGTCAAATTACGCTATGGATAAGGAAAATACCAAGATTTACAAATTAACTTTATCAACATAGAAATTTTTTAAATGAATTTATAAAAAAAAAATAGTTGTCACAATGACTGCAAGATGTTTTATTTAACTATATCAAAGCTGAAGCTGGAGCTTCATTAGGAAATGATATTAAATTATTGCCAAGTTTCACAATGCATCCTTTAGGAGCAGAATTGATATGGCTTTTGTTACAAGAAAGAAATAAGAGCGTCACCTTATGAATAAGAAAATCGAAATGAAGGTCAACAACTCTGTCTCTCTTGTTAACTTTTAACAGAGAAAGTCCTGGATAGTAGTTCATTTTTAAAATGCGTTCAACTGAATAATTCAAGACTTCGAGCTTTTGTTACTAAACGCTTTGCTCTTTTTTTGTGACTAAGAACTACAATGTTACCTCGATTATTATAATTTAAGTATATAGGTGTGTGCGAAGTGTTTTTAACTTGTAAAGAAGATAAATTCCTAATGGACGGGGTGGAAGCTACTTCGACGAGTAACGGTAGAACTTTTAAAATATTTGTGAAATCTAAATTTTGTATTTGATCTTATTAATTTGTTACAAGTATCCAAAGAAAAACATTTACATTATTTTAAAGTAAAACGCAGAAAACCAATATTCCTTCACTTTTTTTTTATTTTTGTGACCAACTTTCTTTAATCAAATTAAATGTGACGCGGACCAAAGTTTTATAAAAGATATGTTAGGGATATCGAGCAATGGACAACAAAAATAAAGTGACTAATATATAAATATTAGATATTCACCGTTTCTTAATAAAAAAAGTAATAAAAATATAATTTTAATTAGCCTGATTACTTCGTATTAAATATATGTATGTACTAGCTGATTCCCGCTCGCTTCGCTCGGCACACTAATAATTTGGACGAGAACTTAGACTTCTTGTATTGACAAAATGTTTAATTTCTATTTTATATTTTGTCAAATTTTTTTAATGTTATATAGAAATATAATGACAGTCAGTGGCCGTGGATCCCCAGTAGGCGTACACCACGAAAAAAATGCCAGCATATAACTAAGGACTATTTCTTTTTTTAATAATATGTATTTGTTTTTCAAATATAACAAATTCAATTTAGTAATCAATTATATTTTTATGTCATTGGTATGGTAACTGTTGCTATGGTAACCGGTGGCGTTAAGTGTATAACTCCTACAGGTTTAAGACTTGGCGAAATGCAAAAAGTTGAATTCCGTTAAATCCGTTCTTAGTGGACGTCTATGTTATAAAAGAAGTAACTATGTAAAATTTTTAGTTAATCTGACAGTTATTTTCAGACAGATAGTTTCGGAGATTTCGTGATGTTTTAGTGAGTGGGAAGTTTATAGATAGATATATATTTGAAGTATAATTTCAATGAATTAATCTCTGTTGTCTGTAATCTCGAAATAACTATCGAAATATTAAACCACATCTGGATGTGTAGAACTTTTTCAATTCTTGTCATTACTAAATACAAACTCTTTTTTTTTTAGTAATATTAACATTTATTTTATAAGCGAACATACTTTTTACCTTTTAAGTCTTTTCATTCGATGCAATGTTGTCTTCACGAACTATAAAAGATATTATGAAAGATGGGTATATCTATAAAACGTATGCGAAGTAGTTCATAGATAGTATTTAAAAGCTTAAATAATATATCAAGATTAAATAAAAACGAATGCGAAAATTAGAAACACCAAGTAACAGATCACTCATATTTTACTTATGTTTTAAAAAATGATTTTACGAATGAGGAAAGAATAAGAATTTAATATGAAAAAGATAAGGACGTCATTCTGTAATATAAACTGTAAAGCAATATTGACGTTCGCATTTTACTTATATAATGATGAAAGTGTATCACTATGTAGTAACAGTATGTGTTAGCTTCATTTTAGTATTATAATTCATTTTAGTATATATACAGTAGTCAGCACCAAATATGTTCGATCGTGAAATTGTTCTTTATAGCGAAGCAGGAGTAGTTAAGATACTATGGAGTTAAACTGTAAATAACTCGTAGAATCCGCCAACCGTGCACTGCGGGTGTTGAGCTGAGCCCCTCTCCTTTTTTCTTTTCTTGATAACTTTTGAATGGTTAAACATTTTTTCAATCTGTTTTCGCTATAACATCCGTGTTCGGCTCAAAAATACATGAGAAAATTTTTAGGTAATTATTTATTCGCATTCTGGAGACAACTAAACACAAAAAAAGGTCTCCCAAACGGTTAAGAGCTTCGCTTACGCTCAGCTCAATCATAACCAATTATTAATTGTATTTCGATATAGCTCATAAATATAACATGACACATAACATGTGAAAAAAAAATCCATATTTAAATAGTTCTATTCGTGGAATTGCTAGACGATTTTTTACGCTGGTTGTTCTGACCTTATTGGTACAATAGCTAGTTTAGTTCTCAGGTAAAATTAATAAATGCTGATATCAGGGTGCTTGCAAATATCGCTTAGAAAGACATTTTAGTATAAAATTATATGTTAGAACATCGGTTGTCCTGACCTTATTGGTACAATAGCTATTTTAGCTCTCAGGTAAAATTAATAAATGCTGATATCAGGGTGTTTGCAAATATCGTTTAGAAAGTCATTTCATTATTACGTATAAGTTTAGAGCGAATGGATGTTTAAATAAAATAATCTTTGAGTTTTAGTATTTGGTAAATATTGAAACGTATGAAAGTGTCAGAAGTGACCTTAACATAGAATAGGAAATGAATAGTATCTAGAGCGACTTGCTTGTTCCGGTTTACGTATGTATTACACAGATATATTACAATATATGACTGTTTCCGCTCTGTATAGGGTCGAGTTGATTTATTTAGACACGATTATGGAAAATTGTTTGTTCCTTTTATTATAAATATATTTTATATTTTTTATACATATGAGTAATAAAATAGTAAAGGCCGAACTGCTTGTTTAATAAATATAAAAATATATATATTCTCAAGCATCAAATAAATTATATATGTTTGTGTGTTTGTTTTCATCACCAAAAAAACTACCGTTGTTAGATTTTAATGCAATTTGTGATATTTTCCAAATAAGATGTGTAAATCGGAGATTTTTATGACTAACATAAAAGTTGTTTCACAGAAAATTACAATACGACTAGAAATATACCGAGTATAAAAAATGGTTAGATAAATATCGTATAACAGAATTAATCATGCTGATAAAGTAGCGGGTAACATTTAGGTAAAAATAAATCAATTGTTTTAAATTTAACGATACGAGTACATAAATTGACATATAAATCAACTATTATCAATTTAAATTATTACCTTATACTAATTATTATAAGATCGCAATTATTCACGTGAATTTTATTACAAAATCCAATACAATCCAATCCAATACAATACAATCCGATACAATCCGATCCGATCCGATTCGTTCCAATCCAATCCAATCTAATCTAATCCAATAGTTTAGATAAATTATTAAAGCTTGCCTATTGTCGTATTTCAAGTTGTATAATTGGAGTTATTGTTGTCATAATTGCATTGTCATGAATCATAGGCATCATTCATGACAATCATTTTGGAAAAAAGGTGATTTTAATTTTATATTATGCTTTGAATAGGGTTTTTTTTGTTATAATAAGTTTGTATAAGTTTGCGGATATTATTATTACTTACAGTCGAGGGTTAATGTCTTTGATAATACGAGATATATTTTAAAGTATATATTAAATTCTATTTTAGTAATTCTGATAAGATTCTTTTATAGATTTTTAATTTACCAAGATAATCACTATCTGATTTGATAACTTGCGATAATTTATGTTTTTATTGTAGGTACTATTCAATAAAAATACCAATTGATTATAAATACTAAAAACTGAATTGTCGTTATGATTTAAGAGCTTAATAAAGAATATAAATTTCATATTGTTTCCAGTTATTTATTACCTAAAAGTTATAAAATTATATTGTTATTATATTTAATATTAAATTTATTCTTCCAGTAGTATTTCTAAATTCTTGAAATATATTTATATCAACAATGTCAACTGCAACTGCTATCAAAGTCTTCTATTACTCAAAATTTTATAACTAGATATTGCAACAGATGGTAAACCGAACCGAGACAAAGATACGAATGCATTTTTAACTTTTTTTTTATTATTTAGCTTGATTTAGTCATGTTTTTATGATTGTGTAAAAAAGGGTTACCAACATTTTAATTTCCCAAGGTGGAAAATTTTGTAAATATTTTTGAGTAGATTTACATTTGTCAAGAGTGCATTTGCACTCTTCGATCTAATTCATGTACTTGCGCTGACCAGTTTAATTGTTTATCTATCTTATCTATATATTATATATAAAAGATAACATGACAAATGTATATACAAATTTAATATGGCATAAAGAGACTCGTAAGTTAAATAATAATTTTTTATATTAGACGTTTTACACATCGTTGCGGCATCACTTCAGACTCCAGAACTAGATCTAGAATGATAACGGTATTTTAATAAGGTACCAAAAAATTAAAAAAGTTAATAATTATATGCTCTATAAAATTTATTTTTTTTATTATGCGTTACGAATATATCTTCAAATGAGTAGGTACGTATCTGGTGGAGTAAAAATAGTTAGCTCCTTAAGAATTTCAATTATGTTACAATTGAAGTACCTAATATATATTGAAGTACCTAGTAGTAAAATTTTCTCAGATAACATTCTTAGTTTTAATGCTTTCCGTCGATAGATAAGGTTTATAACTTTAAAGTCTGAAATTGGAATTTAAAAAAATACCTCAGTGTTTGTTCCCGAATTATTGTTTTATTATCAAATAAATATTATCACGTTAAACACATCAAATCGAAATATCGTTTCGATTGTTATCAAAATGCAATCACATGTTTAGAAATTATATTTAAGCACGTTAACTACGTTTAGAAATATACATTTTATAAATTTTTGTAAAATATTGTTGAAAAATATTAAGAATACTTACGATAATAATATAACATAGGTATAATTTATATTGCAAGTTTTGAAATATTTTAAAGCATTTTAAATAAATTACAACAAATATCACGACATTGTATTGGAGTTGACGGAACACTACTTTGTTTTCCCAGAAGTTGCAGGTTTGAGAAGAAGATTGTATTGCCGTTGATTAGTCCGTTATAGGCTGCTGATTTTCTGGAAAGGTTAGTCATAAGATTCTATCCCCCATTCCTGACACACAAAGAGTGGGGCACACTACCGTATAGTGGGTGGGAGTACAACAACATCGCCTTCCTTCCCTGGAATGCAGCCTTTATGTCATTGAATTCCAGAAGTTTAAAAAAAGGTCGGAAAGTATCCTAACCATAGTAGACTTTTTTATCGGTTTTAAATAATAACAAAGATAATGTATTTAATAATAGATGACATTGACTCATAATCTGATCACAATTGAAATTTACTTTGATATGTGCTATCATTTATTTAATTATTGATTAAATCCATATTGTGCCAAAAATAGAACAAAAGGCGGACTAAATACTACAGAGCGTTCTCTATTAGTCAAATAATACGAAGAAAAAAAATCACAAAAGGCAGTTTAAATAAAATAAAATATATAAATATAAATATATAAGTATAGATACATATATATTTAAATATACATATAGATGAGTACGAAATAGAAAATAAATGAATAAGATTTTTGTTAAGAAATATTTTTGATGGATTTTTTAAAAGCCTTTTTCCTCGGACAGCATTTAATTATTTCGGGCAAGTCGTTCCAGAATTTTGATGTCTGTACTGTGAAGGAACTGGCGAGATACTCAGAATGGTGTGAAGAAATGAAATTTTTGAGATTAGAAAGGAGCTAAGATGCAAGTCATGAGTATTCCTAGTAATTGAAATTTATACTAAAAACTGAGGAGGTTGTTTCTTGAACAAGAAAGCAGAATTTTGCACCGAATGGGTAGGAGACTTTTAATATTGATTTCTTTTAATTATTTATACTTATTAAAGGATTATATGTAAAGGAACGTTCCTGAAATATTTCTATCTTATTTCGGAGCCTAACTTAAACAGATTACCGATGGATAGATTTAGTTGATCTGATTCAACTCAAGGGGAGTAAGTTTTTCATTTTGTTAAAAAAACGTTCTGTAGCCTGTAAAAACGTGTCACTTGTTAGATGTAGGTGTCCCAACAATAAATGGATATCCTATCTTAACGATAAATGGACTTTTAACAATAACAAATTTATTTCGATACTGTGGAGAAGGGGTAAGGTTATTTAGGCACTAAAACACATTCGAATGAGAAAGAGAATACTTTTTATTATACTCCTAGTTACAATGTCGCGGTAGTCAGCTATCAACTAGCTATTTATACCTATGTAGGTATAAATAGTCAGTTATAGGTATAAATACTATTAGAAGTAATATGAGTGCTACCTATATATATGTATATGTAGGTAGAACTCCTATTACTTCATATCTTAATCATTTGATTTCATAAGGTTTCTTCTAAAATTTAAATTAAACAAGTGTAGTAGTACTAGTAGGTATAATATTCTACTACGTATAAATACGAGTTATTAGTGATCAAACATTATCTTATATCACTTACGGGTAACAATAACTTTACCGATTACCTTTTAATATTGAGATTGAAGGTTTATAACTTAAAGTGAGACGAGGGAATAGTTAGAATTTGTTAAATATTATATTTTTATCTTTGTGTTATATTTTATTGCTTAAAATATTGTAAAATATTTTTATGTGTAAAATGCCACCTACTATTAACAGAGAGGGAGAGAGAGATACCTCAGTAATTAGCTCAGTAATTACCTCAGTAAGTGTGTAATTAATGTGGGTAGTGCATCTTGATAATAGAGGGCGTTAAGTGCACTAACCACTAAAATGAATGATTTCTGAATCGGGTATGGGCATATAATGACAGTAGTCAGTATTAGTAGTAGTAGACGCCCATTAAAATCATACAAATGCGTTTATAAGAGGTATACAGATAAAAAAACCTTTGCTCTCTCAGATCTATAAGAAAAAAACCTTCCTATCTTCCAGAAGTACCAACAAGATTGAAGCATTAAAAGAAGGAAAGAACAGTCCAAACACTATCAGAAAGTTGGAAGCCTGTGCCTTAGCAAATGACACTTCTTAGGCCTGAACTAACTAAACTAAAATAAAAAAAAAAATAGTTTTTAATTGAAATAAATTGTTTAACAAAAAACTGAAATAAAAAAATAAATGAGACTACTACTGCATCTTTTTTAATAGTGTAATAATAACACGTCATGTAGTAATTTATAAATCTGGAACCCGATCCAAATCATTTCAATTAATTAATCAGACAAAGGAGATATTCTCGTGCAATAAAATATTTATTTCACAAAAACAGTGCTATTACTTAGCCAATATAAACAGTAATTTAATTCACTAACCAAAATATTCAAGGAATTGAAATTGAGCTCTTTATGAAAATAAATCCAATTCATATAAAGTGTGTTAAATAGTATTGGATTAAAACTGAATTAATTATTAATTTTGCCAAGCACCAGGTGGCTAGTTCGTTCTACAAGATGAACGCTTTATACAACGGCTCTTTAGTACATAATAACAACAGTTTGCAATATATAGAACGCAGAGATATCAGAGCTGGAGCTTTTTATTACAACCTCCATAGTGAGAGTCAATTTAATTGCAGTGACTGATGTGCTCAACATACAATAATTTATTTAATAAAGCTTGTTTACAGTCAGGCAAGGGCAATGTGAGATGACAAATCAGAAAACTAATCAACCATTCATTATATAAAATAAAAATTATCTTAAATATAAATTAATTAAAGTGGGAATCTGGAAAAAACAAAGCCCATATCAAGCTTTTTACATAGAAATGATAGAATTAGATAAAGAAGTAGGTTCTGTTTTTGAAAATCACAAAAAAAACTTCTCCTGCTGTCGATGTCTTACTTCAAAATATGTTAAAAAATTTATAGAAAAAAATATATATTAATTTTAATTTTTAAAGAATTAAATCAATACACATTTAAAGTTTTAGGACCTTAAATATTAAGAATACCTCCAACTTATGGGAAAAGGTTAAAAAATGAACATTGCTGCGCCTTACGTAGCCACCATTTATATTGACTGAATCTCCTGATCTAGTGAACATAGCAAAGAAATGCTCCATCTGAAATTCTAAAATGTGTAATAATAATTCAAATTTACCCATTTGCAGGCCAACATTCCCAAAGCCTTTCCTGACATTTTAACGAACGATTCTTTTAATATCCGTAACTTGCATTGTATACTAATCTCTGAGACCTGGCTTAAACCATAAACTACAATCGGTTGCTATTCCCGGTTTGACACTAATTAGAAATGACCGCATTGGAAAGATTGGAGGTGGAGTGGCCATTTACCTCAAAAACCATTTTCCTTACAAAATCATTTGTCAGTTCCCTTCCCTCTACTCTTCCTCCCCTTGAGGTGGATGCTGGCATTAAATTTGCCTTGTCGTGATATACTGTCCTCCTAATATTAATTATTTTACTACCTTGGAAGAAACATTAGAAAACTTAATATCTATTTACAGTCATGTTATCATTATGGGCGATCGTAACACTTGTATTTTGAAAAATGACTCCCGCTCGCACAAATTATGCTCACTGCTGGAATCTGTCAACTTGACAATACTATCTTCAGAACCAACTCACCACGTAAGTACCACTAGCACTCTTTTAGATTTAGTCATTGTCTCTAATAGTAACCTTGTTGCAAAATCTGGCCAACTCCCTGCCCCTTCTTTTTCACTCCATGACCTTATCTTTGTCTCTTATCCGATTAAGGTTCCCAAACCCAAACCCTTATTAATCAGAAAATTTACTGGACTTGATTTAAATAGACTGGAGTTGGATGCCTCAAAAATCAACTGGACTGATTTAACGGTTTTGGAGACAGTAGATGATAAGGTAAAATATTTGTGTAAGGAAGTCCTTAATTTATTTGATAAACATGCACCTTTACATAACGTCAAATTGATACATCACAGCACTCAGTGGTTTAATGAAGACTTTCGTAAAGCTAGATTAAAAAGGGACAAAGCCTTTCGCCAGTACAAAAACGATCGTAACGAAGTTAATTGGTCTATATATAAAGCTGCAAGAAATCGGTGTAACAGGTTATGTAGGAATTTAAAACGCCATTATATCATTGATCGTATTAGTTCACTATCTTCGTCGGCAACATATAATTTTCTAAAGTCGTTGGGGTTGGCCAAAAGGAACTCTACCGAATCTAATCTCAACATCGACATCAATTCTTTAAAAGATCATTTTTCTTCTTCTTCCAATATGAACCTTTCGATTAAATCCCAAACGCTTTCCGATATATTCAGCTTGACGATTTTTCCTTTAAAAAAGTTTCACCTTTCACCTGTAGACAGATCTGAGGTAAAAAGGAGAATACTTTCTATTTCCTCCAAAGCTATAGGATGTGACGAAATCAGTCGCCCTATGATAGTTCTTATTTTAAATTTAGACCTAAATTCTCATATTATTAATTTTTCTATTTATTATATTTCTATACTTCCATTCCTTTCCAAAGTTGCCGAATCTATTGTTTATCACCAGATCTCTCATTTCACTAAACACGATATTTTTAATACATACCAAGTAGAGCTGGTCATAGTACGACAACTGCCCTACTTAAAGTTACTGAAGACATCAGCGAAGTCATGGATAATAAACATGTGACTGTATTAGTTCTCATTGACTTTAGTAATACTGTTGACTATGATCTTCTCCTCGCTCTTCTCTCCCGAATAAATATCTCAAACTCTGCCCTACAATGGTTTTCTTCCTATCTTCGAGGGCGCAAGCAGTCTGTACGCTTTGGATAGAAGCAATCTGACTGGTGTGAGATCACTACTGGCATTCCTCAAGGCGGAATATTATCTCCCTTACTGTTTTCGACATTTATCAATTCTATTACTTCCTTTATTCATTCACACTACCACCTTTACGCCGACGACTTGCAGCTATATCAACACACTACTGTCGCTAATTTTGATCAAACTATTTCTTCCATTAATGCCTTTATTAACCTTATGCGCATATCTTCGTGGGCAGATCGATTTGGCACATCTATAAACGCTTCCAAATGTCAGGCAATTATTATTGGTAGGCGACAGCAACTTGCCAAAATTAAAGACTGTTCTTCTAATTTAAAACTTAACAATATTTCTATACCGTTTTGTAACAACGTAAAAAATCTTGGCCTAGCGATGGATCGTTGTCTTGGCTGGAGCTGTCAAATAAAAGAAGTGTCTCGGAAATTTTGTGCTAGTTTACATTCACTAATGCGCCTCAAACATTTTCCTTCCATTAAAACTAAAATACAGCCTGCCAACAGTTTACTGTTGCCGATAATTGACTACGGTGATGTTTGCTACATAATTTAAACGAAGAGTTGCTCAACAAGCTTGTTCGTATGTTGAATACTACCATGAGATTTATTTTCAACCTTCGAAAGTTTGTTCACGTTTCGCGTTGTCGCTCGCAATTAAACTGGCTACCGATTCGCGAACATAGGTACATGAGAATTCATACATACTCTATCCTTTACAATCCCTCTTATCCCAAATATCTTCTAAATAAATTCCTACTTCGTACGCATTCCCACGAAAGGCCTCTGCTCTCGACCAAACCAAACCAACTCTTTACTGTTCCCACTCATCACACTGGTTTCATGTCTGACTCCTTCTCTGCGGTCGCTGTCCTACTCTGGAACCAATTACCTGAAAATATTTGTAAGGCACCTTCACGAAACTCTTTCAAGAGACAGGTGAAACAGTTCTATCTCAGCAGCTTATAATCTCTTATTTTCCCATCTGAGAATATATAAGTATATGTATAAAACTTACAGCGAAATTCCCAGCATAGCCCTCTCCATCGAACGCTGAGTGACTTTAAGCCTCTCTAAGAGTCCCTTTGTTAGAGGCCACGTCTCGGTTCCATAGGTCATCGCTGGTAACACACACTGGTCGAAGACTTTCGACTTAAGGCACTGCGGTATTCCGGACGAAAATACGCTCCTTAAGTTCCCGAACGCTGCCCATCCTAGTTGGATTCGTCGATTTACCTCTCCCTCGAAGTTGGACCTGCCCAATCGGACTTTTTGTCCCAGGTAGACGTATTCGTCCACAACTTCGAGAATGGAGCTCCCAACGGATACCGGAATAGGCGCGACATGGAAATTCGACATAATTTTAGTCTTGTCCATATTCATTTTAAGGCCCACCTGTTGAGAGACTCCATTAAGATCGCCGAGCATAATGCTAAGGTCTTCCAGGGATTCTGCCATTACTACTATATCGTCAGCAAATCGAAGGTGAGTTAGGTACTCGCCGTTTATATCGATGCCGAGTCCATGCCATTCCAAGAGCATGAAAGCGTCTTCCAGTGCAGTGGTAAATAGTCTCGGAGAGATAACGTCTCCCTGTCTCACGCCTCGTGCTTTGTGCAATGCTCCTGGACTCGAACCGACATGGTGGCGTTTGTGTACAAATACTTTTCAGCACTTCGATGTACCGATAGTCAATATGGCACCTCTGAAGAGACGACAGTACCGCCCACGTTTCGATCGAATCAAAGGCTTTCTCACAGTCCACAAACGCTAAGCATTATGGCCGATTATACTCCTCAGTCTTCTGTATAATCTGCCGCAGCGTATGAATGTGGTCTATGGTACTAAAACCTTTTTGTTCTTGAAAACCGGCTTGTTCGGGAGGCTGGAAGTCATCAAACTTGCTCGTGAGACGAGTCGTGATAACCCTCATAAACAGCTTATAAACATGGTTAAGAAGCGAGATGGGCCTGTAATTCTTTAGCAAAGTAGTATCGCCTTTTTTGAAGAATAGGGCCACCACACTTCTGTTCCATGCTTCCGGCGTTACACCCTCAAGCAGGACGGCATTAAAGAGCTTCTGAAGGATCCTAAGTATTGGCAATCCGCTCGCTTTCAGAAGCTCTGATGTGATACCGTCTTCACCTGGTGCCTTGTTGTTTTAAAGCTGTTTTAGGGCCACACTGATCTCGTGCAAACTGATGACCGGGATTTCATCGGATTAGTGCCGGGTAAGCTCCGCTCTTGGGTCTTCTGCTAAGCTATCAACAGGTTTAGCGACCTAGGTATATAAGTGTCCATAGAACCTCTCGACCTCCCTCAAAATGTCAGCCCTACACGACACTGTGCTTCCATCCCCCAATTTCAACTTCGATAACCGGCTTTGCCGAATTGACGAATCTCGCGCAAACACTTTGGAGCCTTGGTTCCGCTCTATCGTATCTTTAATACGGTTAGTATTAAAAATACGGATGTCGTGTCGCAGATAAATATCTGACAGCTATCTATCTGGCAGCTCAACAGACGCATACGGAAATCCGTATGCGTCTGTTGAGCTGCCTATAAGTCTCGGTATCATTGAGGGACTGAAGTGCCAACGAGCGTCGTTCCGCCATAAGTTTGAGAGTTTCGTTGGCTAGTTTTTGGGGTCTATTCTTACGGCCGGGTCTGCAGAATTTTCCTCCGACCGTATGGACAGTTTCTACCAACCTGTTGTTAATTTGGTCCACGGATGCGCAATCATCTAGGCAAGCGAAGCGGTTCGATAATTCGAGTTGAAAGCTTTCGAGGTCTTGAATATGAGCTTTAGATGGACGGAGCGTAGACTTCACCAACCGAGATCGTTCCAGCCTGACATTGAGATTCAGCGTGCCTCTTACCATTCGGTGATCACACCCTGTTTTTACGTTGTTGATCACAGAGACATCGTTGAATATCTGGCGTCTAGTGGTCAAGATGAAGTCAATCTCATTTCTAGTGAAACCATCGGAACTTAACCAGGTCCACTTCCTTTGAGGCCGCTTCTGGAAGAAGGAATTCATCATAAAGAGTCCCTCTTTCTCTAGAAAATCGGCCAGCCTCTGTCCCCTAGGGTTCCGCTGCCCATATCCAAATTGCCCCACTCTCAACTCATCGTCGCTTCTCTTGCCCAGCTTTGCGTTGAAGTCCCCCATAACAACATTAAAGTGAGTTTTTGTAGTATGTATGGCCCGACTAATATCCTCATACATAGCCTCTACTTCATCATCTGGGTGTGCGGAGGTCGGTGCGTAGACCTGTATGACCTTCAACGAGTATTTTTTAGAAACTCTGAGTATAAGGTACGCGACCCTACTCGACACACTTTCAACGATCGCAATGTTGTTTATGAGGGACTTGTGGACCATAAACCCGACACCTCCTTAGGACTGTTGGTCGCCCTCCCGGTAGTATAGTAGGTTTCCGGATTTGAGGGTTATCGTGTTCTACCCCTCTCTACGGACTTCAGATAACCCTAATATATCCCAGCGTAACCTACTCCTCTCTTCTTCCAGTTCAGCAATCCTATCGCCAGTCCGCAAAGTGCGGATATTGTGTGACCAGGGCCAGGTGTCGTTTGGGGTGGTAGCTCGATCCCGTCCGGAGATTCTTAGCACCCCCTGCCCCACCATAACTACGGCCGCTACCGAAGCCGGAAACAGTGGGACTGCCGGGTACTGGGGGCCTGGTCCTGTTTGCGTCTGTCATATTTAAAGGTGAGAATTTGCCATACTCGCCACGCTTGGCAGACGGGTTGGCAAGCGCAGTGCGCAGCTCCTCACACCGGTGGCGCTGCTGCCCGACACCAGTCTATATTACTTCGAGCTGCACTGATTGTGATGGATATACCGCCATCGGTCGGTTGGAGAAGAATGGGATGGGGGTAGGTATATTCAAGGGAAAAAGAAAGGAAAGGGGATATTGCTTACACGGACAGACAAGGGATTGTAAGCAAATAGCTCGAGCAAGTCAGGGTTGCGTACCTGTAACTCGGACTGGCTGATGCCGGGAAGTCAGAGTCCTCTAACTCCAGTCCAGTATGTATACAGTTTATATATTAAATCTATATATCGATATCCAGTTTTTATTGTTTTTTTTTTTTGCACTCCGCCTTCGCACGTATTTTCTTGCTCATTTTGGGTTGGCTGGTAGAAAATGCTTTAGCGTTAAGCCCACCCTTTGTACCTTGTTGTCCAATAAAGAATTTATATATATAAATAAATAACATTTGTATTAAATTCACTCAGTAAAATATTTGAACAAATCATAATATTAACCCCTTGGTGCAATAAAATATTAATAGCAAAAGGAAAACCACCTACAAAGAAAATTATTTATTAACTAAATCATATACGAGGGTCAAACTGAAAGTTCTTAGAAAATCAAAAACTAAGCATTCTAGCAAGTTATTAGTTTTATTGTAACTTTTCAAAATAGCGCCCATTTACATCAATACATCGCTGCATTCGATGGAACCATTGAGAAAAGCACCTTGCCCACTCGGCCTTAGGGGTCTCTTCGACGGCGTTTTGAAACGCAGCCACTGCTTCTTCGGCGTCTATAAAACGTTTTCCTCGAAGTTTTTCTTTTATTTTCGGAAATAAATAAAAATCGCAGGGTGCGAGGTCGGGGCTATACGGCGGGTGACCCAGTAATTCCACGTCTGAGGTCACCAAATAGTCGATCGTTTGCCTGGCGGTGTGCGACGAGGCATTGTCGTGATGAAGGAGGATCCTGCTGCGAGGTCGTTTCTCTCGAACTTTTTCCAAGACAAGTGGCAAAGAATTGTTATTATACCACTCTGCATTAACCGTTTTCTGATCCTCTAAGACTACTATCGCGTA
Organism: Melinaea menophilus ssp. n. AW-2005; assembly: GCA_918358695.1. Classification (NCBI taxonomy): domain Eukaryota; kingdom Metazoa; phylum Arthropoda; class Insecta; order Lepidoptera; family Nymphalidae; genus Melinaea; species Melinaea menophilus. The sequence continues at coordinate 37,272,003 of OU911038.1, read as the reverse complement.
ATGACCTGTCTTTCCGAAGAACGAGGCCACCATCTTTTTTCCAACACTTCGACCTCTCTTCACTTTAGTTGGCAACTCTTCGGAAGGCAACACCCACTGAGCAGACTGTCTTTCGGTTTCCGGATCATAACAGTAAATCCAGCTTTCGTCACCCGTTAGTACGTCGAACACAGCATTTGAGTCACCTCCGTTAAATTTTTGGATCATTTCTCGGCACCAATCAACACGGCGGAGTTTTTGAGCCTCGGTCAAATTATGCGGTATCCAGCGGGCACAAAGCTTCCTGACCGCTAAATGTTCATGGAGGATTTTGTGCACTTGACTCATACCTATGCCTAGACTTGTCCGAATCTGCTGATAGTTCACTCTTTTGTCAGTCTCTATCATACGCCGCACAACACTGATGTTATCGTCAGTCGTCGCTGTAGAAGGCCGTCCCTCACGCAAATCATCGGTGAGATTAGTTCGACCACGTTTGAATTCATTAAACCAGTTGTAAACTGTGGCATGAGATGGGGCTTCATCGTGAAAAGCCAATCGAAGTCTATCATAACTTTCTTGTTGACTTAAATGACATCGAAAGTCATAAAAAATCATTGCACGAAAATTTTCTCGGCTTAAATTCATTCTGACGTGCACAGACAATTTTCAATTTGCCGCCAAATCGTAAAACAAATGACAAATGAATGAAATGTACACTCAATAATATTAGTAAAGAGTTCTATTTTCAAAATTTAAACTATTTTTTTTAATATAATGCTTTTAAGTGACCAGTTCTAAAAACTTTCAGTTTGGCCCTCGTATTTAACGATAGAAAGTAAGTTACAATACCACTCACACAATTGCAGATAAACTAAGAATGTTACTTTACTAGCAGGCGCTTTAAAAGACCTCTTAACAGAATTACGTACAATAAATCCAAATCTCCCTAAATTTTATGGACTTCCAAAAATTCTTAAGAGGATTGGCCGTGTATACCTAAGCTGTACCAGATAGGCTGGTCAGTTTTAAAGTGTTTATTATCATCGCATTGCATCGCAGAATCGCTGATTAGACATCGGTGTACTATATCAAACATTAGAATATATAATGATATGACATCAGACAACTTTGCTTGTGCAACTTATCATTTGTTATTATTTTTGTTACAGTTTTATATATTAAAGTCATTTTGATTTTCATAAACATGTGATACGGGGCTTTGTAACTTAATAGTTAATAAATTTTAAGTTCAGAATTGTAATTTCTATTGTATCGAGGGTTGTGAACGTCGCAATTGTTTGATATACTCACCGCAATTATGAAGCTATTTGATGGATTAAATTAAATATGTTGTTTATTGGTGACTATAAAAAATGGATGGATTGTTATATTTTTAAAGCAACTGCTTGTAGTTTAGTCCGAAGAGGAAGATATAGGGAGAGGGAGGGATGGAAAAGTCGCTGACAATAGCTAATAAAGTACAATGAGAATAACTGAACCTATAATTTTAGTATTTTATGTTATACCAAAATTATTGTACGTACTCGTATGTATAATTTTAAACAATTTGCTTTCTGCACTAAAAATTGTCTTTGACCAAAAAATCTACTTATTTAAGGCCAATAAACGTCAGCCCATTTGAAAATACAGGCACCGATTTCAGCCCGTTTCCAGATCCTGAAACAGGTACCCAACCTTCAACCGGCAGAACCGGCAATTGGCAGAACCCAAACGCTTTGCCTGTAACCATCCTTACACACGGAGAGCAAGAGATTTCTTCACCGATTTCTGAAAACACAACTGCTTCCGACAAAACTAATAATAAATTTCTAAAGCCGACTACAAAATTGTACAATTCTCACATAATAAAACACAATGACAATCTGTTACAAAGCGCACAAGAATTAATAATAGTTCCTACATCAATAGATTTAGACAAATCTATGCCTTATATCGAAGAAATTCTGGCAAACGCTGAACGTGACGAGTTTGTGAAACTGGAAAGAAGTTTATCTGCGTATCTAACCATCAGAATCGGAAACAGAACTTATCTATTCCTATTTACCAAGGTGCATAACTGCGGCAATCATATGTATTTTGATATATTTAAAAGCCTGAAATATGTTCGTGTTGAATTATCATGTCCTACTCTACAGTAAACAAAATAAGTATATCCGATTTTAGAAATCCTTTTAACAGACACTCATTTGCAAAAATCAACAACATGTTAGCTTAATTATTTGATAGCACTAATATAAAAATCCATATCTATCATGACAAAATTGTAAATTCGTCACTCAATCTCGAACATTTTAAAAGAGAACCACAAGATACCCACCGCAGTACATTTAGGAATTGCAATAATGCTAAATCGTAACAAAGGGAGATTCGCATGGAAAAATATGCGCAGCGATATCGAAAATTACGTCAAAAGATGTCAATCATGCCAAAGTAATAAAGCATTTCGTAAAGTTAACAGGGCACCGATGGTCAAAACACTTCTACATCCCCGTTTGAAAGGTTGGCAGTCGACATAGGCCCTTTGCCAGAATCTGGTGCAGCCAAACTCAAATATATTCTTATCAACCACCAAGGCACTAACTGTACCTCAGACAATACAACCTATAGACCTACTGTACAATTTCTTGTGAAGTTACCAATTAAAATCATGACAAAATTGTTATACAAATTACAATGAAAGGCATGGACAAATATCTATGGACATTAAGAAAAAAAAGAAAAAAAAACTGTACCTCAGACCTCTTCAAGAAAACCTGTGGATTCCTTAAACTTAAACAATTATGGTCGTCACCTTATCATATACAGACACAAGGTGCACTAGAAAAATCAGACAGTACTCTCAAAGAATATCTGAAATCATACATAAATGAAAACCAAGACAACTGGCCCCAGTACGTTTATATAATACATCCATGTAACCATACAACTCTGCAGTGCACTCTACTACACATTATACCCCTTATAAATTGTTGTTCTGTGTACAAGGAAATTTCTGATGTTAAATATCCCAATTACATGAAACTTTTACAACACCGCTTGAAACATGCGCGTGATAAGGCGTTGAAGTACATATAAAAATCTAAAGAAAATTCCAAAGGATATCATGACTCAAGACTCTAGATGATTTAGTTCTACTAAAAAATCATTGTAGGATGTGCAAACCCTTATGGAAAGGACCCTTTAGGGTCGTCAAAATACATGGCAACCACACCTTGTCACTGTTAATAATCCGACGCCACGTCAAACATCATTGTCATGAGGTCAAACATGTCGGCAGTGGCTATACTCCCCCTTCTTAAATCTTAAGTTATGTTAGTTAGTTAAGCATAATGAGTAGATACTTAAACAGGTCTCTTTCCTTACAGTATACTGGTCAAGGTCATGCAGAATATGTCCACCCGCTCAAATCAAGTTCCGGCATTTACTGTGATAAAATTGGTGAATTCAAAATTGGTATAAGTAGCTTAGACATACTGTCACCTTTCGACATTTCTCACATAAAACCTCATATTCAAAATATAAACTAGGTACAACCCGTTGCCTCTGTAACCAAATTGAAATAGAAACCACAAGTCACTTTGAATGCCATAATGCTCTAGAGCCCCTGACAGCTCATTACATTATCTCCAGTTACTCTTCTATTAACGATCTCATGAATAACGACAGATTAAAGAGAAGTGTATGGTTAGGCGGTGTAGGCACTCTATCAAAAACAATATTTAAAACCTTGAATGAGGACGATACCATTAAATATGATAACGCTATTCAAAATTTACAAGATAATGAAAAAGACTTATTACATACATTAATTAAAGAAAATATTTTAGTAGCAACCTCTATTTTATCTAAATTTAACAACACATTACACACCATAAAAATGAACGAGGCTAGACTCGAGGAGAGAATAGAAATGATTTTATATAATTTAGAAAATATATCTCTAGGTTACGATAATTTGAAAATTAAATTAATTATTGACTCGATACTCCACAGTTTGGAAACCACTGAGCGTACCTTATCATTTAAACTCGAAGACATTACAAAGGCTATCTTGTTCGGTAGACAAAACATACTACACTCGGCCGTTATGACGCCCACACAACTTTACCCAGAACTTATTGATAATTATAGACACTTACCTGTAGACCTTAAGCTTCCCATTGTATTAGAATTATGGATGAATGTTTCTAGTGTTATTTGTTGTACCTTAAATAAAAGGATTATTTTTATTTTAAGAATTCCCTTAGTTTCTTCTAAACAATATAGTTTTACCATTATATAGGTCTACCTACTCCGCATGACAACAAGAGACGCAACACCTTTACCTTTATTGTGCCTAGTAATAGATACATAGCTGTAAGTAAAGGTAAAACTGAGTATTGTAATCTTGAGTAACGGAGTCCCGAGTCCTGGATCATTAGCCCTCGCGAGTATATTTGTGACTTAATGACTGTATTATCAACTAGTTCAAACCCCAGTTGTGAAAGCGAATTAATAACAAATGTAATCATCAAATTACCAGTACAATGTGAAACAGATTTTATTAATGGTCACCCAGAAATATGGAACAAATTATATGAAAATAGTTGGATATGTACAATCTGATGTAAACAAACGCCATATTAATTGTAAAAATGAAAAATTTGTAATAAGAAAAGTACCTATTACTTTATTACATTTACCTATTACATAGGTATTGTTGATATTCCAAATAACTGCGTTGTAAATATTGTAAAGCCACTAAACTTATTCCGAAATTCAATAACCTAATGATCAACATAATTTCTTTTCACCCAGAATTTAAGTTACATTAATTAATTAATTAAATAATGTAACTTAAATACGTTGAGAAAATGAGCGATGAACCCTGTAAGACGGTTCAGAATATTAACCTTGATATTTTCACACGGATATCAAGTTGAAATCAATTAATAAAGAAGTAGATGAACATACAATAATTAACTACGAGACTCATCCCTCACTTTCATTAGTTTTAATAATTTCTTTTATTTTAGTATTTTGTATTTGCATTTTATATTAAATTACACAACACCCTTACCATTACCCTGTTTTTCTTCTCTCGTCACAATCATACAGACACACTTGTAGAACAAATCCCAATAGAGCCTTTACCTAACCCTGTTATCGCCGACAAGACTGAAAGACATACTCAAACCCTAGAAGATATTCCATCTCCCAGCACTAAAAGACAAATCTAAGTTTTACTTCTCCCATGTCACTCATACTACCACTCTACTACCTACTCTTTCTCTTAAACTTCATAATTTCATCCCCGAAGTTTAGTCTACCCCGGAGAGATGTTATGAACACTCAATGTACCTTTTTTTACCTACGCACCTCCTTTTTTGCCCTTTCAGCATTTTCTACCTACCATTCCTACATCCATTCCATTCCATTCTATTCCATCAGTCTACTTCAAACATCCATCTCGGGAGGTTGTCTCATTTATTCGATTTCTGCAGTTTCATTCTAAAAACCTTTCTTTTTAAAAGCTATACCCCAAACTCGCTAAAACCCAAACCTCAGACGACAGCACAGTTATAAAAACAATATCTGCCAATTGCCATGTGCACGGGCCAGTTGGATCCCTACTGTAAGTTTGAAAGAGAATCCATGGTGCAGTGTTTGAGTGACAAACTTCCGACAGTATCCGCATGGTGCAATGCCAAACTTCTTAAATTCAACGCCACCAAAACGTAGACATCTCTGTTTATCGCCAAAAAGAGCATAATGACCTTGGCTCCTACTTTCCAGTTGTTAAGAATAGAGATTATATCGAACTTCAATTTTGGTCGGTATAGTGAGTCCCAAGTTAGAGTAGCTGCAAGAAAGCTTTGCGTTCTTACAAAGGTCCGACAGTACTTGACACCGGGACAGCATCTAACATTTTACAAATCAGAGGTCCGGTCGTGTGTGGAGTACTGTGGTCACATATTGGCCGGTTCTGCCAAATATCATCTTACAGTTCGGGACTAAATTGAGAGGCGAGTAAAAGACTAATTGGCGACCCGAAACGGTTGATGATAATTTTCGTAGTCTTGAACACAGGCGTTGAATTGCCAGCCTCCATTTTTTCTATAGGATACATTTTGATGTGGGTGCGCAGGAATTACATGAGCTAGTTCCAACATCCCCATTATCGAATTCTGACACGTGGCAAGTACCCAAACTTACGTGGACATTCCTCCAGTTCACACAGCTAAGGACTGTAATGACGGCTTGCCTGCGTCGGTGTTTCAGATTGCGTACAATGTGGGTGTCTTCAAGGCGAGAGTGAATAGACTCTTAATAAGTTAATGCGCCTTATCACCAATGACTTCATTTCCACTTTTCATTGGTACATTGTAGTTATGCATTAACTTAAACTGTGTATAAAAAAAAACTGTAAATGTGTAATTGTTGTGTTCTTCTTGTTATATTTAATACAATAACTAATAGTACAATTCTCACTTATTACTTAAATACAGTTATTTAAGTAAGACGTGCTATAAGGCAAAGAAGGTTATATTTGGCAAAGTTATTTATAAGGACTTGATAAGTATTCCGAATAGAAATCTAGAGTTATTAATTTCGTAATTTGAACAGAAAATGTGACTCTTCTTGAAAGACGGTCAAGCTTCTGTTGTTCTGTCCGACGAAGCGCTTGGGAATAACGACTTAGGACGCGAATTAGGACTTTATCTTCGCCGGTGTTGATATTGAATGTTGTGAAGATGCGATCTCTTCGCCGAATGTGCGGAGTCAGTTTAGCTGACCGAATCCGCAACGAAGAGATCCACAGAATGGTAGGTACTAGCGAAGATGTCACGGTGAGAATGAAAAAGAACGTGCTCATGTGGTTTGGGCACGTCGAACGAATTAATGATGAAAGAATGGTAAAAAAGATTTATAAAGGAAAAGTAGTAGTAAGAGAGACAGGGAAGGCCTCGAGTGACCTTCGAAAACAAAGTAGTTACGATACTGGAGGAAGGCCACATAAAAAGCATGAGGATCCTCCGGAGGGCATGTGTGAAGAGGTTAATGTCTGTGGTCGAGGTATGCAGAAAGAGGTATGCAGGGACCGTAGCGTTTAGCGCTTCGTCGTCTCTGGCTACCCCGCAAGGGATATGGCGTGAAGATAAGTGTAAGTAAGTAGGTGTTGATATTTTTTATGTAACGATTGGGAAAACTATGTATAGCCATCGCTTATATTGCTGTATCTATGGTGTAACATTCGTGTATCTATGGTGGTCAATGCTAGGAATATACCATATCGTCGTTAATCATTGTATTAACGACTTTTACACTATAAAAACTTTTTTCTTTAACAAATTCCATTTAATGTATAATTTAAATTTATGTAATTCAAAGGTTAAGACTTTAAGTTTATTTTTATTGCCAGTACCTATTAATTTTTTGTATGTCGTATGAGGCGATACTGTGAAACTAGCTGTTTCAACGTTTATCAAACGGCGTATTCTATGAAACGAGAATGCGGCAGAACTACTCGTAAGTCCGTTCGACAAATCACAAATATAAGGGCCTCATTGCAATTGTAAGGTACAAAAAACACAATAGAATTAACTAACTCCAGTTCTTCATTTTTAAATTGTACATTACTTTTTACTTTTTATCGTTCTCTAAAATAATTTTTAATATATATTTTTTCGTATAGCAACAGATTTTTAGCGTTAAATTGTACAACATCTGAGAAAGCATTATTCATATCATCATTAACTGATTATTGTCTATTAATTTGAAAAGTAAGAAAAGCATCATCTGAAATAGCACTATCCCATGTTTTTCCCTCACAAAGTAAGGTAATTCATTTATGTGAATGAGGAATAAGAGCGGTCCTAATATGGAACCTTGTGGTACGACCAATTTCACAAATGAACCAGGGTAATGCTTTCCATTCAGATTTTCTTTCTGGCTTCTTTCGTTAAAATATAAACTATGAAGAACCTTATTTCTAATTCCATAATGAGTAGAGTTTAGTCTAATTATAATTTCATGCTGTACACAAACAAGTGCCTTCGATAAATCACAGAAACTGCCAAGCGCATCTTGTGATTCATCCAAGGCTTCGAATAACAACACAAAAATTGTAATAAATTCAATAAAAATTGTAATGAGATAAAATTAATACTAGAAATAAAAATTTATTTGCTATGTTCATGACTAAGCTTCATAAAATAGATAATTCATTAAGAGTTAAACGTATACGCTTTCACCATAAACTCCCCGGTAAAGCCTTCAATTTTTCATTTAATAAATTCAAAATATTCATTAAAAAAAATTGATAAAAAATAATTAATAATTAATTAACGACGGTACGACCTGGGAATGAATTATATTTTAGTGATAAAATATTCATTTTTTTCTTATTATTAACAAATCATTAGGCTAGCTTATCGAATTTAATGTGTTGGTTTAATCTGTTAGTCGTATTTCACAGTAATAGTAGTATTTCACACTAAATATATTGACCGGCAATCAAAAAAACCCGGCTGATTTGTCCTGTGATTCTTCTCAGATCAGGTCAGGCGTATGGAACCCTTGGAACTCTTTTTTTTAGTTGGTGAGTGAGTGTTTTCACAGAAGGGGTTATTGCTATAAGTATGGTATTAAAATAGGCCCTCCTACCCCTCCCATTTGACGTACGTGTTCATTGGTATGGATTCAAAGTGAAAAAGATATAAATAAATAAATAAAAACTTTTGACTGGCAACTTTTCTCTTCATTTATTCTTAATTTTTAGTTCTTTTCACCATCCTGGGTTCATCGCGGGTTCGTTTACAGTCTAAAAACTCTGGAACGTTTTACCTTCTTCTACTTATTAGGTATAAAGACGAGTAAAAAACATATCTTAATTATTTCTACATACAACATAATGGTGGCAGAATGGTTAACGGATTAGTAGTTGTTATCAGCGCCTGATTAAGACATATCAAGAGATTCATTAATAAGTATTATTTAAATAGGTGTTAAAACCGCCTGTCCGCCCCCACTGCCCCCTCTCCCCGATTCAAATAATAGATGCAATTAGTGTTTGTATTTTACCAAGAATTTGTGAGAATTTTTTGAAGAATAAAAAGTATTTTATATTATTACTATATGTATACATACCTGTTGTTAAAATATAATATTTCACAACGGTACAGATTATTAAAAGAAAAATGTGAAATAGACTCCAAACACATATTTTGTTTGTTTGTTTTGAGATCTAAATTTATTCTATAGTTGTATTTTTTTATCACATTATAAAGTCTTTATGTCATTTAAAAATTCTCTATAAAATACAGATTCAGGTAAAAAAGTAAAAAAAAAACCAATTGTAATTTCTAGAAAGCTATGTCTCAGAATATAAATTTGAATTAGGAAATATAAATATTTAACTAGTATTATCTTTCAGAATTAAACCTTATTCGGTATTAAAATACAATGTTTAAAAGAATAAATAAAAACGTCTTAGTTACCAAATAATGAAAGGAACTTTAGAGACACTGAATTAGGTATATCTTAGTAAGTGATTTAGTGTTAATGAAGTAAATTAAATTTATATATATTTTTAATGTGTGTTGCTTTTATTTCGATTACGTTAAACGACATGTATGAAATAATATAAATTATCTTTTGTTAAATGTCTCTAATATATTTGTTTAAAAAACATTCTTATCGGCGGTATTTAATCTTCGCTCGAAATATTTAAGGCAGTCGATTCCTACATTCGCAGCTGAAGCTGTTGCCGCGAATTTAATATAAATTAATATATTTAACATAATTACATAATAGTACTATTATTACAAGAATCTTATTTTTTATTGTTTTATGGTGGCGTAGAGAAAATAAAAATGGTGTCTAAATTAAATACGAAGACCTTTGAGGAGGCTTTATACATGACAGGTCAGTAATTACATATAAAGTACGAATCAATTTGAATAATAATATAATAATTTATTTATTTAAACACTATAAGGTACAATATGCTCTAAAAATATGAAGTTACATGACACAATTAAGAACAAATATTGGTAATATTTGTTCTTAATTTAGAGATTTCCGATGGCAGCTGTGGTAGGATTAACTGTGTCACAGCTGTCACGTTTTCCACCCAGAAGAAACTAATATAATATTAAATAATACTAAAATTAGTACTTTATATTTTAATTAAATTGTCGCTAATATAATACTAAAATTAGTAGAGCGACATGAAGTAATTGTATATTATATAAAAATAACAAAATTTAAAAAAAATAAGGTACAGAAAAAAAAACAAAATTCAAGTTTTTTAAAAACCGGCATTAATTTTCTAATACGATAAGTTAGGTTTGTTATATGAGTTGATCAATATAGATATTTGTCCTTTGTAAGTCCGAGGTATTATATAGTATGAGTTATAGCAATTGTAGAACAAATACAGTCTTAAGGTCATCACACATATTCAAGGTTAATAAACTGTCTATAAGCCATTGCGTAACATTTCGTAGCGCATTCTATGTGTGCAGATGAGTTTCCTCCCAATCTCTTCAGTGTCAGTTTCGCAGCTAGGTATTGACTTACAACATTGATTAGACGAGTTGTTGATGAATAAAAGAAAGAGAGTAGGACCTAAAACGATGCCCTGTGGCATGCCGAACGAAAAAGCTATACTACTAATATAGTCATCATATAGGTAACTTAGAAAAATATCCATAGCCATTCCATTTATACTGGCTGATTCCGTCCTTGAAAGTAACAGACGAACCGGTTCAATATCAAAAGCTTTTGACAGATCCAGGAATATTCTTATATCTGTTTGTTTACAATTTAGACGATTAACTATGGTTTCCATGAGTATTGATTTGCAGCTTCTGTTGATTAAGGTTCTTAAAACCAATATGATTAGAAAAAATGACTTTGATTCTCTTTGAAAATTGTGTAAGTCGGCTATTTAATATTTTTTTTAAGTTTAGAAATTACAGATAAAACTAATACTGGCCTGTAATTCCCAATTCTGTTCAATATTTCTGTCTCCATTTCTATATATCGGATGCATTAGAGCTTCTTGTAAATATCTGGGATACCGTATCGTTGGAAAGGCAGACATTACATAAATAAGAGATAAGTGCTATGCGACGGTCTCTGGCTTGTTCAAATACCAAAGTTGGTATTTTATCAACACCAGTAGCCGAGTCTATACCTAGATTCTATTTCACTACAGTCTATTTCAAATAATGATATGTAGTCTCAAGGTTTTTAATTATGCATCGTGATAATTTTTATCTAGCACTACAGGGCGTCGTTTTTTTATGATAGTGTTTGCAAATTTAGCAACTCGAGTGATTTATGAGAATGTTTTAAAAGGTTAAGCAATCCACAAGGAGGCGGCGATGTTTGCACTAAATAAGTTATTTTGTTTATTATATTTCAGATTCTTCTTGGATTACCTTTATTTTTTGTAAATCAGTTGTATTAGAATCAAATTTAACTTTTAATAAGTGGTTACATAAATTGCGATATCTTGTGTAAATAAAATGTAAAATAGCGTTAATCTTGTATTTTTTTGCTTTTCTATGCAATTTGTAGCGATTATACAACGTACCAATTTCGTAGATAACCACGGTTCAACGAAATAAAGGTGGTGTGGAATATTTATTTGTTGGAATGAGTTGTTATTGCTCTGGAACTTTCAGCAAAATGTTGTGTTAACCTTTTATATTAAGTACGTTAGTAAAATCAGTATTACAGAGCTCTCGAGTTACAAGTGCAGAGTAATTTTTTAATATTTTTTTTTATTATTCCTTTAAATATTGCAATCTAAACAGAATACTAATGGTGCATGATGTGAAATAAATGTCATCACATGTTATACAAGAATAAATATTGAATTGAATTGAATTGACTTTAAAAATAGTTTGCATCAGTTATCGTCGGGTTTGTGACCTCATGTCTTAGTTCAGATCGCACGGACATAATAATACCGTCATTTTGGTTCTTGAAACCAGATGAATATCAATTGTTATCGGTGATTTCTAATATTATTGTTAATATTATTATATTATTGTTACTGATATTATCTATATACAATATTTTTATATAGAAGATCAAAGGTATTTGTAATGTGTGTGTGCGATTTTGAGGCTGATGTGTAAAGTGTATGTATAAATGAGTGTAAATATCATATGTATTTATTAATCTTGTAAATTGATATATATTTTGGTAAGGTATTCCTATCGTTAAGTATTAAGATAACACTTATATCATCGTGTTGGCGTTTTCGTGAATAAGACCTACAACAGACATTAACGAAGATTACCGTGTTGAATCAAGTAAGAGTGATATTTACAATGAGATCCCAGGTGCAGAGCAATCCCAGCTGTTCTGGTATGTCATTACAGTCGTGTCATAGAAGTAGGTGGGGCATATCTACCAGTACTAGTTATCCGGTGAAGTTGGTGTGTCGTCGTAGGTGAGCTGCACCGAGCCAAAACAAGAATCCATGCAATGGAAACACAAGTGTTTCCCGCCGCTGCAGAAAAATCGCACCCAACCATCCGCTGGGAAGATTATGACGGCAATTTTCTGGGATATGGAAGGTGTGCTATTAACTGATTACTTTCCCCACAAGGACACGATCACAGGGAAGTAATACGCTGAGGTTTTGAAAAACTTGATGATAGCGATATCGGAGAAGCGACGCGGCAAGTTCAGTCGTGCTCTTTCATGACAACGCTCCTGTGCACAAGTTTGCCATTGCATCAGCTGCTTTGCGAGAGTTGGAGTTCCAGTAATTGAACCAGTACCTTTAGACTATACCTTACCCTCAGGGACTACTACCTGTGCCGATTTTTGAAGAACGACGAGACGACGACGAAGTCAAGTGCGCTGATCCAGCATTTTTCACGCAACAAAATACAATTTTTTTTTGACGGTATCAAATGACTCCCACCCAAGTGGAATAAATGTATTAAGTTAGAAGGTGACTACATTGAAAAACAATAAATAAAATTTGTCATAAGCGTTTTCTTTCAAAGCTAGGTAGATTATTTTTGGATCTTCCTTAGTACATGTGTAAAATTATCATTGATTCGTAAATCTCGAATCGAAACGTCTGTTAAGTAGATAATTAATAAATAAAAGTGTGTTAAAAATAAAGATAACTACATCGGAAATAATACAAGACAATCTTTATCTTGTCACACAAAAAATGTCACGTTTCACTTATCACATAATATAATATGTTATAAACTATTATTTTTTTATTTGATTTCATTCAGATTAAACCTACGTATGACCTCTTGTTTATTCTTATAAAGATAATATTAATATTAATATTAATGATGTATCTATAGTCTTAAAGTTTTACTCGAAGACAAAAATGTCCAACGTAACAATAATACATAACTCAATAATATTCATTTTAATTACCCGTAATAATAAATATTTTGTTTAAATGTATTTTGATTACTCAATTAAAACTACTTTAAACTAGACTTTAGTCTACTGTAGCCAATTAAACGGAGATTACTTCTATGTAACATAACTATATCCTATTATTGTCAAATTTATCTAATTTGATCTCATGTAGGAAGGAAGAATACTTATGTTATATCGACACAACACATTTCTCTTCTTTTAATTAATAAATTAAGTTTTAATAAAATACACTTACAAGTGTAAATTTGCATTACGTATACGATAAAAAATATATTTTGTGTCACTATAGTGATATTACGTGGTTATAATATTTTTGTCGTCCGACAAGTTTATTATCATCCATTTTAAGTTGTTTTACCGGTTGTCTTTCCGATATAAATACATTACTATAATAGGTTGTGTATATAGTACTAACTATAGTACAATATCATGGAATGTTTCATTAATTTTGTTGTAATATATTTATATATATGTATATAAAGCAGTAAGTTTTTTCTACATATATAAATATATACAAAAAAACTTACTGCTTTGAAACCTTTTATTGGGTGCTTCTTTTGAAAATATTACAAAATAAACATAATCGAAACGTTGCATTTACAATAAATATTATGGACTAATAAATAATTGTGATGTTATCACATCACATCATTGTGATCATCATACCATGTATATATCGTCTACATATTAATGTGTTGTTAATTAATATATGAAACCTTTTTAGGGTTTGGAAAGTTTAATTTTCTGATGATGATGATTAATGTTAGCCTGATCATGGCCATGGCATTTGAGATTGTCTCGGTTGCATACTTGGTCCCTGCTAGTGCCTGCGAGCTTAATACCTCCAACTCCGAACAAGGACTGATGGCTGGAGTTCCGCTAATAGGTAAGGAAATTATATTATGAAAGATCAGCTTAACATACCATGGTAGGAAAAATAAATGAATATCAAGGAAGAGAAATGATCTTTAAATTCATTTTATTTGTGTTTACTAAAATAATGATTTCCATTGTGTATTATTATCATGAGTGGTTCTATGATCTATAGATGTCGTGGCTGACAATTCTCGTTCTTTATACTTCCAAGACCCTTTACACCTCCAACCTTGGAAGTTTATCGAAAGAAAAAATATTTCGGAAAACAAGATTGCAAAAACTTAAATCCAACTCTTTATTGAAAGTTTTCCACAAAATAATTTTTGAATTGTCAAATCTAATATCTATATGATATTATAATGAGTTCTGAAAAATTTATGTCGTCAAATGTTAACCGAAAATGTTCTGAAAAAAATTTACAAATACAGGGTGGGCCAAAAATTTTTGCAAATAGCAACACTTGATTTCTCCAAAACCGTGAGAGCAAGGGGCGCGCGGGTGGCGGGGAATTGTGCGTCGTTTAATGCAATTTTAGTCACGATGGAGCGCTTCACGGGACAACAGCGTGCTTTTTGCGTAAAACAATTTTACAAAAACAACGATTCCTACGTTACTGTACGACGCCTCTTTAGAGTTGAATACGTATTACAACGTGTAAGTGAGTGTCCAAGTGTTAATTTAATTAAAGTTGGGGTTAAAAAGTTTGAGCAAACGGGATCGACAACGAATATTAAACAAACTGGGCGACCACGTTCAAGAAGAAGCGAAGAGAACATTCGGGAGGTTGAAATTTCTGTAAGGGACGATCCAGAATCATCTACGCGTAAGCGGTCGGCGGCTCTTGCTATACCAAGAACTAGTCTGCGGCGAATCTTGCATTTGGACCTTAAACTGCACCCATATAAGCTTCAAATTGTACAGGAGATGAAACCAAACGATTACATTCAACGCAAGTTATTTGCTGACACTATACTGGAGCGATTCTCTAGCCTTGAGAATGTATTGTTTACGGACGAGGCCCATTTTCACATTTAATGGTCACGTAAATAAGCATAATTGTCGATACTAGAGCACGGAAAACCCTCACTATAAACACCAAAAGCCTCTTCATTCCCCAAAAACGACAGAGTGGGCTACCATATCCGCAAAGGGCATAATCAGTCCATACTTCTTTGAAAATAATCAAGGAAATAACGTAACTGTGAACTCAGTGGAATACGTGAAAATGTTGCGAGAGTTTTTGACACCACAGTTGCATGAATTTGAAGGATACAATAGCCGGACTTGGATACAACAAGATGGAGCAACATGCCATACATCAAACGTGACTTTACCGGTGGTCAAAGAAATGTTTCCTAACAAATTGATTTCTCGCAGAGGTGATATCCCATGGCCTCCCAGAAGCCCGGACCTTACACCTTGCAATTTTTTCTTGTGGGGATATCTGAAGAGTCGAGTATACCTTAATAAACCGACGACCATATCCCAATTAAAAGAAAACATCCACGAGGAGTTAGCCGCGATTCCTCGCAGCATGAGTCAACGAGTTTTCCAAAGTTTACGTAGTCGATTGCAGGAGTGCCAACGACGAGACGGACCACATCTCGACGATGTCATTTTTAAAAAATAAATTTTAATAAATGATAATTACGTTAAATAAATCATAAACAAAATAACATTTGTAATTTTATTTCTAGACATGTTTCAAAAGTGCAAAAATTTTTGGCCCACCCTGTATCTTTAATAAGTGAAGGATCAAAATTTAATATACTCTTAGGTATAATCGCGACCTCCCATTTTTGGGGATATCTGGCGGATACGCGAGGGAGAAGGAAGATTCTAGTGCTCAGTCTTGCTCTAGGTTTCTTCGCAGGCTCCGCATCAGCTTTATCACCGAATTGGATCGTGTTTAGTATCTTGAAGTTTTTATCTTCTTGTGCGTGAGTACCTTTTAATGTCTGTTTTAACTTAATCCGTTCACTACCAGAAAAGTGTTCTAATATTTTCAAAACACATAATATATTTATTTTGATAATCTTTTATAGAGTGGCTGGTACCTTCGCTTTGGCGTTGACTTTACTAAGTGAATGTACTCCTTACCATAGAAGATCTATAATGGTGGCTTTGACCACCACCATCTTCCTTTCTTCAACCGGTGTTATGGCAGGTACTATATAATATGTTTACAAAAATTTGATTTAACTACATCAGTGTCGAATTCAGTAACGGCAATATCTCCAAATTTTTTAATTAAGTATATTAACCGTGGTGAATTTAGACGAGTAACAAGATTCATTAATGCTAGGATTTTAAGTATATGTTTTAGATTTAAGTATGCCTTTACAAGAATCCAGTTCTATATTTCAAAATGTTACTTTATTGGTACCATATTATTATTACATATATTATATATAGCGGTGTTTTATTTGATTAGTAATATAACCTTTGAACAATGAAATGCAATTACTTTATTTATTCATATGCTATGCGGCGACTCGAGTCGGACCGAAGCAAAGAGTAGTATTTTATTTGATACAATAACATTCCACATCGTAGTCAATTTATAGCAAACTTTTTTCTTCGATATATCTTTCATAGTAATAGTTAACTTATCTCCATTAATGTGTAATAAGTAATAAGGTGAATCGATTAAAATAATACCTTGAAAAGATGATGTATAACTCTTTGTTATTTAACGTTAAAATGGATTGGAAAATCCAAACATACCGCCCCCTTTTTACTTTTTACACATCAATTGAAAATAAAATCAACCGAGGTAGACCAAGCCAAGTATCATCAACGGAGCAAGCAAAAAAACTATTAAAGACATTTTGTTTTTCAGTGTTAACGATTCCTGTGTTACAATTAAATTTCGAGGTTCCCATACCGTATTTGAACATGAACTTCACTCCCTGGCGTCTTCTCGCCCTGGTCTATGCTGTGCCCTGTGCCTTTGGTGCTTCTGCAGTATATTTAGCATATGAGAGTCCCAGATTCCTACTCCGCATTGGAGAAGAGGAGAAGGCTTTGAATGTTTTGAAAAACATCTTCTCCATCAATACCGGAAAGAGCGGGGACGATTATAATGTATGTAATAATACAATCTATGTTTTGAAAGAGCAAGTTATAAAATACCGCTACAAATAGATATAATATTACACTCATATTTATAATTTTTCACGTCTACAAATTGATATATTCAAATTTGGTTCTTAATCTTTCACACACTTAGGGTTGTATTATAGGATTTTATTTTAAAATATACAAGTTTAAGTTTTTCCAGCATTACAAGTAACTAACGTAATAATCAATCTATTGAAAATAAACAGAAAAAGGTGTTATGGTGTATGAAATATTTTATTTTAATTATTATTAAAATATATATATATTTTTACATAATCAGAGACCACATTGTGCCTTAATAATTAAGAAATATTGTCTCAGCTGGACCATATTTGAAAATTATAGGAATCATTGCCAACATAGCCTTCACAAGCTGTTGGTTCAGTTGATTTATATATTCTGTATTTAAGAATGAAGCCGCAAAATAATTCCTTACGTCAAATGTAAAATTATTATTATGATATAAAGATTCAACGTCAAATTTGTTTTAGGAAATAGTTTTTCTAATAAGGAGCGGATTAATGTAGTTCCTGATTTTTTTGTTCATAAGTAGATTCTTTTTTTTAACACGGATGTCTTACATATTGTAGTAATCTTGTAAATAAATATTATTAATAAAACAATTCATTTTTAATTTAATCTTTCTAGGTTTATACAGTGCATTACAATTTTTGAGCGAAGCGAGCATTTTCACATTCTTTGTCACGAATTGGTTTGAAAACTACTTGACGGAAAATTATGAAATTTTGCAATCAAAAAGACACACATTAGGTGACGGTCCTAAAAAAATGTATGTAATAATTGTGAAATGTCATGTCGTTGAGGAATAAACGTCAAAAAATTTATATCCCATTGAAGTCGATGGTAAAAAAAAATCGCGCGAAAAATTTGCTTTACAATGAAATCACCTACATTAAAGACATTGTCCTCAATGATTAGTCATTACAATGGGCTCGCTTCGCTCAATATGCAAACGGCACCCGAGATTTCGCGAGCGCAGCGAGTCGAAATTTAGGATCTGTTGGCGCTCCTAGTTAGGTTTATTATGGGATACACAGAAGTTAAATTAATATGGACTATTTTGATGTTTTTTTATATTATAAAATATATTTTCAGGTGGACTCGATAGTTTTAGGGGAAGATACAGGCAAGGAAGCGAGTGGTATGTGGGCGTCCCTCGTCGCCCAGACTTTACCGCTCTTAAGACCTCCTCTTTTGAAAAACACTCTCCTTCTCGGCATTCTGTTCGCTATAGTTTATTTTGCGTAAGTAAATTTATGTAATGTTTATTTTTCGTATATCTACATACGTAATACTTCAAGGTTCTTAACAGACAGATAAAAAGACTATATAAAGCTTATAAATAAATGACTTATAAAATGCTCCGATGTTGTGATAAAAAATGTAACTGTTTCATCATTATTATGAAATATATTTCTTTCAGATTGAACCCGCTTCTGGTGTGGATGCCATTCATAGCCGACGCCGTGATGAATTCTATTGAGAACGGTGATGAGAATGTTACTATCTGTGATATGATTAGAAACACACAGAATGCTAGGGTCGTTGGGGTACGAAAATAAGTATATTATATTATTATTAATGAAATAAACACAATTATTTTAAGCACAGATTATAATGACAAGTTTCGTATATTTTGGTTTTAAATACAATTATATTTGTAATATTTTATGATATTGAATCATCCTAACTGGCTGTACTAAAATATGAAACAAAAGCATCAAACATTATTTATTTGAACATTACGTTCGAAAACAACGTCATATTTAGGTTGCTATGGTAAATTGTCATATTATGTGTTGTCATCGTAACCATTGTTATGGTAACCATTGCTATAGTAACCCCCGCGTAAATAGTTCCAATAGGATTAAAACTTGACGATATGCAAAAAGTTGAAATCTGTTGGGATAGGAATTTCGTAAAATCCTTTCTTAGTGGACGTCTACGTCACAAGACGTCACTACGTCAAAGAAGTAACTATGTAATATTTACAGTTAATCGGACAGTTCGGAGATTTCGTGATGAGTTAGTGCGTGGTAAATCGCATATATATATATATATATATACGAGTAGATGAGACATCTGTCATATAAACAAATTTTTTAAATATCTTTATAGTTTATTCACTTTTATTTTACGGTCATTTTAAATACATTTTAGTAACACTTCAATGGTTGTAATGAGCAATGAGCGTTGCTAGAAGCTATACTTAATACATGCACATTTATTCACATTACATGTTTACTGCTCTGATATCATTTTATTGTTTGCTGTTTACTTTGTAACATCAACTGATTGTTTAAAGAAGCCTTAAATAAAGATGTTAAAACTATGATAAGGTTTAATTACTTTTCTGGTGTAAATACTTCTGATTGATTATATAATATTATAAGTCTGTAATTTCTTTGCAAAAATACATTTATTATAATATATGACGTTTAAAACGTTCTGTTTAAACACTGAAAAACCTGCGGTTCTATTCTTATTCTTAGATAATACAGTACAGAGATAATTATATTTATATAGTTATATATGAAAATTTATTTTTCAGAATAATGATTGCAGCCTCAACGAGTTGGGAATGGTTTCAGTATTTGTAGTAAGCGTGATGATAGGGGGACTTAATATTATTCTTAGTACTCTCATCAACGCCGTAGGAAAGAAGCGTCTGCTCATCGGCATTCAGGTAAATTATAATATTCTAATATGCATGCGATAACATTCAATTGTTTAAGTACAAGTACAATGTTAATTACTTATGAGAATATAACTAGTTCTCTTATCAAATAATGTAGTTTGAATTTTCATTTTCTAATATTTTTTGTTATTTAACAATTGCGACAAAGATTAATAACAAAAAATAAAAGAAATTTATTTATTATATGTAATAGAAATGTGAAGTATAGACTGGAAAGTAGTAGGGCACTGGACGAGTCAGTGACTATTATTAACAGATAGATTTTTATTACACCAGAGTCATGGTAAGAAGGTCGCTCAATGGGAAGTTCAACTTTCTTTAAAAGTATTTGAATGTGATTTTGGGTTATCATAATTTAAGACAAATTCATTGAACGGAAACTAGCAGCTTATAATTAGTACATTACATTCAGTTAAAATGAGGGTGGTGAATATGTACTAACTAAAAACCAAAATTTTTAGACCTAAATGAATAGTACAATGATAAAAACTGACGTAGAAGCTATAATTATAAAACCTCTTCCCAGCTAGTGTCGGGAGTGGCGGGTGTGTGCGTTAACTTCAGCAGCACGTTGACATTCGCCGGCATCACCTTCATCGTGTTCCTCGCCGGGATCATCAATTTCGGTTACCTCTCTACCTTCAGCGTTGACATCTTCCCCACTTATGTCAAGTATGTTGCCCTTTATACAAGTTAAAATAATTATCATTTTCCGTAGATATAACTTCAGACCAAAGTCTGTGGATTGAAATTTATATAATTATCTTTAATCGATGGACTCGGTCGTGATATTCTTATGTATCCAAACATAAGATTCACAGACCTGGGTTTGTTTATGTAAAGAAACCATTGCTAGAAGTGACTACATATTTAATATAGTATTTAATCTGGAGAAAAGCGGACTTGGAAAACGTAGCTATGGGAAGTGAATATTTGTCTCGCTTTGAATATCCACAGAGCAATGGCTGTGTGTCTGACTCTGATGCTGGGTCGGGGCAGTTCTGTGCTTGGGATCAGCATCCTCAAGAACTTGTTTGTCACTGATTGCGAACTCGCCTTCTATTCCTTTGGAGGTCTCACTATTTGTAAGTTCTTTGATATTTTTTTCAAACTTTTGTTTTTTCTACCATATTTAATTCGTATTTGATTTCCAAAATTGAAAATTTATTTGCATTGGAATTTATCATACTAATATTATAAAGAAGAAACACTTGTGTTTTTGTATGTATGTTTGTAATGTTTTCACACAAAAACTGCTGGACCGATTGCAAAAATTGGTTATAACAAATTTGTCATGGCGTGCGCTGCGGATAGAACAAAAAAATGTTCTACTTTAATACCGCGATACCATATATCCAACTATTGTAATTATGCCACTATAACAACTTTTTTACATTTTAAAATTGATAAAAGTGTCGACGATAATCAAACCATAATATTCATACGTCTGCACAAATCTTTATTACATTAAGTTATATTTTATTACAGACCGCTTAAACACCTATAAAATTCTTTTTAAATTATCATTAAAATTGGACATTCCATTCAAAAGTCCACTACCAGAAGATCGGTATCTACGCGTGTGTAACCGCGGGGCATTGCTAGTAAGATATATTATATTAAATTAGCCCCTATATGAAGTCTAATATCTAATATAATTATTTGCAGTGGGTGGTCTCATAGCATTTATGCTGCCGGGAGATGAAAAATCAACTAAACACGACAAAGATATAGAAACAGAAAGTAACTCTCGAATATAAAATTAAACATACAAAATACACGATGAATAAACGTTGTATTTTAAGTACCTCAAAGGAGAGGTTAGAAAATCTTCGCAGTGTTGTGTTTAAAGAAGTAATGTATTTTTGTTGTTGTTGAAACTTCACATCGTGATGTCTAACGCGACGTTATTTAAGTTTTATTGAACATTCGACTTTTGTTTATTAGTTGTTAAGGAGGTAGGAAATTGATTATTGCCAGTATACCTGATAGTTTTAAGTAAAAACAAACGTGGGTAACCATTTAATAGAGATAGTACATGTGAAACTTTTAAAGGACGAAAGAAAGAGTGCGTTAAATGCCAAATAAAACGATATCGTATTAATAGTAGTGTCGATGCAGAGGATGCTTTTGAGTCAGATATTGATCTAAAATTGTATTTGGGAATTTGTTATTTATAGATTCACTTAAGTTAAAGAGTCGTCTTAAATAATATTTATTGTATAATCAATTTTGTAACCAACTTTCTAAATCTTTAAACACATTGTATCTTCTATCATTGCAATAATATAAAATGAAACAGTCTTCCTTCTACCATCTAGATTAATAAGAAACTGAATGGTGGATATTTCATACACAGATTGTATATTTTCTTATTGAAATTAAACAACAAAAATCTTACATATATTATTTTGTGTTTTCTGTATTACGTCCAATTACACTGAAATATTTGGTTATTAAACATTTATAAGAGAACCTTTGACAACTGACCTATAATTTATTAAATTATTACATAATAAGTTTTAAGTTATAATCTAAGTAAAGACTGGAATTACTGTCATAAGTTTTTCAGATACAATTTTATGAACGGGAAATGACTTATAAATTTAATTTAATTGTACAAAAAAAGGACACAACAGATGGACTTACAAAACATTTACCAGTGAACCCGAAAAAACAATAAAATTTCATTCAAGTCAAGTCAAGTCAAAAAAGTCATTTCATTCTCGTTTATTCAGTCATTTTAATTTTCTTTTACTTTGGAATAATAAACTGTTCAATAACAACGTATCTTTTATTTACTATTTTTTTTTATTTTATCTTAAATAAACAAATCAATCAAGTAACACTGAATTATTGTTACATATATATATATATATATATATATCTTATGACTTAATCTTAAGAAGTTCAACCACCCAATACAAATATAATATAATTGCAATACTAAATAGCAATGTAATATTTTATCCGCTTTGCTACACGATCGTCTTAAAATATAATTGATATACCGACCGACGAACACAAATTGTCAATAATTCCAAATATAACATACATCTACCCTCTTGTTTCATTTTTATCAGTTAATGGATGGAAGTCATAAGCACGCCTTTCCACCCATTGCTTCATAGCAATCTACACGGTATCAAAATGTAACATATATTAATTTTTTTTAATTTTCTTATTTTTTTTAATATGAAGTTAATAAATTTAGTGTTTTTTGTGTCTGCATATATTTTATTACTGCTAATATAAAGTGTGATCTGTAAAACACATGGAGTCATGAGGAGATTGCAGGAGGAGGTAAAGTATTGATTTTATAAAAACTATAATAAAATATATATATCTAATGTAAAATTGAATTAAAATTATATTATACAAATTATTGAAGAGAGTTGAAATGAAATTGAGTTTCTACACTATGAAGTCTCCCGATCGAGGAATTTTTAAGCGAATCCCGGATTATCTAAGTAATATCTAAGTTGTTAATCGAATGCCAATATTTCAGTTTTTTCCTTTAGCAGTATTTCTATATATAATCATTAATACGAAATGCTAGTGTGATATCTAAATAACTATATTTATTTTATCCAAAAAATTGCTCATAGCTAGGATACATTATATGGATCTGTGTTGAAGTTATTAATAAAATAATGGTTCTTCCTCCAGCGGAGACACGAGAAAAATCTAGCAGATACAGATAGCAGATTTTATAAATATGTTAGTGATAGTGCCACCCCGTTACAAAACCTTGTAATTTTCACGAACGAACTTTGTTCGTTCTGTATTGTTTTTACTTTTCTCGAATGGATAGATGTATGGATGTCTGTTGACAGGAAGTTTTCATTACTGTCGAGAGATGGCGCTGTTTATAATTTACTGATTTAGTTTATTTACATATTTAATTATATTTCTATTTTGTATTATTATTAATGACACTTTTTTGTATTTTTTTAGTAATTATAAATAAACATGTATTTAACATTTTCTTTTCTTCAATAAATAAAAATCAATTGTTTTATTATTACCATTTATAATTTCGTCAAAGTTCGTTCAGGAAATACCCTGGTTTTTTCTTGTTATTTACAAATTATTAATATATTTAGATTGGATAATGTTACGAATTAACATATTACTTGTATTATATAAGTACTTATAGTATATTTTGTACAATTACAGTGATGTTAAAGATGTTTCAGCTAAACGAAGACCTTGATATAATGTATGAACCCAAAAATGTTATATGAGAATTACTGCTCCAAAAGGGAACTCCTGGAATGATTTACATACGGACTATTATACGGGATGCTATTGCGTAACTAAGGTACTACTGGTATGTAACAGTTTGCATAATAATTTTATAATAATAATTAATGACAGAAAATTACTTTTTATTACACACATATTTCAGTTAAATAAATATTTTTGTATTTATTATTCTGAACCAAACCATACCAAACAGATGAATAATGAACTGTGGATAAACTTAAACATTTTCTGTGGTCAGGAATATAAGATGTTGATTCGCAGACAGAGTCACGAGTTAAGCTATTGGTTTACAAACACGTAAACAAACAAAAATATATTAATTTTATTTTAATAGTATTTGCTATTTTTGGTGTTCTTTTTGAAGTTTATTGAAGAATGTAATTTTGAAGATAATTATAACCCTAATATATAATCGTAATTTATAAAGTAATCTCTTTCTTAACTATATGTAATTTTGGTTTCAGCAGAAGTCATGGAACTGAAGTTGTATTGCTTAAGAATCACTTTAAAAGGCAGTAAGGTAAATAAATACTACAATGTTCGTAAAAAGACTTTTTGGAAGGCTTCAAACATTTATTATACCTACTTTACATTCTTATTTGAGAGCTGTCTAATATGTTAAATGAAATGCGTAACTCAAAATTTAGACAATAAATTTAATAATGTCGATAATCAATTTGCTATCGTGTGATGATGTCGAGTGAATACAATAAATTGCTGTCAGTCTTAAATTCACAAGCAGTTATATCATCTTTGTTTTATTTTTAACACTTTTTTACTATACTTTTCTTTATATGATTGTTACAATAAAATGATTCCATTTCAATCGTGATCATTGTATCTTATTTTCAGTTCCGCATGTCCTTTGTGATGTTATCATTTTATGTAATATGTACTTGATTTCTAGATTACTTTAATTATCTTTCTACTTTTTTATATATTTTCTTGATTCTTATTTCTACTTTTTTTAATGCTTCTGAATTTAATGTTGACACGGAACAGAATTGTGCCTGATTTAATGATTTTTTTATATCATAAAAAATCTAGAAATTGGGTGTTTTTGTAAGAACATGATAGCAAAATGAAAATTACATAAAAAGTCTCATTTGTATCAACATAATTCAAACGTTTTACAAATACGTCCATCTTGTTTTGATCACTCAAACACCCTTGTGTCCTCTCCACCACACTTGTCACTCGAGGGCGGGGGCTGTGTTGCCATGCGGTTGTCAAGTTTTAACTTAATATAACGAGTAGTATTTAAATAAATATAAAAAAATCACAGATGTAGCTTTTATAATTTTAATTAGTGATATATATTTTGTACAGTTTTAGATATTTGATCTTAAATTGTTATTATAATTAATTTAGTATTAAGAAACAAATCATTGCCTGTTTAGATATTTGTGTTTTTTTAATTACTATTATTAAAATTTATTGATTTTGATGTATTTTTATAAGGGGCTCCTTTATGTAATATTTCATTTATTGATTTTGATATGTAATTTAAATAAAGCGATTGTATGAAACTGTATAAAAATTACTGCAATAAAATTATTTGGGTATTGAAATTGTTTTTTTTCCATATATTAAATGTAACTGTAGTTAGTACTTATGCTAATAAATAATTATTAATTATTAGTATTTTTTATTTTTAATGACCAACTAGGAAACAGATCATTGTGATTTGGTCCCTCTTCTCTATGAACATAATCCTAGAAAAGGAGCCTAGGAACCATATTACATGTGCAATGTGGGTTATATTTAAGCTATACACACAATTTGCTAAGAAAATTATAGTATTTTGAGAGATTTATGAATCATTATAATAATGTTAGTTGTTCAAGAAAAAAGAATGCCTAAAACTTTAATGTATGTGGTTAGATTATAATTAATAGTGGAGCTCAATTTGAATTTGAAGAGATGAAGTGGATTAACTGTTAGGTTGTCCTTAGGCGTCTGAGTTATCCTAATTTTAATTATTTCCAATCGATATGTAGATATATTATCGTTATTTAATAGTATTTTCAAATAATATTTAACAACGCATTAGTACATATTAATAAAAGGCAGTGGGTATAGAACACGTGCTTGAAGACAAATTGATTGTATTAAAGGTATTAAAAAGACATTAGCTAATTAAGTATCGTATTACATCAGACGATACTTTCAGATATATATAATATTTCTAAACGAAATATAACAATGAAAGATCGTTAGTGAACTAAATCGATTATTAATTAACTTTAAAAAGTAGTAATAAGTAAAAGTAAAAAGTTAGTACAGATGTCACCCTGTCGAACGAAGACGGTTATTACAGTTATAGAAAAGGTTATATCTATATCTATATCTATATCTATATCTATATCTATATCTATATCTATATCTATATCTATATCTATATCTATATCTATATCTATATCTATATCTATATCTATATCTATATCTATATCTATATCTATATCTATATCTATATCTATATCTATATCTATATCTATATCTATATCTATATCTATATCTATATCTATATCTATATCTATATCTATATCTATATCTATATCTATATCTATATCTATATCTATATCTATATCTATATCTATATCTATATCTATATCTATATCTATATCTATATCTATATCTATATCTATATCTATATCTATATCTATATCTATATCTATATCTATATCTATATCTATATCTATATCTATATCTATATCTATATCTATATCTATATCTATATCTATATCTATATCTATATCTATATCTATATCTATATCTATATCTATATCTATATCTATATCTATATCTATATCTATATATATATCTGTATCTGTATCTGTATCTATATCTATATCTATATCTATATCTATATCTATATCTATATCTATATCTTTATCTATATCTATATCTATATCTATATCTATATCTATATCTATATCTATATCTATATCTACTTCTTTTGTGACGTAGACGTCCACTAAGACCGGATTTTACGGAATTCCTATCCCAAAGGATTTCAACTTTTTGCATTTCCCCAAGTTTTAAACCTGTAGTAGCTATACACTTAACGCGGGGGTAAGAGTTACTATAGCAACGGTTACCATAGCAACCTAAGTTCACATCAAAATGAATAGTGTGCCCAGCGCAGCGGGAGGGAATAAGCTAGTTAGGTATATATTTAGAAGGAATTCAACATGTATTTTATGCTTATTAAACAATCATCCTTAAAGAATGTAATGTATATTTAAAAAGCATCCTAAAGATAATATAGATTGGCGATACCGTACAGGATTTTAAAATAACTGCTCACATCACGCTTCAGTGATCCATGTTTCGTATTCCTTGAAATGAATGCGTGGATAAATCTTAAGACATCAAGTACTGGATATTTAGGATTATTAAGCGTTGTTTCAGACTGGCTGCGGGAACTTGATGATTAGATTAGATTAGATTAGAATAATAATCTATAATCCTCTTGTTTCTGTGCTACTAAAAACTTGATTCACTTCATGGTGGGAAAGAGTAAAATGGAAACAGACAATACACTCACATTTGTCAAAGGGAAACGAAATGGGTTTTTACAGAGTATAGTAGTATTGTATTGAAATCCATATTTGATATAAACTTAGCGGCACCAGAGTTCAATGTGAAGATCGCAATAAGAACACAGTACACATACACATACGAGCAGTAATCGTGAATGTATGTCCATTTTTCGGGCGCGGGTCGCAAACACCGACATGCAAATTGGTTTATTCTTACTTTTGTTTCTGCGAAAACCTCCAGCTGGGTACAGTCGGGAACAAAATTATTAAGAGATTTTTTCAGTAAAAATAATGAATTAATTCTTAAATTTATTTTACATTGGCGATATTAACATAACTATATTATTTATAATGATTACAAGCAACAACATTTACTTTTACAAACTAAGTGTAGTAAAATACATCTATTATAGCTCCCTCAAATAGTTTAAATCATTTAAGTTAAAATAATTAACTAGAAAATTTACAGTTAAATGTCTTTACGACTGTCCAGGTTCAAAGTCAAGGTGCGTCGAATATTGCCATGATTTACGACCCGACTGTACACTATCGTACGGCACCGGTTCTTGTTTCTTAGTACTGCAATTACTTTGTACTTATTTTTGTAGCTTAATTTTTGAACAGTTATGCAATGTCGGAAGCTATCGGAATGCGTTAATGCATGTCTTTAAAGATGGTATATAATTATTATTTAAATTATTTTGCTGAATTCGCTGTTTGTTTGAAATTATTATTAGTTTTATTAACAGAACAATTTATTCGGTAGATGGGAGAGTCTAGTACTAGTTTGGTTTGGCTACAGCTCGTATACGGGCTGGCACGACCGGGGGAGAATAACCCACACAGAGTCGGTGTCCAATAGTAATCAAAGCGATGTTCTTTATTGAGCTGAGCGAAGCGAAGGTTTTATACCGGTCAACTCGTCAAATTTGGACCGCAAACTACTTCTACACTGCTTGAGCTACACGAAATTTTGAATATATTTCATTAGTAGAAATATTTCAGAAACAGCCAGAATGTATCCCTTAGGGATATATGGAATTACAGTTGCATTTATTGAATATTAAATGGAAATCGTCGCTACACGCCATATTAGATTTAAAAAGAGGAAGGGGCTAGGTGTAACACCCGCCATGCACTTCACATAAAGAAGAGAGCTAGTATTGAGTACTATAAGCGATATGAATATTTCAGTGATATTCAGAAACTTTAAGTATCTCGCAAACTCCTAAACGAAATTTTGTGTATTATGATTATTTATTTCAATTTAATTTGTTATAAAATATAAATTATAAATATAAATAGCTCTAATTAAATGTAATTAGAGCTATTGCTGAATTAGTAATTAGAAGTATATATTTCTCGCAATATCTAATTTTAATGTCCAGAGTATATCAAGGGTAACAATCCAATCCAATACAATCTTAGGTTAAAAGAATATCGAGCAATTAAAGAAATTTAAAGAAAAATACAACTATTCTGTGATCATAAAATTAAAAACACCAACGTTTTGTCAGAATTTTTGGACACTAAATCATAAAAAAATATCACCTATATCTAGAGTATTCTAACCATTATTGTTGATAGAAATGTATTTTCAATATCAAAATCTAAATCTAATTCGTGTGTTATTAAATATTGCGATCACTAAATTATTTACTACGAGTTATTTACTTCATACTATCATAATATCTCAAACGTTTTCCACTCTACAGTTTCCGTATTAAGTTAAGTTCTACTATTTGTTGCGATATCTAATATGATTTTAATTTTACTGATTTGCTTAAGAGAAAGTCTTACGATGAATAAGGCGTATAACATATTTAGCGGTTAAAAAGTTTAACTTCTTACTTTTTAAGTATAACAAACGGTAGTGATTGTAAAAGATGTAACAATAAAAACTAAAATGATTAACAAACTAAAAGTCGTGCAGCACTATAAAGACATTTCTGTATTGAAACTGACAGGAATCGCGGCATTGAAACTAGTTTATTTAGATAAGATTATAATTTAAAGCAATTAATTTTGGTGTAGTATAATTTAATCGCAATCAACCCCCCTCCCTCCCCTGTATTCTAATCTTATTTTCCGTTAAGTTATCTTTATCATAAATTAAATTCAAATTCAAAATATCTTTATTCCAGTAGGCATGTACACGCACTTTTGAATCGTCAATTATTACAATAAAAAGGTCAGTGTAGTCAGTCCGTAAGCTAACACCGGCTCGGAATGCTGCTCTGTTGAGAAGAGCCAGCCAGAAACTAAACAGTTGCACTTTTTAAAGAAATTTAACAATCTTAGATGATATACATTATAATATAATTCCTGCAAATGAGTCAACTTAAGTTCCACATATTTTTATTCTCTAAAAACTCTTGAACGTTATAACATTATTTATTTAATAATACACTTTTGATTTTCGATCTAAAACTATGAACATATATTAAGAGAAATTCAGACCGATCACCGACCTGATATAACTGCATGACAAGAGTTATTTATTATAAGAAATGCGATTAACTTATTAAGAATAAGCGTCTACAAATAAAAAAAATTGAATTAGATTTCAATACCAATTTTTTGTTTCATGTAGATACATCTAACGCCCTGTCTGAAAAAGCCTAAGTAGCAGTGAGTATAAACACTGATAGTGTATGATTAGGGTTGTCATGGCAACGCATAAGTAATGTTTAAAGCATAATATTTTAACCGGTAAGTAGTAGGTAACTTTAATTTTCTTGTTTTTTTCCTCAATCGAAAACTGAACTAAAATAAACATGAAATAATTTTATTGATTTCAGATATTTGTGAGGGAAAAACAGTCACAGTAAATGCTACTTTATATTAAAGTCAACATTATTTTTTTCTAATGCAGTTAAGGTATATTCACAATAACATACACATATTGTGAATATAATAAATTTATTGATTAACATTATAAATTATTTTGTAAATAATAAAAAAAAATAGTAATCGTTTAAGTATGAAACGATTTTTGGTTTATCTTATAGGTAATATATAATTGTAAAGTTACTCAAGTCGTCACATTACACTGTCCAAGCTCAAATTTGTGATGTCATTATTATATATATTTATTATAGATAATAATATATATTCTTTTAAACAATTGTTTTGCAAAATGCAAAGAACATAGTCTATATACTTTTTATTCTATATTATTTATTATGGATTACATATTTACCGTCATATGATATTATGTAATATATTATTATTACAAGACAAAATGTCTTACGAGAAAAAAATAATCGAATATATTAATAAAACATGATAGTTCTTATTACGTTACGTCGCTCCACTTCATCGTATTAATAAAAGGGTGACCATGGTTTTACTAACCTATAAGATAGAGATAAATAGCTAATTTTAAAAGATTTCATTGTATAATAGATTTTAAAAGTTTTCACTTTCTCTTTGAATAACTTTTTAAATAATTATTTAATATTTTTAAAAGCTTTTTAGTGCGTACTCTAGATACTGGTTAAATATTAATATTTATATAAAATATTTTATAAACAATTTTTTAAGAAGAAAAATTTCGCAGACATATATCTTAGTAGTGGTTCTTGAATGGAGATATATAAAATTGTTTTAAAATGTTATAATAATAATAATAATCTTTTATTTCTCATAAAACATGACATACATAATACAATATTGTTAATATATATATTATTATATATACATGTTTAGTTAACGGCGTGACGTGCAAAAATTTTTCAGACTATCTTAAGTTCATAAAATTAACAAATTAAATTGTATTATATAAAATTACATTTAATTAACTAAATAGAATAAAATGTATTATACATTATTAAATTTATGTAATATAAGAAACAGATTAAATTAATTCAATTAATTATATTGTCAAGTCTAAAATTTACAGATAATATTTTGATAACAATAATAATAGTTTACATAAGATAAGTGTTTATTAAAAGCTTAAACAAGTTTATGTAATAATTTTAAAAATAGCTTCAACCCTGGGTGGTTGATTTATCGCGCCAAGTTAACCATTAGGACCTAAGAATAGCCTAGCTGCTACCTTCCATTAAAGTTTCTTGACTCCGAACACTTTTAGATCTTGCATGCGTGGGATGCTGTTTTTAAATTGCATTTTTTGTCACAGAATATTTCCCTAAAGGTTAGTCACTTAGGCAATGCTGTAGCTTAATCTACGATAGTTTTGGTATTTTTAATTAAATTAATAGAAATGTTGAAATACTTTACTTATTCGTTAGCTAACAATCATAATTTAGATGGGATTACTATAATTGTTTAATAATAAAAAAAGTCTTTTTCTAAAAGAAATGTTCTAGACAAAACGTTAAGTAGATTACAGAAAGATGGAGTCCAATTAGTAAGTATTTCAAATTATATTTACAAGGTATTCTGTGAATTATTTAATAACGCATTCTCAGTAATTAAAGGTACTTATTTTTATAAGGGTTTAATTATTTATTGTAGTATATATATTAACACGACGAGGATTCAATCCTGACATCTAGGATATTATATTTCAATAATAAATTAATTAGAATATAACAAATATTTGTTAGTATTTATATTACAAATATAATTTATTTTTGATTGAATACAATCATAAAAATGTAACTTTACCTCATTACCAAAAACTATTTTTGGTAATGAGGAAGGATGTCTCAGGAGTAAAATGTAGAGCAGAGATTAAAATTAATGTTAAGCAGTTATGGATCAGCTATGGATATGTTACTACAATATTACGTATTATAATAAAAATGCATTCATATATATTAATGAAATGTCTCCTTCACCATTATTAAATATACACGCAAAAGTGGTAATTGCAAGCTGTTTAAACTTATTTTAATTCTATTATAATTGCAATATTATTTAAGATTCAACTTGAAAATTTAATTGCATTTCCAATACTGATGTTAACTTGCGAACACATATAATAATTATAATTAGTTATAAATAATATTTGAACCTAAATTCTTCATCAATACATCTAATATAATCTCCTGTTAGTACAGTTCCACGGTCAGCAGTCTGTGAGTTTAGTGTTCTCTGAGGAGCCGCGGACGCTGGCTGCGTGTATTGTGCCTGGTGGTTGGAGCAATGGTTTGCCGAGTGGCTCCTAAGGAGACGCGTAAGATATATATCCATATGGATTAAACATTCTGTTTAATTACTTTTATAAATAAAAATTATTTTTTTTATTCATGAAGTAATCTATAAAGATAAATGAATAATTCTTTTCTAAATAACAAATTTGATATTAATTAATTAATTAGTGAATAAAGTCAATAATTTAGGAGATTTGTTTAAAAAAGCACCCTCTTATCGTACGCGCTGTGTAAATATCGATAAAAATTGCAATTAAACGAGCTCCCGGCACTAACTCTAACCGAAGTAATTGACTTACTCAATAAAATACGATAATTAATAAAGTTACATACAGTGCTGTCTAGATGAATTTTATTAAAATTTCTATTTTGATTTCATAAAACGTCACCATAACTATATTTTTGTTAATAAAATTAAATTCATGTTTATAAAAATAATATCCGCTGCTATTCTCATAGTATCAATATATTTTACAAAGCTATTTACTATATAAGTAATTTTATAGTAATTTCTTCGCTTACTGTTATTGAATATTACTTTAATCCAGACGAAGTCACAATCCAAACAGGTCTAGGAAGTCAAGTTTTTCTGTTACAGCCTCTCAGAGGGGTCTCGCTCAGGATCAGCGAGTAGCGGACTACGAGACCGCGTTGGACTCCGCCGGTTAGTAAATATTTTCATTTCATATCATTTATATAAATTAAATATTTCACAGCAAAAGTTACTAATTACATGTAGATTTGCAGGTTATCATAATGAGTGCACTGGGAGTTTATCAATAAATTATTTTGCCAATTAAAATCTAATGAAATTCTATAATAATACACATCATTTCACTCATAATAACAATCTAATTTGAAACAACTTCAATACTAATTAAATAACTAAATAATACTTCACTCTAAAGTAAATAATATAATTTTATAATTTTTCATTATCCAAATAAAATAAAAGAAGAAAACCATGGATTCTTTAAGAGTCTCTTAATACCAATATTAATTAGACGCATTCCATAATTAATTCTTTATCTATAAAAGAAATGTTTAAGAATGTGATGTTCTAGCACTTCATAGATTCATGACGTCAAAGATGAAACGTGTCGTTTACGGACATGTCATTTAGTAGATTAAAGCAAAAATTGTTACAATGTAAAGATTATTGATATCACAATTATGAGCTCCAATTAATTTATTAGAGAAATATATATATGAATAAGTCGATATGTCGATTTGTTTGTTCTTACTTTGACATGAATTTAATATACTTTTGAAATATATTTTAGAAAATCAACAACTTACATAGCAAATATTACTCGCTATCCTATATGACATCTATGATGTGTGAACTTGAGGTAATAGTTACATTACTTAAAAAAACTTAGAAGTAAAAAATAAATATAAAACAAATTTCCTTTATATTCAATGTCTTTAAATCATCAGATTACTTGTAAATGTGTGTTTTAAGAGTACTTTCTTTAGTGATATTGCAATACAAGGTTAAAATAATTCAAATTTAATTCAATATTAATTATAAAACCTTAAAATGTAAGTTATATGTATATATGTATGTATGTCTTGTTAAATTCTTATAAAATCAAAGTCAAAGACCTGTTGGAATGTTCTTTTTGTGATGAATTCGAAGAGAGTATTTCTCGGAGACCTGCTTTTATTTGGCGGTACCGTGTTTTTATAATAAACGGTTGAAACGTCATTGTTTCGCTGATGCAATGGGATTTTATATGAAATACTGGTCTCGTAAGTAAATATTTAATATAAAAACTTGTATTTATAACATTACAAGTATGTAAATTATGGTAAGTGTTAATTTCTTTTTACATTTCCTTCTCCCATCGGACTCTCACAAAGAGAATTAAATTAGTTGAGGAGAGATAGCTGTCCGTTATTGTTCTAGTAAAATTTAGTTAGTTGAATTATTTTATTTGTATTCATTCTGTAACTACTTTAATTGTTTTTGTTATGAAATTTATAATTATTATATTTTTTAACATATATGATTAAGAAAACTCGAAAAATAGGTTTGAAGGGAAATTAACATAAAGAAAAACCTTGGATCTCGTACGGTCGATTTGAATTTGAATTGTTGCCTTTCGATTTGGCCGAATTTGAATAATTAATAATACATGTGATATAAACAAATGAAGAGTAATACTGACAATAAGTATTTGTTATTTTCAAATATTTTTCCATAAACTTGTTATGACAAAGAAATAATATAGTAAATATAAATTTAAAGGAATGTTATACTAAAGAGTGTTTTTATTTGACTGAGAATAGTTGAAGTATATGTTAGTTTGCGACAAATGAGATGCAAATATGGCCTGATATACTTTTATAATAGTTGCAATATTATTATTAACATATTATAAATCTGGACTTTACGTAATTTTTAGGGATACCTTTAACTTTATTTAAGAAGTATCATATATTATAAATTCAGAATCCTAATTATTTGCAATATATCGGTTAAGTTTCATATATTTATCTGTTAAGACTATTCTTGATTTGACTTAATTGAAGTGAAGGCTGGTAAGATTTTCTTGTAAGCATAACACAATATTTGTTATGAAACATATGATTATATACGCAACGACACTAAAACATAAGCGAGACCTTTGACGCAAGTACGATAATACCAAATTAATAAATTGATTATATTTTTAAACAATTTATGTACAAAAGAAATATAGAGAAGATTTCTTTAATAATGAATATATATAACATAATATGTACTTTAATAAAATTCCATCTCGAATACGTTTGATGCGACACAAGTCGCTCTGGTTAAGATGATATTATTGCTAAAGGCTGTTATGTTTAGGCCACAGTGCCTTTGTATAGTAAATATCCGTCATGTTATTGTTCAAAGCTGTACCTTGATCGATAAATTGACTGTAAATTTTATGAGTTAGTTAGTTATTATAATAAGCGGTAACTTAATAAAATGTGGTGAAAAAACAATGGTGTTCTATTATGATGATTATGAAATGGTATTATTATGATCTTGAGTTATTTTTATATATAGATGGAAAAGTTATTAAAATATCCAATGACGCAAAAATATGTAGTATCACACACACACACACACATATTAAATACTACCAACGTTACCGATTAATTGTTTAAAAATATAAGTTTCATAACTCTTTTGTTATTTCATACAGGAAAACCAATTATTGTATTCATTAGCTTTATAATAACGATGATGGGAATACGAAATAATCTATGACATTATATAATATTCTGTGTAAGAAGTTATAGACTTTCATAAAGTAAATATTATCAATTGACTCATAGGTTAGGTTAGGGGCAGTTGGAATGATTATATTATAATCCCCAGGTTACGGACGCTTCAGTCGGAGCGTGCTAGGTGCGTGCGCGTGCGCATTCTTCACTACCGGTGTCGAGAACTGTATGATGTCGTACGTGCTGCCCGCCGCCAGGTGTGAACTGAACCTCACCACCTACCACGCGGGATTGATCAATATGGCGTTTATGAGTGGTGGGTGTTCTGAAAATGATGCAGTTTTTATTTCAGCTCGATAGTATCCAGTCACATTATATTATTATTAAGTATTACATGATAGATCAATACTTTCAGTATTTTGTGATCAATAGTGGGCGCGATTGGTTAAACCGATATGGGACCAATTAACTCCTTAAGCTTGTTTCTGTTAAACGACTAATGCAACATCACTGGCACCGATAACGGATGTTAGTCATCGCATCTGTCCTTGAAATCATTCACTTTTACTACGAATCTTGTCGCTTTTCATGATATTTTGATATCAGTTATATTCAGTCTATTTTTTCAGAATCAGCAATAATAATATTTTATTCATATATTAATTATTGATATAATTATTTGAGTAAAAATACATAAAATAATTTACTACAGTAATCTGTAAATCCAGGTATTAGAGTTATGCGTATGATTACGCTTAATTGATTAAAACAAAAATAGTTATAAATTTTATAAAGGAGGGCTGAAATTAAAAATCTATACATTTTTTCTTTGTAATAATAGAAATGAAATGTTTCAAGTTATTATCAATAACATAGCTTCTATTGAGTTTAGGAATAAGACACATTTCCACCTTGGATGTAGAGAGAATGATTTGAACAGAATTTTAAATTATTTTATTAAAAAATCATTTTAAAGAATAATATATAAATAAAAAATTTTGATTTTTAAACATTAACATAATAAAAAATATATATAAATGAATAGTAGTAGTTTGGTTCTATCAGCATAATTACTGACTACCTGACCCACGGATTGACCAGCGTGAAAACTTGCCAGTATATATGGCGCCATCCATTTACCAAATATTGACTTATTAGATTTTTCCTTATAAGGCATTTACTCGCTTTAAAAAGTATGCTATTTTTTATTGTACGTGATCATATGTCATAGATAAATAAATACACATGAAAAAACATCGAATATGTTGTAGTTATTTCATAATTTTTAAATATAATAGCACATTTAGCTTACCTATAAAGGTAGATATAAACCACTCGCGAACTTGTAGATCTTGTTTAGTCGTCCGATGAATTAGTATACCATCTTTTAAAAATGGCAATTTTTGAGACGATTTTTACACCTTGCTTAACATACCCAGTTTTTGTTATGTCTGTTTCTTAGAAACACATTATAATCTATTTTACTTCCTGATAATGTAACTTTCTATTAATGAAAAAATGTTAAAATCGGTCCAGTACTTTTGAAGTCTAAGCCTAAACAAAAAATCTTTCGTCTTTATAATATTGATGATAGTAAATGTTGTAATTGTTTAATGTTATAATTTTATTTTAAAATACAGAATTTTTAATTGTAATAATATGTGCAGGTGGTGTGGCGAGTGCGTTCTTCTGGGGTATTGTTGGTGACGTTTTTGGGCGGAAGAACATCCTCAGCGTTACTTTGCTGGTAGACTCCACAATACTCCTGGCTCAGAGCACTGTTTCAGATTACAGATTGCTTCTTGCTGCTAGAAGTATTAATGGTTTTCTTATTGGTAAGTCTGTGATATTATGACTTATCGATTGGTATTGTGATTTTAAGACAGAATATATATTTTTGAATACTTTACTTATATATATATATATAGATAGATCGTAGACTTTTTAATAATAAAATATATATAAAATGTTTGATCCTGTCTAAGTTTTAGAAAACTGAAATGTATGAATGTCGGGTACCATATTAAGAAACAAAATTTAGCAACAAGATACAATTTTCTTAATATAATCTTAATTTTCCAGGAGGTCCGTCTACTCTGGTTTTCACATATATGTCAGACCTGGTGGGGTTCAAGCGTCGCCAGTTCTACTTAGATATTATTGGTATGAGCTTCGTAGCGGCTTGGCTAATACTACCAGGTATTATGAATATTATTTATTAAAAAATATTAAATAAACGATGTAGATTATTTTTTTCTTAATTTTATATCTCAATATAATCAATAGTAATCTCATATCCCTTTTGAAGATATTTTTAAAAGACAAATGAGATTGAATAAATTTATTATAAGGTCGTAAAGTTAGAAGGTAAATAAATATTAAATAACAATTCTTTATCAAATTATAGCAGACATACATCCATCTTTATTCTTAAATAATATTTTCAAACGTTCCACTTTCTATTCGTTCACACTTAACGCTCAATCAGGACATTAGAAATTGTCTTACTTCTAAGTATTTAGGCAGTGAAAGATAATTTCTTTGACATTGATGATTGGTATTGAACAATTACTTAACATTTTATATAAAAATAGTTTTTTACTATTATCTAACCAATGTAGAACAGCATGTATGATGATTATAATTAATTAGTATATGCCATAAACCGTCCTAATGAAATAGTTTGTTAGTTCCCGCGTTAATAAACAGGGATATATTCTAATAATATATTTGAAAGTGTCAACGGTATATGCTTTAAGATTTTTTTTTATATTCATTACTATTTAAAAATATATTCCAATGTTTAATAATGTCTCTCAAAGTATTACAAATGTTGCTAACATTGTTGTTTTGCTTAATTTCATTTCGATAGTATCTTTTCCATCAAACTTCAAACAATTATTTCTGGTATCTTTAAAATAATGTTCAGTGACTCTACTGGATTTAGATATGACAGCGAAATCATCTATTGGCTGAACGGTGAATGCTACTTATTAATTATAAATATATTTATTTTCCAGCAATCGCGTGGTTGGTAATACCGATTAAACTAACTGGCTATTCGTCGGTGCTGCCCATATATTCTTGGAGACTTTACTTAGCCCTCGGAAGTATACCGGGATTTCTATCCGGGATATGGCTCCTGTTCCTTCCTGAAAGTCCTAGATTGCTATCGGATACCAACAGAAGTGATAAGGCTTTAAGGATTATGGCCAATATCCATAAATGTAACAGGACTAAGACTGATTTTAAAGTAGGTTTTAACTTTGTTTTTAAATGTTAATATATATTTTTTTGGATTCTTTAAAATAGTTTGAATCTTTTTATGTTTTCAAGTTTTTTTCTGAATTCTGTTTAAAGTTATGATAGTATATTTATTACCTTATATGACTTTCTTAGATTAAGAAGCTAATACAAGACAATATATTCATGACGAAATCACTGAACGGCGAGCAAAACCGAACCAAAGCATTATTTTTGGGAGTTCTAAAGGACCTCAAGATGTTCGTGTCGAAGATGTATGCTATGAAGTCCACGCTGATACTTTTCGTGTTTTTTGCTAATATGGCCGCGTAAGTTTAACGAGTGTATTCTTATTAACTATCCCCCCGTGATTGCAGCACAATTTCTACTTAATTTTATAAATAATATAAACTAAAGTGTACATGTGTTAGTTTAAAATGACTATCGTCAATAATAAACTTGGTGGTCTTATTTTGAACTACTTTGTAAGAAGCCATAGCATGTTACTTTTTAATACTGCACAATTAGTATTACCTATTATTTAATGTTTCAGTGGTTTTGGTCTTAATATGTGGATCCCAGAGCTACTTCTCCGCACGCAAGGCAAGGGTTGCGCCGCAAATATTACTTTACCAGAAAACGCTAAATTGTACAATGCGAGCAATGTCACGTGGGACACTTCTAAGGCCCTTGACCTCCACACCAAACTTGATGAAGGTGGCTACAATATAACTCTCATTGACAAAGCCGATGAAGAGTGCGACGAAAGTATCGATGATTCTGTAAGTTACAAACGTAATAAAATAATAAATTATACCACCATTTCACTTGTATGTAATGAAAAAAATATAGTCTTTATTGATCTATTAATTAAATGGTGTAACTTATTTTGTGTACTAATTGAATATTCAAGTCGTATTTTTTAATATATTTGTTTCGCAGAGAAATACATAGATATCACATTAGACTCTGATGTCTACAGAGAATTAACGCATATTCAAAATAACTAACGACATAAGTTTCTGATGTAGTTATTGTTAGTTGTTGGTTATGGGTTGACGGTCCAGGCTCAGGCATTGTTTTCTTACTGCTTCAACGATGAAAAAAGATACAGATATAACTCTGCTTTCCGTACACGGGAAATATAATTCATTATGCAAATATTTTAACGCTCAGGAATTCAATCGGAGACTTATAAATTTCAAGCAAAAGTTTTACAAAAATATATTAAAGGAGGGGGGAGTGAGGAGTAATTCATGTAACAATTTTTCTCTAAACGTCATTCTCCAGGTATTCACATCCGGGCTTATAGTGGGTGCATGTTGTGTGCTCGGCAACGCGGCGTGCGCACTCATCTCCTCCAGAGGCGCGGGCGGAGTGCGACGTGCCGCTGCACTGTGCGCCCTCGCATGCGCGGGCGCATGTGTAGTGCTCGCTGCGTGCGTGTGTGCGTGCGTAGCAACTGCGCATTTAGCGGTCGCGGCGGCCGCTGCATTGAATGCTGCGTCGCTTAATGGAAATGTGCTGCTTATTAGATTATTGCTTCACGCGCTTCCTGCAAAATTGAGGTAGGTTAATAAGTTATGATTGTATAAATTTGAATGACTATATTAAATAGGAAGAGGCCATTTTTAAGTGGGACTACGCGCAATGTAGTTTACGTAGTTGTCTAGATAGATAGATAGACTTAT
Source organism: Melinaea menophilus ssp. n. AW-2005 (assembly GCA_918358695.1). Classification (NCBI taxonomy): domain Eukaryota; kingdom Metazoa; phylum Arthropoda; class Insecta; order Lepidoptera; family Nymphalidae; genus Melinaea; species Melinaea menophilus. Next base: position 37,230,785 of record OU911038.1, on the reverse strand, counting down.
ACATTCTCCGATTTTTTTTCTATTATTTTGTCGGCGTGGCTCATGTATGTTCACATTGAGTTTTAACTTTCTAGTACTCTAGACATGACAAAACGGTAACGGTGGACTACGGGACCCTAAAAACAAATTAATTAATCAATATTTTTGACAATTGTTAATTATGTTGAGAGGCTTAATTTTACGATGAAAAATAATAGAGAAATATAATATTTTATTAATATATATCAAAGAGTGTCCTTTGATATTCATGTTAACGCTGTTCCCTTGATCTTCAGTGGTTTGGGCGTGTGCTGGGGCGCGTGGTGGGGCCGCGCTGGTGGGGTCGCCACCAACTTTGCGGTGGGTGCACTACTCGACTATTCCTGCCCTGCGCCCTTCATCGCTGTTGCTGCTTTGTTGGCGCGTAAGTAATATTTACAGTCTACATAATGTAACAGATAATATGTTGTATTAACTAAACTTAGACAGTTTTGAAATCAATCAGCATTGTTAATATATAGTGTACCATAATTCGTGTTGTAACTTAAAGACTCATTCCATTTTTTGAGCCAGTTATTTGAATTTGTATATTATGCCATATTTTTTGTGAATTACAAAAGTAATATTAGGATCGGTCAACCGTGTGCGGCGGGTGTTGAGCTGAACCCTTTCTTTTCTCGTTTCTTCTTTTCTTGATAACTTTTGAATGGCTAAACATTTTTTCAACTGTTTTCGTTATAACATTCGCGTTCGGCTCAAACATGCATGAGAAATTTTTTATTTAATTATCTCATCGCATTCTGGAGACAACTAAACACAAAAAAGGTCTCCCAAACAGTTAAGAGCTTCGCTTCCACTCAGCTCAATTATATTTTACCATCTTAAACTCACCCACTAAAAATTAAATTTATCCTCTTTATTAACCATATAAATATTTACCGATAGTTTCCGTGGGCGGCATCATGCTGATACGGATAGAACAAGAGAAGACTGAAGAAGAAGATAAGACTGCACAAGATACCGCCGAGAAAAATATCAGTTTAGACAGATACATTTCAACTCACATGTGATTTACTTATATGTCATCACTATTTGCGGAAATATATTTATTAAAATGATTTCTTAAGAGATCACTTTCAGTCCTAGAGATTATTATAGTTTTAGATTTGATTTTGACACTTTTGATTGTCAAAGTGCGCTAGTGTTATATTAAAAACAATTTAAAATTAAGAATAGTTATTTTTTTTACTTGATAATACTATTTAGATTTAGATGATAACCATGTGCCTTGAGATATTAATACCTATGAAGTAGAATCCGTCCCCATCATTAATTATTATACAATTGCTAACGATTATTTTACGAATTAGATAAGTAGCGAATAATTTAATTATTTTTCTATATATTGAAATTATATATAATGTCTTTATGTAATGTAAATCCTTTTGATGTATGTAGCAACAGCTAGGTAATAGTTATAGAGATCTTTTTTTGATAAACAGCAGTGTTTAATTCGAACTCGTGCAGCTTAAAGCAAATGTGCCACAAGAAACCTATCTCGACTGATAGTTCTGCTTCTTTGTAAGATTTTTAAAATCTGCTATTTATAGATATGCAGATATTATGATCTGTTAAATAATTAGCATAGATTTATACATTTATTTGTCTTCTTGCTTGCTACACTATTGTATTTATGAATTACAGTCTGCTATTGCTATAGTTTGTCCATTATGTTAATGTCAAACGCAAACAACGTAAGTTTACTAATAGCAAAAGGTGAATCGTTCAGGATTGCCTCCATATTTCAATATATATAGTTTAAGATATAATAAATACTCCTAATATATAGTTAGTTGACATGTAATTAATTATTAAGGAGTTTGAGAATTTGTATTTAATATTAATTGTTATTTATGTTATCGTAAATTAAATTTAACCGATTTTTTTTACGAAATATTAGATATTACATTGTATCTTTAAATTTATATTTAAATATTGATATATCTTTAATTATAATTCAAAGTTATAATAATATATATTTACTTACTTAACATAGTAAAACTAGTTTTTCCCGAGAATTTACACGCATAGATATGTAAGACGTCCAGAGATGTAATTTACTCCAGAGTATTTAGTCTTTACTCTGTGAACTCGATCTGGCAATAGAGGAAATTATAAATATTGGTTGAAATGAAACCTGATAAAAAATAATTGAACCCTGGACCTTTATAACCGGGAATAAATATAGTGAGAAGTAACATATCCCTAGAAAGTTTTAAAAAATAAAAAATGCCAGTAAATAGTAAATTAGTTTAATAACACATAACCTAGTTAGTATATAAAAGTTAAAAATATATAAATATTAAAGAAATTGTTCTTTAAATGTTTTATTTACAAGCCTCATGTAATATCAAACATAATAAGCTTAGTTCAAAAGTTGGCTGTTTAAGTCTATCCGTGGTAAAGATCATTTAATTAAAAAATCGGAGACGATCCAAAACACGTCCAAGCAAAACAGCTAACAAAAGTTAAAAGAACATGTTAGAGTGCGAAATTTGTTGACAGAAGTAAATGACATGAGTTTTTTTTATGTAAGGGCAAACGAGCTGGCGGGCATAGATAATTTGTGATCACCGCCGCCCATGAACTCATACAACTTCCGAGATTTCACAAGAGCGTTGCCGGCCTTGGAGGTGGGAGTACACGCGTAATTACGACGTAACGCCCCAAGAAAAATCTAACATACATAACCCACGGCAAGACCAAATTCGCCATAGTTTTGGTACAGATATCGGATCTTTCTTTTCAGGTATTTATTTTCGTAATCAAGATTTTTGATATTGAACCGCATTCAGGTATTTTTAAGTTCAAATATTTGTCAATATTGGGGGATTTTCCAAAGCGCAACCAAGAAAAAGCTTGTACATTTACGTGTACTTTAAAATTTATTAAAACCTTGGTTATGATAAATCTCAAAATCTTTTAAGGTGCAATTTTCCTAACTTGAATGATTTCTGTCGACATATCTTTTGTCACTGTACCTAATCTTAAAACTAAAGCTGAGATACTCTCAGTTATGCACTATTTACCTAAACCCGTTTTTCACTTCTCTACTGTCAACATGACCGAAGTTAAGTGAATAATTTCTAAGGCTACTTGTTGCGATGGCATCAATCGTATAGTGATAATGTTCATTACAGACTCTCTCATACAAATCCAATCAATTATCTTATTATTAACTTTTTATCATCTGCTACTTACCCTGATTTATGACGTAAGGCTCTCATTCTCCCACTCACAAAAGGTCTCCAACCTTTTTTTACCGGATGGTAATGGAACGATAGTTTTATTAGGAGTTACTGCGGATAGTAGACATGGCATGGAAAATCAAATGGACCATTCTTATCTTAATCTGTAAATTATCTCCATTACTTTTTTTAACAAAGTCAATACTTCTAGTGCCTTATATTTATATATTGGAGTAAATTCGTTAGCATCTGCAATAGCCCCACTAAACATCGTTCTAACTGCCATCATTTTGGTCAAGGTATGATGGTATTAAACGCAATCCTTGTAAATGTCAATCAATTATTACAGGTAACACACGTCAACCGGCAAAGATTAATTTTAACTTTTTACCGAAAGTAATTTATTATAATACTATAATATACCGTTCTCTTCTAACATAAAAAATTGAAGTATTTGTAAAATATCTTTAGATAATTCTCTTAGTTGGAATGTTTATGTCAGTTAACTATAGCGCAAGTTTTATAGTACTTCACTCCTTATTACGGCTATTTTTTTCCCATTCAATGCCAAATTACAGATAGTCAACTTATTATTAGCATCCATCCTCGGTTATGCAGATGTGAGCTATTTGAACGGTAAAGAAAATCTTCTTTATAAGCTTGAACGCTTTCTTAACACCTGTACATGATTCATTCTCTGCCTACGTAAGTTCGATCATGTTTCGGACATAAGATCCAGATTGAATGGTCTGCCCATTCGTTCTCGTAGGAATGCCAGAATCCTGGATCTGCTATACTCTCTTTTGTTTAATCCTTCCACTCCTTCATATCTTAAATACAATTTCCTTTTCTTATTTGATTTATATGACAGATCACAATTTATTGCTGAAAGAAGGGAGTGATCTCTAACTCTTCATCAGTCTGGTTTTGTGTCAATTCGTTTGCAGTTAGATTCTGGAACGAGTTACCTCAGCATCTTAAAAAAGCTCATTTTTGAGAAAGCTTCAAACATCAGGTCAAAGATTTATTCCCAAAGAAAACCATATTTAATATCCACGAGTTTAAAGCAGAAAAAAACTACAACTCATATCATATATTTTATATTAACGCTTATTACATAACTATTTAGATTTCTATTTACATATTATTTATTAACCCTTTTAATTGTAATTTCTTTTTTTTGCACCCCTACAGACTCCTTCTTTGGAAACCACAAACACTACCACATAAGTATTTGAAACGAAATTAAACAACAGTGACTATCTTATGTGACTTTTAATAATATTCAATATGTTTTATGATTACTGTTAGAGTAGTAAGGTATTAAAAAAAAAATAGTCTGATTAATAGGATTTCTACTCTATATTAATAGTGTAGATGATATTTTGAAGTCACATCGTTAACGCAGTTCAACATATTTATATACAGTTATCATACAAACCAAATGTCAATTTGGTTTGGGAAATATTTTATACGTGTTTATATATTTATATTTTTAAATATTATACATTTATTATATTATTACATATTATAATATCTTTTTTATATATTAAATGTTATTGTAATATATAGATATAGTTTACATATCATCATGGAATGATCAATTTATATAAGACAATTAATTTGTTCGCCATAAGAAATATAAACCTTGAAATCAAATAAAATACAAACTAAAAATTACAATCTATTTAAAAAATCTATAAAAACAAGTCTGTGTACAAAGAAAATGGTGAACGTAACTTACATCTAAAAGGACTTTAATACTAATTATTTAAAAATAATAAAATCACAGATAGATATCATTTCTTTCCACTTCTAAGTCTTATTTTGCAGCGGTTTGTCGGGAGGGAGGTACCACGCAGCGACCACGCTACCTGGAATTTTCGTGAGACGCTTTAAAACTCAAAATATTTATTAAACTTACTAGCCCAGGACATCTCCGTCGCCTATTCCACATCCTAGGTTTGAAACTTAACGTACTTTGAAAACCCTAATACAGGAATATAATTAAAATTCAATCCTTTGAATGCTTGGTAAATCCTCATTATTATTTATCTGATATTAAAATCTACTTTCATTGGGATGGGCTGTGTATTAGCTGTCAGTCAATACGTGTCAGTTTTACAAAATAAGTTCCTCAGAGCATAGAAATATACCGCAATACCAAATAAACATTATTACATCTAACAAAATATATGATTTGCATGTATTATCTTAATATTTAAGTTAATATTCGAAACGCCTGTACCTGAATAACTTAGATTATAAAAAAAAGACCAAGAAACCTGGTTTAGCATACTTTAAGACGTAAAAAAATTACTACTAATGCTGTTAAAAAATATATCATCTTATATTTGGAAATTAGTAGGGTTTCATATAGCATGATGGTAGTATATAATAAAAGTTAATATACTTACTGAACACTAATAGTGACCATATGTAAAAAGTGAGGTGGCAGTGGTGGAAGATGAGACTTCCTATCACGTTGATCCCCACGAACGAACTGCTGCGACCCATCATGATGCTAAGACACGAAGCCATGCCCCTGTAAATATTATGATTATATAAAATGTCTATTTCGGAATATATATAAAAGACAAATATTTATATAACACACCTGCAAGAAGTGGGATAAAATTCAACAAAATATGCAGCCATTATACCCATAGCGAGATTGGTGCAAGCGAAGGCCATGAAAAGAAACACACTGGATATGGGCTCCGGCATCAAGTTTAGTAATGCTCCACTTAATGCTGATATAAATAAAATCGAAACAAGGACAATCCTTCTCCATCTCATGAGGTAAGAGATTACGAAATTTAGGAATGAGTATATGACAGCGGACCCCGCAAGTGCTATAATAACGTTCTCTTCTACTTGGCCCCGACAGACGTCTGGAGTCTGAAATGGTCTAACATGTTACCCCGTAAAGTTTATTAAAATACGAAAAAAAATTAAACTGGAATTCTAATATAGTTTATGATACCAATAAATAACTCACCAAGTAGATCAGTTATGTTCTTCCATTATTGACACAGAGTTGTAACAAATATTAAATAAAAAAATTATATATTTTAATTAATACTCACAATCGTAGTGACATTAGCATCCAAAGAAATGTTTTCGTGGTCCGATCTCACTGAGATGAGCGTGCATACGTCACCAGTCTTGACGTGACTGTGCGTCAGCGTCATTCGTAGCATATTCATTACGTAGGGCAGCCAGACCAACAGGCTGTTGTTACTTCATATGGAAGTTATAAACATTACAAATAGTATCCTTTCTTTAAACGATTGTAACTAAAAACTTTTAAATTATATGTCGTTCCATTATCAAGTATGAAATAAATAAGCATATAAATTTTAGGTATCGATATCCAGTTTTAGTTCTGAGAGGTTTGATTAAACGTACAATTAAATATTGCTCAAAATCTTACGACATATCTTACGTAAAATAGACAACAGAGATGATAAAGAACAGCTGCAAGGTCCTGAAAAGTAGGGGCGAACGAAATAGAGGCGCGCTCTGCTCGTACGCCTTCATCAATAGTGACATCTCTCGTTTACTCACCGAGTCTTCTAGATATATTGATTTTACCTATAAAGTAGGTAAAATTGATTTTACAAACACAATATGATTGTCATTGCAAGTATTAGAGTATAATAAAAAAAAATACTGCCCTAACCTATAATTCTAATAAATAAATCAGTGTATGTGATTAAAAAAAAAGTAAATACATTTCTATAATGATAACTACCTGTAAGTCTCCTTTGATTTTGGAATTTCGGTTGTTAATTGCATGTATCGATCTTAACACTTCCAATGCCTCTTCTTTTCTGCCAGAGTTAATTAAAAACTTTGGGGATTCATAGAAGTAGCAGATGACAAGCCCGCCAATCCCCATGGGTGTTGCCAGCACTATGATAAGGAGGCGCCAGGGAGTAAAATTGATTCCTAGTAAGGGTATGGCCTTTTCGAAACTAAGCAGCAGGGTCGGGTACGTTAATACTGAAAGGAAGTCGTTTAATTTATACATTACGGTTATTCGTTTATCTTAATTTTAAAATATTCCAAGGTTAAAGTCACTTTGCAAAAAAAATTATATTATCTAATTAGTTTAAAACTTATGTCATTGAACCAGAAAACAAAAGAAAAACAAAATATTCGTTTTTAGTTTTTTAGTCATTATCATTTTAGAAGATTTTGAATGCGTAATTAATATTAATAATAAGTATGTCAGCAATTTTTTTTTCTTATATATTTTAGGAAAATATTGTACTAATGAAACATTAGATGTTTCCACGGTTCCAAATGATAGATTCATTTAGAAGAATTGGAAAAAACTCCTTGGACACCATTTTTAATTATTTATTTATCAAACATTTTTAATAGAATTGATAATAAGAGTCATAATTTACATGTGAGAACCAAACAGAAACCGAATAACGAATCCTGTCAAAATAAGAAAAATAATAAAAGTAAAAAAACAAAAATATATCTCTACTCGTACTATTTATTTATTATACGTATGATAATCTCTATTTTAAAGGACAACTAATTTAAAATTAAAAAAAAATATTATATCATGCCTTATTTTAATAATAGACTATAAAAATGAATAATATTTTTTTTCTATGATTATCTCTATTTTTAAGGACAACTAATTTAAAATTAAAAAAAAATATTATATCATGCCTTATTTTAATAATAGACTACAAAAATGATGACTAAAAAATGCTTCTAATACTCACGTGCCGCGACTCCCGGAGACAGTATCATGAAGCAAGTCATTATCAACATGTACTTACTCCTCACTCTTTGGACGCATGACTCGCCGACCAGTGTATATGTAATAGAATTGGTTGCACAGGAGCTGGAACAATAAGTCGTGTATAATGTGTTAGGCCTATTTTTATATCAAAAACATGTTTTCTGTATCTGGAAAGTGTATCAAATGTTAAAAATTCGTTTTAAAAGAAAAGGATCTCAAGATCTTTTGAATGTTTTTCTTTATAACACATCCATTTACTTACGATCATGACGTTGTGAAGATTTTCATACGTTGACATTATTTCAAACATTATATTTATTTATATTATTCAGTTATTTCAGACATTATATTTAATGAAAAGTATTTGGATCAATTCTAATAAATCCTAAAAGTTGAAAAAATAAAGTTACAGTTACTTCGAAGATATCTAAAAAATATTTTATCGCATTCAAATGATCTTATGTTTAAAGATATGTGTGTATGTTGGTTATAAGTGATATAAAGATATAGATAACTTCGATTTATATAAAACAAAATAACTCCTTCAATAATTAAGACTTTTACAATTTAAAATTATCGAAGTTCAATATTGTTTGTTTACAACAAACATGAGTCTTTTATGTGAATTGGTATTGAGATTTATAAATCAATAATGTCTTATGGCACTCTTAACGCTGTTTTTACATTTGAAGTTCTGCAGGATAGTATGTGCATTATTTTTAAAGAATTTTGGTAGGAACCTTTGACAGGTTTCTGTTATCAGATCGCGTAACATTGTTGTCCATTTAAAACTTAAATCTATCAATTCGATTTGTAACTAGAAATAGAGTGATGACTAAATACTGTGAAAAAAGCTCAAGAATCGGGGATAAAACAATGGAAAACACACAATGTAATATGCAGAAGGCGGTGTTTACGGGCATGTGACGTCATCGATCACAGGACGTTTCTGTCGTTCAAAAATATTTTTATTTTATTACGGTAAATATGAAAAAAAAATACATTATTGAGTGTCAAGATAAGGATAATACGTTTTGACACATTATTATTAAAAAGGCTGACCACAATTCATAGTTGAGCTGAACGTAAGCGCAGCTCTTATCCGTTTGGGAAACTACGTTTTGAAACAATATCACATAAAAACTACTGAACCGATTTGAATGAAAATTAGTAGAGCTGTAGAGCTTGAGAATGGAAATGTTTAAAAAAACTGAATTAAAATATCTCATTCCGTTCAGAAATTGTGGTCAAAAAACTGAGGGGGCTCAGCTCAACTCCCGCAGCACATAGCGGTAGATCTTAGTAATATTTTCAATAGTGACAAATACTGATTTAAGCGAACGCAATTTTATGTGTCGAATTTTACAATAAATTCAATATTTAGAATTATTTAATTAATTGAGCGAAGCGAACGAAGTGAGCGGAGCGTTTTACTGGAGACTTTTTGCATTCTTTGTCACGAATTGGCTCAAAAACTACTTGACGAAAAATTACGAAACTTTGCAAAAAAAAAGACACACATTAGGTGATGGTTCTTATAAAAAAAAATTTAAAATGTCAAAAAAAATTTTTTTTTTTTTTTTATATCATGTCAAAAAACTGATATTTTTGAAGTCAATGGGATGAATCAGTACACTGGGCTCGCTTCGCTCAAAATGCAAACGGCACCCAAGATTTCGCGAGCGCAGCAAGTCGAAATTGAGGGTTTGTTGGCGCCCCTAGTATATATATTTTTAGATGTTTAAATAAAATCCTAACAAACTTCGTTCTTGATCTTCAACAATATATTAAGTAATTGAAGAGTATTATGAGTGTTGTTCAAATTCTTAATTAGGTTAAACGAATGTAGGTCAAATTCATAAATTCCGACATTAATTGCTTAGTATTATTCCATTCATAAACACTATCATATTAGTTTTTTTTGTCGTAGGACAAGTATTTCGAACATCACTGATCACTACTGGAATCGTAAGTGTATATATGTTATACTACTTCCTCGATACTTTTACTTCGGTACTTTTTATATTAAAGGGAAGTAACATTTGTAGAAAATTTTCAATTTTACCTCATTCCCTGTTATTTTCGTTGTCGTCAGATAATTAAAATTTTCTTTTCAGCATTTTTGATTAGTTGTTATCATTTATACAGAACATTTTAAAATAATTATAAAGATAATATCTAGTATACGAATAGGTTTGGTTGAAAAAGCTCTTAAATAATTATTATAATATCTCTTTGCATGTGTTTAATAATTAATATTAACTAAATAATACTCTTTCCAAGTCAAAAATTATAACATAAATTAAAAGGAGGTACTTTGGCTTCCTCTTTTTCCTTATTATCAATGTGATGTTAATTTTTACATTTATATATTTTTATGGCCTATTTTTATTATTTTCTAAAAAATGTGTTGACATTTCTTTTATCTGATTAAATATTATTATATTAAAAATAAATATAACTTACAAACAAACGGAGAAGAACTTAAAGAAGGCTAGGAACAGCCAGTTTGTACTAACGCTGGCGATGCACGACAGAAGAAAACCAAATTGCATAGATACGATTAGGGAGAACCGGCGACCACGCGTGTCTGAGACGCAGCCCCAAAGATACGAAACTAGCAGAATACCTGAAAAATATATCTTATGTCTAATTCTAGTCTATATTTTATCATAGAGCTGATAAATGCTTTCATTTTAATGTTTACACCAAACCAAACCAAATTAAAATAAACACCCCTTCTTATTTTCTTTGATAAGGAAGGTCTTTCTATTATAGTACAAAATATTATTTTATTGTTATGTTTATCCGACGACTTTATAAAACACAGAAAAACTCAATACGAAATTAAGAGAAATATCTCTTAGATACTGTATATAAATTATAAACAATAAAATTGGATACGTGCCAAACGTGACGGCGGTAGGCTTTAACGTTTTAAAACACCAATAACGATACCTACCAATAAATGGTAGTGATGTAAGTATTCCTCTTTGAGCCACAGTTATGTTGAGATCGCAGGCCGCGACCACGACCAGTCCAAAGCCGAAGAGGTCGATCCCAATTGCCATGAGTAACAACCCGCAAGTCCCCGCCAGCAGGTAGTTGTAGAGACCGTTACCTATCATATACAAAAGTTCTTTATTTATCGTACACCAGACCAAAAAGTGAAAGCTTTATCTTTCAATTGTACAAAACCAGAGGGTAGCATAAAAGTTACTAACTAGAGTTTTTTTTTAATACAAAATTTTGATCATTTTAATTTTATGTTCTTTGGTTCGTACGTCGGAAAATAAATAACATTTTTTGTGGTTCCATTTATTTTTGTAACATGAATAAATTCATTTTTATTTAAACAAAAAAATACAGTGATTGGATTGAAATGTCATCACTTCACCAGTCAAAGCTCGTATTAATGTTTTTTTATTAATTTATTTAAAGATAAATTAAAAAATACTTTAAGTTACATTAAGTTATATGTTTCTATATACGCAGTATCGTATAATTTAATACAAATGTGTTTTCATACACACCAATGGAAAACATATTAATTAATGACCATTGAATTATAACAATTCATACTTGTTAATATGTTGTATGAAATTTATTTCCTCTGTTACATACATTACAAATGAAAGTATGAAATAATTTTTGATTCTATAAAATTATAATTAACAAAATTTTTCTATTATTGTTATTATTTTCATATTATCTTAGTAAGTCGTTCAACAGAAATAAGTTTCTAAGAAATAATAAAGGAATTAATGAATCATTATTAAAGTCATAAGTGTAAGGAAAATAACATTTTGAATATACAAAGCTTTTGTTGTAAACAAAGAGCTTTGCAGCCAAGTATCAGAAATAAACATCTATATATAGATACCTAAACATTTATATCTTAAAGCAGAGAAATTGAATTAAAAAAGAGACAATTATTCATTATTATAATGAAAGAAAACCTCACACATCATTGTATTTAACCAATAAAATGAAACCACAAAAACAATAACCAATAACTAAATAAAATAACAATAAAAATACCCGTTTTTTCCAACGCATCCTCAAAAGGTGTAGGCGATTCTTCTTCCATGACACGAGTGTTACTGAAAAGACTGCACCGAGACTGAATGAAAACTGAAGAGTTTCAAAGTCATCTAAAGCGCGACGCACACTGCGATGACGAAACGCGAAGTGTCTGATTTATATGAGATACTAGTTATTGTTTAAGGGCTCCGCTTGCCGTTATAAGCATTATTTCTTAAGATACCCAACTGCTTATTACTTCAAGGCAAATTATATGTACTTGAATAAAATACTTCTTATACACAAGTCATACCTCCTTAACTAAAATAATCGATTCTTACAAAATAAATCTACCTGTGTATTAAGAATGACATCATATGTATGTAGTATTAGTAATGGTTTTTCTTTGCGTTTCTGGCTATTCAGTTCGGTCATGAGATCTATTAATAATTTATTGCAGAATTCGTCAACCTAACCTTTCCTAATTTAGTATTTATTGTAATCTTTAAGTTTATAACTTAAACTTTATGAACTGGTTTTTTCTTAATTGTAATTATAAAATAACTAATAAAAGAATTTTAAGAAAGTATGACTTTCTAATAAATTACAAAAAAAATAAAAATAAGTTTTAACATTATTTGTTTTAATGTACATATTCCGTCCTCTCATCGACCGCGTAAGACTAAATAATATCAAGCACTGATTTATTGCAATCATGATTACTATTATTGTATGCAATCCATTGCCGAAGTAGATTATGAATCAGAATTATATTAGAAATGAAGCGATCAATGTATGTGTTGAAGAGATTGGAACCCTTCATTTGTGTATGGCAATTTGCCAAATATGAACAATATTGGGATACAAGGCCAAAGAAATCGACGGTATGTACTCGGAAATATCAAATCACGTCACAAGAGTAACAGACGATCCCGTGCGAAGTTCACGAGCTTGGCACGGGATTGTATTCGTAAATAGTAAGACCCATAATAGTATTTATCAGCCATACAGTACAATGTATATATCTTAGCAACAGCTGATATCGCGTGTATTAAAATGTGCCACATTCGTGACGTGGCCGAAGATTTTACAGAACATCAATAACACAACAATACAATAAGACACACCGAGCTATAATCACATTGCATTTTATATTTTATCTCATATTTATTATAACATTCATGTAATAGGAACAGATTAGTTATTTACAGTTTATAAACCTTTGGGATGCCTTTTTGATGGTATGCCAATTGATTTAAGCTATCAGGATGAGACAGAGAGCAGAGTTAAGTTCTTCTAAATTAAATTAATAAGATTTCATTAAATTAATAAGACCCATAATCATATTTATTAGCCACACAGTACAATGTATATATCTTAGCAACAGCTGATATCGCGTGTATTAAAATGTGCAACATTCGTGACGTGGCCGAAGATTTTACAGAACATCAATAACACAACAATACAATAAGACACGCTGAGCTATAATCACATTGCATTTTATATTTTATCTCATATTTATTATAACATTCAAGTAATAGGAACAGATTAGTCATTTACAGTTTATAAAACTTTGGGATGCCTTTTTGATGGTATGCCAATTGATCTAAGCTGTCAGGATGAGACAGAGAGCAGAGTTAAGTTCTTCTAAATTAAATTAATAAGATTTCAATAAATTATTAAGACCCATAATCATATTTATTAGCCACACAGTACAATGTATATATCTTAGCAACAGCTGACATCGCGTGTTTCAAAATGTGCAACATTCGTGACGTGGCCGAAGATTTTACAGAACATCAATAACACAACAATACAATAAGACACGCTGAGCTATAACCACATTGCATTTTATATTTTATCTCATATTTATTATAACATTCAAGTAATAGGAACAGATTAGTTATTTACAGTTTATAAACCTTTGGGATGCCTTTTTGATGGTATGCCAATTGATCTAAGCTGTCAGGATGAGACAGAGAGCAGAGTTAAGTTCTTCTAAATGAAATTAATAGGATTTCATTAAAATATTTATTAGTTAGATAAAATATTTTGAAATGAATTATTTTTTAGTGTTAGTGTATTTGTCACACTACACCTCGAGACACTTATGATTTGTATGCATCGTAGTCGATAAGTAATTACAGAGAACAATTGTTATAATCACAACAAGCTTTAGTCCGTCGTGAACACGATCTATAAATAATAGAAATGTAAAATAATTCAAGTCAACCTATTACAAATGTTACATTCATATGCACGTTATGATCTTGGAAAATTCTAACAAAATAAATAAGTTTTTTTTGTACAAAAAAAAAATTGTTTTGTTTAACAAAATATAAAAATAAAGCAATTATCATGAAGCTTAATTAACATGATCGATGAATATAAAATAAATTTAATAAATATATTATTAGAGCATCCCATCGTGAATATTTTATATTACAATATATTAAATAAATTTTATCAAAGATCCAAATTAATAATCGACCTACAATGCGAATTAAAATAAATTTTTGTTGGCTGCAATCCCAGTGATTTACTTGAAAGTAAGGAAAGCTAAAAAATTTTATCACACACGATATTTTTCCGTAAATATAATATATACTCAAAGTTATGTCTTAAAGGGAATAGACGTCAGCCGTGTAAGTGTTACTTTTAAATTATTGACTATAATTAACTATGTAGGCTGTCTCGTCATGGTTACTTTACAAAACAATAAATAAAATTTATATGTTTAAAAAGATAAAGAAAAAGAAGCTGAGTTAATTAACCAGTTTTTATGTTCTTGTAGTCTTCCATTACACAATACATTTTTTGATTACAGAATTCATGTTTCCATATTACAATATTTAATTTATTTGCGTACCTGGAAAAAATGTAAATGACAATCAAAAATCAAAATCAAATTCTTTATTGAAAGTAAGTTTTATACCATGTATATATCCATTATAATTTTTTTTATTATCAAAGCTACCACCAGTTCGGAAAGTAATTTGCAACGGACACGAGAAGAGCTAGCGACAGCTGGTTAAACCTATCTCGTAAGGAATCCCAAGGGCCCACATTTTAAATTGCACGGATAGCTCTCTTGTGTGAAACAAAAAAAGTACTTATATCAGCCACGTTACCCCAGAGTAGAATACCATACGACATAATGCTTTTAAAAAACCTATAATAAATTACCTTGACAGTAGTCTCGTCAGTAAGGGATCTTATTATTTTAATAGCATACGCGGCAGAACTAAGTTTATAAGCTAACCCACTAATATGAGGATCCTACTGTGGAAGCTAAACTAGGGGCACCAACAGACCCTCAATTTCGACTCGATCTCGATCTCGGGTGCCGTTTGCATATTGAGCGAAGCGAGCCAAATGTAATGACTCATGGTTGTGGACAATATGTCGGTAATGTAGGAGATTTCATTGTTTTGATTTTTTCCTATTCACCTCAATGGGATTTTTTTCCCATTCACCTCAATGGAATATCAGTTTTTTGACGATTATTCCTCGACGACATGACATTTTTCATATATTTTTTTAAAACCATCACCTAATGTGTGTCTTTTTTATTGCAAAATTGCATAATTTTCCGTCAAGTAGTTTTTGAGTATATTCGTGACAAAAAATGTGTAAAAGTCTCCAGTAGAACGCTCCGCTCAACTATCTACAGTGATGCCAAGAAAAACTATGGATCCAACCACTTCCACCGCTTTCTCGTTTAGTAGTACATTATTTGGCACCTGTTAATACAGTAAGAGTTGTAAATCTAAGAAGTTTGGTCTTTTTATTATTGAGTGACAGGTGCTTAATACGAAACCAATGCACTTTTTCAGAGAGATCTTTGTTACATCGTCATACTTTACCTGATGTAAACTGAATGAGGTAAAGTATGATTTTAAATATGAAAGAAGTATCATCAGCACACCATATTATCTCATTATGTTTGTCTACAAAACTAGGCATATCATAAATATATGTTTGATTATAGAAATATAATCAAGGAAGAGAAGTCGGCCAAAGATTGAACCTTGAGGAACCTCAATATAAATCGGAACATTACTCGATCACTTTCCGTTGACTAACACGTTAACAACCCTTTGAATTCTACTATATAACTAAGAAATCAAAAGTTTGAGATCATTGTGCCTAATGCCATAGTAGTTTAAGTTAGTGACCAATGTTTGATGCTGAACTCAATCGAATGCCTTGGATAATTCACAGAATACTCCAGAAGCCTCATGTGATTCATGCCGGACCTCGAATATATGTCTTATAAGAATGACACTAGCATCAGTAGTAGGTAGATTTTTGTGGAAACAAGCTATTTATTTGTTATAAAGCAATTAATGTTTATTACAAGTAACTTATAATTGATTTAACATGAGCTTTTTTAATATTTTACTTAGAGAAAGTAATACCGATATTAGTCTCTAATTTGAAGGGTTTGAAGCATCATTATTACTTTGCTATGTTATATTAGGTCAGGAAATACCCCACCTGAAAAACAGTCGTTGAAAATAGTTATTATTGAGCCAATCTCCTTTACATATTATCCCCATAAGTCGGAGGAGGAGTAATAAGGTATTTTTAATGTTTAATGTCTTATGTTTAATGTAAATGTCTTTTGATTCAATTTATTATTAATAATATTTTGTTACATTTTTGATATTTTTTTAAGTAAATATTCAGGGACAGCAGGAGAAGAAACTAAAGAAGAAATGGAGTTGTTGAGTTGATGAAAGCTGATTTTTTTTTTATTTTCAAAAACAGATGCAACCTTTTTATCTAAATCTATCACTTAGTTTTATGTAAAAAGTTAAATGGGACGCGCAAACTTTGCTTTTACCAGATTCGCACTTTATGATATTCCAGGTAATATTTATTTTATTTTATGAGTTATTGATTTAATTTTTTTATGTATATTAAACAAAACTTGCTATTAAATGATTGCAAATAATTCCTAATATGTTGAGAAAATGATACAACAATTAAATTCTCTTCCACAGTAGAGGTCATACAATTGCTGTCTACTCTTGTGAATTTCTGGGGTCGCCTATTCATTCTACGATAGGTGATTCCTCAAAGTGTGAGTTTTGAAAGAGAAAACAAGCCTAAATTCAGAATTAATTAACTTGAAAAAAATGACCCTAACTAGCTATCTAGTGATGTACAAAATTAAAGAACAATTTGTGATTTTTAAACCAATGCTTCTTAATACGCGTCATATGATTTTCATTTGTTTTCGTAAAGAGCTCAATTTCAATTACTGTATCTAGCATTCCTTGAATATTTTAAATCACCAGGTGTACAAAATTATTTACAGTACTTTTATAATTATTATGTCTAAGTAATGGAATGTTTTTTCGTGAATAATTAATTTATTGTCAGAGAATATCTCCAAGATCAAGAAATTGATTTTACTGCGAGATTGCTTGTTATATAGAGTAACTAAATTATTAATTAATAAACCATGTTTACAAGATCGATGTTCACTGATGCTTTTCTTGTTCGATTCCAGAAAAAGTGGCGTGCCTGTAAAGAAGGTATTATTTTGGAGACTTCGTTTATAAATATAGAAAAGAGTAAAGGAGATACTCGTAGTAGACCGCCTTGAGTTACACCAGCAGAAAGAACCGTCCAATGAGAAGAACTGTCATCGGATTTCACAACCTACCGACGCTCTTAACGATATGATTGAAATCAGATTAAAATGGATGGAGATATAGAGAAAGTATATAGGGTTTTAGATTAGAAGAAAAATGTATATTTAATAGATTTAACACTAAACCTACCAAGTACCGGTCAAATTGACCGTTCTTAAACTTTTGTAAAACTTACACATTTTTAAACGTTATAATATCGCTATCAAACTACATGACAATTCTTAGAATATGCATATAATATTTTCTACACTCTTTACTTTTAGTTATTTCCATTATTATCTGCATTATATAATAAAATAATTTTTAATTAACGGTCAATTTGACAGCGTGCGGTAGGAACAGGTGTACAAGAATTGTCGGTAGGTTTAGTGTTAAATCAACTGTATCATTGTCAAATAAATATGTCAAATTATTATAATTAAAAGACATTTTATTATGAAAATGTTCAATAAAAGCAGTAGTTTTATTAGCCGCACATTTGGCTGAATTAAAATCTAAATAATAAGATAGCGCATTTGATACCAGTTTAAAATTATAGTAAGATAGGATATACTTATCAGATGTCACAACCAAGGTATTTGAATTCAGATACTAGTCTATCAGACTAGTATCTGAATTCAAATACCTTGGTCATGTTGTGGATGAACGCCTGGGTGATGATAGTGATATCGAGCGGGAGCGCAGGGCTCTGTCAGTTAGAGGCAATATGTTGGCTGGTTTACATGGTGTTCGATACAGGTAACATTAATATTATTTAAAGCCTATTGCCAGTCCTTTTACACGTGCAGTCTATGGGAGAACTATACGTGGCAGACATATAGTGCTCTGCGTGTTCAGTACAACAATGTTCTTAGGGTTTTGTTGAGGAAGCCTCGATACTGCAGTGCATCGACAATGTTTGCTGAGGCTCGTGTAGACGACTTCTATGCGATAATACAAAAGCGGGCGCGACAAGGTTACTAAACCTGTCCAACAACCTCCTCAGCACATTGGCGTTAAAGCTAGACGGTCCCCTCTGAAGGTCCTGAGATGGTGCACACGTAGCATCAAAGCGTAGCGTATACTGACTGTACCTGACTGTACGAGTAAAGCGTTGAGTTATGTGTATTAATATAAAAGAAATATTGTAATTAGAACGATAATTTTGAAAGATGGGTGTGAAATTAATGGTCTTAACCTGAATGTAGATAAGACGAAGGTTCTGATATTTGAAAGAAATGAAGAAAGAACAGAATGTAAGATCAACGTGAATGATAAGATAATAGAACAAGTGAATGAAGTGGTATATTTGGGAAGTATGTTTAGCAGAGACGGAAGATACGAAATGGATGTGGAAAGACGTATTGCTGTCGGTAACAGAGTCAATGGTGCTTTGACTGCATTGTTGAGACGGCAAAACGTCAGTATAGCTGCACGTTTGGCTGTACACAATGCAGTTTTGCTACCGACGCTGTTATACGGCAGCCAAACGTGGGTAACACAGAAGAAGAATGTAAGAAAGATGAATGCTGTGGAGATGCGATCTCTTCGCAGAATATGCGGAGTCAGTCTAGCTGATCGAATCCGCAATGAAGAGATCCACAGAATGGCAGGTACTAGCGAAGATGTCACGGTGAGAATGAAGAAGAACGTGCTCAGGTGGTTTAGGCACGTTGAACGAATGAGTGATGAAAGAATGGTAAAAAAGATTTATATGGGAAAAGTGAGCGGTAAGAGAGACAGGGGGAGGCCTCGAGTGACCTTCGAAAACACAGTAGCTACGATACTGGAGGAAGGTCACGTAAAAAGCATGAGGACCCCCCGGAGGGCATGTATGAAGAGGTTGATGTCTGTGGCCGAGGCGAAAGAGGTATGCAGAGACCGTAGCGTTTGGCGCTCCGTCGTCTCTGGCTACCCCGCAAGGGATATGGCGTGAAGGTAAATAAATAAATAAATAAATAAATAAATAAACGATAATTTTTATTAATTTTATTTTATTTCATTTCTTTTATTTAGAAGTATTTTATGATTTTAATTTAATTTGATTATGTGTTTTGAATTTAATTTAAATTTTATTTTATGAATTTTATTTATTTTGTGCATTTTATTAATTTTATTTTTATTTTTCTGTATTCTTTGAGATTGTTATGTTGAATGTACTAACATTAGTTACTTAAGTTAAAATGTTACTAACACATATGGATGAATTATCTGAAATAAATTGATTTATTATTATTGTTATTATTTAACTGTCAGTTGTTCCCGCGTGATTTTGTTCTGCGTTACTTTGCATGCATCATTACATGTTTCGAATTGTTAGAGAACTTGCGTCAGGACACATTTTGCCAGAATCTCAGTCGTTTTTTATATTATTAAATAGATTTAGTCTGCTTATATCTGTCCCAGTATTAGTTGGCAGTCATAGCTCTGTTTATTAGCTTTCTTACCTTTTGACGTAGTATTTTCAGTTCCGGTCCCCACCAGGAGTCATCATAATTTTGGTATATCTGCATATTTTCTTGTTATTGTTTTTTTAGTTTTTGAGTGATGAGTCTTTAAAGGAGACCCAGTTAGTTCTCCGGCGATTTCTTCTCGATGGTGAAGGTGTTATGCTTACCTTTATCTCGAAGCTCATCAACCTATGATCTTCAATAAAGTTTACTGCTTTACTAAAGTCAGGTGTTAGTGTCAATTATTGTCCAATTAGACGGATCTTAAATAAGTGTGATCGCCTTGTTGTGTTTCTGCAACCACCTCGGCAGTTAAGCCATGGGAGTGCGGCTGTGGAGGAGATTGACCTGAATAAGGTGAGTGCTTTGAAAAAGGGTTGCTATGTTGTGACTTTCTTGACCCCTGAGAGGAGTGTATTGTGGCTACTAGAGGAGGGGAAGTGGTTTGGTGAGTTAGGGTAGTAGGTTATTAGAAACTAAATCTTGTGCTTTGAATGGAGTAGAAGATACCCTTCCACGGTCCGGGGCTCATACTTCAACCGTCCGTCGCTCTCAATCAATCCCTCTGAAAAACTAGAAACTTTAAATTACGTTTCTTTTAAATAAGATCGATTAATTCATAATAAATAGTATTAATAAGCTACAATACAATACACACAATAAAAAACTGCCCGGATATTTTTTTTTAAATTATTAATAATTTAACTTCCCTTTTAATAGTATTACAATTTATTGTAATAAGGTAGGTAATTTAAAACTAGGTAATTTTAAACAGCCTGCAGTAAATGAATAGCAAATATATATTCTGTAATAATATTATGATATATTATTATTTTTAATTTAATTTCTACATACATTATGTTAAGCAAATTAATAAATAAAATAATAAATGAACATCTTAAAGAACCGAAATATCTTCCTCCATCTTCCTGCCCTTATCCCACTGATCCTTCTGTTTCCACTGTTTTTTCCTTCTAACTCTTCTGTTACTCGTCATCTCTGTACATACTCCCTTCTTCTCCATATCGTTTTTCACGCAATCCATCCATCTTTTCTTTGGCGGTCCTCTACCTGTCCAACCTTCCACTATACATACTTCCCAGGTTTACTCGTCTCTTTCAAAGCTTACCACATCACATTTCATTCCAACTATCATTCAAAGATTTTTTTTTACACTACCCATATTTATATTTAACATTTTATTTATTTAACATTTATATACACACAAAACATATAAAAAACAGAGTTATTTAAAGATTCGTACAAAGGCACTGCTTATTTCAAAATGAAATCTCTTCCAGCAGACCTGTGAAAGGAGAGTAGAAAATGAAAGGCAATAAAAGTGCGCACCGCATACAAAATATTTGAAAATCAAATAAACATAAAATTACAAATACAAATATAATAAATAAAAATTTACTAATTATAATAATCTATATAACTATAATAAATAAAGTTTTAGATAAATAAACACTTACAAATACGTTGAATATATTTACATCTATATAGAAAGGTAGTGTTCGATGACTCGTTTTTTAAAGATTGTTACAGACTTAGAATTCCGAATATTGAAAGGAATTGAGTTCCATAACCTCACTGCTTGAACCGTGAAAGAATGAGTATAAATTTTACTTTTATGTGTAGGAAATTTGAGGTTCGTTCTAAGATGTGGTCTACACGGAGATTCGGAATTGTGTACAAAAGAGAAGCGATCGCGCAAATAACGTGGAAAAGTGGGGTTAAAGAGAATGTTGTAAAGAAGACATAAAATGCGAGTATTTTTGCGAAAGCGAATTGGGAGCCACTTAAGCTTTTTACGAAAGTTGGAAACATGGTCAAACTTTTTCAATCCAAAAAATAAATCTGATGGAGAGATTTTGCATACGCTCAAGTTTATTAATAAGCTCCTCTATGGCATCCAAATAGCAGGAATCGGCGTAGTCAATAATAGGCTGAATGAGAGTTTGAGTGAGGGATATTTTGGTTTTCATAGGTAGGAAGTTTTGGAGACTCTTCAATGAATGAAATGCATAATGCACCTTGCGGCTCACCTCATTAACTTGGGTATTCCAAGATAAGGAGGAATCCAGAAAGATGCCTAGGTTTTTAACAGAGTTGGAGAAATTGATTACAGTGTCGTTAAGAAATAAGGGAGCAAGAGTAGGTAAGGAATTAAGTTGATGTCGAGTATATATTATTATAATTAAATCTGTCACTCTTTTTTTAGCTTTATTCGTACATTCTTCCTTCTTTAACAAATACCATATTATTTTAGGTGGGGGTCGTTTCTTGAACATATTTTTACGCACTAGATGTTTAATTATGTTTTTGTTTTTGTGAGAATACACTTTCGGCTGGCAGTATTTTGCGGTTTTTGACGCAATTGATTTTATTTCTTATTATTAAAAATAATCTATCTGTGTCATATGGCGGTCACTTTTGTATGTAATTAACCGAAATATACTTTGAACTATAATTACAATAAGACTAAAATTTTATAAATCGTACGTGATTAAAGGTCACAAGTTAAATACAGAGAACATTGAGAATGGAACAAGTCAGGGGCAACAGCTAGTAATAAATTTTATATTAAAAATATTTTATTATACTCTCAATTGCTTAGTTGATATCTACAGTAAATATAGTTCGTTGTTCGTAGGAGTATAGCTCCAATTTGTATGAGTAAGTAAGACTAAGAGCCCTCTTTTACAAATGCCAATATTAGGTAAATCAGTGAGGCCGAAATATTATTCTTTTTTATACACCCGTTTAAAAATTACTTTAAGAAATCTATTTAAGTATATATTATATTAACAAATATTTTCTCTTTATGATATTTCCGCATAAAATATGTTTATTTCAATTTATTGTTTTTAATATTTTATTGAATTTTTCATTGAAGTAATGACAATTATTAATTTTTGTGACTAACTTTTTTAGTATCGAATCCCTAGTGTAAAGTAGATAAGCCCTAGTAACCGGAGAAGGTAAAAGTAGAAAGGAGACAATTATATAATAACTTCCTTGTTCCTAATTAGGTAAATGCTCGTAGAATCGTCATCGTGTACATCCGGCCTAAATACATCAATGAGTTGCCTTTGACACGCCGCTATTGGCTTGGAATGAAAGGAATCAGTCAGCGCCTGGAAGAGTTTGTACAAGATCATTATAGCTTTGAGTTGGTACTCAAAGCTAGAGTGGTCTCTACGTACTCTACAATAATAAAAATCGAGTGCTTCACCATTTCTACATATTTTCAAACTAAATTAGCTTATAATTTAGTTTAGTTAGTTAATTTTCCTAAACCATCAAAACAACTAAGAAATAGTCGAATATTATTAATGGTAATATGAAAAGTAATAATACGATAACTATAAAAATATTCTTTTTAAATTTATTTCAATAACCTCTTAATATTTAATTTCATAATTAAAACATTTTTTTTTTATTTATTTATGAAGTAGCCACGGATATCTACAACATTAAAGCAGCCATAGAAGCATTGCTAAGG
The DNA here is from genome assembly GCA_918358695.1 of Melinaea menophilus ssp. n. AW-2005. Lineage (NCBI taxonomy): Eukaryota > Metazoa > Arthropoda > Insecta > Lepidoptera > Nymphalidae > Melinaea > Melinaea menophilus. The sequence continues at coordinate 37,207,158 of OU911038.1, read as the reverse complement.
GTGACGAAAAAAAGAATATAAAGTGCTTGGCTACAAGTAGGGAAGTAAAAGGAAGTTATTAAGCTTACGGTTCTCTAAAACTTGTCCCATGGGAGCATGGCAATATGCCGAACCAGTGGCAGAACCGGTGAAGCCTAATAACCACGAAACAACAAAGGATCTGAGTAGAAACATATTTAAAAAAATGTAATGAAATAAATCAATTCTCATGTTTAAGTCGTATTGTTTCGTAATAGTATATAGCTGTCGGTTTCTGTGTGAATGAACTTCTTTACAATAAAAATGAAAGGAATAAATAAAATCATTATTTAATAATATTTATTATAGAATAAATAAAAAGTATTTACTTTTAACAGCGATTAAATTTCCTGTCGTATGAAATACTAATCGTAAATTCCCAAAATCAATAATACGATAATAATAATAATATGAACTTGTTAATTATAAATAAATTAGTAGCCTTCAATGGTATATAACATAACCTCTATTTTATCTTTCAATGATGACAAATACTCGTATTACTCAAAGTTATTTTATTTATTCATGAGACATACAAATACTTTGCTGTCGGTTAAACATTATTTTCATATTTATTTAATTTAATAACCTATTAATAAAATAATAAAACCTTATTTTCAAGTATATCTTAAGATTCATAAGTACGAGGGGAGCTAAAAAGCAAACTAAACTATTAAGTACATAAATGATTATTATTCTATATTAGATGCGGAAAATTGGACTGCTATCTCCACATCTTTGGTATCTATGTATCTGATTGTCTTACTCAAATGTCCTCTGAAGACCAGAGGCCTCTTTTCGTGGCCCCTAGCCATTAACCATATAGAGACTGACTTTAATATGAGATTAGAAAATAAAGTATCTATTTTTCTATCAATTTGCCATCTCATAATATTTTAATAATTAATAATGTATTTAATCAGTTAGAGAATCTATACTCGGTAGTTATCGTTTTTAATTTTATTGAATTATCCATAAAAATATATTTATCAATCTAAGAAATGAAGATATTGCAAAAATTAAACTTATGTGTAATAAATTGTGTTTAAAATTATAAATATGTTAATTTTTAGCCCTCGACTACCACGCCCTGTCTGGTATAAAATGAATTAGACTATAAAAAAAATATTTTGTTCAATAAAATCTTTTTTTATTCTTATAAGCAATAAATGCTTTTAAAGATAAAAAACTTGAAAGTGAAAAATCTTCTTTGTGTGTAAAGAACTCTAGGTTTCATGAAAAATCTTGCAGGACTAAGGTTCTTAAATTCGAGAACAAAAAATCAGATGTACCGATAATACAAATAATACAAAACTATTTAATGTTATATTATAATGTAATGTCTAAAATTGTCCACATCGTAAGAATAGTTATTATCGTACCCAATTACAATGTTAGATGATATGTTACATTATTAAGGTTATCTCGCTATCTTCTAAAGTCAAGATCAGAGGGTTATGTTATGAGTTCTAATGGTATAACTAGCTCTGTTTGAAAATTTATTTATTAATAATTTAAGAAATACTACATATAGTTTTTAGTTTTACGTTTAAAGAAGTTATTGTTAGAGTTACTTACAATACAACTAGAGGAGACAATTATATGAATATATTATAAATATCCGATTAATAAATATGTAATTGTGAGAAACTTGTTTCATTTCGTGAAATAGTTTTCTGTTGCAGGGACTGCGCTATCGATGTATTTACAATAAAAATATATAAAAGACGTTGAATGAAATAAATCTCATAAAATTATCCTCATTTTATTTAATCAATTTAAAACCACTTTCATTACTTTCGTACTCGTAACAGTTTATATTCGTTTAACTTTGAATAATTTTAATATAATTGTTTTCCTCATCATTGACATAAAAAGCAATGTCATATTAATATTGACCTAATTTAATTTATTAATTGTTTTTTGTTATTTCTTAAGGTTACGAGGAGCATTGAAATAAATACTTTGCTTAAAATATAATGTTAAGACTACTGCGTACTACTTTTGATCGATGACCTGTACTTCGTCCTCAGTCTGTCACTTAGGTATAAGTAAGCTATATATAATCGCTTATATATATATATATATCTCTCTGAAACCATTTGACTGATTAACTTAAATTTTCCAAAGTTGCTTCTTTCGTCACGCAAACGTTTACTAAGAACGGATTTTACGGAATTCCTATCACAACGGATTTCAAGTTTTTGCATTTCGCCAAGTTTTAAACCTGTAGGAGCTATACACTTAACACGGGTGTAAAAGTTACTATAGTAACGGTTACTATAGCAACGGTTACGATGACAACGGAAAATATGACAAAGGTTACCATAGCAACCTAAGTTCGCATCCAAATTATTGGTGTACCCAGCGAAGCGGGAGGGAATAAGTTAATGGTATATCATAATCTAATTAATTTATAATAGTAGTACGTATATCATTTTTATTTTTAATATTATTATCGTTTTTGTATCGTTTTCTCTAATACAACCACGTTTACTAATACAACCTTTAAAAATATAATAATTTCCGTGACAGTGAACGACAATAGACCGTTTTTTCTCCGCTATTCAAGTGAAAGTATTTTTTTTTCTTTTATTTTTCTTTCCTTTTTTTATTATAATTATTACAATTGGTATTTGTTAGGGGTGGCATATAGGTAGAAAAGTAACTAATTTGGGGTTAATAAATGAAAAATAAACTAAAACCATAATAGATTTATAAGATTTACCAGTTTATATGATTTTAAAGACCATATTCTTTGGCAATTTGTGTTCTATGGTGGTACCACTCTGATATAAACTATCAAGAAAAAAACTGGGCAAGTGCTATTCGGACTCGCCTACTGAAGGTTACAAATAGTTTTGGAGTTAAGTGTCAAACTGTTTTTGAATTTCAGCTTCCAAAATATTTATTTATTATAAATAACTGAAATAAGTTTTGAAATACCCTTCTCGAGCATTTGATATGATACCTAACTTGAACTAGTTAACTAGAAGCCTTCGTTATAATTTAGGCAATACTTTTCCTTAAAATTTCACAGTTTTAAGTCAATGGGGAGTTCTCTCTCTCTATCAATTCTGATTTACTTGAGAGTGTAGAATAAGTCGTTTTTGTGGCATTAACGATTGTGCTAATTATACGTGTATTTGGAAGTTTTCACAGCTTCAAAGAGCTTTAAATATTAGTATGTAGGTTTTAATTTAAATTCGATATTTTCACACTATCCGAAATATAGGGTTTTGACAGATGGACTGTTACCTTATGGAACCCTGTACACATACATTTGTAACTTAATAACTGAAAATATTTTTCTGTACTTATGAAATAAAAAAAGTATTTTTATAACATATAATATTAATATAACTACAAAATATATGGAACAATAACTTTTTTTTTCTACTTATGTTTTTTATTTCACCAGTTTATTATTACACTACTTTCCTCAGTCAAAATAACGACACCATGTTAAATTAATTACTGAAATTCATTATTCTGCGACAGTTCATATTTTAGATTCAGTTATAGTTAATATTAGCCCTTAATCCCGTTGCAAAAAGATATAACCAGGTCACACATGTGTATCACATCACCTGACATGCAATTGTTCTTCTTATTTCCTTATTATAGAGGTCGTAATTGTCTGTTGCATCCAGTTTTTCATCACTCGTCGAATGGTAATAGTTATGCGAGTAGCTATAATTAGGTAGTCCGTGCCTCATGTCCGTGGAGTGCGGACCGTTCTCTGGTTGATCTTATTACATTAGAAATTATTTTACGAATTAATTATTAATTAATTTATATATATTATTTAGACTTTATTTTTATTTGATACATTATTTACAGACAGCTTTAATTATAAATATTTTTAATTAAACAATGTCAGTTACTTTAAACAGTTGACGGAATAATAAGTACATAAATATTAAAAATAAAAAATGGAAAATAACAGTGACAATAGTTCATCAGACAGAAGTCTGGAAAGATTAAATGAGGTCAGAGCCTTCATAGAGGCAAGCAAAAGAAATACTGAGAAAGCTGAGGAATTGCAGGTGGATGCTGAGAAAAGTCTAGCGAAGCTCAATGAAGTCGTGTTTGAAGATGCTTTTGAACTTACCGGTAAGTGTCACATGAATATATTAATTAGATGCTAATCAAATCTCAAATATGGACCAAAAGAAAAGTGTTTTTGGTTTGTAGTAATACAATGTTATATTTTTTTGTAAGTGAAAAGAATGTCGCTTGGGAAAATATTTCAAACTAATTAATAGTTTCTGTCTGCGGCGAAATAATATTTTCTCTATATTTGCAACTCTCTACTATTGTAAATCGTTTTAGTTTACGGATTCTTCTAATCCTAAGGTTGTCTGGAAGATATCGTTTGGCGATAAGACTGTCTTTTGTATGGTTCTAATGTTTATTTCTTTGTTTTCTTTTGTCAGTTTTTATGTCAAGATCATAGAAGCTAACTAATAATTTCTTATTACTGTTTAAAATGTGATTATTTTCCTTTGATTCAATTGAATTAACACATACACACATTATTTAATGTATAATGTATAAGCCTTGATAAATACGTTTGTTTACTTAAAAATATATATTTTTGAAATAAATCATACTAAGAAAAAGCAAATCAATAATGAGTTAATTGAAAATAATATTAATTTCATATAAAAAAAAGGATTTTGAAAATCGTTTTTTTATTTAATAAACCAAATAAACAAAGTAAGTAAAAGGAGAGTAATAAATGTAATTTTAAAGTCAATCCGTTTTTGTTTAAAGATATATATGATACTTTATTACATGAGAATGCAGTCTTCAAGTTCAAGGTGACTCTTACTCGTAACTCGTAACTCGTAACTCGTAACTCGCCAGACCTCAATACGTGTCGTCCTACTAAAATAATTTCATTTTAAACCTGTTTCTTGATTCATTGTATTATGACATAATCTTGTATTTGAAATTGCAAATACATCGAACACGCTACATATTTTGAAATGGAATGGAATAATGTTATTATTTTAGTAGTTTCAGTCATTTAAGATTTATACATCATAAAAAAAAACATATTATATGCAAGTAACGTGACACTATCGGTCATTGACCCCAGATACATGCTCACAAACACCTGAGTTACATTATTTATCCATTACTCAGCTGTAATTTGATAATTTGATATGTATCTTGAACAATATAATAATTAAGATCTTTAAACATATATCAGTTTATCAAGAGACAAAATGATAAAGCTTAGATAATATCATATCAACATGCAATTAAAATGGCATTTAGGGCATTTAAAAGTGATTAAAAATTTAATCACAGTATTTCCTAAATAATATATAGTTACTTTATAATCCACTTTTAATAAACAATGTACATTTCATGAATCGGTCGAGTCGTTTAGAAATTAAGAAAATAAAACACACAACATATTTAATGATTTTCTTTGAAATATTCTATATATTTTATTTATTTATAATATATTTTTATCGTAATAGATAAGGCATACATTAATTATAATAAAAAAGGGAACAAATAAGGAAGTAATAAATGTAATGCAGTAGTTTCTTTGACACGGACGACGACCTGAGGTCCGTGACCGATATTAATATAAGTGTATTATAATAAGATAGTGAAAAAATAACAAACCCGCAATCAAGCCATTAAAAACTTATAATTTATAATAATAATGTCTTAAAAACAAGGAACGGAGACAGATTTTTTAATTTTCTTCAACTTTATAACCTGAAATGGACATTTTCTGTTTAAAATTAGATTTAATTGTTAACTTTATATTAATTAAGAGAAAATAAATAATATTTTTTAAATATATCAGAGGTTACTTTGTTTTAATATAAACAAACTCATTTTTAATATTATTATTATATTTCGTATATAAAACAAAACAATATTATTTAATTTATCGCTAACCATTCCTTATATAACATTACGGAGAAATAAACAACGTGATAAACATACATATTTCTCCAGGGCACGGCAAGTTCAATCACCTAGTGCTGCTGACCTGTGGACTCATCATGCTGAACGTCTCCATGGAGTCCGTGGGCATGAGTTATGTGATCACGGCCGCGGAGTGCGAGCTCGCGCTCACTTCACAACACAAGGGACTTATCAACGCAGCTGCTTTCATTGGTTAGTACAGTCGTCAATAATTAGGTATTCATTAAAATTATACTAAGTAACTATACCTATAACTATTATTAGGTAGGTGCTTGGTACTTACACTTTTACATACTCAAAATAAATTTATATATATATACTTAGTGCAGTGCATAGAGTAGATGTGCACATCAAAATATAATTTATGATAATAATAAACGAAATATAAGTAAAATTATTTCGCATTTTGACATTTAAACAGGAAAATGTAAGTTTTTCGGAAAAAATATCATATATAAAAATATATTTTTTGATTACAAATTTTATTAAAATTTTTGAATAGTATTACAATTTTTTTTTATCAAATCCATTTATTTAATTGTATATACAATAAAAAGTTTATTTTTAAACGTCTGATTAAGGACATTGTGGGCTTTTATTTTTTTTAGAATGTTTAAATTGTTTTTGTTTTTGTTTTTAATTAGTTGTAATTTTAAATTATTCCGTTGACGTAAACAGTGACTTTTAATCATTCATCAAGGTCATACGACAAATTTAATGACACTGTAAATAAAGGATTTAAACATTTTTATTGTATGTCCTGTACCCATGTGCAATGAAGAGGATAATGACAGAATTCCTTTTTTAAAAATAACTGTCATAAACTATGATTTTCTCTCAATCCCCAGGTATAATTAGTACATCCTTTCTATGGGGATACCTGGGAGATCGCTTCGGGCGGCGGGCGGTGATGCTGCCTGCAATGGTGGCCTCCGCAGTCTTCTCCATAGCGTCCTCTTTCTCTACAAATGTGTGGATGCTACTTATTCTGCGATTCTGTACTGGCTGTCTGTGAGTATGACAATTAACGTATATAATATATATAATATATAATAAAATACGTCGTAAGTTTGGTCACACATATACAGAACAAAAATAATAAATCAGTTTATTTTAAATAGTAAATAAATTCAAGACTCTCTTAATATTTTTAATCGGTCCTTCTTGATAAATCCTAAATGACCCTAATAAAAAATATTTCGGAATAAGGTGGTTTATTTTAAAAGTAGATCTCTTAAAGCTGGTAGATTTAACTATGATTTTGTCTCTAGTGTGTCAGCCTCTAGTGCTACAGTGTACGCGTATCTCGGCGAGATGCACACAGGGTCACGTCGAGCTGCTGCAATAGCCTGGGGATCCGCCTTCATCTCATTCTCATTTATGATACTACCAGGTAATATACTTTAAGAATAAACATATATAAGAATACATAATCATTTCCTATTTACAAATACAGTATAGACATATAACGAAGAAGAAATTGAAGCAATATAATTAATTATGACGTGTACATAATTTTAATTTTGAAGTTAAGTTTAAGTATATCGTATAAAAAGAACTGTCACTATTGTGCAATAGTATCTTTAATATCAATTAAATTATTGACTACTTACACACAAAATAATGTATATATAATGAAAAGTAAACAGTTTTTCAACATATTTTTAATATTGATTTTGATACGAACAAATAATTATATCAAATTAAATATTCTGTTTTGTAAAGTTTTGTTTATATGTTTTAATTTTGTTTTACTTTAAAATTAAGTTTCGATTGTCCTTGATTTTAATAATAACTTTAATATGCATCAGGTGTTTGGTGACTTTTAATATTTTAATATATTCTTAATTCTTTTATTTATTTGTTTACCTCTCGATTAATTCTGCTATTGTTTTTTTTTTATTTATAAAATATCTAAGCAACAACAAAAAGAAACTCATAGAAAAAATATATATCTATCAAAGATGTCAGACAAGATTTGTTAATGTTTAGAAATTATTAGAACTTTGCAACTAGTTTTCAATGTATTTTGAATAGTGTCTACCTTTCGTTTTATTTAACGTATAAATCCATCTCCGCACTGAGACCTAGATTTTCACCTTTCCCGTACGTGAAAGTTGTTTGTTCTACTTTAACTCTCTTAGATACCAGAAAGCAATATATCATACGATAAAACAATATAATTATTAATAAAATCAATTTGATTCATAAAATATCGATCACTCGACTTCCGTAATAGATGAATTGAAATGTGTATTTTAAGTGAAATAAAATCCAAGCAAGTAACATTTTTTTTGTTATAATTAATTAATAACACGAACAAATTAATTTATTGATCGAATATAATCAATAAATAATTGCATTTTTATTGAAATATCTGTTTAGTGCATTGACTTAATAATGATATTAAAAAATGGATAACTATACTTATAATTAACCAAGTTCAAGTTTAAATAATAAATAGTCTGGTGTCGGTGGTGTCGGTCGGCTGCTCGTAACTGGTTTAGCCCACATATAATTACTCTTGAGTTATATGGGGCAATGTCACGAACTAATCTCTTTAAGGAGCTTATTCAATTAGTTTACATTCATTTTATATTAATATTATAATTATTGTGTTAATGTTTGTCTGTTCGTAAGGTGATAAGATGTCTGTCTACTCAATTTAAAACATTAGTGTTAGAAAATCGATGACGACGTAATCATAAAGACGATCTGTTTCTTTTATGTACGTTTGCGTTGATTGTAATAAGTGATGACGATTATCTATATATGTAAGCGATTTACCACTCACTGACTCATCAAATCTCCGAAACTATCGGTACGATTAACTTAAAATTTTACATAGTTACTTCTTGTGTGACGTCCACTAGGAATGGATTTTACGGAATTCCAATCCCAAAGGATTTCATCTTTTTGCATTTCGCCAAGTTGTAAACCTGTAGGAGCTATACACTTAACGCGGGGGTAAGAGTTACTATAGCAACGGTGACCTTAGCAACGGTTACGATGACAACGGATATGGATATGGTTACCATAGCAAATTCACATCCAAATTAATAGTGTGCCCACCGAAGCGGAAGGAAATAAGCTAGTTTAATACAATTGTACCTTTCAGTTTTTATTTCAAACACTTTTTCTAAGATTTTCACAGAAAGAAAACTTACCTATACATTAATGCGTTGTATTTAATCAATAGCTGCGCTAAACCTATATAATAAAATCATAAAAAATATTTCACAAAACAAACGAACTATAAACCCAATTTGTTACAAACTGAACTAACAGTTTCTTGAGTCATTCTGATCACGTGTATGTATAAATGGTGTTACAACTAATAGTAAGAAGACAAATATTGGAAGTAATTGGTAAAGTATATAACAAAGACTCGAAAATTGTTGTTTTATTTTTTATATAAAAAAAATTAAAACAAAATTAAAAATTGTTGTATTACATTATTGATGTCTAAACAAAGGGAGGGAGGGGGGGGAGAGACAATGAATATTAAGTTAAATAATATTTATCATATATACTGTTATCAGTTTCGAGCAAATGCGCTTAAATGTGTTATTGTAACCTTGTTATATAACCTAGTAAATACAATACTGATAATAAATTTTATCAGCAATAATACAATTACTAAATATAGGTCTAGCGTTTTCATATTGACCTAAAATTAACAGACAATACGATTGTCAGATATAAAATATTATATTAAACTGTTATTTTGTTTAGAATTTGTCGTATTTTAAATAAATTTCGCTAAGTAATATATAATAAATTGGCTTATCTGTTTTAGGGTTAGCTTGGTTGATAATTCCTGGGAAATGGTCGTTTCCATTATTTGGTTTCACCATGGTGCCATGGCGTGTGTTTATCTGGTCGTGGTGTGCTCCGGGACTGGTCGCGGCTCTCGCACTCCTCTGGTTGCCGGAGAGCCCAAGATATATTCTGGCCTCCAGTGGTCCTGAAAAGGCATTGCCCATTCTCGCCAAAATGTTCGCCTATAATAAGAATACTAAAATTACAAATTATCCGGTAAGTGATATATATTAATACCCATTATCTGTTAATTATTATCTCTTTTTTAAGTATTTGTTTTTATTAAATCACAATTTTTCAAGTAATCGGGACTGAATCATTTTAAGTATTAAATCAACAATTGATCAACATGAAATTCTACTCATCCAATCATTACTTGTGTGTGAATGTATGTACACACAGTGTGTATTCGTGTGTGTGTATACATTTATATAATTAATATATTTGTCAGGTGGAGAGGATTGTAACGGGCAGTATAGAATCATCGAAGTCCAGTTCGTTCGTGGGCGCGATAAAGAACATCACCTTGTTGTTTCGTCCGCCGCTGCTAAGATGCGTCTTCATCTCACACACCCTCATGTTTGCTGTGTTTATGTTGTGAGTTTACAGTTCTGTAGGTCCACCTGGTTCAAGGTCTAATAAGGGATATAGCCGTAGCCATACTTAAGTCATATAGGAGCTGTGAACAGAAAATCTATAAAAGTCAATTTAAAGCTATAAATATTTTTATAACTACTTTGTCAGTTTATAAAAAAAAGATCAACTTACTAAAGTGCGAAAATACGAGCAAGTAATTTGTAATTCAATTAATGATAAACTAACAACGTCATAACAAGGCTTAATTATAATAATAAACAATTATAGTTGTTTTTATACAAATTATAACACTTTTACCTGTTAAATAAATCACTTATCGGTAAATACAAAATTATAATATTATTTCTTGTTAATGTAAGGTAAATCTTGATAAATAAATATTCTTACAAATGTAAACTGTAACGATTAACTTTAATAGGCCGTTGTTTTTTTCAATGTCTGAGTTAACTTCTCTCCCTTGCTTTGCTCCACTTCCAACGCGTATAATATTGTACCAATTATTTGCAGGTCTAGTGGTTTGTACGTGTGGGTACCTGATATATTGAACAGCATGCTGCACAGTACCAGTGACAAGAGCATCACCATCTGTCAAATAATATATGATAAATTCGAAGCCGCCAGGAATCAATCTGTGAGTTTACTGACTTGTTTGGTATTGATTTGTTAATAATTAAGAATTACAGATGTAACAGATTTCTTATTGGAAATTGGTATTTAAAGAATATATAATTTCACATTATAATTCTCATTTCATTCAAATATTTTACATAAGAAGTGTGAGTGGAAGTCGTTGTGTCGTTGTCTGAGTGATAAATGTTAAAAGCTGGTCACGAGGTCTCTGAGTCGATTCTCGATTCTAGCAAATTTTGCTATTATTATTACAAAATGCTTTAACTTGTCAGGTGCAAGGTTGTCACTCCGAGGTCGCGGTACGCGTGTTCCCGATCTCCATGGGTATGGGCGCCGTGTTCGCTGTCACGTATCTAGCCATCGGAGTGTTTATTGGCAGGATTGGGAAGAAGACATTGTATTGTGAGTCATAAAATCGCAACTACCCCACTCTAAATACCTAATAAAATATAATATAAAATGTTTATTCTCTTTGTCCCCAGCAAGTATAATGGTGGTATGTGGTATTGCTACAGTGGGAGCAGCATTTGTCCCTCAAGGTGGCGCCGCCACCGCACTGCTCATCCTGGCACTGTGCAGCGGCTGTGCTGCCTCCATACTTGCTGCTATTGCTGTTGATGTGTTTCCGACTTGCTTGAGGTGTTTACTCACACACTAATATTTGTATAAGCGACTACTCCTTCCTCAATGGTCAGATACATCACAATTTTTGTACTCCACAGAGCGATGGCGATGTGTGTGATGTACATGGTGGGACGCACAGGTGCTGCCGTGGGTTCCAACCTGCTGGGCGCCACACTCAATATGCACTGCCAACTCGCCTTCAGTATATTTGGGGCTTTTATTGCTGGTTTGTTACTTTATGTATACTTATTAGAATTTAAATGTATTAAAAAAAAATCTTATTTTTATCTAGAATCTACTAAGAATCAACGTTTTAGACAATAAAATCTGATAGGAAAAACATCGTTTTATAAGATATAAAATAGATATGATTATTTATAATATATTAATTAATAATATGTTTTTACTAAAATCATGACGTAAAATTCAATATTACTGATTGTACGGCGGAATTTCTTTAATATCGGTAATAATGACCCAGTTACGCTTATTGTTAACAACGACATCTAGCGTTCAAATTCTTCAACTTATTAGGTATGTGTGACGTCCAGTTTCAACAAACAATATCTCATTAGATTTATTTTTTATTAAATAATTCTATTACTTAGAGCAAAATAGACTGTCAAAAACAGACTGATGACTTACATGATAATGGCATACAGATCCCTGATTCCATCGATTGGTGCCTTTAAGAATAAGACAGTGACGTTTACACTTATAATGGAAAATACTTTTCATGGATATATTTTATTTGTTACAGGATCGACGCTACTTATAATATTTTGGCCAAAACCAGAGAAAATACGAGAAGAAATGGAACAAAGAGGTCTTATCTACTAATTCGGATAGGTTAATAAAATAATCTCGAAATTCCCTGAAAATACAGAATAAGCCGGCATGAGACTGATTAATATTACGTGAGCGTAACAAAATAATTAAACTTTAATGTTATATATAAATATAATATATTAAGTTTTATATGTGTTTTTATTGAACAATCATTATAGTATTTCTAAATCCCCTATTATATTAATGGTTTACTTTATAAGAAAGCACACAACAGATATAGAATAGCGCCATCTATGGAACAATGCATAAAAAAAATTATAAAGTAATTTTGCAGTCCTATTTTAAGTTAGTGCAGATATTTGTAGATGGCTCTATATATTAGAAAAAATGTAAATAGATCATTTTTATTTCTAATGCTATAAATGAATCTGAATTTTGAAATCAAATAGACAGTATTTTAAAATTCTTCCGATAAAGGAGTTTTTTGTACGTTTAGCAAACTATTTGTCAACGGCGGCCATGTTTTTGTTTTCGAAAAAGCATACTTTAGGGTCACCAAATCGATCTGACGATGCGATCCCAGAAATATTGACATCGATCTTTAATTTTTATAAGCATTTTTTAGCAATATATATTTCTATCTGATGGCATTCGTATATTTGAGGCCGTTTACTTGTTCCAGGAAAACAAAAACACAAATTAAAATAAAAACATGTTATTTATTGCATTGTAATTGTGTTTTTACTTTATTATAAGTTATGTCACTTTAACGTTCTTGCGTTTTTCGTTATACAGTCCCAAGTAATTTGTTTAAATCAATTAATAAAGTCTCGATTTTATTAACACTAAACCTACCAAGTAACGGTCAAATTGACCGTTCTTAAACTTTTGTAAAACTTACACATTTTTAAACGTTATAATATCGTTATCAAACAACGTTACATGACAATTCTTAGAATATGCATATAATATTTTCTTCACTTTTTACTTTTAGTTATTTCCATTATTACCTGGGTTATATAATAGAATAACTTTTAATTACCGGTCAATTTGACGGCGTGCGGTAGCAACAGGTACACAAGAATTGTCGGTAGGTTTAGTGTTAAAATAATATATAAGATATAAGTTTCATTTCATAATACATATAAAAGTAGCTAATAAACGGAATCTATTATTCCACTGATTATATTTCATTCACTTTCAATCCTGTTTGTATACTCTGTGTACGTTTTAAAAGTATACTTAAAATGAAAAAAAAAAGCAAAAAAAGAAACAAATAAACACTAAAAGGAGGCGCTCAAAAGTATAAATAAAATGAATTTCTTCGATATGTAATTCAAAAGACAACACTTAAACTCTTTACCTTTGTCTAATTTTCATTAAAATAATATAAGTGTACTAAAATTGTAATAATTGAATAGAATAATAAATAAAAATTAATTAATTTGCGCAAACAGAATTTTTAAATTTCGTTAGTACTAAATTATTTTTATATAATATTACTATAATATTTTTAAATCGTTTTTACCTTTTAGCAATATAGTTAAATATATGTAACATTACAAATCTTTAATATATATTTGTATATATAAATATATATATACTTATATATGCCACATCAAAACCAGTTAACAATAAAAAGGTATGGAAATACTCAAAAGGCTTCTCTTTTATTGTTTTCTAATATTTTTTGCATTTATAAATATTCACTGTTTTTTGACACCGTTAGGTGTGAAAGGGTTGGGGTGACAAGGTCCCATTATTTGACCATTAGAGTTAATGTCAATCCGATTGTCACAGATTACGACTTAACCCTTCAGTATCATCTTGTTAGTCAATAATTACAGTATCACATCCAGATGACAGCAGGTACCCTTTTAAAAACAATTTGCTCTATTTAAGTACTTTGAATAAGATTCTATTATAACTAAGAATTATTTTAAAATAATTCACATTTTTGTACAAATACATAATCTGTGAGGAAGAAGTTATTCTCAAGTAAATAATAATAAAATTAGGAAGTTATAAAGAATCATTAAAATAATAAAAAATAGTAATGTCGACAAAAAACAAATACCTAAGTTACATTTCATTAAAAATCTCAAGAAAAATCAAGTTTCAAGTAATTTTGATAAACGGTTTACGACAAAATAATAGCACGTGGTACGGATAGACTTAAAGAACGCCGCACCACCGACCAACCCTCAGGACAGGTAGGAGTTTTTATCATCCCGTAACTTTATCACTTGTAATTGACTTTATAGTAAAATAGTAAAATTGAGTTCTATGAAACGCTCTTCATAGATGAATAAAATAAAACATATACTTACTGCGTTACCTTTAGATTTACACAAACAAATCCAACATATAATATGTCCTAATGATTATTATATTATATTGACATTTACTATAACATATATTATTAATATATTTCATTTATTGTCGAAAAAATAACAAATTAGTTTTTGTGTAATAACGTTATTTTGAACTTGATGTTTGTGAAATGGCGTTCGAGTTTAATTATTAATTCGGACGTGAACTTAGATTGATTCCTATTTATAATTACTAAAAGCTATATCATCATGCACAGAAAATATTGTCATGATCATGCACAGAGAATATTGTCATGATCATCACAGAGAATATTGTCACGATCATGCACAGAGAATATTGTCATGATCATGCACAGAGAATATTGTCCTAATCACGCACGGGGAATATTTTCATGATCATGCACAGAGAATATTGTCAGGGTCATGCATGGCGATTATTGTCATGAACATGCACAAAGAATATTATCAGGGTCATGCATGGAGAGTATTGTCAGGATCATGCACAGAGAATATTGTCAAGATCATGCATGGAGAGTATTGTCATAATCATGAACAGAGAACATTGTCATGATCATGCACAGAGAACATTGTCATGATCATGCACACAGAATATTGTCATGATCATGCACAGAAAATATTGTCTGTCATATTACAAAATTAATGGTAATTAATGATGTACATACATATAATAAATTGTAAAAAAACTTGGAGTTTCCAAGTTATTAGGGATTTTTATTTTATTAAAAAGTTACCTACAAAGAGTATAATTGTGATTGCCGACTCTTTCTACACATTATAGATAAAGTACGTCTTAAGATCTACGATGGCTGAAAATAGAACACTAGGTAACTAGTTAACATTTTATTAATGAGAAATATCGTCATACACTACTAAAACATCATCAAAAAGTTGAGCCGGACGTAATATATTCGCTTGATGTCGTAGTTATAGGAGAATCGCCAGTCAATGATCATGATAAGAAAAAATAATTTTTAACAAAATATACGCACAAATTTTTATGATACAAAGGCAAACAAAGAAATTATCTAAAGATGATATTAATTCATAAGACTAGCAGTAATATTATGTCAAGTTATTTAGTGTTACCATTACATACCTATATTGTGTTAAGTAGTGTCTAACTATATATATTTAATTGTTTTTTTGACACACTTTTGTACTCTCTTATAATATCAGTTCACTGGTAAACAGTGTATTACCAGTGAACCAGTAAGTATTGGTATCGCCATTGGTATTAATTTTGTTGTATAATAAAGATTTTAAATAAAGTAATAATATTTTTTGGATATCAAAATGTTTGTTATTGTAATAAGCTAAATTCATACACAAGTATTTCACAAATATTGTTTCTAGGACATGAAGGACATACAGACGTCTAAAAGGATATAATATTTTTGGATAAATGATCAAAAGTCGCGAGCAGTACCCAGTTATTTTATAATAAGTCCCTATAATGTAAAATGAACAAATTTCATAAAAGTACTTCCACCCTTCGTAATAGAACCCCAGGGGCGGCGGTGACCTTCACGTTAACTGTTTTGGTTAAAACTGTTGGTTAAACTTTATGAACTGACGAAAGTTCAATCTTCAATATATATATATATATATATATATATATATATATATATATATATATATATATATCACAAATATACGCCAATAAATATATGTATTTTTTATTATATATATTATTAAATAATATTTAAAATCTAATCTTAAGATCTATGGTAGCTAGGTAAATAAAAATCATAGTTTTATTGAAAAAGTATCTAAATTAGCGAGACCTTATCCATCGAAGTAATACTACAAATTGCTGTACCGTTTTTTATGTAACAGTTGCACGTGCGGCGCGTGGTAACGAACCCACCATATGTCACGTGGTTGATTCCGTTACTGTGTTTGATATGGATGACAATTACAAACATGAGCTTATAAATTTCCATTATGGACATCGATTCCTCTCATTGGAGATCTGTTTCGTATGAGTTAGAGTTGGAAGCTCAACCTCTTTTTCCATCTTGCCTCCCTCATTCA
Organism: Melinaea menophilus ssp. n. AW-2005; assembly: GCA_918358695.1. Classification (NCBI taxonomy): domain Eukaryota; kingdom Metazoa; phylum Arthropoda; class Insecta; order Lepidoptera; family Nymphalidae; genus Melinaea; species Melinaea menophilus. The sequence continues at coordinate 37,190,329 of OU911038.1, read as the reverse complement.
GTCAAGACCAATTACCCTCAGATGATAGGTCTGATCGTTCGTCCCTTAAAATATACTGGAAGAACCAAAAGGTATACCATTTGGTCCTGATAAGATCTAATTCACGGTCACTGATCAGAGTATTTTACATAACGTACTTTACCGTTAATTAAATGTATTATAAAATTCTAATTATAAAGTCAAAATGCCCATCACTAGATGGTCAATTTGACCTTAGATTAACTTGATTGATTGATTGATGAGTAATAACTCTTTAAGTAACGTAGGTACTATCTCTAAAATTGGTAAAAAATAGGTACAATATTTTTTCTTTCAACATGGAAATTGAATCTTCTAATACAAAAATGTTATTAATTTTCGGGTATTGAGCGATTTGGTATTTTTTTTTCTATGAAGTGACCCTCTGTCAAAAGTCAAAGACAATAAGGTACAGAGGTCAATTGGGTATATCGTGGGAATTACACCACCTGCCCGTCCGTATGTCTCTTCCATCTTTACTCATGTTCCCATAAGGCACGCTCACCCACCGTGAAGTTACAACCCTTAGGTAAATTTATGCAAAACTTTATTATTACGCAATTTCATGGGGGATGACTTGGTCTTTAAAGTCAAATTACAAAGAAATTTTATTCAATAATAATGTTTTATATTAATTCAACTATTTTATTTATTGATTGACATTATGCTCAGTCTGGGGTCTAAGGTTGGTGGATTACAAAATAATTTGTTAATACTTCAGTGGTACACAACACACACAACACACACAACACACACACACACACACACACACACACACACACACACACACACACACACACACACACACACACACACACACACACACACACACACACACACACACACACACACACACACACACACAGTCTTAGTAAGTTGTGTAAGAAAAGTTAATTCTTATCGAAATTCTAGTGTTACTTTTAATAAATCTATGACTGGATCAGTTCTAAGTATACTAACAATTTACCCAATTAATGAGCTATAACTCCCTTCAAACCTCCCAATTAATCAAATAAAAACAAAAACTCTTTTACACACCAAACTAAGTTATTATAGTTTATTTCGTTAATAAACTGATCAAACAAAGTAGCAAACACTCGAGGCGTCCGCATCAAGGCTACCGTCATAATAACCTGCAATCCACTAAACAAACATCCGCCAAAATCGACGCAATAAATCATTGCACGGTGATTGGTTACACCCCGCTGACGAACAGACCGACGCACCGACACACCGACGAACCTCCGACACACAGACAGTCTACTGCGGAGTTTATACATACCGACTACTTTACTCTTACGGTCAATTCATATGTATTTAATATGATTTTAAATAACATAATAAAATTGCATTTTAATAACATGACGTAATATTGTTTCTTGAATATTAGGAAATTATAAAACACTTATATCTATATCTATATCTATATCTATATCTATATCTATATCTATATCTATATCTATATCTATATCTATATCTATATCTATATCTATATCTATATCTATATCTATATCTATATCTATATCTATATCTATATCTATATCTATATCTATATCTATATCTATATCTATATCTATATCTATATCTATATCTATATCTATATCTATATCTATATCTATATCTATATCTATATCTATATCTATATCTATATCTATATCTATATCTATATCTATATCTATATCTATATCTATATCTATATCTATATCTATATCTATATCTATATCTATATCTATATCTATATCTATATCTATATCTATATCTATATCTATATCTATATCTATATCTATATCTATATCTATATCTATATCTATATCTATATCTATATCTATATCTATATCTATATCTATATCTATATCTATATCTGTATCTATTTTTAAGGTGCTTTAGGTTAAGTAAAAACTGTACCCTTCTACACTATTTATTCTACATGGGATGCGCCCGCACATCGGCGCTTTTCGCCAAACCAATTAAGACAGGCCGTGCCTTATTGGCTTCTAACGCTGTTAACTTGGACTTTTTTATTTCTAATAATGGTTTTATTTCCCAATACGTAATTATCTTAAACACAAGAAGACATGGGATACAGTGTAAATTTGATTAAAGTAAAAAAATAACTTTAATCTCTCACATTAAACGCTGCATGAGAAGGCATTATGTTTACAGATTCTAATGTTACTACAGTCATTACAGTTCGTATATTAAAATAAATTCCTCATGAATGTTTACTGATAAATATTTTTATTCCATAATATTTAAGTGACAAATTTGTCAGTACCCATCTTGTTCTTATTTTAGTTATGTGTTATTTTCTACGAAAATAGATGATTTGAAATGTAAAATAATTATAATGTAAAACTAGACAACGCTAACGAGGACCCGAAAGATATAAAAACAAACAAATATTTATACCAAAAATTGACCGCCAAATTGTTAGTCGAAAATATCTATAATCGGGAATCGAAGCCGCACCTAATAATCAGACATAATCACTTGTTTATTTTTTTATAGATAACATAAAAAAAGCTACTGCGATTTTTGAAATTTGATTTGTTTCTAGCGGTATCTATGGTTATGAAATAGGTAATGTCATGTTACATGTACTAGTAGTCAAACAAGAGTTTTGTTTTTCATCTAATCTAAATACATATCCCTTAATCATACTAAGCTAAGACTATGATGAACAAACAAACAGTCGTATTATAATATTAACTATAATTAAAATAATTTGTCAATAACCGATATTAATATAATAACCACAAACATGCAAACTTCGTAATGACAAACTATTTGTTTAATGAAGTGTGTGTGATCAGCCATTTTGAATAAAATTAAATTTATAGAGATAAATCTTTAGTGTCTTGTAAATAGAATTCAAAATTAAACTTTTCAAGTTCAATATCTTTTAGTTAAAATGAATAGATTTTTTTATAGTAAATATAGAAATATATTCAAAAATGATTTTAACGAACAATACTATAAGACATACTTCACAACAAACAATGGTTTTCAGAGTCAACTATAATTTTGTTTCACAAAATCCTTGCGGTTTGCGACAAAGACAGTTTTTTTTCCTATTTCCGTGCGGTGGCCGGCGCCTGCTCACTGACTTGCAAAACATAATCTGTTTCCGAGTCTATTTGTCATATTATTTTTCGGTCTTTTGTAAAGCAAATATTAGGAGTAATTATAACTAAATGATATTTAGGATGATACTTTTGACAGTGATTCGGCGATACCAAACACTAATAAGGATAAACGAAATATTGTTTTTTTTTTTTTATCGAATCTTCTTGTTTCTATTTATTTTTTATATATTACAGTATATTAAAAATATATATTAAAATGTATATCTGTATAAGTCTCCAGACAGTCGCGAGGTCATCCCGCGACACCGCATTCACATCCCTTTCCCATCAACCTTGAACGGAAAAAAAATGCATTTGAGTTATATAATTATCTTAAGAAATAGCTATTATGTCCCTTACAATACAAAAACTGTTTAAGGTAATAGCATTTATGAAACATCGCGTGATCTTTGTGATGGGGTTCCTTTCAATGTTTTTGTATCGCAAGGGCGAGGTACCGTTCGCAAGAGACTCCACGGAGGTCAGTCGAGGTGTCCCAGATTTCGTTATGAAATAAGGAAGCCTTTTAAATTAATTGTCCACTAATTACGTGACCCACATCTGTTTATTGAGAGTCTCATGTAAGTGTAACTAAAAAACAAACTATACCTAATATTGGATATCACTAGAAGGTTAGGACAGTATGTTTAATTACTATTAAACAAGTAACTATATTAACAATAACAGATACATATATATTAGCACTGTTATATTACATTAATAATGCCCCGCCTTATGTTTTAAATTATATTTTTAATCAATATTAAATATATAGATTTTGATCGACTCCACCAAAGAAATCAAAACGTAATGGACGCATTGAGGAGATCGTGTTGAAATTAGCTCCAGGCTAAAATCAACACCAGTGCATTATCAAACATATTTGAATTAATTTGAATCGATTTTATATTATTATAATAATTGATAGAAATTTTCTAAAACAGTAGGTTTTATTTCTAATTCAGATTTTAGGGTTCTCCAATAATGTTATAATAACTTCTTCACTTTCCTTCGTGTTTGTTAATATATATACTATAGGTACAGTTCAGTGTTTTCACTAGAATTTATATAGGATATTTTTTATTTTAACACTAAACCTACCGACAATTCTTGTATACCTGGTCCTACCGCACGCGGTCAAATTGACCGGTAATTAAAAGTTATTTTATTATATAACGCAGGTAATAATGAAAATAACTAAAAGTAAAGAATGAAGAAAATAATATATGCATATTCTAAGAATTGTCATGTAGTTTGATAACGATATTATAACGTTTAAAAATGTGTAAGTTTTACAAAAGTTTAAGAACGGTCAATTTGACCGGTACTTGGTAGGCTTAGTGTTAAACATAAAAATATTTATTTAATTTTAAAATTAGAGTAGTACAAGAGCGGATATCTCAATTTATTTTTATATAAAAAAAAAAACAAAAAAAAACTGTCAGTCAAAATGCGAAATATTTTATAAGCGAAATACATTTACAAGTTGATTCAAGCAAATAAATCTAATCAGTAAAGATGCATTGTATAGTATGATAAAACACTGATAACGTAAAGGGGGTCGATGCACCTGTATGCTAATGATACAACCGGCTGATCCTTATCAAAATCGGAATAGCATTTATTGAATAGTGAGTGTGACCGTGCAAGAGAATATTTAATCTACACGGCTATTAACATAAAATTATAATTATAAAGAGATTCATGAAATTTCTTATTCCTATATATGAATAAGGCTCTAGCGCAATTATAATAAACAAATACATACATATATATGATAAATATTCAACATACTTAGCTAATTTTTATTTCCTAACAGTTTTTGAGAACATACCAACAATTCCACTTTTGAACGGTGAATAGAAAGATTCCATAAGGAAGTGTCTTGAAGGTTCCGGTTTTATAGTAATTGCGTAACGATTGACATTCCAAGGAAATTGCAGAACTTACACAATGGCGATGCTGGTAATGTCGTTTGGAATCACAAATGTAACATTGCGGTGTTTATAAATAAATTTAGTTTGAGGTTATAATGATAATGAAATGACATTGTTGATAACTCAATGTTAGTTTTTGTTATCTATTGTAATATTAACTATAGTCAGGGTTAGGGTTAAAAATAGTATCACTGGCCTCTAAATTAAAAGTGAAATCAATATTGAAATTATTTATATTTCAAACTATTTACCCGTTAAGATCTGACGTAAGTAAGTTACATAATAATTTATCGTTTATGTGTTATTTCATTGTTGTTATCCAGTTTCCTTTGTCATTCATACCATTGAAGTACCGCTACGTACTAACATACAGATTAAACTAAAAACAAACATACAAAAGAAAAGTCAAAACACGTATACATTGATATGATTTGTGTTAGACAAAACAATTATGTCTAGGTTTCAGAAGAGTACATATAGTAATATATACATCTACATATAGTATTTTATTTAGTGAGCGAAGCGAGCGGAGTGTTTTTCACATTCTTTGTCACGATTAGGCTCGAAAATTATAAAATTTTGCAAGCAAAAAGACACACATTAGGTAATGGTGATAGGTGATAGAAAACGATGAATCATTACACTGGGCTCGCTTCGCTCAATATGCAAACAGCACCCGAGATTTCGCGAGCGCAGCGAGTCGAAATTGAGGGTCTGTTGGCGCCCCTAGTTCATATTTATTATTGCTCAATCCCAAGCCCGATAGTTAACCTCATCTTAAACGTTCATCCTGGGGGAAATTATGCGATATATATAATTGTAATTTAAATGTGTTTGATTTAAATAATACCGGAACACAATAAAAATGGCGGTAATATCCGTCAAAAACACAATAAACCTCACAAGAAGTCTATTAGAGGCGTCAAATCTAACAGCTTCTGTCGACCGCCCTGTAATTTTGCTAATAGTTTAGGAAACTGGCCTATATTCAGACATTTATAATTATATATTCTATTCTTTTGTGATATAATTTTTCTATTTCCACTTCAAATATAAGTTTCATATAGAATCAGCAATCATAATCGAAGGAAAATAAATAGGAAATAGAGATTTTAAAATCTTTTAACAATAAAAAATGAATACAAATTTGATATGAATACAAAATGGCGTCGTTGGGTTTATAAGAAGCGGACGACAGCGAATAATGCTATAAAATCTAGACTTAATAATCGTTAAGTAGGTCAGATTACCTTGTATCTAAATTAGTGATATCCTCGCTTTGGGGGGCCGAGTATTGAATTAACATAATCATATGAATTATATAAACATAATGAAGAGAATCCGTTTTTTGTATGAATATTAATGTCCCATTGTTTGAACAATACCTAATTGAGTGATCGGGAGCCGTCTTAATGCTATGCAATTTATCAATTTGCCAAAAAAATATGATTAATATATTTAGTTTATAATATTATAACCCATTATTTTAATTAAATATTCTATTTTATATTGTGTCTGTTTTTTTTATAATTTATATCAAATATCTTTAAAAACTTGGACCTAGAAATCCTAAAGTTAAAAAGTTATTTTTATATGAATTGAAGAAATTACATTCAAAATATTTTATTGTTAACAAAAGTATTTGTAAAAAACGTTTGTAAAGTGCATATCTATGTATGTATATTAGATAATTCGATATGTCTGAATTGTTGAATGATTTCACTGGAAGTCTTAAATACCGTATTTGAAGATGACATAACCCATCCTGACAGTCGGAAGTGGGTCCGGAACGAAAACATAACGGATCAAATATACTCTTACGATATAGTTTTTTAACAAAAATTATTACACACCACTTACTATTGTCTCCCGTTACGTTTTTTCTATTATACATATAAATAAAGAAATGAAAATAATTAATAATATTACTTATCATGTGGTTATATTGATAAAAACAGTAACAGTAAATAAAAATTACAATTATAACTTGTCGATATTATTTATTTATCTACTGACCTACTAATATATTAATTGTATCAAATAGTATTATATAAAAACATAATCATTCTTAGATATTTTTTATAAAAAGTATTTACTGTGATCAGTTTATCGTTTCAAATTAACCGAGAAACAAATACAAATAGTTTTGAAAATATACAAAAGAACTATATATAAATATTATTCGTGTAAAGTGTAATAGTAACAAAATGTAAAGGTCTTAAGCAAAGGTCTCTGCACCTACATATTTTTTTTCCCGCGAAATTCGAGACGTGTTGAAAGGTTAATGGCGCGGAAAATGATTGTAAAAAACAAAGAGCCGGTAATATTTAGACTCTGTGACGATTCGGATGTCAAAATAATGTTAGAATTTACACGTTATTTAATAAATCAAAGTTTAATTAAATTGAGAAAATAATAATTAAACTTTATCGATTTGTCAACAACATTGTTTGAATTTTTAATGTTTGCTTTACATAAAAATAATTTTATATTCGTTACTTTTTTAAAATATTCGTAACTTTTTTAGAATATAAATTTTAAATAATATAATATTACTTATTTTAATCCATTTTATGCCTTTTAAACTTTTATGTAACATTACTTTTACATACTTATAACACACAGCTTTGGGATGCATTTTATTTATATGAACGACTTTTAATTTGTTATATTACTTATATTAAATTATTCAATAAAATCCGTGATTTTGAGTACATGTGAACAAAATTCCTAAAAATGATCAGACCACCTAAGAAAGGAGATGAATCGCGCGGAGATACGAAAAATGGATACGCTATTTCATTTAAAATATATGTGTATAGTATTTATATATATTTGTTTAAAATAATAAATTGTTAATTAATTTAAAAAATTATATAAAATATATAAAAGAAATTATATAGTAACATATTTGGCTTATCCATTTTTTGTAATCAACAATATCGGCCCACCTACATTCGCGTGTAGAGTTACTTTGGGAATCTAGAAGTGCCGGTTCGATTCCCGGGTCAATCGGTGTCGTATGGACCCGTTTGGCGGGAACTCTGCAACCTACCTGCATTGTTTTTGCTATTTTTAATCTGTATTCTTAGTCTATTATTTGAATATTATTTTTTTGTATAATTAAATACATTTTTTTGTATTATTTTTAATTTCCTACTATAAGTTGGGTCACTAACTTAGTTGCTGAATTCTTATTGTATCTGAATTCTTATACCCTATGAGTTATTTTAATAAGGATTTAAAATAATTTAGTATAAATCCATATAATTTTTTTAATATCTATTATTTGTGTGTTTTACGTAAAAGAAAAGAAAATATTTTGTACTTTTTGTGTATATTCTAAATTTTTTACAAAACACACATTTACAAGGAATAAGAAATAATTGTATTATATTTTGTACTAGATACTTTTTATTTATAATAAGTTTGCTTTTGTAAAGATAAATTACTTTCTTACTATTTAGTTATGATATTATATTAGTAGTATAATATATATAACTTGTAATTCATACATACAATATAAACTATACACTATTATACAATGTATAATAACATGACCTTGACTGTTCCAAAAATGTAAGACCCCGTTAGCGTCAATAATACTTATAGAAGCATAACAAAAGAGATAACATTGCACGAGGAGTCAAAGTGAATCAAACGATAGCGTATAAGAGTATAGGCGGCACACGCAGCCCGGGGAGCAAATAATTAATGATGATTGGCCTCAAATTACCCTCTCGTAGCCCCACTCGTCCCTCTCGCACGCACCTATACCTTCACCGCCGTCTCCCTCTAACAAACCTGGAAAATATATAAGGGGGCCAGGTAAACGGGATCGGCAGAACCCTTCGGGATACCGTTGCGAGCACACCTGCATTCAGTCATCCGATATGGCCGCCGAAACTTACGGACATCGACTCCTCTATAGCGAAAAAGATATATTCCCAAATGATGTCATGATGGAATATTCAACTGAAGAATGTTATCTTTCCTGGCCGAGGTCGCCCGATTCGGGGCGATCCAGCTTGGAGCCCACGCCGTCCATGGATGGAAGCAACCAGGAATCACCGACTCACATCGCGTACAGAGGGATGCCGAACGACCTAGTACTGGAAGACAGTTCCGAGGATTTGGATCTGGATGGTTCTGGAAAGAGACGCGGGCGTGCGACCAGTGCAGCGGTCTTGAGACGACGTCGTCTAGCCGCGAACGCGAGGGAGAGGAGACGAATGCAGAACTTGAATAAGGCGTTCGACAGACTCCGGGGCCACCTCCCCTCACTTGGAGCGGACCGACAGCTTTCGAAGTACGAGACCTTGCAAATGGCCCAAACATATATAGCAGCGCTTTACGAACTTTTACAGTAGGTGTGAGTGTAGTGACTTCTTCTACAGGGATATTTATTATAGTACCACAATACTCGTTACCAATACGATTGACACAGATGGACAGACGGTTTTGGTATATACGCTTACTTGTTTAACATTATGTTGTAATTTTATAGTATAATGTAATCCGTCCTGCCGATTATTTAAGTATTTAGTGTTTTATGTAAATTAATAGAAATTAAAATTTCAGCTTTTAGTTATAAGTAAGCATCTTACCCGCAAAGTATTATTGAATACACTCCAATGAATTATTTGTAAGTAAAATTATAAGGTAGAAAATTTATTGTATTGAAATGTTTGTAAATAAAAGTTTGTTTTAATAATTATATCTTTTATTATACAGTATCTTTTTATGATATTACTTTATGATGGATTTAAACACAATACCAAAAATATTATATTTTAATATATACTTAACTTCAATTAATCATAATAAAAATAAATACCTGGTATATAAAGTATATACCTAGTAACGTAAAGTGACATTAACAGAAGGTACCTATAGGTAGGTAGGTAGGTTGAATAGATCAGACCAGTACTTTTTGTACATATTTTTAAGACATAAATTTCTATAGTACTTTATTTTATCCGTTATATTTACAACCATCGTGAATTTCATCTCCAAAATCAACCATTCAGCTGCCATGGGAAGGGGTGGGGACACTTAAATCTAATAAAAACTGTCAAAGCTTAATATTTCATAAATAAATCCTGTAATCAAAAAATTTTGCAAATCTACCATATTTTTAGTAACATATTTAACGATACCAAACAATAGCAAAAAAAATATGTGTAAAATATATTTTCTAAATATTCTTCTACCCCTAAGTCCATCCCTTAGTCCGCGTGGCTAATATATACATACTGGTTTACAGCTTTCTAGTACTGTCTCTGAGCTATACGGTTAGACAGACGGACGGACATAACGATTATACGGCTAAGGAACCCTAAATATATTTATATTAAATAATAACTTAAAAAAACATTTTGTTATTGTATAATCTTTTAACGAAAACATAAAAAACTGTAGATTTTGATGCGATTTTCAGTAATCGATAGATTACCGCCTGAGTAAGCTTTATGAGTATATTTTACCGTTCTATGTAACTAATTTCATTTAAGTAAGTGAGTAAGTGAACTAGTATTGAAATGAAGTTATAGTTATTATAGAAATGAGTAGGCAGTTAGAGTGGATATAAGTAAAAAAATAAAAAATTAGAAGAGTAGATAATGTTAGAATAAAAAAAAATTGATCAATAAATAATATTAATAATGTGTATAAAATAATTAAAAACTTACATAAATTAAAAGAAATACATATATTTTTTTATTTTTATATTTTGTAAAATTATTTGTACAATTTAAAAATAATATAGAAAGAAAAATTAACTATGAAAGGTATTGGATCCTGGAGTGATTTCTGGGAATTCGTTTAAAAACATTAATTTTTTATTTTATTTAAATATAATATTTCATATTTGTAAACAATTTGGTATATTAACGAATTTGAAAATGTATAGTAAAGCTCTCTCACTCTACGATACCCTCCCTCTCTCTCTCAAACTACGATATAGATAAAGGTTTATCAAAGGCTTTGTCACAATCGTCGGACAGACGGACAATCATTCAGTGGTATGCTAATTTTGCAGATGTCCAGTCACAAACATACACATACTGAAATATTCAACATTGCTATCTGATTTTGAATTCTATTACCATCACATAAGAATCACGTAAATCTATGTAACTGTATTTGTAAGTTGATAAATTGAAACGGACATTTTAGAGCTAAAATCAACTATTTCCGGCCTAGTTTTTATAACAATTTATAAGTAAAATCTTATATTTTTTATTTACTTTTAAATATGTACTGTATTTGTTAGATATATGAAAGGAATTTTACAAATAATTTCCATTAACTTAGTGTTACGAGTACAGACTTCTCAAAACTAATAACTGACATTTTTTAAATTATATTTTTATAAAACACACTCCAAGGAATCAATTGACCAACAACCAAACACATTTTAAGATCTTTAATTCGGTAAATCTATTTTAAGGTAAAATACTTAAACTTATGTATTTCCAATAAGTTTAGTAAGACAGTGTAAAAGTACTTAAACACACACACAAACGCGCACACATGCACACATACACACACACACACACACACACACACAAACACACACACAAAAACACACACAAACACACACACAAACACACTTAGATAAAGAACTTAAACACAACTTAAACACAACTGTCAACACAATTTCCACCAGCACATTATATACTTCTTCGGTTAATTCTTATTTATATATTACAGTGAAGGTGATAAGGAATTAGATTATTGTATTTCCTGTCTCTTTTTCATTACCTATATTCGACAGGGATGGTTATTATTTAGTATTATTAAAAGTAATATAAAATGAGTAGGTGCATGTGTTAAAATAAGCAAAAATATTTGGCAAATTATTAGATAACACGCCAAATTTCAGGCACACAATCAACAGCTGATTACAGCAGACAAATTACGTGTGTTAAAGTTATGATATCTTTATTTTTCTAAATTTTATATAAAAATAAACGTCACAATCGATATCATAGTCCAATTAACACCCTTTCATCCCCCAACCGGTGTATAATTAAAACGAGATAAGTGCTAACATAATCAACGGTTCCGTATCTGACGTCTCAGGTCTCAATTCCGCCGCGAGCTGTCACTCTTGACAGCCGTCACTTTTGACATCTGTCAAATTGTACTCATACCGCGATTCGTTCGTAAATTTGATAAGTTGTTATTAGGGGTGTCGTTTGAATTGTAAATGCGAAACTTTTTGCGTGACTAGCGTTTTTTAAAGTTATGGGAATGTCCGTGTATCTTGTTAACGTCGGTCAAGTTTAACAAAAGGATGCGGACGGTAGAGGAAGTTGTATATACAGTTGCGGGTTGAAATATAACAATTCAAAGCCTTAATTGGTTTATCCGTTATGTTATGGATCAGGCAGATATATCCATCGATCAAACAAAAACAGAAAATCAAATAAATTTGTATAGTAACTAATTTGTATAGTCCTAATTTCAATATTACATTAGAAGGATAAAAGTATTGAAATTTTCAATACTTAGACAGATAACATTATAACTTATACCAACTCCTCCGTATTAAGCTTTAATGATGGGTCCATTAATTATATATCTAGTATATTTTTTCCTGTCTGTAACACCTAAAATATTGTTTACATTAAGTATCTTAACCTACAACTGTATAAGCAATACAAAGACGAATTCCCACCACGATTGTCAAAAAAACCATAACTCCTCGTAGCTATTCAAACTCGTTGCTCAACTATCCCAAGTACATGATTGGTGGACTCGCGACCAATCAGCGACGAGTCATAACGCACGCGCAATGCATACATAGAGTAAATAATAGAAAAAAAAAAACATTTACATGAAGACGGAGGTAACGTTAATGTAATATATGTATGTTTTGTTGCTCTGTCTATCTTCTGTTATAGAAATAGATATGATAATTATGATGAAATAACCGAACTTTCTTTATAATGAAAACTAAATGGTTTTTGTTAATGTCGCTGCAAATATTAAATTAACTTTCTTATTAGGGTAAGAAGATAGGATAGAAAGATAGTAAGAATGCTCTATATTGTAGTGTATTATTTAGCAGTTAGAAGAGTTCTTTTAGAATAGAAATGTAGAGTTCTTTAACAGTTAGAAATGTAGAGTTCTTTAGCAGTCAATGGCGCATCGAGTAGGTAATGTATTAACAAGTAAGAATTAGCGAAGATCATTTACAAGGAAGGTTGAACAATTACTTTTGGAGGATCGAAATTAAAGTTAATCTTAAATCGGGTTCACGGGATACACGGACAGACAGACGGACAGGATGTCTCGCAATTACGCTGTCGGCTAAACTAAAGCAAGTGAAATACGAATTTAGATCGGGAATTGTTTTGGAGTTTATTTTTAATCGAAGAGCGAGCGTTAGAATAAAATTACCATGTATAACTAATAAGTACTGTTAATTTTATCCTCTCTCTCTCTCTCTCTCTCTCTTTCTCTCTCTCCCTTTTTTATGTAAATAAAGCCTTTTCTGACTTTCAGTTTTATATCTTTTATCTTAACAATTAGTAGCCATTGTCGACACTACTTATGACAATACATCCTTTTATAATTTATTTATTTATCTTTTCCACTTTGAATCAATACAAGTGATCTCTTGTGTATCAAAATATGTCAGAAGTGTATTTTGATACCATATCGAAATAAGCCCTTCAGTAAACACTCTCCAACTTAAAATAAGTCTACGAGGGTTCCAAACGCGCCCTGCTCTGAGACACAACAAATTCAATCGGGTATTTCTTATTGTATTCACTGTTTTACTAACGCAATATAGATAGCCTACGAACTAGAACCATCAAAATAAGCTAAATCAATGATTAGTTTATAATAAAAGGAATCTTAATATAGAAATAAACAAAAATCTTATATATATTAGACACATCTCTCCATACATGTTATCCTTAATACTAACAAAGTATTTGCAGAATAATATAATTAAAAATAAATAATGATATCAAAACAAACCAACCGGTAGTCTAAATGAGTTACATCTAGAGGCGTGGTTCATACCATCAATATACTAACAAAAACTTAACTTTTTTATATAAATATAATCATAGAACCACTCAATTAAGATGAAGTATTGTTTCCGTGATCAAATTGTTTTAGGCGATTTAGTTTTAATTTAATATTCTTTGATTAATCTGCAAATGGTTAGAGTTTATTTATTAAGGGATCTAAATCTTAAGATGTAATGTCTTAAGATTAAATTGTTACATCTTAAGATATTATTTCAATTCAGTGCGTTTATTTTCTAAGCTATAATTGTAGTCAGTGCCACCTGTCAGCGACGTCCTTACAAATTGCCAAAACACTATCAAATTAAAAATCTATGAGAAGGTAATTTATTGCATTTAAAAGAAGCATAAAAATTATCTCCATAATAATCTTCATCGGGAGTCAAAGAAACAAACAAAATGTAAGAAGCTCGAGAGCGAGACAGAGCAATACATGCGAATGGGATGGTAGATATCAGTTCTTCCGGTTGCGCCGGCGCAGGTGACACGAAATTTATTCCGAATTTGAAAACCGAGGTATATTTTATACGAAATGATTCAAACGGCTTTTTAAATATGGACATCTTTTATTCCGCGGTACGGTCTGACAGTTTTATATTTGTCCTCGATAATCCAATGGACAAAAACATTTGATTTATATGAATATAATGCAGTGATGATGTTTGTCATGCTCTCGAGATTGTTATCAGTTTAGTTTGATAATAATAATATAAGATACTGTTGGTCATATTTTTATATATATTGAAATATTGATACAGTTTTCACTTCGCAGAATAAAATAATATTGAAGTATAATTAAATTTACGTAATTTCAGATAATTTTATGTATGTTGTGTGTTAATACAGAGAAAAAAAATACTAAGTTTTTATCGCGACTGTGTTTTAAATAACACATATTACATGTGCATTTTATTTTTATATTCAATAATAAAAATTATAACAGAAATTTTCACATATAAATTTATCTTCGAATCTCATGAGAACGTTGAGTTTTATGTTATTAATATTTTGGATTTGAACAACTTATTATAAATATTAACATAATTATCTCGTTATATCGGAGTCGGTGACAAATGCTGGTGATTAGAATGATGAAGGACTGCACCCTTTTATTGACTCCTGGTTTATTCACCGCGAAGTTTGTGATATTTTTTGTTGTGAATTAAAAATCAATAAATTACGTATTTATAATACATTAGGGTATTTAACAGATTAACTCATTGTGGTGGTCGGGAACCTTATTAACTGCCATTAATACACATGTTACATAAATCTAAGGAATAAATCTCTAATAAAATTAATAGATTGTACAAGACATGCAATCTTGATGTAATATTTCAGATGCATTTTCAATGATTCGCTTCTTTCTGTATTTCATCACAAATTTCCATAACACCACTAATTTGACATATCAGATAAATCTCACTGATGCTCAGATCCACAGGACGCATTCTCATTTCGCCGGGATACGGGCAGGTTAAACCGGAAGTCGTCAGATAGATGGGCGTAAGCCGACAAATTGGGCTTCCGGGCAAATTTCCCACAGCTTGATAGAGAAATAAAATAAATTATGATAATATGTCCTTATTTATGTGCTATTGGATTAGCATTTATCAATAAATAATAATCGGCGAATCGATATCGATTATCGATTTAGTTTATTTAGTATCATTATAACATCGTTAACACTATATTCGGTATAATATAAATAAATGTTGAATGAAATACCTAAATAATATTAAATACAAATTGCCTAATTTTGCTAACACGAATTCAATCAAATTAGCTGCCGACCGCATTCACAAAGGAGCCGATTTTATTTATTATACAATATTAAATCGATCGATTTAAAAATATAGCTATTATTTAGTATTTCTCGAAATCTACAATTCTGTCTAAATTTGGCGTGCGCTTGTCGCTTTGAGGATAATTTTAATTTGCACACAGAGTAATGAATATCTGTGATACATTTCTATGTTACACATTAAATACACGTATTATTATTGTATGTAACGGCTGTCTTCAATATAATTGCTTGATGACGTAAGGCATAATGAAGATATTGCCAAATTTAGTTACTTTGCGTTGACTGTCTAAAATCGTATACTTGTAGTTACTAGAAAAAGAAGTTGTTGTCATGTCCATAATATTCCTAGGTCATAAATGAAAAATGTCATAAAATAAACTTATTTTTAATTGAATATTCTAGATATATAATATAAGTCTGTAGTCAGCTACTCTGTGGCTACTAAGTAGTAACTCCACACGCGCGCCTCGCACGCCAACTAACATATGCCGATTTAGTTAAATTATATCTAGATGATATACTAACTAGACTTGTAATCATCTGTTACTAACTACTGACTGTCGTTTAAACCATCATATCTTATATAAAGTAATTATATATAAAGAACTATTTTGTTTCTAGAAATATGTATTTATTTAGAAGACGCTATAAACTTTAATATATAGTTTGCAGTTGCCATTTTGCAGCAAAATAAATACAATAATGTTTTTAGAAACTGATCCTCATATTATCATATTGTTAATATTTATCTTACTACTAGTATTAAGAACCGTAGTGGTTTCTTTTTTACCACAATTGATTTTAATCTATTTCAATGTATACTGAGTATCCAGATTATTATAATTTCGTAAGAAAGCAGAAAATTACGACTTAAAGGTTCAAAGAAAGTTTGGGGCTACAAGATAAGCGTGAATTCTCCATTTTATATTGTGAATTCTCTCCGAGAAACTTATGTTCAATCAATGTTGAAGTGAATATAATTTTATTTTGTTTAAACTGAGTTGTAATGGCCCCACGTCCATAACCACACCGCGATTCGTAATATGACTTATTAGCAAATTTTCAATGTAACAAGTAACATTGGATATTGTAACATCTGGATGTTAACACATTTGCGACCGCTGACGTGAATTCACGTCATTTCAAATTCTATACCTGGTTGCCGCAAATTTTATACTTTTAATCCTCCCTTGACTCTACAAGTTTGCGGCAACCAGCTTCAGAATTTCATTACATTAGCCGGTACTAAGAATTAGAAATGTAGAAAATTTTACAGGCTCGAAGGTGTTAAGTTAAGCGTTAGCAGTGATAGTTAATTCTGTCATATACCTACTCTTAACAATCAAGGCATAGGTTAGCATTGAGTGAAATATATGAAAGACGAGTAAAATGATTCTCTTAGTTCCATTGTTTGCGCGTTTTTATTTAATGTTCATTCAAGAACGAGCTTAGTTGTACCGATTTAGTAATATAATGCATACCTACATCTCCAAAAAATAATAATAAATAAAAATACACGTCCGGTATTAACAATAACTAATTGCTAACGAGTTGCTCTCAATGTCGGTTAAAAGCAATTTAGGTAAAACCAAATTCTACCGTATAATGGATAATTTACTACCTTTTTGTATTGACTTTGTTATTTGAGATAATTATTAATATTACCCACTTATATTCATATAATAATATTAATGACTGTTTTTGTATGTATATATATTTTAGTAATAATATTGTTATCTATAATATATTCTTTATAAAACTGACGTTTATCATACATGGGGGGTAGTTAGGAATTGTTTGGTTCAGATTCAGATGTTTGTTTAAAATTACGTCAAGCGTTTAAGTTTTAGTATATATTAAGATAATTAAAAATAATGTAATAGTGCCCTAGTAACATCTATCTGAATCTAGATCGGCTCCCAGGTGGACGCATGGCGGAACCGACACCTGCGCACGCGCCGCCTAGAGACTGACTGCTATCGATAAAATAATTTACTTACTAATATAACGTCAGCATTACCGACAGTAAAAATAAACATTAAATTTTCTAACATTTATAAAGTATCCTCAGAAATATTAGTGAAAAAAATATTTATTTAATTACACTAATTTTAAATACTAATGTATTTGTTATTCTTTAATTATATATTTTAATATTATAGCCCTGATACAAATTATAATATAATATAATAATATTAAATCCTCGATATGTAAACAGTGACATCACTAAGTCACCCCACGATCGAAAGGGAAGATACCCCGTACTTGCGTACGACGGGGCGCGTGCCACCTTTTTTCTTCGATCATGTACATCATTACAACTGTATTAGTTATCAATGAATTGTCACCTGTATCTCAAGCTATTAAGGTTTATAATTGTATATCATGGTCATTAGAATGGGGTGTTTTTAGGTATAATTATTTCGGAATAGAGTACCGCTTTGTTGATTCGTGTATGGGGTTGTGTGGGTTCACTTGCGCACGCGCCGTTAAGAGGTTAATTATTCAGAACTAATTCACGTATGTTGAAGAATTTTATAGTTTTTGAATAATGTGTTGAAATTTTCATTGTTTTTTTTGTTTTTTTTTTTAAAGAATCGATGATCCGTTACTTGTAATGGGGTTTATATTTTAATGTATTAATATAAAAGACACAATATCCGCTATATATCACAAACATTGTTTAACACAAATTTTAATAGTTGTCTAAAGAAAATAAAAACGAAATCTCTTGATATCACATATACTGAATTTTAACTGTAATTTTAAACATATTAATACCATGTATCCGTCTTCTATAGATCACACACACACACACACGCACACGTTTACACAACAAACATGTAATATATGTAAAACAATAATTTAAAGAGATGATAACAATACTAATTTATTTGTAATAAGAGGGATGCTACCCCATCCCGCTCCACCAATGATCCGTCACTAATGTATGCACGCCCTGCTGCGGTTAATGCAATGATTATTGATTTCTTTTGTTTACTTATTTACTTTACAAATATACTCTACTTTCTGCCAGGCTTCTCAGGTAACCCAGGTAACTCTCTCATTACAATATCATATAAAGTTAAAACCTTAGCAGGCTAGAAGTACCTAAACTATCGAAGAACTAATAATCAAATCGGTAACTTTCTTTAGATATAAGAAAAAATCTATGAAGTGAATAACTGTAAAGCAATACCTAATTAACCATTAGTGTCCAAATACTTTACTACAGCTCTCTCTACTCAGATAAAACCTCTTACACGTAACCTCGAATAAAATCATAGCCTTTGTCTAAAAAAACGGTAAATGCTTGAAAAGTAAGTACTTAATGAGATAATGGTAGATAAAATTATATCAAAATTAATAAAAAAATTTTGGAATGAAATAGCTTTTTTTAAGAAAAGAGCAGAAAATTTTTTTTTTGATGAAACGAAAAAGAAAGGAAAGATTTAAAAAATACATGGTGGTGCAATGTTGAACTAAAAGGTTCTAAACAAAAGTAGAGTAGGTTTAAAATACTAAGAAGGTAGAAGTTAGTGACGACTAGAGAAATAAACGTGAAGTATCATCACAATAACACTTTGGGAAGTCATTCTTTAATAATTTATTTAATAAAGAAGTGATGAGTGAAGTTGTGTAGAAATGTAACGACTATGAGGACAAAAAACTGATGTCACTATGAAAGTGTGGAAGAAAGTAATAGAGCGAAGAATAAGAGATAGTAGTTACAGAGTTCTTATCCAAATTTCTTCCGATCATCAGTAAAAGTACTATAACCAAACCCACACAATGGTTTAATTATAGTCGATACTCCATAACAATGACAAATAACGTCAAATAGCCAGTATCCAATAATGCTAATGAAATGCATCCCCCTTCATCCCCATGGCATTGTCACGCGAGGGGTAACAAGCCTCATCTGGCGCGTGCCATCCCTCCTGTATTAGCTATTATATATTTATCTGTTATTTTGAGTCAATACTATTTAAAATACATCATTATATGGAATTCTATAATTGTATTCATTAAATTTTTTCATTTTAAAGTGTCTTAGAATTTATTTCTATTCGGTTAATTTTATAATGTATTGAGGGTGCTAACAATGAAAAAGACTGAAATAAAAATTGTTAAATTGGTATAAAAGCAACAAAAGTAAAAAAAAAGAGTTATCAGATATACTCGGAGCTCGTCAAACATCGCTCGCGACCTCACTGAAAATATAAACACTTGTTAATGGGGATAGCACTACTCTTATATATTATCATATTATATTTTACTAATTTTTTATATGAGAAAATTTATTGTATTCAAATGTTCCATCGAAATATCCCAGAAATCCTCATATTAAGATTCAAATCAAAAGAAAGCTTATTAACAGTCATTGGATAATCGATTAGCTGTAAGTCTGTAACATTTATGGTTAATATTTAAATAATTATATATAAAGCGCAACATTCCCCTTAACGCAAGCGGACATTTTGCGCAAACAGACAAATCTGTCGGATCCATTCGGTCTGCTAACAGCTATTGTTGGATGTTTACTTTGTATTTTTACGTTTTGTTGACCCACATCGTACAATATTAATTATTCATTCACATGCACTGGATTTGATAGGGTTATAACTAGGAATCGCCGTGCGCTGCGTGAGTTGAGCTGAGCCCTCTGAGTTTTAGACCATCATTTCTGAACAGAATGAGATATTTGAATTCTGTTTTTTTTAAACATGCCCAATTCCCAAGCTCTACAGCTCTGAAAATTTTCATTCAAATCGGTTCAGTAGTTTTTATATGAAGTTGCGTCAAAAAGAAGTTTCCCAAACGGTTAAGAGCTTCGCTAATGCTCAGCTCAATTGGTACTATCGGAATGAATTTATCACCGATATAATTAAAAATAAAAAAAAGCAAAATCAAACTAAATAATATTTTAAATCAATGAAAGTAAATTAAACAATTACTTAGAAGTACACGTGCAGTTAAAGTTTTAAGTGATTTAAAATTGAAAGTTCCCCGAAGTATCTCTAGTAACAACCTAAACGCGTGACGTAGCTGCGCGCGCGCACGCCTTCATTACACTCATACTCATTCTCAACAAAATCAACACGATAACGACCCTCCAGTACTCTACTTATAGGGTGTGTTTTTTTAGTTTTAGTAAAATAACAGAAAGTTTAGAGAAATAAGTAAAATATTACTTTAATTAACATGATATTATAGCAACGTGTCAAGCGCCAAGGGTTAAAAATAATTTTGACCTAACAAGGGGAAAAAATCCGTGAAAACAAAAGAGAAAAATATGTGTTTAAAGCATTACAGGGTTAAAAAATAATTTTAAATATTATGTAGGTATTTAACATTGAAGAAAAAATCGTTCAAAATAAAATATATATATATTTTATTATGTTCAAGGCTATAATAATTGTTACTGCAATAAAAGTAATAAATTAAATAATATCCACCTGTATACAAAATATCAAATCTGAGATCACACGCTCCGGTCCAGTACCTACCTAATTGCGAGTGCGGAAGTCGCGTGTCATAACCACAGGTTCGATTCCCGTCAGAAATTCGAGTCTGTATATTCAATGTAGTACTTAAAGGTGCGAAGACTTAGTGTGAAGTCATAATTTTAAAGAGAAAATAATTAAGTGTATTTATGAATTTTTGAAGCAATGCGGCAAATCGCGTTGTTATTGACACGCGAGGACTAACTTTATGGTTGATACAAATAAATATATATATTAATATTAACAGTAATATATTAATAATAATTATGTCTCAAACTAAATACTTTTTCAATATGGTAATGTTATCGCGCAAACTTCAGTTTCATATTTGAAGTTACATCTACATTAGTTTGAGTTAAAATAAATTTTATTACTCTAATTCTTTAGTTTAAAACTATTTTTTTACTTTATTGGTTTTAACTTTATTGTTATAGTTTTTATCAAATTAAATTGAGTAAAAGTTAAAATTAATGAATAAAATATCTTATAATTAAATTTTAAAAAAATAGTAATTTTAAATTTCAAATGTGGATTAAAATGTTTCCGAAGGACAATTTTTTCATACACGGATTCTTTAGTTTTGTTATGAGTCTACAACGTAGGTGTATGAAATAGGTCCATATAGATGATGAAAGAATATATAGAAATACTTCACTTGTTAACCTTTCATTTTATACGATTTTCGAGAGCCAAAACATCACTCAGAAGTTAGTATGTATGTATACATATATTGGAGGTGTTGGATCGTTCTAATATACATGAAGGATAATAGTGATGACCAACTCTCACGGGCTGTAAAACAAATGCCTCGGGAAGATATGTTTTCTTGAAATGTTTTGTTCGGGGTGTACCGTTATAACCCACCGCACTCAATTACCACCTATTATATATTGTAATGTAGCTACAAAAATAATACTAAGAACAACAAAGTTGCAATCCTCCCGAGTCCGAGTGGTTTGCATTCCGTGGGGAAAGGTGTTGATTACATAAATTGTCTTAAACGTCCTTTTAGGCGACAATTGTCTCAATTTAATTATTATAGTTGTTATAAGTTTTGTGTTATTGTAACAATTTGGTTTATTAAAAACAAATGAAGTCAGTGGCCAGAGGCGTGCGTGTTCACAAAAATAATGTGTTAAAGAGTTATCTTTTTTTTTCTTTTGAAAGTATTTCGAAGAAAAAAGTTGGTTACAGATAATACTAATTGAAAAGATGAGAACACTAATTATTGCACCGTATAAATAAATGCCTTTAAATAAATTATAAGAAAAAAAAAGATTATGTTATATTTTTTATTTTGGTAAATGGTTCACATATAATCCAACTAATTGTTAAATTAAATATATTCATGATTTTTTTAAGTCATTCCTAGATTATCGTTTATACATTCTACTGTTATCAGAATAGGAAGGTTATGGTTTATTGACTATTTCGTCAATTTTGCTTCTTTATTGCTTCTTAATTCAGGCTAGAACACAAGAGTATTGGAAGAAAATATTGATTCTGATATTTTCTTTTCTTAAAAGGTTCATTGTTTTAATGATTTTAAGGCTTTTTAAAATAAAATATAATTATAATAAACATATCTCGTTCCTTTAATAAGACAGTGCCCACTAATATAACACGTGCTACGCCGACGACATATGGGGCGACCATTTTGAAGAAAAAATGGCGTCATATGGCTGGAAAAAACATTGTAAATGATAGAGGAAGTGATTTTACGCGTATATATTTAAAATATATAAAAGGGATGTTAGTATTAATTTATATAATTGTCCAACCCTTTCGGATGTTTACCATATGTTTGGACTGATCAACTCTTATTGTATGATATCCGTTTAATTTTGAATTTGTTTTGATTTCGCGGTACATCCGTTTTGTTTTTTATATAAATATTGGGCTTTAATAATATTAATATTAATGTTATAATAATACACCATTATACTGTTAGTATTACTAAACTTTTTTAAATATTAATTGAAATTTACTTTGACAAAGAATACTCAATTTGTTAGAAGCCTTGTTATAGATTCATTATAATCTTTATTGGACTAAATCCTGTTATACATAATAGCAACATTATATATTTATTTAATATACTAATTAATATATTATAATATTAGATACTTTGGACCCCCCAAAATGAAAACATCAAAACTATACCATAACCGTTAAAGACATAAAAATGATAAAGGACTCCGATTTACCCCAAAACATATTAATTCTGTGTGGAGATTTATGCAAACTGACATTAAATTGTTATTAGTGTTAAGGTTATAACATTACAATGGCAACACTCAGCGGGGGCACTTCGTATACTTGACTTCGAATTCTGATCAACTTTGGATACATATTGCAATGAGTTATAGTAAAAAAATAACTCTTATAGATCCAATCAATATTAAAAAGAAAGAATATATTTATATTAATTACTAGCTGTGCCTTCGTTCGCGCGGAATATGGTTTCTAAACCAAAAGTAGCCTAAGTTACTTCTTATAATATAAGCTTTGGGTAGCGAAAGTTCTGTTAAAATTAGTCCAGCTTTTTCAGAGATTAGTCGGAACAAATAGAGAATTTTTCTATGTTAGTAATAAGTACCATATACAATAATCCCCCCTATAACACTTTAATTCGTTCCGCGTTATAAGAAAACACGTTGTAGGAATATTCTTGTATAACGTATGTATGACGTATAACGCGTTATGTACAAATAATTCACGTTTAACTTTCTCGTTAAAAGCGTTTTAAATGGAATATTAAGAAGTTGAAGCTTTATTAAATTTAATTTTAACTTAATTTTATTTAATTGTATAACAACACAATGTTAGATTAATTGTGAACTTGAAAAAAATAATTATAAATTGCATAGTATAGAAACATATGTAAATAGCCGCGTTATTAGGGGAAAACACGTGTTATACGAGGGACTGTAATCGCGTTATATGAAAACGCGTTATAAGAGTAACATGTTATAGGAGGGATTACTGCACACTTCTATATGCATTTAATAAAAAAGCTGTTAATTAGTGTTACGAGTACGTTTTATGTTTCAAAACTTAAACTTTGCTAAGAATAAAAGTTTTTTTTTATTTTGATAAAATATTAAAGTTTGTTAACCGGAAGATAAAAGAATGATTTATAAATATAAACCTATCATCAGGAAACAAAGGGTGAATTTTTCATCTCAGCGGGGTTGAGTTGTTCCTACTAGGATATATACACAGCCCTGTGAGGTCCAAATTTATCCTTTGCATTGTTATTTCACTCTTTTGTCATTGCGAATTGTCTTTTGTGATTTTTATATACGATTTTACGGTTTAAGCGGTTTTTAATTAATTATTTATAACAATAAAACTGTATAAAATTGTTTTTTTGCACATTTCTTTTGTGATATCACTTTTTTTGTATTATATTTTTTATTTTGTCTTTTTGTAATACTCTGTATTGAAATCAAATTAAGAGTCTGAATATTATTTAAATTATTTTTTTATTTCTATGACAGATTATTTGATAATCTTTGACCTTCCTATCTGTCCGTGTATCTAGATATCTCTGATATAATATTGTTTATCTTGACACAAAACGCTGTCATTATATTCTTCAAGATCCCACTTCAGATAGACAAGTATTTACTTTAGCTTCCGATGTTAAGGTTGTATCTCCTTGACGTCTGAATATTTTTTTACAAACATCACAAAAAATACCACCTCCATAGATGGAAATTAATTAAAATTTTATAGTTATCTAATATGTCAATAAGTTTTATAGAATTTGACAAAATAATTTAATACTCTTATTTATCATATTAAAATAAACTAAATATATATATATATTTCTTGCTTTCATATCATTTTACATCTCAATCGGTCGGTATTATGCATTAAGTTACCAAAAAAAACAAGAATTTTTTTTTGATTTTTTGTTTTTATTACCCTTAGACGTAAATTGCTAATTAAATGTACATGTTATATTAAAGTCTGAGATATAATTGCGATATATATTAATAGTCTGACTTGACATATTACATAACACATTCCAATCAAATGAATACATCAGGTAGTCTCGTTATACGTCACTTTTTAGCGAAATCATCACATCATGGTGTTTTTAACACTCATGAGATGAAAGATGCAAGTCACCTTCGGCTTCCATAGACACTTCCTAACTTAGGATTCCTTGGTTCATTATAAATTATGTGTATATATATATATATATACATAATTAACACATATATGTATGTATATATATATATGTATATATATATACATATATGTATGTATATATATATATGTATATATATATACATATATATATGTGTTACACTTCAAGAACACTGAAAATAGCATATATGTTACAATTTTCAGTGCACTAAGTAAGTGTAGCTAAACGTTATAAAAAATTTAAATTAATATAAAATTATAGCCTAATTTATTTTTATAATATAAATAATAATTCTATATACGGAACCGATCACTGTGTATTAAATGAAAACCATTTCGTGCTTTGGGTGGCCGCCATGTTATTTTTTAGTATTAAAGCGCGAATTTCTTTTCTCTTTCATCACCTACATATCAGAGAGGGACGAGAGAATATTTTTAAGTAAATTAAATTTTTGGTCATCTTAGTTGGAACGGGTGTTAAAGTGTTACTTTAATGCCCGTGACAAAGGTTAGTGGCTATTTAGGCGCCTCAAATTGCACTTTTTTGGCAATTTTTTGACTTTTATTTTGATTTACATTAATAAAGAATTATTTTTTGTTCCATCGTGGTGGTCATTTTTTTCACACATCCTTTTGCTTAATTTGATTTTATTTCACACGACTGTAAAAAATTATAACCTTAATATACATTCTACTTCACCCACCACGCTATTCCCTGATGGGATGGCGGGTACAGTACATATTTCTTCGTATGTATAATTATTTTTTATCCCGCGGTTGAACTATTGTCAAAGTTTATGTAAAAAATGCATATAAAAAACATTATTAGTAAATTTCTTAGAAGATCGCTTGATATAAACCTTCATTTGGATACGGATCATTATACCAGGTACTACGGTGTAAGGGCGAGTGCACACAGAGATTCATTTCAGTGTAAATAATAACTATATATAATTAAGCATTTCTTTACAATAAACTAGTAGAAATTGAAACAATATTATAATACAGGAATACTAAATAATTTTATCTATCTTTTTATATCTTTTGCAAAAGATATAATGCTAAATGATAAATGTGGTTTTTATTACAAGTGAAAACTCACTTGTTATCCTTGCTTTTTCGTTGTTGTTTCTTGTAACAATACTGTTACAAACATACATACACATGTTATTACAATATAAGTATCTCAGTGTGTCCCCCCCCTTACCACCGGATGCTGGCAGGAACTCTTCCGCTCGTTGATATTATTACAATATAAAAAATATGTTTCCCATGAGAATACAGATACAATAACTAGTGTTTAGAAAGTTTTGATAAGCATTTATTAATGTAATTCTAATTTATTAGTAGTTTGTTTTTAAGAACATGTAAGTAATGTCACTATCAAAAGATTCGCTAAATGAATGAACTAATTGACTCCCAAATATTATTCTATACTAGCTTTGCCCGCGATTTTGATGTTTTTTTTAAATAAAGTAGCCTAAAATACTCCATATAATACAGTTATCTGCCAGTGAAAATCGCATTATAATCGGTCCAACCGTTTCATAGTTTAACCGAACAGAAATAAAAATTAAAAATAGTTTTCTTAATGTAAGTAATGCATATGAAAATATATATGTTATATACTATAGGTACATTTAGTGAAAAAAAATGATTTACAAACATACACTTAAATTTTATTTATATATATATATAATACTTCAATTATTGTAATAATTTAAGATTAATAAAAGTCCTATATATTTATTGAAAGTTAATATAAAGACAAAGAAACAATAAAGGGGGAGGCCTCAAGTAACCTTCGAAAACACAGTATCTATGATACTAGAGGAAGGTCACGTAAAAAGCATGAGGACCCCTCGGAGGGCATGTATGAAGAAGTTGATGTCTGTGGCCGAGGCGAAAGAGGTATGCAGGGACCGTAGCGTTTGGCGCTCCGTCGTCTCTGGCTACCCCGCAAGGGATATGGCGTGAAGCTAAATAAATAAAATAAACAATAAAAGAAAAGAACAGAAAAGTAACAATTATGTAAAAATTAAATAAAGGAGTATAATTATAGTATTAAAATAGCTAACAGACACAATAATACTTATAACATATAAGAGTATAAATTATCAGCATATTGTCCATTACTGACAGCCTTCTTGTTAATACATATAAATAACATTGTGTGTATGTTTGTAATTCCAAATTAACTTTTTTCTCTAACATTTTTCTCTATCTGAATGTGTGTTCCAACTAATATCTTACAGTTTAACAGGACTTTCACTGATGTTATAAGGAGTAACTTAACTACTTTTAATTTAAAAAACATATTCCGCGAACAAAGTCGTAGGCAGAGCTAGTTGTTACTATATATATATATATATCTGAATCCATCATGGACTGTATATATATATATGTATATATTATTCTAATATCATGATGATCACGGATCATCCCGGAGAAAGATTACGATCAGATCGAACCTAGAAACCTTCAATTCAAGACAATCATGACGCTACGACAGACGGTTGTGGTGTGGACGGACGGTGGAAGATTTATATATATATATATATATTGTATAGGTAACACCAGTGAGCTGCACGGTGGCAGTAGGCCAGTAGGTGACCCGTAGGGCTTCGCATTCGCGCCTCGTTAAACACACTTAGTAGGTGGCACTGATTTATACCTCTGCGGTCGATTCAAATTATCCTGTTTACTAACGTTTTTATTATATTAAACAGATAAAGTAAGAATTATAAATATACGTTTAAAGAAGACAATTTTTTTATATTTTTATTGTCTCCATTTTTACTTCTGTGGTATCATGTTATTATGAGAATATTTTATTCTTTACCAGACTTTAACTTGTAGCTGCTTTAGTATAGTACAAGCTGAATTATATTTATATATAAGTTATTACTGCAAATACGATGATATTAATTCAGTCAAATGACAAACCGTTCAGATTCTTTAAACATAACCTAAGTCTCAAAGTTCTGGGAAAATAACTGTCGCATATTCTCACACTAACCTACATCTGTCAATGTTCACACAAAATTAAAATTCTCAACATCGCTCAAATTATACGCCTTATTACACAATCACTCATTAATTAGAGCGCTCAGATTTTATAAAAAAAAATAAACATCTGCCCGTTTCGCTAAAAAGGAGTTATTACTGTGAAATAAGAAAAAGGCGCGAAAAGTGACAGTTGTGTTTAGCAATGGCGGTTGAAGGGCTTCGCGCCATCTCTGCGCATGCGTACAAGCAGATGGTTTGCAATTGGTTGAAATTTTAGGTTTTTTAGTCAACAGTAGGCAAACATAGGTTGTGCAAAAAGTTTTTATTACACCTTTACTGTATGTAGTTTTTATATGTTATTATGATATTGTTGCTTGCATTTTTATTATCTAAATATCTATATAATAAGGCTAGATACGGCGACTACGGCTTCGTGGTATGGTGAAATGTGTAGGTACGTTGTACATGTCAAAACTCCATTTAAAAACTTTTCAAACAAACTTTCCATGATTATAAAATTGAAGAAAACATAAAATCAGCTTTTACTTATTATTTAAATAAGGTTTGTAATATATTTGATATATTAAAAATATGTATTCATAATATTATAACATTTATAATTTTTGTGTTTTCGAACGAGACAAGAGTATTGTTTTTAATTCACCAATTTAGTGACTCAAAGTGCGTTGTGTCAAATTAATCCCTAATTAGGTTCTTTTCTGTGAAGCGAAGGATAATTATCAAAGGGCGTATAAAATTCACTTCCCATAATTCCCCGAAAAGGCTTCAACGACGGAAGTAAGCAGAATTTGTAAGATATCGCGCTTCCGTTTCATAGCCAATATTGTCATTTACTGCGACGAACACACTTGATACTTACTTATATAGAAATATTAATTAAAAATTGAATAAACAACTAATTAAACTTTAATTAACTTAAAGTTACTGGAGAAAAGTAATACGTTAGTCCAATAATGTAATTTAAAAAGTTAAGTAAATTTAAATAATTATAGTAACGATGTAATCGAAATTATTTATACAATGAATTATTTTATATAATTATTAAAGTATCAAGACTATTCATCGGAAGTGTGGTCAGATCTCTGGACTTCCACTGGTCTCTACATTTTTCGCGCGTCACTGAACTGAACAAACGGAACTAATATACAATAATTACACTACCCATAGTAAAGTATACTTTAATTTAACATTATATGGTGTATTTTCGCTTGATATGCATTTTTTTAAAAGTTCTTAAGTATTTTTTGTTTTGATACTAATATTGCAAAGTAATTGTCAAATATCATCCACAAAGACAAATTATTTCGACGAAAAAATCAGGATATTCGGGAAATCGTTTTAAACAATTTGTAAACCAAAAATATTACTAAATAAATGATATGAATATATCCGAGTCAATAACTCACTTTCTAACCGTAATATTTATAAAAGTATTATCTTAGGTTATTCTATTAACTTTATCTCGAAATTAATTATATTTCGCAGTAATTGACTTAAAAAACAAGTCAGATTACGGAAACGCCTTTGTTGCAAATGAAATGAAATATAGACAAACTATTCCAATACGTTAAAGTCGGCTCAGGTAAAGGATCCGTTATTTTGCAGAACAAATCGAATCCAACAATAATTAACATCGCCTAGAGATTTCGTCCGCACATTAAAAGCAAATTACATTGCCTTGAAGCGAAATACTTTTACGACTATATTTATTTGATTGGTATTTTTTTACATAGAAAATACTTTAATTAAAAAATAGATAAAATAATTCTGCACAGACTCTTATTTATATTTTGGAAACTATACTTTATCTATTAGCCGCTATCGTCATAATGACAACTCAAGATGGCGGCTCATGTCAAATTAGTTTGACATTAGGATAACAAGGTATAATTTTCGACTTTGCGGTATCTCCTAATGCTTGCGAATATCTAATTGAATTAAGGGACAGAGGAAATCCTTCGTGTTTTTTATTAAATTAATTATAGTAATATTACATATTATTTTTATTGAGAAGAAATGTTCAAAGGAATATACCAACATACTTCTATTTATGCAACAAAATTGATATATTAAATAGTTTTCAGATAAAAAAAAATTAAGTAATAAACCATTTTATACATTTTTATTTTTATTTTAATATAAGAAATGATGTACAGGTAGTATTTATTATGTTCTGAATCATATAATTGATGACAAGTCGTATATTTTTTGTCTCTAATAGAATGCCCATTTGTCTGATTGTACTAAGTGTGGTCAAGTAATATTACCTGCGATATAATTGCCAATATGTTTTAACTTTAACCTTATTTAAAAGTTATTCCGGTAAAAGTATTAGTTTATTTGTTGCGAGGGGTAGTGAAACTACCAGCCGTGGTCGTGGTTGTGGTCAGATATGGTACGATATAGTCATAAATCGACCTCGCCACGCCCGCGGCGCATACCGATACAATAATGCGTGATTTTTTGCTACCTCTCAGAATTTATGATTTCATTTAGATGCGTGTGGCAAAAACATAACAACCCTTATGGATTCGTTCTGGTTCTGTCAAATCTTATAAATGTCCTTGTGGCGATTAACCCATTAAGTGTAGATTACACACTGATTCTACACTTCTCTAGATGTCGTAGCTGTAGATGGTGTGAACACTGCTTTAAAATCAAAAATCTAAGTCATGATACATTTAAAATATTAAAAGCATAATTATATATAATGCCACCCATAATTTAAAGTAGAAATAGATTCCTCCTCAGACCCGCCCTCTTAAATGTTAACTATTTTGATATTTCGCAACCGCTTAATAGCCGGTTGAGGGGAGAACCAGCAATTAAAAGTATATTTAGTGAAATATCAATAGAATCATCGATTATCTCACACTGAGGACGAAAGAACACTACTATTCTCACTCTGATTGTAAGAGCGTATCAAATACATGATTGTAGGTTATTTAAGGTTCACTGAGCTTCAATATTATGTCAGTCTGTCCATCAATCATGTGTTTTAGTATAAAAATGTAAAAACAAAAATTTAAATTATTATATACAACTTTGATCAATATTGATATACATGTTACATCTGATGGGAACAGTAATAAAGACCTCATCCTGGTAATCTTGTATGTCACAGCAGTCCAAGCCCTATCAGACCGAGGTGACACCGACACTCCAAAGACAAGTACTACAGAGTCAGTCCTTCCTACCTTATTATCTTATCTCCGTACAGTCTCAGTAAACAATCAAATTAAGTAGTCAAAGCCATCAGGAGCTGACCATCGAAAGTGTAAGAGGCAATAAAACTGAATTTATCGTTTCCAACACGATAAACCTTCAACAGAACGATCTATGTCGTTTTATCAATCACAAAACCACCTGGTACAGTAATTTGAACTCTATTCCAATATATTAAATACTGTTTTCGTTTGATCTGTAAGTACCTATTTACGTCTTAAACGTCAAGGGATTTTAAACTTTATTAATATTTGTGTATGGTTTATATTAGATAAGTATTAGATTTCACGGTACCGACCGCTTACAGAGGTGTCAAGTTGTATCTTCGCATTGTTAAGTTGTGTAATTAGTTTACTTTTCAGTTGAGATTTATCCTAAAGATTATAAAAAAAAAGATAAGGATTTTCTATATTTTTTCACCATATATAAAGTCTAAATAATAAAAATTTAATATTATTAATATTAATTATCGTTTTATTGAAATTTGTGATAAAAATATGAGAAAAAATCGAAAAAATTTTTTTAATAAAAGATCAAAAATTGCTACTTGGCGTCAAAGTACCTCACATATCTTAATGACATCGGTTCGGTAGAATTCGCTACAATCGTTTAGATCTGGAGATAAAAAGAAATTTTATTGTTTAGGAAACCAATAAATTTCACGGTTTTTTTTTCACAAGAAACATTAACGCTAATTTGTTTTAATAACCCATAAAATTGTGCTAAAAAACAAAATGGTTCCGCTTCCTCGTGTCTCAGGTTTAAGTCGCTTTGGTGTAACCCTAAAATATCAGTAATAAAATACAAATTCAATAGTTTAAAAAAAATACGTAACAACCTAAAGTTATTGATTCCATTTTCTGGCCACACAAGTGTAGTCATAAAACAAACAATATCGGGGCGGAGCACTAGTCTTACGCTGTTATTACCAACTATAGACCTTATATACAGGTAATAAGGTTAACTTTAATATATTTATAATCATTTAAAGGTGCCAGTTAAAATGATATACAGTTTCTTGTATTATGACAGTGTTTGAGTTTTTAAACTAGTTGTTTATCGCGACTTCATACGCGTGTACTATAGAGCGTGTTGTTAAGAAGTACTGAAAAAAATTACATTCCTAAAATGATATCCTATATCAATAACTATTAAGAAATTCACTATAATAGTAAATTTATTTATAATAATTATTATTTATTCTATGCTTGGAATATTATTTAATGTATTAATTTAAAGTGAAATTTAAACCATAAAAATGTAGTGTTGATAAAAGATATGCCAATGATATTGCAGTCCTCTTACCTCTTAATTCACACTCCTTCCAACTCTTATGACGCCTCCTCTTTTCCCACTTATTTGAAAAATATAACTGCCTTTATCTACCATATTAATATACATATCAAGTAAAAAGTAAGATTTTTCAAATAGAGTACTTAGTAAATAGTTCCAGAAGTCTGGAACTGTATTCCCTTTAGGTTTGGTCTCTTTAATTAAGCGAAGCGAGCGAAGAGAGCGGAGCGCTCTACTAGGGACTTTTTCACATTTTTTGTCACGAATAGGCTTGAAAACTACGTGACGGAAAATTATGAAATTTTGCAATCAAAAAGCCACACATTAGGTGATGGTTTTAAAAAAAGTGATATCCCATTGAAGTCAATGGGAAACGATGAGTCATTACACTGGACTCGCTTCACTCAATATGCAAACGGCACCCGAGATTTCGCGAGCGCAGCGAGTCGATATTGAGGGTCTGTTGGTGCCCCTTGTATTTTAATATAGTTTTTAGATTAAACATTATCTTCTGATCAAATACCAATATATCTAACGTTAAAATCATAACTATAAAATCATTTTTAAATCACTATTTCATAAGATAATTAAGCAGTTACAAGTTAATATTACATAGCAAATGAAAAAATATATCCTATGTTAAAAGGTATATATAAAAAGGGAATAATGTTTTTTCCTAACATGACTCCCTCAGGTGCGTCGCGGTGTGTCAAAAGATGCGCACGAGTCGACCATATGTCGAGGGGTCTGTTATGGTAGGTCTTCTATTGGGGTGCTTAGGATACCCCTGTTTACATACAATACAATAAAACAAATTATTAATATTATTATTACAATTTATATACATCTTTAATTATTAATATGATTACTATGTGGGTCAATCTTAAAACAAAATGATCGCTCATATAAAAAACACATAGAATTAATGTGTATGTGTGAGTGTGTGGGTTTGTTTGGTGTGTGTGTGTGTGTGTAATATCGTTTGCAATTTTTAATAGGTGGTGTATATAACTATAATATATAAGATAGTTACAGGCATTAGCAGTAATGGTCTTATATTTAATTTGTATTCAGTAGAGATACAATTAAAGCAATATATACATAATTTATTTTATTTTGTATATAAATTGGTTGTAAAGGTAAATATAATAAATAGACAAGACACGAACGTAGAAATCGCCATGTTGCATCCAAACTGTAATTCTGGAAACCTCAACAACATATGGTAGTGGCAGACGCCAACACAACTGTCGCGTGTTCCATCCCCCTCACCCGAATAAGGAATATCATTTAAAAGACAGAGAGAAAGCCTTCATTAGTCGGTAGTACTATTATTTGAATTTCGAATTGCAAAAAAGGCGTATTGTTTGTGCGCGTGCGCATGGGACACGTGCAGCGCAGGCTTTGACGCCGATACGAAGGTAATTCGAAATTTCATCAGTTCGGATACAGGATATTGGAAACGATAGGGTTTTTTTAATACCATATGGATTATGGTAGATGAAGGTTGTCTATAGACCTATAGTGCAGGAAATGAGCATGGAAATGAATTGCTGATAATGTTGACGGGTAAAAAATTACTTACAATATTAATTGTATTTTCACAATACTCTTTAAATTTAATGGTCTTTAAAACTTATAAGGATATTTAAAAAATTCAACGTATAAATAAATATATATATATAATAGGTCAGGACTCTGGTAAATAAACTTCTGAACTTTGACGCCAATAACATATTTTGCGTAGAAAATATTTTCAATAAAAATTTTGATTTTAGTCTGAACCTTATACTTAATTGTAATAAAATATTTCTCTTCATAGTAACAATATTATGGTACTTTCATTTTACCTTTTGATTTTGTCCCTCGATAGTTAAATATAATTTTTGGTGAACGTTAAAAATCAACGATGTTTATTTCATACTAACGGGATTTTATTTTAAAGAAAACATTTTAGTTTTCTGAATAACAAAAATTAATTAAATTGAGTAAAAAGACTCAAAAAAGTTAGAAGTTTAAAGTGCTGTAAAATAATATATATATATCGGGTGTTGGGAACACGGGCGAAGGGCTACGTTCCTGATGAGAGCCATTTAGATCTTCTTGAAGGTCCATTGTCAAAAGACAATATTCCAAACGATAAAAACTTTATTCAAAGTTTTTATAATACAAAATGATTCAGGCCTAATCAATGTCAGACGTCTGAACGGTTCGGCCGTTGAAGCCGAACTGCCCTAGACTGCGTTGCGCGTGCCTTATATAGCAACTCCTTCCACTTCGGACGTAACGTGACTAGATTTTCATTATTATTTTAAATCACAAAGTTACACATAATTCATATATTAATTATTTATTATTAAAAACTTAAACTATTACACACATAATCAGATAAATAATGAGTCACGCCGACACGGCCATTCTGCATAAGGTCGCCACTGACCTTTATATTGCTTGATAGTCTAGGTTGATACACATTTTATTGTAAATATCTTATTTGGAGGCCCCTGTCCTCGACAAATTACATGGTAAATATATTGTCTGGAGGCCCCTGTCCTCAACAAATTATGTAGTAAATATATTGTTTGGACGTACCTGTCCTCAACAAATTATATTACAAATATACTGTTTGGAGGCCCCTGTCCTCAACAATTTCTATTACAAAAATATGATTTGGAGGCCCCTGTCCTCGACAAACTATATGGTAAATATATTGTCTGGAGGCCTCTGTCCTCAACAAATTATATAATAAATATACTGTTTGGAGGCCCCTGTCCTCAACAAATTCTATTGCAAAACTATGATTTGGAGGCCCCTGTCCTCTACAAAATTTATTACAAACATTGTTTAGAGGCCCCTGTCCTCAATAAACAAATTCTATTTTAACAGGACTCCTTTCTATGATTTTAACGTTTATAATCAATGTACTCGAATGACCCCATAACTATTGATCCATCTGTTGATAACTACTGTTTCAAATTTGTGTCTACATTTTGTTCTGTTGACGCCGACACGAGATCTTGACCACGGTTTCCATTTGGCCTAGGTGCCAACCTTAATTGATCATGGGCCACTTTTTTTGGTCTACCTCTTCCAGTTATGTTTTTGATTTTGTAGCGGTCATTAGGCAAAATTTTCCAGATTTCATATGCATCTGGATACTTAAGATCAAGTCCAATCTGGTTACGAGGATTTGTCTTAAATAAAACTATTTCTCCTTTAAGAAATCGCTTAATTTTGGCTTTGCCTTTATCGAATCTTCGTTTATCCTCTTTGCCTCTTGATTCAATTTTTTTTTATATATAGCTGTCAAGTTGACCACGGTCTACTCTTCCTTCAGTTTCATCTACTAGAGATAACAATTCAGCAGGCACTGCACAGTGTCTTCCTGTCAGTGCCTTTATTGGGCTTACATTCGTTGTTTTACTTTTTGTACAATTAATTGCTAGTTGAAGGGCTTCCAAGCCCTTCTTCCAGTCCTTGGTTTCATAGTTCCGAATAATAGTAAGTCCATTTTTTACTACAGCCATCATACGTTCAACTTGCCCATTAGATCGGCTTACACCAGGTGCTATAAAATGTTGATGAATATTGAAATTTTTGCAGTATTCTTCAAATTCCGCCTTGAATGCTGTATCCTGATCACTTACAATTTGTCTTGGGGCTCCAAATAGGGATACAATGTGTTTGAGTGCGTGAAGCATCGAAACTGCTGTTTTATTTGTTGCGTAAGTCAAGGTTAGGAACTTGTCATATCCATGTGAATGGTATCAAATGGTATAGGCTGTTTCACTATAGGATACATTTGAACTTGTTTAGCCCCAGAGGGCCCCTTGCTTGTTTTACATATAACGCAGTTATCTATAAATCGTCTTACCGTTGTTTTCATTTCTGGAAACCAATATATTTCTCGAATCTTCTCAAGAGTCTTCTCCCAACCAAAATGTTTAAGCGCTGTATGATAAGCATTAATTATGCTCCACTGGTATGATTTTGGAATAATCTTCTTCCACTCCTTGCAACCGGGTTCTTCTTCTAGATGTTGGCGTTCCAAAACATGGTCATTAATCCTGTAACCATGCGTAACCTCACCGTTTTCTATTTTGTTTATAATTTTAGCTAACTCTTCATCACGGCGCTGTTCAATTTTTAACCACGTGTCCACACTTT
Source organism: Melinaea menophilus ssp. n. AW-2005 (assembly GCA_918358695.1). Classification (NCBI taxonomy): domain Eukaryota; kingdom Metazoa; phylum Arthropoda; class Insecta; order Lepidoptera; family Nymphalidae; genus Melinaea; species Melinaea menophilus. Next base: position 37,153,009 of record OU911038.1, on the reverse strand, counting down.
GCGTTAAATTTATGCATTCAGTGGGATTCCTGCTAAAGAAATCAGCATGTTTCATTCGATTTCCTTGGCGATATTCAATTTTGAAATCGTAATGCTGAAGAAACGACCACCATCTATGGATTCTCGGCAGGAGCTCGTGTTTGTGTGATGATGATTTTATGGCATTGCAGTCAGTTATGATGGTAAATGTTCTTCCGTATAGGTATTGTCGAAAGTGTTTTATAGCACGTACTATAGCAAGTGTTTCCAATTCATAAGAATGGTAATGACTTTCTGGTACAGTAGTCCTTATGCTCATATAACCGACGACATGTTGTCGCTCTTTGTTTATTTGAATTAGTATGGCACCCAATCCTACACTGCTAGCATCAGTGTGCAATTCAATAGGCCACCCTTCTCTAAAAATTGTTAGAATTGGCACTGAAGTTAACCGTCTTATTATATCGAGTCTAGTGCTTTCACATTCAGGAGACCACATAAATTTAGCATCCTTCTTTGTAAGATTGTACAAGGGAACCATACGCTCGGAAAAAGATGGTATAAAGCGGCGAAAGTAGCCTGCCAAACCGCAAAACTGCCGTACCTGTTTTCCGTTCGTTGGTATAGGAGATCTTTGGAGAGCTTCCACTTTACCAGGACTTGGACGAACAGTGCCATTAGTTATCAAATTGCCTAGGTATTCAATGGTGGTTTTGAAGAATGAGCATTTCTTGGCATTGATGCTGAATCCAGCTTTGTTCAGGGCTGTAAGAACTTTATCTAGTGTTTGTAGTCCTTGTGGGAACGTTTTACATTTTATCAACACATCATTCATGTATACTAGTATATCATCTAGTAAAGGTCGAAGAGCCGTCATTATTGCCTTTTGAAACACGGCTGGTGCATTCATTAGCCCAAAAGGCATTCTGACATATTCGTAGAGACCATCAGGTGTTATAAATGCTGTCTTCGAGATAGATGATTCTTTGATAGGAATTTGGTAGAAGCCTTGTGCCATATCCAAGCAGATAAAGTATGTAGAATCGGACAGTCTATCGATTTGATCCGATATTATTGGAAGCGGAAACTTTATAGGGATAGTATTCCGGTTGAGTTCTCGATAATCTGTACACATTCTATCTTTACCGTTCTTCTTCTTCACTAGAATGACAGGACTCGCGAAATCTGAAGAACTTTCTCTAACAATACCGTTTGCAATTAATTCATCGATAATAGCTTTCACTTTTTGTCGTTCTACTAATGCCATTCGGTATGGACGACGCGAAACTATCTTCATTGGGTCCTTTAGGTGTATATCCAAACTCCCTGTATTAACCTTTGTTTTAGGAATCCCGGTCACAAACAACCCACTATAACTTTTTAGTAAAGCTTTCAAGTCATGTATTTGTTCTTTATCTGTCAAATCGGTATCTAGATTTTCAAAGGGATCTTCCGTACATTGAAAGATGTAAACTGGTTCCTTTCTGATGACTGAAGCACCATTTTTTGTTACAAGAACATTTAGCCCGGTACCTTTTACTAACTCTGCTCCAATCAAAAGTTCACATGGTATTTCATGATCTTCGATAATATGAAAAACTATTTCAACAAAAGTACCGCTAAAGTTAACGGTGACGTTGATTCGTTGACAAGATAAAATAGGTATACTTTTACTTCCTATACCCTTAAGCATTAGAGAACAATCTTCACGTTTTCCTGGTATTGATAAACTGAGTGATCGTCTTATTAGTGAGCGGGAAGCTCCACTGTCCTAAAAAGCCACAAGTTTGAGACCGTTGATTTCGATTTTCATTGGAGTCAGAATATTGTTAACATCCGAGATTAGGTTAACCTTTTCGGCATCGTCTGCTATTTTCTTAAAACAAACAGATTCTACATGTCCTATTTTACTGCAATAGTTACATTTAGGCTTTTGAAGTTGACTTCTATTACGGTTAAAGTTGTTTTCATGATTTTCAGTGGCAGTTAATAATGGTCTAGGATCAATCAATTGTTCGTTCTTTTTGCTACAGTTTACTTGAGTGTGCCCAGATTTACCACACTTAAAGCATATTACAGTCTCTTCTCTATTAACCCTTAGCCTAGGTCTTTTACTAGGTGGTTCAAATCGAGGTTCTCTTGGTCTAAACGTAGATGCAACAGAGATAAGTTCGGGAACGGTATTGCATTTACTTGATAGCAAACGTAATCTGAGATACTCATTATCTATACATCCAATGACGGCTTCAACAGCATCCTTATCCTTATCTCCTCTAATAACACGTTTCCATATTTGCCAAGCTTTTGTTATGGATTCCACTGGATTGGTTACATCGAATTTAAAGTTACGTAATTTAATAATGTCGTTGGAGTATCGTGCTTCTGGCTCAAATGTTTGTATAAGAGCTTCACGCATATCCTTCCAAACTGGTGATTTCACAAGCCATGTGTCTCCAAGTGTCTTAGCTCTACCCTGCAACAGGCCTGCTATTTTCGTACATAACTCGTAATCTGTTAAACCCCAATGGTTTTTTGCTTGATCAACGTGTTCGCACCAATCTCGAATCGGTACCTGGCCATCAGGGTTGAACGGTGCTATATAAATATCACTTAATCTTGGCCGTTGAGATAAGGTCGATGTTTTACTAAGAAGCCCCGTAAGGAACTCACAATTTGCTTGCATACTTGCTTGCTGCTGCCGTGTAAACGTTTCCATCATTCAAGACATGGCAAGCAATGTTTGTGACGTTTCAAGGTTATCCGTTCTTCTGAAATGTGTACTTGGATCTAAAGGCGTTTCTGAACGGATCCCACTTCTGATATCGGGTGTTGGGAACACGGGCGAAGGGCTACGTTCCTGATGAGAGCCATTTAGATCTTCTTGAAGGTCCATTGTCAAAAGACAATATTCCAAACGATAAAAACTTTATTCAAAGTTTTTATAATACAAAATGATTCAGGCCTAATCAATGTCAGACGTCTGAACGGTTCGGCCGTTGAAGCCGAACTGCCCTAGACTGCGTTGCGCGTGCCTTATATAGCAACTCCTTCCACTTCGGACGTAACGTGACTAGATTTTCATTATTATTTTAAATCACAAAGTTACACATAATTCATATATTAATTATTTATTATTAAAAACTTAAACTATTACACACATAATCAGATAAATAATGAGTCACGCCGACATATAATTATAAAATTAAATCTTTAATCGTTAGGAACATTATATATTATATTATATCATTATATTTCAAAACATCTTATATACATAACTAAATATATAAATTTATTATTTTTTTGGAATATATTCTTTAAAAACTTTCTTTCTCACAAATTAAAAAATCATCAAACGGGTAGATAGATACAATTTTATTTGATTTCTTAGAAACCTTCCTATTAAGGGACAAAAAACAGTCATAAGGATCAAAGCTTCGTAAGGTTAAATAATGTTAATTTCCATAAATCGAAGCGCGAACTAAATATAGTCCACTAAACGGACAGACAGTCCTTCAGTCACACGTTATCAATGGTGGATCGGATTTAACTTTTTTTTTAATTAATATATTAAGGAGAAGAAACAATTTCTACATTCAGTTTGTACAATAGCCAATAAAGTTTTCACATAATAGGCATATTTTATAAATTTTAATATTAAAGAAGGGCGTGACTTTTATTTCGACAGAACAAATATTAACATTTTCAAAGAAATATATTACTAAAGAATCACATTATAATAAGAATCATATAACACAAGAGAGACAAATTAACTGCAATTATATCTAAAGTTGTCAATGAGTTACAGGCTCGAATTAAAAAGTTTTTTGCGTATTTTCTTTTGACAACTGGAACAGATAACATTTTATAATTGTATATTGTACTCCTTACATCCAGTAACACATTAATAGATAGCAAATATTAATATTAAATTATTTAACATTTGAATTTTAAATAAAAATATAATAATATTGTAAATTATATAAAGAGTATCCACTAAAGTCTAACGTATACTAACGTATAACGTATACGTATACTCGGACGTATTTTGGAGTCGCAGAGATTAAAAGGCAATGAAGTCATTTGGGGCAAAGTTCCATGTTTGTTTAGCATTAAATATCATAATAGGGGTCTAAACGATGCCTCGCCGGCAAATAAAGGGTTGATTTAGAATTTATTAAAATAACATATGGTTTTTTTAACATGGACAAATATTTTGCTTTCGACTCGGGATGGAGATGATGATCAAATTTTTTATATAAGTATTATATATAGATATCTGGTTAATTATGAGATATATTTTATTTTATATATTTATATCATAGATTGGTTAAATTTGATATATTTTTTATTTTAGTCAAATTCAAATCATCCTATAAATAGAATAGTTATTAGATACTTTGCTGATATCTATCTATATATACTAGGCCATATCGGGAAGATTTTGGATCATGGAACTTGTAATTATTATAAGCTTATCACAAACCAAAGCCTGTAAATAAAATATTCTATTAAAAGTTAAATAACCTGTAGTAATAAAATCAATTATAAAATAATCAATTCGAACAAAAATAAAAGCAATCAATTTAAATTTTGATATGACTCTGACAGATATAAAAGTGTGAAAAAAAAAATAGCAAAATAGCACACATTCTCAGCAGTAGCGACACCCCGCGGTGGAGCTACCGGTTATAAAAAATGATTGATTAAAAAAAAACACTTTCGATGGATGAATTTTGCACAGCCACTAGAGAAAAACTTAAAGATGACAGGTCTGCCATATTCCATGAAGAATGCTATCCAAAATTGTCAATCAAATACCAAATACAGATAATTTTTTTAAAAGAATAGGAATAATGTAATTTAAACAAGCTTGGTATGGTTTTATTTAGGTTAATAAAACCTCATTTGGACACGTGGAAGAACACGCAAAAATAATATTATTATGACTGCCATTGACACTTGATCGCAGGATGTTCTGATTAAGTCATCAGCAACAACCATTTGAATCAACAATGTATGATTCCAGTAATTTGCTTCGTCACTCGTGTGAAGATGTAAAAAAATGCAAACACCCCAAACTTATTTCACAATTAGTTCCCTAATGTATCTAATTCCAAAAATTAGACTAGATACAATAGATTAATTTTAAAAACTTCGAAATCAATTGACAATAAAAACCTTTTTCATATCACCCGCGAATAATGAAACGGCGGGACGTCTCCGTTTCAAATTTAAATAGTTTTTAACAATGGCGTCCAGCGGTTCGCGCCTTTTTCCACAGACCACACAAAGAATGACATAAAGAATACACAAAGGCGTTAAATAAAAAACACTTTGTACTGACATTCCGCTACGGACTACCGAACTAACAAATTAATTATATAAATTAAATTCCTATCTACCTACTACCTACCTACCTATCAAATTTAATCGATTTGGTCAGTCAAGTGGCAATTTTAAAGTTAATTAATTAAAAGCAAAACCTTATTAATTAAATGTCAACAGCCCCCACGTCAAGTAATTTCTTAAATGTTCTAACATATCTGTCAATTCTATTTTAAGAGATGTGTAAATAATTTTGGATGATATCTAGCCATGCCCAATTATTGTGGCGTGAGCTAGAATACAAAAATCTTGAGTCAAAATTAGATCTGTACGTATTGATACTTAATAACTATGATAAGTAATTCACAAAGAATACACGAGTTTGTTCAATAATGTAGATAATAATGTATGATTTTAGTTAAATTGTGAAAAATGGACTTAGCCAGAGAAGTTCTGGACAGTTCTTTGGATAGATCCCTCAGACATTGCACGAACCGGCCAGCGCTAGACCCACCGGTCCCCGAACAATCACAGGTTTATTAATTATCAACTGTTACAACAATCAAATAACAACATCATTGTATATATTTGAAATTCTAAATATTATCAAGGCAAGTGTGAGAAGCTCCTCATCTTACACCCTAGCCAGTGACCAGAGCGTCTTTAGCCGGGACGTGGAACACTGGATTAGGGGCGGTTCCACCGAAACTACAGGAGTCCAGGGAAGCAGGTTCTATGATAAATTGCTTATAAAAATTTAATATGGTAAACTGCTATTCATAACTATCTTTTAAGTTATATATATATATATATATAATGAATAATATTTTGTAAAAAAAATGTCCATTGAATTGGCTTTAAAGAATTAATTATAATAAAATAAGAATCGTCCGGCTTCGTAGTCATGATCTCTTTTCAGTGCTGCAGTGAGGCAACGCTCCACCCTCGCTACTAACGATACAATGCAAGGGACTGGTTTCTGGTACATTTTGGCTGTTATCTTGCCACTCTTCAGCTTTTCCAATTCTAACCGTTGGAGATGCTCGCCGAGGTATGATTCAATTTTAAAATTGCAACCGCTGACTAGTAACGACCTCTGTGTACTACATTATAAACCAATTCGCATTTTTATATCTAAAGTGAATTAAAATTAATATTTAAATATTTATTTTTACTACTTTATCTGTATTATGCATGCAGATTGTAATTAACATGCAAATGTTTTAGTAATAATAGATAATAAAATATTTATACTTAAATTAGTTGAATGTAACTTTGTGCACGTTCTCTAAAAATTAACTAGATGGCGTGAGTAGTATCGAAGGTACTTCCACCATATTTCGTTATATTACTGCTATTAGTTTTCGAATGTATTTAATAGATGGCGTTCAAAACAATAATAGCTTCCTGTAATTTTTAAATAAACACTTCTGTTATGACACAACTGTAGTCTGTAGTAATGTTTTTAAATAAGATATTTGGGATTTTATATGCAGGCAGAAATCCTAATAAATATATTATAGATTTCGGTACCATTACTAAGGAGGCCTTTACCCACCTATAACACTTATACTAATTTCTTTTTTCTTATTCAGTACAATCCTCAACACGGCAGAGTTCTTTGTGACTCAAGTAGGAAGAGTTTGTAGTCGAGTCCGATGCCACATCCGACGCCTCGCGACCAATCAAGTGTCCCGAGAGCTGTTCGCGACCGCCATGGATATAGTCCTTGTTGTCTACGCAATAGGATTCCTTATCCTATCGATGTATCAAGCTTCGATTATCGGTTGATTATTCGATTTTTAAATTAACCTCTGTTGTAAACATAGTTCATTTATATAAAATTACGTCTTTACTAGTTTACTGTAATAAATTATTATTCTTGTCAACATAAAAAGTTAAATGCTTTTTCATTTATTTTTATACACATTACATTTATCGAAGATAATAGAGTTTTTATTTTTTAATGTTAAATAGTTAAGAAAGAGGCTCATTATTGATAATTTCCTTTAATTTTGTTCCTGGATTGGGTAGATCGTAGTTCGGGGTAATACCTACTTAAAGGCCGTGCGTTTACAACTAACCCGGAATAATAGTTGCTAAGAATGGGAGTTCTGAAAATTTATATAATATCAAGATTTTTTTTTATATCGTGTAAACATGGCAGTTTTCTCTTTAACATATCAGTATTGTGATAACTATATATTTTTATATTTATATATTTTTACAAAATTTCAACCATATCCGTATCACAAGATTTTCTTCAAACAAAAAGACACACAAGACAGAAAAGAGTATTATTATGTATTAGATAGAAAATATTGTATAAAATAAAAAATAATAAGCCTGATTTACTCATAGTTTTAAACAATACCTATGTTGTAATCTATAGATATAAGAAAAATCTTTGTAACATTTGTAATACCTAGTTTTTGTAACATTACTATTTCTCTAAACAGAAAACTTTTTTTAAACGAACTGCCCATAGTTTGAGCAGAATTATAATATATAAAAAATTACACCAACATATTGGCAAAACATACCAAAGTGACACACTAGATATAGTATAACAGATACAATTATATATATATATATAACCCCTTTAAAATATAGATATTATTGGTGACTAGATATTTGAAGAGCCTCTTAAAACATATAAGTAAGGAAATACTTTTGAAAACACTTAAATAACAACTGTAATGTAAGATTTGCTCACTTAAAGCTTTTTTTATCTATATGTACGATATATCTTGTGACGTGTGTGAGTTTGAAATACTCACCTAGTAATTTAAGTTTGTAACATTCAACTTTCGTAAAAAAAAACTGCAAGTATTGTAGGTAAAATAATTAAAAACCATAGTAAACTCCGCAAAGACCTACCACATGTCCCCATCGATCTGATCTGATCACGTGGGGAGCTTGCAACTCCACAACATATTACTGGGCGGCAAACGGGGTAAAGATAATCCCAAAAAAATGTAGACCTGAAATGTAACAAATGTACTTATAGTTACCGGAGCGCACTTGGAGCTGACGCTGAGCGCCTCAGTATGATCAGTACTAGGATCAGCAGTGAGTTAAGACGGCGGGCTCCAGCTGGGTTACCTACCTACCTGTAAAATACGATCACCGACACCACCAACAATCAACATCAGCACCCTTCTCTTCATAATTCCCATTCCCATCGTATACTCTTTCTCATAAAAAGTCGACAACATCTGTCGTTAATACTGTGCAAGTACAGGTTAAACGTATTCGTCAAACATGAAGCAAAGATACGAACACTTTTATCCTACGGACATTAAATTTTAACTTCATTTGTAAAGAAAACAATTAAATATTTTGCACATTTACACAGAAATTTTGTGAGCAATTTCCACATATGCATAGTTAAGTTAGCAGCACATTTGTCAGCCTAGAGTAATAATACTTAACGATTAGTTCAGAAAAAATAGTAGCAGTTCGAAGTGGAGTAGACCAATATTTAAACGGTTTAGTTATGGAAAAGTCTCATACAAAATCACCGTTAATATAATACCAAAAACAAACAATTTTCCAAACAAAAGGTATAAAGGTAAAATAGAAGAATAAATTATCGATTGATATAAAAAATGCACAGTACAGGATGAACCAAAACCATGTCTTAGACACTCTTAAACGAAATGTTTCAGTCTACACTAGGTGACTTAAAAGATACTTAGCATGTACAGATCGAAAAATCAAATTAATAATTTTAATTCAAAAGAGGAAAGATATCTATAACACGTACATAGAATCCAAAAAAGCATTTGATTTATGGTTGATAAAAAATCTCGAAATAAACAAAATAACCTCAAATTATACTATTTTTCAAAAAAGCAATGTCAAGATGGACGACTACATTGTAATGAAATATAAACAGTATTAACATTGAAACTGGTAACAATAAAAAGGCGCGGCATATTTCAAGGTAACACATTAAGCCCGTTGATATTGTCTTGCTCTGAACATATCTATCATTTTAAATTCAACTGATTGTGGTTAATTACTACACATAGATTATAATGAACCACAAAACGGTTTACTCGACGTACACAACAATTTATGTTAAAAGTTAACCACCCACTTTGCATGGATGACGTTAAGCTGTTTTCTAGTAGGAACTAGGAACTACCAAAAATATATCATTAAAACACCTAGATTAATCAACGATACAATTTGGGATGTTGTAATCGTTGATCTGAGACGATTAAACACATTACTGGAGCATGTAGAGAGAATTGTTCAACAAGAAAACAAACCTGGCCAAAGACTTGCGCTCTATAAGGCGTAGGTCCGGCCACACATGGAGTACTGTTCTCGTTACTGGTTCGGATCACCCCAATATCAGCTTCTACCATTTGACCGCGTACAACGAAGAGCCGTTCGGATTCTCGGGGACCCAGTGCTCTGCGTACGGCTGGACTCTTTGGCATTGCGTGGAGACGTGGCTTCTTTGTGCGTCTTCTACAGCATTTACAACGGGAGTGTTCCGAAGAACTATTCGATCTGATGCCTACCGCCGAATTTCACCACCGCACAGCTTGCCATCGCCTTCTTTACCATCCATACCACCTGGATGCGTGGCAATCTTCCACTGTGCGGTTTTTAAGAACTTTTTTTCCCACGTTCCACTCGAATGTGGAACGAACTTCCTTCGGCGGTATTTCCAGATCGATACGACATGGGTACCTTCAAAAAAAGCATATATTCCTATTTCCAAGGCCGGCAACACTCTTGTGAATCCTCGGATGTTGCAAGAGTTCATGGGCGGCGGTGATCACATACCAACGGTGACCCGCAAGCTCGTTTTATTTTTTTTATTTTAGAGGTAGACACCTCTAAAATAAAAAAAATAAAAAAAAAGATTATATTATACACCAAGCTAATCCTTTCTATCTATCTGGTTTGGATGTGTGGTATGTTTGTGACAAAGATGGTATGTCCTAGAACTTTAGTCATTACATTGTTCTATGAATTGTAGTGTCGTTGGTGCTCTTTAATTTTTCAATATATCTAGTAAGAATTTTGACTACTTTACCGGTTACACCAATAACTATTGATATGACTTCTATTGATATATTGATATTTGGTTGATCCATAGCCGCCTACGTTCAGTCTTTAAAAGATAATATTTACTCAGTCTTTCTTTTTCCTTACTTTCAACATTGTCGACTGTAGGTACAGTGATGTCTATGTTATACGTGTTGTTGTTGTTATTTTTATCTATATATATTAAATTAGGTCTAGTTTCGACGCGTCATGTCTGTTTGTATAGATCGCCCACATTATTTTTGCTTCTTCGTTCTTTTTAATTTTAGGCTGTATTAAAGCCTTCTTCCACTACAAACTATTTTCATTCATATTATTCTTGCTAGCGATACACCAATAATTATAATTCCCGTCAGTTTCTCGCAGCCGGATGTTGTTGCTAGGCGGTTTCAACTTTAGTGGCACAGACGGTACTTACCATCTACTGGGTCAATGATATCCCGCTGGTATTGTCGCGATAACTGCCTGATTCTGTATCGCAAAACTGGACGACACTTGTTGATTATATTTATCTTAAACTATGGAATATTTGTCTTTATTTATATCATGGCAATATTGTCTCTATGATCTTATTCTTTTCTAAGATACTTTTATATTTTATTATTTGTTATTTTGTATATATTAATGAAACCCTCCCGCCTCGTGTAAGCTTTAAGAATAATCTTTCTACGTCTGCTTTTTGTTCGTTTGTTTTTTTAATTGCTAATAATTTTCTTGTTTTAGTGTCTATATTATTTAAAGCGTTTTTTATATAATTGTTGACGATTAAATGACAAAATCTACACTGTCTAATAAAACCTTTGAATTCCTTCTATTTTTTCGAAAAACTTTCATTCGTCCATATATAACAAATGATTTATAACATTTGAGTTTATATCCCTTGAGCTTGTATTTGTTTTAAAAAAAGTGTCTAAAAGGCTAAACAGAAAAGTAAAAGCGATAGTGAATCACCCTGAAATTTACCACGTTTAATAAAAATCAATTCTGTAATAATGGATTCGAGTACCATGTGCTGTGATGATGATTTTCCAAGATGACATAGTCATTTCAATACAACTGTTCATCATAGAAGGGCAATGATAGGTAACAAGGATCCTAAGAATCACGAATACGTGGGACAAACTATCTCCATTTTTTGCTCACCAGTTTTTCGATTTTTCTATGTCGGAGTCTTCTAGAATTTTTAAACCTTAAACTATTTTTTGTGGAGCCTTGCTAAATATTTGTGTGTGCGAGTTAAATATTTCTTTTTAAATATTAGCGACGATTTCCAGTTACATAATTTCCTAAATGCGTATTTAATTAGTTTTTCGGATGACACCTCATTCACTCTATTCTTCTTCTATATCTCTCATGCTTATGTGTTATATGTAATCGAATAAGACAAAATGGATCCCCAAACCTGTTCCATACTGGGTATTTTAATATCCGTGAAACTGCCATTGCTCTCTAAACTTCTATATACGAGTATATTAGGTACGTTATCTTTAAATCTGGTTTTTTTCTTTCTTTACTTCGATCTTTTATATCTTTTGTTACTAACGAAAAGCGCGTTTTGTCTTAACATTACCGATGTATCGCTATGATCCCTTTCGTTATGTATTTTGTTTTATAAGGATAATTAGCCCTAATTTTCAATATTTTTCGCGAATTAATTTTCCTTTCTCCCTCTAACAAATAAACTAACCTTTCCTAATTTGTCTATCTTCTGTATTTTAGTTTTCCGGGGTGGGTTGGTTTTTGGTTTTAGTGTTTCAGTTCATATAGTTTTTGATTACATTTAATTGTTAAGGTTTTAGCGGTGGCGTAAAGGATGTCATTAATTTCTCTGAATTATGTCTTAGTTTGTAAAATATTGGGCAAAAATGTATTTAACTTGTCGTAGTTTTCGATTAACTGTTTATTTATTTTGGCTTCTGGTCGCTTTGATTTCAGATAAATTATTTTGTGTTATTTGATCTTGAGCTGAGATGTGCTGAATGACGCTGAGCGTGACAGCATGGGCCTCGTTAGTGGCATGGGTTGGGAAGCTTTAGTGGGGGTTGTTGAAAGGGGACCCCAGATGATACAGCCGACAGTCTTGTGGATGATATTTTGCGGGGCAGGGCATCTCCCATCAGCAACGCCGGTACATTCCAACCGTCCACATTAAGAAAACCAGATAATGCAAAAAGAAAGTGGTCCATAGAAGAACTACACAAATTATTGTTTTGCTTTTATAGGGCATGAGTAAATAGAGCAGGTTATATAACATGTTATATAAGTGGTTGTTACATACGTAACCTACATTAATATTTCAAATGTAAAAAATACACTTCAATATAAGACTTAAAATTATCATCACACTATTTTAAAAAATAGTGTTATTAGATTCAAAGATTATTATGTTTTAATGAGATTGATCTCTTAAGTTCTCCCTATTAACTGAAAAACGATTTTTAATAGAAATTAATTTCATCATATAAATATGAAACTGTTTACATTGTAATAGCTGATATCATATTGTAATGACTGTGTACTAGAAAATCCAAAATATTTGCAAGGTAACTAAGAATCTAGATAAGTTGTTGTTAGTAATTGTTTTCAGAAAGTTAGTCATAATTTACACAACTGGAAATGCGTGTGATCTCAAGGACATGTACACAATACTAGTAATGCCAGCTGGTGTTTACAAATCTCCACATAATTAACTTTTTTTACATATTAACACTCAGTAATTTTCCAAAATAAATATATTATATTGAATTCTATACAATATATAAATGATTAGTTGAAAAATAGATTTTTTAGGTTTAAACTTTACTTACTTGTTGATAATTGTTTGTTAACTAAAAAAAGAATATAAGTAATATTATTAAGACATGCTGAAATCAGACAAGATTATTTGTTTTGAATAATATTTAATGTATATATTTTTTTCCGTTTCAACGATGACTCAAAATCGAATTTCATTGAAGAACCGTTTAATCATCTATGAATAAACTGTACTTCAATGAAATTCGATTATTTTATCCATAAAATATGTTGAAATATCAAAAATGAGTATTAACACTTGATATCTGTAGTAAAAGTTAGGAGTTCATTTTATTTTTTTAAATATATATATATATATATATATATATATATATATATATATTTAAAATACAGCAAATATAAATATATATATATATATATACAGCTTCCAATAATAAATGCAGGTCTTAAGAATTCTTTCAAATGACACTGAAATAAATTTGCTTTAAACAATCAAGAAATTCTTAACCATGTAAGCTAAATATTTAAACACTAAAAATTATAGGTTAAATTATAGTCAATGAAATTATAACTGATAAATACTATTGATAAGCACATACCTTATAATTATAATAAATATTTACATGAATATCAATAGAACCTTGGGAACTAACAATGTGATAACAATTTATTGAAACAATTATATATATATATATATACTAACTTATTCCTTCCCGCTTCACTGGGCACACTATTAATTTAGATGTGAACTTATGTTGCTATGGTAACCGTTGTCATCGTAACCGTTGCTATAGTAACCCTTACCCCCGCGTTAGATGTATAGCTCCTACAGGTTTAAAACTTGGCGAAATGCAAGAAGTTGAAATCCGTCGGGACAGGAATTCCATAAAATCCGTTCTTAGTGGACGTCTACGTCACAAAAGTAACTATGTAAAATTTTAAGTTAATCGGACAGATCGTTTCGGAGATTTCTAATGAGTCAGTGAGTGGTAAATCGCTTATACTTATATATATATATTAGAATATGATAATTATAAGTTTGTTTGTTTAGGTCACTTCACTATTAGTGAAAAACAAAGATTATATACAACTTAATAGCATTTCCGTATTATATCATTACATAACTATATATATATATATATATATATATATATAGTTGGTATGTACTCTATACGTCGTGAGATGTTATTTAGCTGAATACGATGCATTTCAAAGTGGATGCTGCATATGTAAATCACATATTGTAACAGTCATTACTCATGGCCTGGAAACAAATTAGGTGTTATGATACTATATAATATAATAAAAATGTTATATTTATATCAAATGTATATTAGTTCTTATTAGTTTATATTATGTCTCAACACGTAATTGTTGATTTTTTGTTTAGTCGTGCCTTTTATATCTTAGATGAGATTTAATCAAATATTTGATCCTTGGAAGAGAAATAAAAATTTTTGAAATTTTTCAAAATGTTATAACTTTCGAAAATATATATTTAAAAATATAACCCACACGAAATCATAATCAATATATAAATATAATAATATAGAAGGTACCTTACTAGTATGTAAGTAGAATTCATAGGAAAGCAACAAAATTAAGTAATTAAGGTGGTAAAGTTCGATCACAGTAGTGGATTAATCAGAAAAATATTTACAATAAATTTATAAGCAAAGTATATTACTTTCTGTGAGCCTATCTGTAGTTACTTGACTGCAGCTATTGCGTTCTATCGACGAGGTTCTACCGTGGAACGATCTCCCTCTCTCAAAGGATGAAAGTGTAGTAACCAAAGTCATTTCGTTATGTTCTGTCGGTGAATGAGAGCTCCATCTCCAACCCCCCTTGTATTCTAGTCTTGTTTTTGACGGAGAAGCAGACCATCATACCAGGGGTGTAAACTTGAACATCACTTTATACAAGACGTCGTGATATCTGTGTTCGTAAAATATGCTACCGTCGCCTTCAGAATTCTTGACGGTTTTTGCTCGGACCCCAAGCCCATGAAAGCTGGTGTTTCGCAAGCCTGCATGTAATTCTCAACTCTGTTCCTCCTGCACATCAATGGTATGTTGGATATTTTCAACATATGTTGTTAAGCATACAGCATAACAACATCGACGAAAACATCGACGAGTGTCGTAAGAAACTTGTGTTTTCTAGAAAGACCTCCTTGGGAAAAGTCTCAAAATGGGGCAAACTGATACACGTTCCGTGATCAATAGAGCAAAAAAACATTTTAAGTCTGGTCGATGAGTTGCGCTCTTTAAGATGCAAGTCTGGCTTCTACCTTTCGACCGCGTACAACGGCGAACCGTTCAGATTGTCGGGAAGCCGGTTTTCTGTGAACGGTTGGACTGAACTTCCTTCGGCAGTATTTCCGGATCGAAACAAACTTTAAAAAAAGGAGTATTTTCCTACTTCCAAGGCCGCCAACGGTCTTGCGATTCTCCGTATATTGCACGAGTTAATGGGTGGCGGTGATCACGTATCATTGGTGACCCGCAGTCTTGTTTGCTCTCCTCTCAAATAACAAAAATGAATTGGGAGCATAATCTCTCCATAAATAGTTTAAAATTATTGGCTTGTCTATTTTTTATTTCGTTCTTAGAAGAAATGCTGAAGGAATTTGAAACGAGGAATATACTAACTTCCTTTAACTAAACCACTGAAGGCAAACGGTATTAATAATTATAAAGTAAGCTTGGATTGAAGATCGATTATTAATATTGGCGATAAGTTTTATTCACCGTATCTCCTTACTGTAACTATGTAAACGAATTACATTCCCCGCAAATACAATATGGTAATATTGATATTTACAAATCTATATTTTCAGACGCGCCCACTCTCTTCGTGACTGAACGAACCTCTCTCCGACACGTGTTTGAAATCAATAACATTCAACAAATAGAATATTATGTAATTCTTTATTTTGTCATTACTAAAAGAAATCTCTGTTACTGTAAGACAATTATTTTATTCTTTTTAAGCAGAGTATTACAGTGCGTTTTATAAACATAAATATTGGACACAAAATACTTCTTAGATAGAATTGATATATATATGAATGGAACCATTGGTTCAGCAGTTACTATTCACCACAACTTATATGACATCAAATTGATATAAAAATTACGTAGGTAATAAAAGATATGTTAATTATAAATAGTTCCAATACAACCAACCGCTCCAACCCTCTCGAAATAACAAAACAATGATGTCAGTATGTTTATGTAACTTCAACTGAAAGTGAGGAATATTGAAATATTTATTATTATAATATTTTTCTATTATCTATTTTATCTTTATTTATTACCTTACATATAGGGACATATAAATATGTATATACTTCTGTTATATGATAAGAAATAATAATTTAGCACATTAAAATATACTTACTGTGATTATTCTTTAAAAATACAAAAAAAAAACAATTTCATATAAATCCGTCTATATTGATAAGGTCATAAAATAAGTCGTTATTTTATCCCACTTGAAAAAATCGAGTATTCAAAATGGAAGTTAAAATTATCCTTATCATCTATTATAACTGTGAGAATAAAATATGAATAAAGAAATAATTATAAATTTCACAACTATTTTTTTACATTTCTAAGTCGTTTAAGCTATTTAAGCTAGATTCAGAAAAGGGACTATAAAGGACAAAAAAATAACAATAAACCAAACAGAACCAACAAATTGTAGGATCAAGACATTACACATAAGTATATCCCATTGCACCGCAGCATTGTTAGAGGATAGTCAACACTCAACACTCACAACACTGAACAGTGCAACTCGCGCGTGCAATATGGCCGCTCGCTTGTTGGTGATCGCGTTCTGCGCATGCGCGGTCGCCTCGCGCGTTTCTCAGGTTAGTTCAATTGTCATTATTATTTATTTTATGTTTTTATTGTGTTAATATCGTTTTATTGATATATTTAGAAAGTTCTCAAATATATTTAATTTATTTTTGTTTTGAATATTATTGACTATATTTTAGCTTATAAGTATTACAATTGTTTCATTTTCATAAAAATTAATATATATTTGTTCTCAGAATCCAAATGAAAATTGATATATTCTATAATCACTAATATTATAATTAATAAGTGAAAATGTAAGTGGCCACAATTTCGCAATAATTTTGGTGTCAATTTCGAATTTAATAATAAAATGTGAAAAATATTTTATTTGAATTATGTATGTATATATAGGCTATAGTAACACAACAATTTCTGTTTATTGTTTTTTCTTCAATTTTATATTTTATAACATACAATATCATGTAACATTTATTCCATTATGAACATCAAATAATCCTCAAAAACGGTCGAATTAAGGTCAAAGCATTAGAATATTATTTAAAATAAAAGAATGGTAAGAAATAATAACAAAACCCCCACCAACCAAACAAAAGTTATCTCAAAATCGACTCAGCATGTTCCAGTCACACGGATTTGCGGTATTCTGTAACTCGATGCCATCGTCTTCAATGTCACGAACTGACACTGGGCTTACATGACGTTCAAAATTAAATAATTATATTTTTATTATATATTATGTAAAAAGTTATAATTCAGAATCGACATAATAATAATATTATTAGGTAAATTCAATATTTTATTATATTGTGTACAAGATGTACCTACGAATTTGTTTGCGCGAAATGTTTTTTACCTTATAACATCAGCTATCCGCCAATAAAAGTCTTATTAAAATCAATCCAGCTTTTCTAATAGACTAAACAGTCCGACAGAAAGAGAAAATTTTCCCAAATATATTTTTTTATGTAAGTATACTGTTATATATATTAAAAAGCTATTAATTTGGAATTACAAACAGACACTTCTTGTCTGTCCGTGTGTTGCTTAGTATTCCTTACTTCAAGAATGTGTTATATATATTAGGACAAACTATTCAATTATACTTCTATAGAATATCTAAAGGGTTTGATACAAAATTATTGGTTCGGAGCGCACTCGTAACATTCATATATTTACTTAACAATATTTCTATATAATTTCTATTTTGTAATCTGATAAGACATCGCAATTCCACATTAAAATGATATCTCAAAACATACATGCAACAATCACTCTTATCTTCAAACAATAACAGCTGTATTAGCGTGAATAATTACACAGCTGGGCGAGCTGTACGCAAGGAATGTTACAAACAAACAAACATCTCGTGTCCTTGATCTACATTAATGTGATAAAATTTTCATATATTAATTAAATGTAGAATTTTTTTAAATATTTATTTATTTGAAATATTTGAAATTAATTTTATCTTGAAGATTCTCCGTTATTTATAATTGTAAAAATTGTGTCTGGGTTCTGTGTTACAACAATGTGTTTAAAACAATTACTATTTATAAATTATTTGTAAAAAAATTGTAAAAAAAATTGTTTCTAAGACGCAATGTAACAGATCCACCTCAGACGCACATACTATATTATAAACTGCTTGTAAAAATAAAATGAATTCGCAAGCTCCATGACGACCTCGCTTACATCAATGGACGTCATAAAGTTGTGTATTTACAGCAAATATTATTTTTATGGTGTCACAAAGGAAACATAAAATACGCGAAAATAATAACAAGCTTTGAATAAACCTGCTCCGTGGATAAAGTTATTTTTATTATTATTTAATCAATCATAAACACATTTAAATAAAGTAACATGTTTTAAAATTTATAGAAAATTAATATGACACAAATATATTTGTAAATTTCGTATAAAAATCTAATTATAACTCTTAGTAGACGCAGAAAGTAAATAAATGTAGTTAAATATGAAAAAATACTATATTTTTTATACGAAGTTATAAACAAACATTAAGCTAGGGTGAGTCGTTAATGCAGTCGTGGTCAAGTTCTCCGTGCCAAGGTTTATTTTAGAAATAAACTGAACTCAGGTTCACAACTAGATGCGGCTAGATAACATGTCTATAACATACATTCAGTGCTTACATTTTTGATCCTCTCACAGCCGGCTGCTCGAATATACCTGGATCTATCTAAATCGGGAGATGAAGACGTGGAGAAGAGGTATACCCCGGAGCTGCTGGAAGAGCTGCAACGGACTGGAGACAGCGCCTTACTCCTCTACATGGAGTACACCAGCCAATCAGCATCAGACGTAAAGGCGTTCATCAAGAACATATCCGGTCTCACCCAGGAGACTATTAAGAATATGGAAACGAGAGTTTTAGATCGCGCTGTAAGTACTAGTACTTTCTTACGAAATGCAATCGTGTTTGATGTCTGATAAGCACGTGTTTGTTTCTCTCAAGTTACGTTCCTATGCACAACTATGCTAATGCACAGATGTTGTTTGGTATCAGAGCGTATGCAGATCGTATACCCAGAATGCACAGACACAGACGACCTACATCTATGAATATTCCCGTTTCAATATGTCCATTTGTGTTGTATAGTTATTTATTAAAGACAATGGCACCATACATTACCATTAGATGGAAATCTTAATCCATTAAACCACCTGCAATTTAGTTATTATTTAAAAACGAAAAAATATATATTTAAGTTAATAATCTTGTATTTTTCTAATGGATTGATTATTAATGTGTTCAAAAGATAGAGTAAATTTTGGATTTTCTCAAACCATTACAATTATCTAATGCAGTGATGCCAAATTTAATTTTGACGATCCATTCGGTAAATTGCAAGACTAATCCAAGTAAGTCAAGGTTCTTCAGATTAAACATACAGATTTAATTAGTTTAAAGGATGTGCTATCCATTTTTATTATTATTTTTAAATCTACTTAATTTTTAATATATTATAATATATGTCCTCCAGCACTTCATCATTAATATTTTTATTATGTTTTTAGTTGTTTTTTAATTATTTTTATTATTTTTCCGTCCTTTAGGTGTTAATAATAGGTATTGACATCATGATTTCAGCTTCGAATAGGTTTCTTTAAAGATTACTGACAGGTTTACAAATTATAAACTTTGTTCAATAGGCATTTACACTTTTGAATCATCAATTAAAAAGATCAGCCCATGACCAGCCCAGCCCAAGCTAATCTCGGAATGCTGCTACAGAAGTACTATAACTGTTATATTCATTAATATATTAGGTGCTAGAGGCAGTTAGCAACAATTTGAATTGACAATACGTTTGATTAAGTTTGAAATTCTTTTATTATCTAGTAGTGCTGTAGTAGTTATTAGTATATATAGTACATTATTAGTACTACAATAGATACAGGACACACCGGTCGCTATGTAATACTTGCTATTATTGACTTCATATCACGGTTCAAGAGCTGTTCTATGTTACCTAGCATTCATCTTTGAAGTGCTTCAGATAATGACACTGACTATTTAGTTATTATCGTGCTTTGCATTATTGTCTTTTAAATTAGAAATGCAGTGACTCATCTCTCACTAGATAAGAGATAGCGTCATCTTGGAACTAAACCGGCTTCTTTGACGCGTCTTCATCTCATCTCAGGCCAAGTTGCCCGTAAAATATCAATTTGTATGCATTTTGCCAATGCTAGCCGGATGTAAGGCGTTTCGTCATTTTTTTTATATTAATACTAGTTGTACGACGAATGAGGAATGTTTTTTTTAATAAAAGTAGCCTAGATTAGACAGATCAAAAAGACAGACAGACAGAAAAAAAAATGTATATTTTTTGTACGTACCGTTATACTTGCATTTATTGTAAAACTGTTAATAAACACAAACAGACACTTCACGTTTAAATGTATAGATAATATAGACTGACGTCCTTAATAATGTATATACATGCAAAATAGTTAATAATTGTAATCCTAGATGGCACTGTTCAAAAATTTAATGCTAAATTGTGATAACATTACATTTATTGCTATATCCATTCAATTATATATAAAGACAATTTTATAATGCTATCAGAGTAAATGAGAAATCGTGATTATGACGTCTATATGTTATAAATTCTAACATAATTTTACATTTATACTCCGATATAAGTTATTATTCTCTTGTATACATGATTGATAACCATTCAATAAAATTACATAACCAATAAAAAGTTAAACAGTTTTAATCTTTCGATTAACCCGTCTCAACCGTAAATAATAAGTAGTTCATTAGAATATCTTGTTACCTATTGTTATATGATTGTTTCTATGGAGATAAATGAGATATTTAAAATATTTGAAACCATTAAAACCAAGTTTTTTTTATCATGACATTGTAATATATTTTAGACAGCAATTATTTTTTAACGGGCATCTTTTCATCCGTGCAATTACAGTGAGCCTTGCTGTTTATACACATTTTACGATGCCTCGCTATAAACATACAATACAATACAATTTATTTTGTCTGTTTGTTTGCTCGGCCTCGTTTTAAGTGATCTATAAATTATATTCTACCTGCGGAAATGAGGTAACAAGTGTTTTAACAGTGTTTAAATCGATTTCGGATATATTTACGGTTTTGGACGCGCCAGCGGCTGTATAACGTCATATTCACTAGGGATTGACGCGATTCATACAGTTAGTCAAGGTGTAGTTTACAGACACATGTAACTTTTTAATAGAATTTAATAAATAAGTTATCGGTGACTGCTAACATCCTTATTTCCACATTGATAATAATAATTTAAGTTAGTTCAAAATGTATGGCTAAATTAGATGAAATGGGTCGACGACATTCTTATATACCGTATTCATACTTTTCTTTCTTCAAAGAAATAAGAGTTTTAAGTCGTTAGTATTAAAGGCCGTAGTAATTACCATCAGAGTGTATATATGTCCTCTCTATACTTTAAGGATGGAGTAATTGCTGTGATTAATTTCCAATCCATTACACGTTTTTTTTTATTTTCGTTAAAGAATGCAGCGTTTGGTATTTATTGATTTATTGCTGTGTATGATGTAATCACTAAATATAACCATGTCAACTATTGATATATCTGACATCTGTACGTCACGTCACCTTGACACTCGTTTCTGTCAGTGATGCTTTTGACGTCACTAATTAGTTCAGCTGGAACATGTTTGTATGAAACTGAATCTGACGGTCTGTAGCGAGGCAGAGATTAGATCAATTAAATCGTTGGCATGATTACAAACAGATGGACTGGATATATTTCTACATTTAATAGACAAATCGATTTAATATTCACATATTAATAATGATAAACATAATTTATAACATTGTTTGAACGTAGTATTGGTTGTAATCGTAAATAAGATTAATATATTGATATCCCCAAAAGTCTTCATCCCACAGTCTCGAGCATGTAGAGAGGAATTCGATAAAAGTTTGAAGAAAGCCGAGAACGACGCCCACCGAGCCGCCTTGTTCAGTTCAGAGAATCACCACAAGTATCTTCTAGGACACATGATCGTCATGAGGATGCATTTGAATAAGGTAAGATTGTAATATTAGGAATATCTAGATTTATAATGTCTAGTTTGGAGTAAAATAGTACAATATAGTTACAGAATATGTAAAATATATTTTATAACTATTAAACTTTCATGAACAAGTTTTAATAATAAATTATACTGTGATATTTTCTTAATTACAGAGCGAAGATTATATACGACGATGCGAAAAAATAGTGAAGAATTGTGGGATACCATGTGAAGTAAGTATATGATCATTTTTATGACCTAAGTACACGATATATTACAAAACAATCCCTTCAAGCAAAGCGAAAGTGGAATTACATATAAGTAAAGAGATTATTGAGCGAAGCGAACAAAGTGAGCGGAGCGTTTTTCTGGAGACGTTTTGCATTCTTTGTCACGAATTGGTTCAAAAACTACTTGACGAAAAATTATGAAACTTTGCAATCAAAAAGACACATATTAGGTGAAGGTTTAAAAAAAAGTTTTATGAAAAATGTCATCAAAAAATTTTTATTTTTTTTATTGTCGTTTCAAAAAACTAATATCCCATTGAAGTCAATGGGAGACGATGAGTCAATACACTGGGCTCGCTTCGCTCAATATGCAAACGGAACCCGAGATTTCGCAAGCGCAGCGAGTTGAAATTGAGGGTTTGTTGGCGCCCCTAGTTTATTAAATCATTAAAACAATTCCAGACAACACCGAAAATGATACGAACGCGTCGGATGGCGCTATTAGAAATAGATAGAGTGAAGGAAGACATCATACATTCAAGAAAATCCTATAAAGATTTGATCATACACAATCGCAGAAAGCTACACCATTTGAGGAAGGAGGCGCATGTCAAAGCGAATACCGCCATCCACAATTTAGAACTCTGCATCAAAAATACTTCATGTTAGTACAGTATTTATAAATAATTGGAAATTAACTGAATATTGTTAGATTTTATTGATTTTATTTATTGCTAGATTAATAGATTAGTTTTGAAAATTTAAATTACATAAAAATTGTTACATAAACATTTGTTTGATGTCTGATTACTTGAAGTATCAATTTGTTTGATATAATATATTTTAATATATAAAATAAAGTACAAATTGTTAAATATGTTGTGTTAATATGTTGCCATAATTATTGTTACTTATCTTTTTAATATTTATATTTAAGAACTGTAGCTGCCATGACTAATTTATTAGACATTAATTGGTAAAAATAAAATTAAAATGTGGAGAGTGCTGTATTGTAAAATTATAAGATCTTAATGAGATTATTAAGATATTTAAATTATTATATAAAATTGTGAAATCTAAACTGCGGTTAATACTTAATTTAAATAATAGTTAACATTATATACATATAGTATTTTATTGCAAATATATATATATAGTATATTATTGCATTATATTTAAAGTTTAATTTGATTAATTACTAAATCATTTAACACTAAACCTACCGATAATTCTATACCTGTTCCTACCGCACGCGGTCAAATTGACCGGTAATTAAAAGTTATTTTATTATATAAGCCTGGTAATAATGGCAATAACTAAAAGTAAAGAGTAAAGAAAATATTATATGCATATTCTAAGAATTGTCATGTAGTTTGATAACAATATTATAATGTTTAAAAATGTGTAAGTTTTACAAAAGTTTAAGAACGGTCAATTTGACCGGTACTTGGTAGGTTTAGTGTTAAACTACTATTACACAATGAGATTTGAAATATTTAAATATTATATACAATAAACAATGTAAAAATTGGTTATTAATTGTTTTAGGTTGTTAATTTGATTAATTCAATTTAATTGATATATTTTAACTTGTGTTCATACTTTATAATTGGATTAATTGGTTTAATATGATAGTATGATAAATAATGTATCTCTTAGTGTATTAGTACAATTACATGAAGCCAGGATAAGTCTAGTCTAGTTTGAAACGTGAATATTTATTCATTTATATAGAAGTACTTAGTGTCTGTGATAGTGTAAACTAATTATTAACATAAGTACAAACTAAGTAACTGTTTTTAGTAAGTTGAAATGTACTATATTTTTAATAAAATTTAACATTTATATAAGATTTTTATTTTGACCACCATCACTCACTCACTGACTCATCACGAAATCTCTGAAACGATCTCCGATTAACTTAATATTGTACATAGTTACTTCTTTTGTGACGTAGACGTCCACTAAGAATGGATTTTACGAAATTCCTATCCCAAAGGATATCAACTTTTTGCATTTCGTCAAGTTTTGAACCTGTAGGATCTATACAGTTAACGCAGGGGTAAGAGTTACCATAGCAACGGTTACGATGACAACGGATAATATGACAAAGGTTACCATAGCAACCTAAGTTTACATCCAAATTAATAGTGTGCCCAGCGAAGCGGGAGGGAATAGGCTAGTTAAACAATTTTTTTAATTTATAATGGTTAATTGTTCCTTAAATAAATGAAATAATATGTAATATTTGTTCTGATATCAATCTTAATTATGAAATGACTTATTATAATGTTTATTATTTAATATAATTGATAACACAAGGGTTATCACACAACTAATTGAATTATTTGTACAGACAACAATACAAAATTGAAATATATGTGAATTTTATATTAATATCTTGAAGTAATAATTGTATTAAATTGAAGTATAGATTGCCTTCCTTTATTTCAGTTCTTATTATTAACATTTAACAATACTTATTCTTCTAAGTATTGATTTTTAGTATTGCTTTTAATTCATAGATCATTTGATTTACAGAAAGTTTTAGATATATTAGTTGTGTTTTTTGTTCTTATCTTTGGATTTGCTTTTCTTCTAAATAATTGATTATGTGGAGCTGTTTATTTTTATTTTTTAGTATATTTTTATTTTTAGTGTTTATTTTTTTGCCGACCGTAATGTACTTGACATAATGATTGTATTAGATGCCAAGTGCATAGTAATTAATTGTTAACGCAAACGCGTCAAGGGCTGCATTATATTATAACATGTATCGAAGTTTTTGTATTTTTGTTAACATTTACTTTTTAATATTAGGTACAGGATGTGAGGTATGTTATTAAATTATTCTTTTTATTATTGACTTATCTGTAATTATTGTGATGTGTCAGTCGACCACTGAAACCACGGAGTCGCTTCTAAAGACATACACCAATTACATAAACGCGTCTCACGATTTGGACAAGAGTGATCGCGTGATGATGAAGGAGTGGAACGAAGATTTCCAGATCCAGCTGGTGAACATCACCTCGCAGTATCGCTTAGTTATGACGCGCCATAAGGAGCACAGTTTCATGGTGATTAAGGCCAACCCCAAGGTGATTGTCCTAGGTGCTGATTGTGAAGCTAATTTGAATTTGAAACTCTGTTGTTTGTCGTTAAGTCATATATATATCCAATGTCTTTTATTTTTTTATTATATTTTTAAAGTTCCCGGCTAATATTGGAACCTTGTCTTGATTTCAGTGGAAAGAGTGCATCAAATTACATCAGATCGAAATAGATAATGTTGAAGGGTTATATTTTAAAAGTGAAGGGAAATGTTTAAAATCCGCCAACACTAAAGAAGGCAAGAAAAAACACTCTGTTACTCAAATAGGAAAAGAGGTAATTTGTTTTAGTTTAGAATAATTAATTTCTCAATAATCTTAACATATTTAAATTACGTGTCACGTTGTTTGTCCGCGATGGACTCTTAAACTACTTAACCGATTTAAATAAAATTTACACACCACGTGCAGTTTGACCTAACTTAAAACATAGAATAATTTTCAACTCAATTCATAGTCGCAATATTATTTTAGTGCAACGTATTTTTTTACTATTTTGCAGTCACAATTTTTCGTTAGCTCTTAACAATTCTAACAGATGGCGGTATCTGTTGACTGGATTGAGTAATTATTAAGTAATAGTATTAAGTTTAGTGTTCCAAGTTATTTACTAAAAACTTTGTAATATTCAAATAGTGTTATAAACTTGGATAAAATTAAAAAAATAATTATAATTATCTTGTTTTGATTTTTGCTTAATATCGACTGTGAGAACATTATGGTTTTCATGACAGATTTACTCTGAACGTTACCCCTTAAATAAATTACTACAATGTAATATATCAAAAACAATAGTCACAGCCATGCGTGACCGCTAGTATAACTATAAAATATACGATATATTCTTGTAATTTCGTCTAGTTTAAATATTAAACATATTTTTAGATAAGAAAATGGCGCAAAAGTTACCGGTACTTAATAAAGCAGTGCAACTCAGACTATCCCGGCGACGAGAAAGCTGTTGGAGAGTGTCTCGTTGAATATGTAAGGATAATCGTTGTATTAAGAAATAATATCTTTATATTAAAGTGTTTTTATTATTTACCTTACGATTGTAACTTATTATAGTCGATAAATTAGCTTATTATTTTAGTATTACACATTTTAATATATAATATTTACAGATGCAAAAAGACAACTACCACATAACATTTCAGAGACTGATTCTTCTCAAACTGGAGGCGATGTCAGATTTTTACTCTCAGATCGTCAGCTCTCAGAGCGAGCTAGAGAACTGCTTGAAGATAACTCTGTCAGCATTTCTAACCACTGTTAGAACTATAAAGGATAGTTTAAGACGCTGTTCTAAAATAAAATCTGATTAATTGATTTGTGAATACTGATTTATAGATTGAAATAGTAAATAAATTCGTTGTTAAAGCTATGTTAACACAGTAAACTTTTCAATTAACACTAAACCTACCAAGTACCGGTCAAATTGACCGTTCTTAAACTTATGTAAAACTTACACATTTTTAAACGTTATAATATCGTTATCAAGCTACATGACAATTCTTAGAATATGCATATAATATTTTCTTCACTCGTTACTTTTAGTTATTTCCATTATTACCTGCGTTATATAATAAAATAACTTTTAATTACCGGTCAATTTGACGGCGTGCGGTAGGAACAGGTACACAAGAATTGTCGGTAGGTTTAGTGTTAAGACAAACTTATCTGAAGATTACTCAGTATTACCGTTTGAGATGTACTAATTGGTTTACAGTTAAAAATTCCGTTAACTTTTAATGAAGTGTAAGTTTTAATTAGCTTAAACTTACAACCTTACGTCAATCTAGGAGACATTCTATTATTAGACTAATTTTACATTCAGACGAAAGGAAGGAAAGGATTAAATAGACATTTTTAGAAATCATATTATTTATTTATAATTTGTATAAATTGTAATGTAAAATATAAAGCTATGTACAGAACGCGTAAAATTTGTTTTTAATTATCTTATTTGTACAAAAATAATATACTATGGCAATATTAGGTAAGAGTATTCAATTAATAATATATTTTAACAACAGTCACACACAATATAAAATTATTTGTCATTTTGTATATGTACAAATGTAATATTGAGAATTTTTCACTCCAAGTGAATTTTAATTCAATTAAATGAATAAATTATTAATACTTGTTATTTTTTCGTATCCATACTTAAAATATCTTAAATATTAACAGCTGTTTTCAATTATTTACTATAAATAAGTAAATTTTAATATCTATGAATTCAGTTCGTTTCTTTTTGTTAATATTACACGTTTTGATATTAAAACATGCGTGTTTGTTGATGTAGTGTAGTAATAGTGTAAATTTATTTAAAAACAGCTAGAGTCTTCAAAAACAGTACATTTTTACAAGTAACTTATTTTCTCTATATACAATATTACTAAATGGACTAAACTAAACTAAATGGACGTTGTCGACGTTATTACGATTAAACTATAATATAGGACAAAGTGGCTTCAATTTTAACATTTTACCAAAAGCAATGTTTAGACTAGTGTGTGTGTATGTGTGTGTGTGTGTGTGTGTGTATGTATGTGTGTGTGTGTGTCTGTGTCTCTCTGTGTGTGTGTGTATGTGATTGTGTTTTCATTTAAGCTAATACGTCGTCAACATGCACCGTAATCAATTAAAAACTCTAATATTTACATGACTATTATTATTCTATCGAACTAGCATGTTTCGATCTGTAACAAAAAATACATACAAAATGTTAACGAATATTAAGATATAAAGTAATAAATTATTCTGTAGTTGTTAATAATCAGATTTACTGAACTCTTTTTGATGTGGTTTATCGATTAAACAACAAAATAACAAACGCAAAATCGATACTATTTTACGAGTGACGAAATATACTACTATAAGAGATCTCAATTCCTCCGATCATAACTCCTCAGATTCCAGTTTTCTGTTTCTGAAGATTAATTGTTGTAGACTGTAGTCAATACTCACCGTCCGTAATGTCGTAATGTGTCAGTCCCCAGGTCGCGGCGGAGGCTCCGGTGTGTCCGGGGGCTTGAACGTGCTACCCTGTATGGGACATCGCTCGTTTTTAATATAAACTTGCTACTAAGATTTAAAGTTTCAGTTTCTGTTTATGGTTCAAAAAATTAAATAAGTCTCATAGCTAGTTTATTTATTTTTTCAAGTTTATTAGAGCGCTGCGACGCATTAAAAAATTATAGGTGTTGAGAATACAGCAATTTATTATTGTATTTATTACAGGAAGGTAAAAAAGTATTTGATATTAATCTTTAAAATTAATGAAACTAGAAAATATAACTTATTGAAGGGAACAAACAAAACATCGATGGATGATGAACAAATTACTACAGTACCTGGAAGCCGAGCGCGGCCTCCAGCGCGGTGTGTCCTGTGTGCTCGAGGTCGAGCCCGTGCTCGTGTGGGTGCTCGAGTTGCAGACTGTGATCGAGCTCGAGCCCTCGACCCAGCGTGTCGTAGTCACCGCAACGGGAGCGCCCTCCCTGGATAGTGGCGTACGTGTTGTCCGACTGCAGGGCGGCAGGTACGGTTTATAAACATATAACTATTATAGTGAAGTCTTTCGTCATCATAAGTATCCCTTTAAGTTCTGTCGTTAAATTTTGAGAAACTACATTTTATCTTTTTATAAAGTGTAGTTTCTATAAGACATATTAACTTTAGTGAACAGAAATAGTCGACTTACCACTGGAGGTCGTTCCGTAATCTGTTCGTTCTGATCTCCGAACACGTTCATAGTCAGCTCCTGTTCCTCGTAGGGTCTCAGCTTGGTTTCCAACCATAAAGGATTTTCGGTAGTGCTCAACTCTTCTAATATCCGCCTCCTCGCTAGACTGTCACCCTTACTGGACTCTAACGACGCGGGAGGCACCACCCTAGAATAAGTTGCCCTATAAATTTTTGTTTCTTTAGTATTTATTTTAATGTAATAAACAGTAAATAACTTAAAATAATTTAAATCTCACCAGTGCTTCAGGCAGGCGCACACGACAATGAATGTGACGATGCCGGTGAACAGCACTATGAGAAGCGCGATGAGTGCAGCCAGGGCGGGGTCGAAGCTATCGGGAGCTGGAACGACAGGGTCGTGTAGAAAAGCGGTTATCGATATTATTAACAACACAACAAGATTTTTAAGACATTCTACATTGCTAAAACAAAAATTAAAGGAGTAATGACATCATAGGATGCGACAACATACCTTTGGAGCTGGCGCTGGCGGCGGTGAGAGTTTCTACGCCGTGGTCTTGGTACAGCTGTTTGAGCTGGTCGTACTGCGCGTCGATGCTCTCCAGCACGCGCTCGGCCGACAGCGCCTGCAGACTGGTGGGGTCCACGGCATGCAGGGACACCTCACACCTGGGGATGGCAGTGAACAATCAGCATAAGCTTCGCCTCGATAACAACATCTACAAAACTTTAAAAAATTAATTAAACGAAATTTAATATCACGACGACGTTTAGAATGTGTCACTTGTAAATTTTGAGTCGGTTTTTAAAGAAATTGGTATCTTGACAGTCGCTATTAAATACATATTTAATTTTTGATTTAATTATTGATACGCCATAATTTACGTACGTATAAGAACAGTGAACTCGTTACGTCTAAATTTCGTCTTAAAAAAATGTATAAATTCTCCATGGGCTTAACTGTACGTATATTTAATAAAGTTCCACAAGATATCTCAGAGCTTCATATTTTTTATTTTAAATCTATATTATTAAACTAGCTGATTTTCGCCCGCTTTGCTGGGCAAATAATAACAAAGAATCACAAATTGTATGTGGGTAAATTTAAAATAATCACATATAATCACAAACTGTATGTGGGTAAATAGAAAATAATCAAAAATAATCACATACTGTATGTAGGTAAATAGAAAATAATCACAAACTGTATGTGGGGAAAATTGAAAATAATCACATATAACAACAAACTGTATGTGGGTAAATTGAAAATAATCACAAATAATCACATACTGTATGTAGGTAAATAGAAAATAATCACGAATAATCACAAACTGTATGTGGGTAAATAGAAAATAATCACAAATAATCATCAAATGTTTGTGGGTAAATTGAAAATAATCACAAAGTATCTTAAACTATATATGGGTAAATTGAAAATAATCACATACAATCACAAACTGTATGTGGGTAAATTGAAATAAATCACATACTGTATGTAGGTAAATAGAAAATAATCACAAATAATCACAAACTGTATGTGAGTTACGAAACCAATCCTACGAATAAACATAGTAAGAGGCCAAATAATTTTAATTTCTACTGCAATGCAATGGGAGAAGAGAGGGAGCGGGGGGTAAACTTTGCAGTTTTTTAGCTGTAACTTTGGAACGGTTTGGACCTTTGCAAAATACTTTTTTATTGCACCTATTCAATATGTCAGGAGACTTGTGTCCAAATTTCAGTTTTCTAGGTATTACGGTTTGGGCTGTAGAGCGATGAATGAGTCAGTGAGTGTCTTTGTGTTTTATATATTAAGATAAATCTTATTATAACATTCAAGAGTTTTTAGTTGATGAAAGTGAGTGGAACTTGAATTGTTGACTCATTTGAAGGGTTGATATTATGATATATATATAAAACATTGTAAAATTTCTTTAAAAAAAAGCAACTGTTGACTTTCTGGGCGGCTCTTCTCAGCAGAACAACATTCCGAGCCGTGGTAGCATATTCCGTGCCGTGGTAGCTTACTCACGGACTGACTCCACTGACCTTTATAATGTAATAATTGACCATTCAAAAGTGCGTGTCAGTGCCTACTTAATTGTAAATAATTTGAATTCGAAGACTGAGATGAGTCACTTTACTGAAAATATTGTATTCTATTATAAATATTATTATCAATATCTAATAACAGAGAATCCTAAATATGACCATAATTGAAGTAAAAATTGTCTGCGATATTGTGTCACGTTTCAGCAAAGGGATAACAGACATCGATGGATCGAGGAGGGAACTATCGATCGTCCATCTCGTCCCCAGAGAAGCACGGTGCGGTCCTCACCAATCCCGCCCGGGCCCGGGCAGTGCGCGGCGCCGCCCCGCCACCAGCAGCGCCCGCGCCGCCGCACACACCCGCGCAGGGGGTGGACGGGCCACCACGCACGGACGAGACACCACCATGCGGATCACGGACGAGCGGTCTATTATCCACACCTGGGGAGAAGTCGGCGTGAGTAACTCGGAAGTTATATTAAGTCTAATCCGCCGGTGTACGTACATAGACCTGTGCGGTGTCCGTTCGATGCGGCGGGGCCCGCTCGCGTGCCACCACGTCTAGCACGAACCGGTCCTGGCGGTACTCCGACATCGCGCTCGCCGTCGTCAGCACCCCTAAACGGTGAGAGGTAGATCAAAATCTATTCCCATATCCAAAGAAGAAAGTTCGGCCGATCAGACTCACCGTCCTGGGTGACGTTGAAAGGCGACGGCACGACGCTACCGCTGGAGAGTCGGTCACCAAATTTGTAGAGGTGCGAGGCCGCTACCATGTACTGCAGCGAGCCGTTGAGGCCAAGGTCGGGGTCCCTTGCCGCCAGGGAGAGGACCGCCTCCGACACGCGCGCCTCCGGGGATACTCCTGGGGATTTACGACTTCTTGATACTTTTTACACGTTTAATTTTTTTTTTTGCATCTG
This sequence comes from Melinaea menophilus ssp. n. AW-2005, assembly GCA_918358695.1. Classification (NCBI taxonomy): domain Eukaryota; kingdom Metazoa; phylum Arthropoda; class Insecta; order Lepidoptera; family Nymphalidae; genus Melinaea; species Melinaea menophilus. The sequence goes on along the minus strand of OU911038.1, from coordinate 37,120,445 downwards.
TTTTATATAGTTATGACGACCTCAATGTCAACGACAGGACAACGATCGATAAAAATATATACGTTATACAATGTTTAGTTAAAGAAAAAATATTTTGTGTTCCCTTTTAAGTACTGGCTGTTAAAGCCTTTTTATCAATAATTTTGTTGAAGACTTATTCTAAATTAAATATAATTAAATTTACCCGCGTAATAAGTCTTCTCTTCAAACTTAGGCTCATTGTCATTTTCGTCTAATATCCTAATTTTAACGGTGGTAACACTGATGTCCTGGCTGTCTGTGCTGTTATCAATAGAATTCAAAATGGCGGCCGCGTGTTCAAGTATGGGATTATTGCTGGCGTATATTGTCATAGAGTATTCGTCTTGTTTCTCTCTGAAAATAATAAAATTTTAAGAAGTCACGACAAAAAGTTAATAAGTATATGAATAAAAAAAATGGATCTCACCTGTCAAAGGTCATGTTAGCTCTAATAATGCCCTGTGTTCTGTCCAAAGTGAAGGCTCCTTCTTGGTTACCTTCCAGTATATGGTAGTACACTTTGCCATTGTCACCGGAATCTTTATCTATTGCCTTTACGGTGCCTAAAAGGGACATTACGTGTATTGTTTAGTAGGTTTCGGTATTGTAGAAGATAACTTAAATCAAATAACGACTCACTCACCCACTATGACCCCTGGCGGCATGTTCTCAGTCAGTGTTAGCTGATGGTGTCTGTGCGTGAAGGCGGGGGCGTGGTCCTGTTGGTCAATGACCTCCACAGTCAACACGCGGAGGGACTCGAACTGTGCCGGCGACCCGTGGTCCGACGCGGATATCACCAGCTAATATTAAGAGTAATTTTAAGTACCTCTATGTTCATATAAAATGCGACTGTACGTTCAGTGATTCTCAATGTATTGAAACGACCGAAACACGGGCGTCTTATAGAAATAAGATGATGGTTGTAGTAGCTTATTTGTTACAAAACAATATAAAATGAAAAGAATATAATGTTAGATATAATACTATTGTACAAAGGTTTTTTGTACAATAGTACCTAAATCTAATTTTATCCATTGCATGTTAAGAGAATCACCTGATATTCTGCCTCCGATTCCAAGGAGATCCTGATCCTGAGCTGACCCGTAACAGGATCGAGACTGAACTCCTCGGTTTCTCCGACGTTCTGATTGTCTACCTTGAGGAAGTACGACACCCGCCCGTTTTCACCCGTATCTTCGTCTGTCGCCATAACTGTTGTCACTAAATAATCTGCCTGTGCCGCACTCTAGAACATATATTGCCTCCTTTATATTTCATACTTAAAGGAACTGTCGCACTTCAAATAAATATATAAATACATAACGAGAATCATAAGGTCCTGTAATATTTAACAAAATTTCTATCTGTAACAGCAACTAGCCCTAGGGTTTTCGATCTAAATGAATAGGCTCGAAAACTACTTAACGGAAAATTATAAAATTTTGTATTCAAAAAGACACACATTAGGTGATGTAGGTATTAAAAAAAACGATTTTTTGAGAAATGTCATGTCGTTGAGGAATAATCGTCAAAACATTGACATCCACAACGATGAGTCATTACACTCACTGGGCTCGCTTCGCTCAATACGCAAATTGAGGTTCTGTTGCCGCCCCTAGTTATAAAATAAGGGACAATACGCACCAGAGGTATCTGGATGTGTCGCACGTCCTCCGGCGGTTCCACAATGAGGGGCGCGTGTCTGTTGACGCTAAGCACGGCGATGTCGACCCGCGCCGTGTCCGCGTGCGGTCCGTCCCGCGCCCGCACCGTGAGGCGATGCAGCGCGCCGCCGCGCACGGCCCGGGACGGGTAGATGATACCGCTAGAGGGGTCCACCATGAACGTACCTGAGAAAAGTACATTTACTTTATAGGTTAAAGCTAAAACCCTTCAGATTCTAAATGTCATGGTCGCATATCTGCAACGTAGAGGGAGAAGCAGAAGAGAGCTATTGTTTGCTTGTTATTATTATAAATGTAGAAAATATTGAGGACGAAGGAATCGGCAAACATTAATTGAAAGTGGTGGGAGGTGGGTTTAGCCTTCGGATCGAGTTACTCACCGGGCTCGCTCTGCTCCTCCAGCGAGTAGGTGACGCGCCCGTTTTCGCCCTGGTCGGGGTCGGACGCCAGCACCTGCAGTACAGCGGGCGGAGGGCGAAGCGCCACGTTCTCGGAGATGGTGCTCTTGTACACGTGCTGGCTGAACACGGGCGGGTTGTCGTTGATGTCCAGTACCTCGATGTGGACCTGGGATGTCGTGATGATGTTGATATAATGTGTCCGATATCATTTACTTTGAATAATGCTAATTTGTTTTAGGAAACAGGTCATACTGGGACGCTTGTAGACTTGCGACTCTGTGGCGGTCCATTGTCCGTGGCTATCACACGGAACCACAAATCAGAGACGGTCTCTCTATCGATATCTGCCCCTTCGGCTACGGTGATCTCCCCCTCTGAGCTAATGCTGAATAGAGATGCCGACTCTCCGGACAGACTATAGGTAATTTTGCCGAAATCTCCTGGAGAAAAAGTTTTAATTAAATATAACTTCAGAACTTATGTATTTCCTTATTATTTTTTTTCTATCGTCCAATTAGGTAAATATCTTTTTATATAAAATGATTCATTTAAACTCAAAATTGCATTAACTTGTTACCTTCATCGAGGTCGACGGCCGTTACGGTCAGCACGCTAGTATTAACTTTGGAATGTTCCTCTAAAGTCGCATTGTATATATCGGCACTGAACTTGGGTTCTTCATCGTTAATGTTAATAATTTCTACGAAAACTGCAGCAGAGGACGACAGCTGCGGCACTCCAGAGTCGTAAGCCACCAGAGTGAAGTTCAGAGAGTGAGTCGCCTCATAGTCGATGCGACTGGATATTCTGACGACACCTAAAGTTTATAATTATAGAATATTCAAATTATTTAACAAGCAGTAACATTTATGTTTATGAAATAATCCGACATACAAAAATGACTTTTCAAAGCAGGAATCGGTTATTATGTATTACCGGTAGCATTATCGATCTCGAAGTATTCGCTGGGCGGGTGTATGAGTATAGCGGCGATGGGTGTCTCCTTGTCGGTGGCGCTGAAGGTGCCTAGCACGGAACCCGGGGGCTGTTCCTCTGCTGTACGCTGCACGTAGGCGGGCTGGGAGAACACCGGCGCCTGCTTGTTCACGGCCACTATGTTTATTATTAACTCTCCTGAGAATCACAAACAATATTATATTATTAATATTTCCTTTTTTGATTTTTAGCTCAATTAACGGGTACTGGCACTATAGCATTAAATTGAGGAGAATTCCGTTTTATTTATAGATGTGGAGGAAACTCGAACAATAATTATAAGCTTGCCGTATTAAATATATGAGAATAAATTTTAATGAGTGTTGATTTAGCCATATTATTTCCCTTTGTCACGCTAACGGTGATAAAGATAAGTACTTACTTACGTAAGTAAGTAACACCTAAGTATTTTCATCATCAACCTTCAATTTAAAAAATAAATTATGAAATAGAAATAGGTTTTCTGTTTGTTAGTACTTTTGATTGAAATTGTAAACAGAGAATTTCATGTTACTAGTATTTAATTTTTTTTAATATAGTAATTACTGTCGCACAAATAAGTATTACCTTTCACCAACTACAATACTCGCCTTCGGTCCTCTGTAAGGTAGGAGCGGACTCGTCCGTGACGGCCACCGGCAACGTGACCACGGCGGCACGGGAGCGGTCCGGCGTCACCGACACCGACACGACTCCGTCAGGAGACACGTCGAACCACGAGGAAAACGTACCGTCGTCGGAGACCTAGTGGAGAATAGTTGTGTCATGAAAATTGAATAGCATATGGCATATGTAACCTTGTTCATTTCTACACCGTATACTTCTTCTACAGCCTCGTTTATTTCAAGGATAGATGTGTAACTCTCCATATATTGCCAACATTCCGGGCCTTGTTTCTAAATTAGCATAACCCTTAGGTTGGTTATAAAATAACTTTAACATGATTAAGAAATGCAAAGATATTAAGACCTCACCTCTTTCCCGTGCTCGTCGACGGCCCTTAATGCGCGGTTCCCCCCTCTCTCGTAGCGCAATCCACCCGGACGTGCGTCGGGGTCGCTGGCCGAAAGTTGCGCGACCTTCGTCCCTGGCGGGGCGTCCCCGGATACGTCCGCGCGCTGCACCGCCGGCGTGAATGACGGCTTCTTGTCGTTGACGTCCGTCACGTGCACCGTCAGCTCCGTGGTGCCCGTCAGACTCGGGATACCTAAATCAGTAGCGGTGATCTGTATCCTATATGTGTTTTTCCTGTCATAGTCCAGCTTGGATGCCACGGTGACGAGTCCCGTCATGTTGTCTATGACGAAGGCGTCCAGCGCGCCTTTCTGGATGTTGTATTTAATCTGTGCATTGACTCCACTGTCCAGGTCTGTAGCCTGAACCGCCGCTACCTCAGTGCCTGTAGGTATTAAATGCATTTTAAAATTTATAGCGATATAATTAAACTAAAATATCTAAGTATTTAAAATTAGTAATAAAAAATAATTTTAGTAATTTTAAAAATATTTATTATTATAAAAATAATTGTAAAATTCAAACTTAAAAAATTTATATATTTACAAATTTATCGGATCTCTGAAGAGATTACAGAGTACACAACCATAACGATATCGCCTTCCACAAACTAGACATTAAACAAACTACTTTAAGTATCTTCTAATAAGTCTAATCCCTATCCTGTACGTTATGTTAGTAATGTATCCGCCGTACCTAGCGGTGCGTCCTCGGCCACTCGTGCGTCGTACGTGCTCGTGGTGAACACGGGCGCGTGGTCGTTGACGTCGCGCACCGACACCTCCACGCGACATGTGGCGTTGTGTGGTCCGTCAGACGCCTGTGTAGACGGGACTTTGTTCAATACAACACTTCTTTATTAAATGCTTTAATCGAACATGGTGTGAAATATGCTCAAACAATCATATACGTAGTTCGTACCATAATAGTGAGTATGTATCGATTGTCCACGGCGTCCAGAGGTGCACCCGGAAGCACCGACAGGCGGCCGGAGCTCGGCTCCACCCAAAAGGGGGCATCCCGCGGGGACACGATGGAGTACCGCACGTCTGACGTCACGTCGAGGTCGCGGGCTTGGACCTACATATTATTTAATGTATATAATTTATAGCACGAATTGTTATATATCCAATTCAAAGTATAGGAAAATTAAAACATAAAACAAGATAAATAATAAAAGTTATGCAATTTACTTCACACTATCAAAATAAATTTTCATATACTTCAACTTCTTTAACCTGTAGTTCTGGTTCAAATTTCACAGCATCCTCGTCAATAGACGCTTTATAGACCGGTGTGAGAAATACAGGCGGATTGTCGTTGGAGTCCGTTAGAGATATCTGGAGAGACACCACTGTAGATTGACCGTTACCATCGTCGTCTGTGGCCTGTAATTCAAAATTAACATTTATAAAGAGCATTTATATGCCTACATATTACAGTTTAAAATGTTAAAAAGCGACGAAAACAGAACACTAACCTTATACTGCAGAAAGTAGTCCTTCCTGGTCTCGTAGTCGAGACAGGGGTCCACTCCGGGGGTCGAGCACGGTCCCACCCTAATGACTCCGCTCCGAGGATCCACCGCGAACAACTCCGCGCCGTTCCCTGATAACTCGTACACTATACCCTCCGTGCCGAATCTGTAAACAGCGTAAACCGATCACTTAATTTACCCCTTTTAATTTAGTAGTAAATTATCGTTTCGTTTACATATTAAATAATGGTATTGTAATATTTAGACTTACGAATTTTACCTCCGACCTCTACGTTAGCGAATTAGAACAATACAATCCCTCCCTATCCCTCACCTGCCAGTGTCCCTGTCTGTGGCCCGAACAGCGGTCAGTCTCGTCCCGGGGGGCGCGTCCTCCCTGACGACCGCGGAGTAGGGCGCGTCCGGGAACGTCGGCGCGTTGTCGTTGACGTCACGTACGGATACCGTGACGCTCGCCTTCGACCACAGGCGGGGGGACGTGTGTGTCTCCTCGGCTATTACCTGGGGGGTGCCACGGTTTGATTATCCGTCTAATATTGATATATAACATTTATAAATCATCAACTCCAGTAGCGACGAATACCTCTAAAATAAATTTCCTCTGATTGGGGTCTTCGTAATCCAGGCTGGAGTTTAGTCTGAGGGTGGCGGTGGCGCTGCCGACGGCGGTCGCAGGCTCCACCACGAACGCGTCCATCCCGTCTGACAGTCTCAGCGAAAACGCGGAATTCAGACCCTGAAAATTTAAATTTAGGTTCGTTGGTTTGTTTCACCGCACTACTTACGGTTTCTCTTATTTGCTAGACACTCGTGGAATCACAATTAGCGGAGGCATAACAGTCAAATATTAATTGTAGACATTACTCGCCTGTGTGCTCTGTTTTATTTAAATAAATACAAATAAAAAATAGAATAAATATACATAAATCGACAGCCTTCCACCACCCTAACAACCAGAGAGGTACTAGTTCCTCTATTGCCTCTCTGGTTGTTAGGATTACGGCAATAGTAACCAAATAGATCTGACCAAATCACGATTTTCTATATACTTACATCTACACATATTACATTAGTCCTGAAAAGCTGTTTATGTAATAGAATTTTTCAAAAATTATTGAATGAATTTTTATACGATTTTTGCTAAAAGATTGCAATTCTTGAGAAGGATTTAGGTAAATAGTAATAATAATAGATCTACAAAAATACAACAAAGAATTCTTCGGTATAATGTTTCTATATCTTACGGTTAACTTACAAAAACTACTTTAATGTTCTAAACTTCAATTAAAAATATTACGTTATTATTGAAGCCGTTTTCTTAAGTTCGGTATTAATCCTTATCTAAATAAATAGAATTGTTTCACTAAATATTATAAATAAAAATTATTCATTACACTATGAATATCAAGTCAAGATATTATAGAATATAGCGAAGCCGCGGTTAAAAGTTAGTTTTATATGACATACAGGAATTACTTTTATCTTATCTTATTAAGCTTATATATATTTATATGACAATAACTATTTTAATAACGAAAGATAGAGACAAGATAGAAGCGTAAGATGTAGTGAGCTGTGTCTCACCAGGTCCCTGTCGGTGACGTGCATGGTGAGTCGAGGCAGCGTGGTGCCCCTCGCGAGACTCTCCGCGAGCTCCACGCTGTACTCCCTCTGGTCGAAGCGCGGCGGCTCGTCGTTGACGTCCCGGATCGTCACCGTCACGGCCGTCGTGGCGCTGTCGGACGGTAGAGGGGACGGCACACCGTCCACCAGCTCAGTGGCCTGAAAGAATATCGATACAAGTATTAGATGATAGGCTGGAAAATATGAAGTGGATCAGCATGACGTATTAACCACCTACGAAAAAATGGCTATTTGTTTCTATCTATTCACATTAACTCAAAAATAGTAAGTTATACAATTTTTATTACAAAATATTTAGGTTCCGCGATATTTTCATTTAATTTCTAGAATTAAATAAATTTGTCATGTCAATGTTTTACAACAGAGATGGAATGTATTTGGAATTTGTTACTCGGAACAAAATTTTATATTTTGTTCCGAGTAACAAATTTTTTATTGTATAATAAATTGAAAAAAAAAATAAATTCAAATATGAACACACCTTAACCGTGAGATTGAGTGGGGAGGAGGGGTCCGCCAAGGCTTCCCTGTCCAATGGTTTGGCAGTTCTCAACTCTCCTGTCTTGCTGTCCAGCACGAAGAAGTCTAGCGGATCTAGAACGAACAAAAGAGAAGGTGAGAGAACCGGACCATCGACTTTCCTTCTTCGTCCTCTCTATCTCCCCCGCTCCATACTCATGATCTTTACAATCCTATGTTAAGATGAAGGAGTTAGATTAGTGTTAAAAAACACCCATACTAGTGATGAGCTCCAGCCTGACGTCCCTGGGCTGTGCCTTGTCCCCGTCCCTGGCCCGCACAGTGAGCAACAGAGTCCCGACAGGCGCGTCCTCGGCCAGTGCCGCGCTTAGGGCTCCGCTGAACACCGGCGGAGTATTCTGGACGTCCACCACTTTTACCTCCACATGGGCAGTCGAGTTGAGGGTTCCGTCCTAAAGAGAAAAGTAGCTATTTAAACGTGCCTCTGTTATTTAAAATATCTCTAATACCAATGTCTCCAACTTTTTCCTCATCCTTTAGGTTATTTAAGAAAATATTATACTAACTGTAGCATAAATCTGGAATTGATAGAACTGCTTGTCGTTGTAATCCAGCGGTTTCCTGAGGACTAAGGCACCGCTGTACTGGTTCGCGGTCGAATGAAGGCTGACCACCTCGAAAATATCACATGCTTCGGGCCACTGGAATTATAGCGAATACATTAAATATTTAGTTTCTCATAGGTATTTAAAGCTTATAATTTTAATAAAAGTCTATACAATATACCTGATCATTGGGCACACAGCCCACTTCCAAACCATCTCCCACGGAGTCTCTGTCCTCGACTTCGATGTTTTGTAAAACTGTAGTCCCGACCTCCTCATCCTCTGGAACATCCACCTCGTACGGACTCTGAAATGTTATTGTATTATCTTAACTTACTTAATATTTAAATTCACTATTTTATTTTCCCGGTTCTGGTGATTGTAAAAGTGAGAAAAATATCGTGATTCAAGGTTTTATATTTATATAGATAAAGAATCATAGAACTTCATTCGAAAATAATGTATAAGATAATGTTAAAACTTACGTTTTTAAATAAAGGCGGGTTGTCATTCTCGTCCAGAACAATGACGGTGACCGGCTGAGTCTGTATCAGACTAGTAGTGCTCCCAGGACTCTCTGGAGTCTCGATAGATACTAGGAACTTTATGGTGTCCTCTTTCTGTAAATAAAAGTTAAAATAAGATTTAAATGTATTTTATAAAATAACAAAGTAATGAAGTTTGTTTGTTTGTTCTAAAGACGTGCATATATCATATATATATATATATATATATATATATATATATATATATATATATATATATATATATATATATATATATATATATATATATATATATATATATATATATATATATATATATATATATATATATATATATATATGATATATGCACGTATGTGTGTGTGTGTAGGTCTTGTTGTCACGTTAGAACTAGCCAATTTGGAGTCAATAGCACGTGTCAGTGCAGTGTCAGGGAGAATTGACGTGAAAGAAGTTAAAATTTATATTCTATAAGTAGCTTGTAAATTATTAAAAATCGATATTACTGGATTTCTTGTAAAATATTTAGCCAATGAGTTTTACTTTACCTCTCTGTCCAAAGGTAGTATGAGTGTGACTTCACCGGTTTCTGGATTGACTGAAAATTTGTCCGTTCCCACTAATCCGTATTTTATCTGGAATACATATTAATTGTTTGTATACCATTAAAATATTTTTTTTATTTTAGGTTATTTTAATAATTGTACCAAATTTGGATCAATATCGAATACAATATAAAGAACAAATTACATACTTATAGTCACTCTAAGAGCATTCTTAACACTTGTATAAAAAATAACAGCGCTTTTGCCATAATGACTTACCGGCGATCCCTCGGGGTCCGAAATACCTCGTAGCGTGTAGACCACGTCACCCACGGGCAAGCTCTCTGACAGTGCCAAGTTATCCATATCTTGGATGAAGATTGGCAGCTTGGATGAACTGCCTAGAAGTTAAAAATATATAAAATATTTTAGAATTTTCTATTAAAAAATATGTTTTAGTTTGATAAATAAATGTTAGTTTTTTGTTTTAAATACGAAAATCTTATTCTATTCGGGTTTTTTGTCGGTAGACTTTTATTGAGGTAGTTTAATGTTGTATAATTAACTTTATTTATAATATTTTTATAATACCAGCTTTAAAACTTACCATACTGAAAACTGAAAACAACAGCTACCCAAAACACAATGGACCTCGACCCCATGTCGGCTTCAGGGCTGTAAAATAAATTTAATAATATATAAAATAATAATCTATTTAGGTTACTCTTAATAATAAAATACCACAAAAATACACATTCATTAACGAAATAAACACATCATTTCGTTTCTTTAATTCTCGGCACTATTTAAGTTTAATAAACGACAAAATCTATAAGTACCTTCGTAGGGCAAGCAATGCTTAATTGCTGGTGTCAATTGATACAAGGACGTGAAAATCGCTATTAATAACATAATTAGCTGACGCATATTATCCAATTAGTCAATTAATTGATTGAATAATATTATTAGTGGGTAATTGTTTACATTGTTTAATATATTATTTTAACTTTAACGAACTATAATTAAACATAATGCTTACATTAAATGTATATTACTAAATATAGTGACGTTTGTGAAACAGTGATCATTGGCATAATTGGCAGTGACGGTACCTACAGAGGTCGCAGATTTGAGTCCCGCCCGTGTTGACAAATATTATGAGAATGACAAATAATATGATTTAAATATTTATCTTAAAAGTATATTATGAGAAAGAATTTTTAAAATCCTAATCTGACTAATGACTAAAATAAGCGTCTTTATATCAAAATTAATATTATGACGCGATTTTAACAACCAAACTAAGTATTGAACAAGTGCTACTAATGGACTCGTTTAATTTAATAATTAAACCAGCAAACTAGCAATTAACGGCAACTGACACTAAACTAAATTACGAAACCTAATCCCACGACACGTGAAACAAGGACTTAACACTAAACCTACCAGTACCGGTCAAATTGACCGTTCTTAAACTTTTGTAAAAAATTACACATGTTTAAACGTTATAATATCGTTATCAAACTACATGACAATTCTTAAAATATGCATATAATATTTTCTTCAGTCTTTACTTTTAGTTATTTCCATATAATAAAATAACTTTTAATTACCGGTCAATTTGACCGCGTGCAGTGGGAACAGGTATACAAGAATTGTCGGTAGGTTTAGTGTTAAATATCTTCACATTTTGCATTAAGGACCTCTTCAGACTAAATAGAGTCTAGAGGTCCTTAATTTTTATTATTAATATTACTAATAGTTAAACTTTCTAAGACTTTTAATATGTTAATAGCACATTTTTAACAATGAACCTGTTCATTCAGCTTTATTATGCTGTTATTTGTAACAAAGGTAACGGTATTTTACACTTAGGTTTTTCTGTTACGCAAATATACCTACTTTCATATTTGAACTTGTTAATTGTTTCAAGAATGAATAGGATTTAAGACGACTCTTAGACTATGCATAAAAACACAATAACTACCATTAACACCTCAACCCAAGTGACGTCACAGCTCGTAATGTATGTAATATCAGTGAACTCAACGGGGCTTGAAATTGCTGTACGTAAATTGCGTAAACAAAACATGCCCACTTACGTTTGAAGTCGGACGATTTAGACTCAATACTCCAATGTTATAAATGACTAGCTTATTCCCTTCCACTTCGCTATGCATTAGTTTGGGTATGAACTTAGACTTTTTTTTAATAAATAGGAGTTGTGTAAAATCCGTTCTTAGTGGACGTTTACACAAAAGTAACTATATAAAATTTTAAGTTAATCGGACAGATTCAGAGATTTCGTGATTAATTAGTGAGTGGTAAATCGCTTATAAATATAGATAAGTCGAAGTAAGTTAAAGGATCCATTCTATAACATGTAAGTTACTTAGTTTTAGACGTACCCACAATTTGGTTACGGTATAATCGTCGTCGTCGTCGTCGTTTATTATATTCACTGTGTACGAAATAACACAGACAATAAATATAATGTATTCATTAAAAAAAATCGTAAAATTAACGGTAATGTTAATATTATAAGCGGTATTTAGCCTGTGGAGTGGCCTTACCACATACAGTTACGCGTAACTAGCTCTTTATAAGTCAATACCACTCATATGCTAATTCTGGTGGGATTTTTACTTTAATAATAGCTTTATTTATGTATTTATACGAGATAAGTTGTCTTGTAGTTAAATATTACATGTTTATATATTGGAAGTGTTTTTTTAAACTAATTATAAAGTTAAAGGTTCCGAACTTCAAATAAAATAATAGTTATCTAATACCTTTTTTAACTAAGAAAATGATCGTTTCGTTTTCGTTACGTCGAGGATCTGTTGCCCTAACCCTATCCCTTCCTCTTTTATTCGCCTTATTTCCTCCACGCCTTTCAGAAGTGATAATCCATGTACAACTATATTTATTATTAATGGATAACGGTAACCATATACCCATTACCGCCCTCTATTTTATAGGTACGAAACTATTTAATGTCATTTTTTTATATAATAAAATTATCTTATATAGTTTTTAGTATCAGTGATATTTAGAATATATTGTTTTATAAAATTGTTAAAATTATATTGAGCCCATTCTTTAAAAATGAACATACAAACGAATAATTTTATTTTTAATATATAGTCGGGTATAAGAGACCAGATCTTTTTTGACTTATATAGTAATTATATCCATCCGTATTTTCAGATGATAATATTAAGTACCAATATAAGTATTTTATAATAAATTTGTCATGTTAATGACAATTTAACAATCAATAGATCACGTACTTATACGTGATGATTTTATCTTAAATTTTATGACAACCAAAGATAAGTTATCCCAATCGATTAATAAAGTACATACATTAAACGTTTTTTAAAATGATACTTCTACCTAGGGCCGGCCTTGAAGCCTCCACTGGAGAGAGGCCCCAACAATAAAGATTAAAGAAATATCTAAATTTTGACAGATTTCCTTTAAGGTTTTTGTTATCGATATATCAGAAAGCCCTGATTGCAAGTTTCCATTTAGTTTGTAAAATTCCATTCGTTAACCCAGGTAGAAATTGAAAATGGGTAATCATGTGGCCCTCCGAGGGCATTTCTCGGAGGGCGTTCATGTGGATGTAACGCGCCGTCTCACGTGGCTCACGGAGGGTTGCCACATGAGTTTTCCAACGTGAACCCTACGTGTCCCCGATATGTGATTCTTACGAGATTTTGATACGAGAGCCATACGGGGCATTTCTTACTTGGCCCTTACATGTAGATTCTATAGATTCTAGTAAGGCTCACACATGGTCTACTTTTTTATTGACGATAAAAAATAAATTGATAACAATAAAAATTAATTGATAACAAGAAGTTATGGTTAAGATATTTATTATCAGAAACTCAACGTTGCACGGAAGGTTTTGTCATCAACTGCTTTGTAAACGGCAGCAGCGTGTGGATGAGGCCTAAGCCTCTCTTTATCATTTTCTTGACATATTTTGACATTAGTTTACCATATATGAGTGCTTATACGCTTCAACATATCTGATGGCGGGGAATTAGACCGGCTCCCTGCCTTCACCGGCTCACTTAGTAGCTACGGACCCTCCGACGTAATGTACCCAGTATCTCTATATATACTTATCGTTCTAAAAAACTTCGATAGCGTGATTCAGAACTCAGTCGAATCTCCGCCATGAACCTCAATAGGGTTTAAGGAGGCATTTATAGGAAGTTTGCCTTCCCAAATTCAGGGGAGAATCAGACCTGGTTTTCATCGGGCAATTCCAATGAGTTTTTCCCAGCCTATTTCCAATGTGAGCCTTACCATTCGTATGGGCTGCCGAGTGAAATTTCTACCTGGGAACACTTAGGCGCCCGGGTCTAAAAACCTCCAAATCAAAACCTGGTTCTACTAATAGATATATTACGGTATTGAATTAATTAATTATACCAGTTAGAATAAACAATTTGACTACAATTACAGCTATGGGATCTCAAGAGAGAACCATGGTCTGGACCCATATCTATATTATATTTAATTAAATATGGCTTAATTGATTAAGATTATTAAATATACTTTATATTATATATAACAATTGCATTTGTTGAAACAAAATGTAACGTGAATGTCTCTTATATATTTTATATTATTTACTTACAGCGAGTTTGGTAAGTACTAAACACACTTAATATATATTAACCGACTTTAGTTACCGTACTTAATTGGAATATGCGCGGACTTGTTTCTAACCCATCACGAGGTCGAGGGTCACGAAAGGATAAAAAAGTAAACAATATCAAGCGAAGCCTAGATCCCATTCTTGTTACTTCATCAGATGTATTTAAGTTACACGTACTTTTATGATACGATATAAAAAGCCACACACTTCTCGAGTTGCGTAACGGATCGCTGGGAGGAATTTATACGAACATGTAGTTTTTACAAATATGGGATTTTAATATGTTATAATACCTAATATATTTTTTATATTAAGACACTTAAAAAGGAAATAGGAAGCTTCTGATCGATTGATCTGATGCCTAGAAATGATCTTAAGAGCTTTTTAATTAACTTTATTTGTATCAAGTTGGTTGGGTTAGTGAGAGTCAGATATTCGAAAAGACAATCAGGGCCCCTCGTCCGAGGCGTCTTTTTGTAGCGGTGCTGTCACGCGTTTAAAAAACTATTGGTATTTAGTGGAGAAGCGAACATCAGAATACATATAAATAGATGTATACATATGAAAATTATATGTTTAAAATAAAGCTAAGATTATATATATATATATGATTTCTGTATTGACTATTTAACTTAGGTCGTTGATGTCAACCTGCTTTAATATTTGGTTAAGCGCGACAGCATCGCTATTGCATCGCTACAAAGTCGCCCTGGGGGAGGGGCTTAACAGAAAACAAAATAAACAATACTTACAAATCTTCAACAATTTTAACAAACGCATTATTTAGTAAATAAATTTAATAAACTTAAATATTTTTCATCCAACAAAGAATGTTATGGAATTCTTATATACAGTTAGCATAAAGATAATATTATTGTAATGAAACGTCTCATGAACTCGCGAATTCGCCACTTATTAAAAAACAAATCTGCATATAAGAATAAGTCATTGATTTAAACTGGAATGAATAAAGCAATATTTTAAGTTTTACTATTATATAAACATTTTAATTGTTATATCATTAAGCCATAGCTCACAAAATAAATCTTTACCTAACAGACGAGGTCTGTGAATGTTTAAACAATACTGGGAATCGGGTTACCCATGTTAAAGATTACTGCAACAAATCTAGATGATGGCTGATACCTTTGTAATACAATATGGACAATAGCGTGTCATTATTTAGAGGATTTTGTTTCTTTATAAATGAAGTCAGAATAAACGCGTATAACAATACTATCCTGTCTTGTATCAAGATTTATTTTCGACGAGTTTCGCAACAAATTTTTATTTTTATTAATTTGTCTCTTCAAAATTAAATGCCTAAATGGTCAACCATGTATTTGTACAACAACTTATACATATTATACATATTTATGTATGTTATGTATATATGTATGCACATATAGCTATTTTTTATCAGTGGTTTAGTACCTTCAAGTGCACACTGAAGTTTTTAGAACAGATTTAGAGTTCTTTCGTTAAAGTTCTATTAAAATGGGATTAAAAACTCAAATCCCTTTTAAAAGGCAAAAAACACGTATTTACTAATCGGTATACACCAATTTTATAGCTCGATATTTAAAAGATTTTTCACAAACGAGTTCATACCTTCAATCACCCCCCCCCCCCCCCATAGGGGTTAAAATATTAAAACCTTGTGAAACAGAAAAGTCAAGGAGCAAAACGAAATCCAACAAACACGTAAATTAACAACGTCAATAGTAAATGTTAGTGAGCATTAATTACTGATCACTTATATACGTAGTGAATGTTTGTGAGCATTAACTACTGAGCACGACAAACTTGAAGTGCCAATCAAAAACTGCAGCTGTTTAAATAAACATCCAGTTTGCAGCACCTGGCTAACTAACCGATTAAGAGGCCGTTTATAATGTTATATATAAATTAATCTTCGATTCAAGATTAATATTGGCCTGTTGACAAAGTGACCACGCCAGTAAATTCAGATTAATATTAAACATATTAATACAATATCTAAAGATATTTAGTGCAGGACACAAATCACGAATTCCAATAAGACTGCTAATTATAGAAATATAATACTCTGTTTGCGACAAACTAAAATATTTTTAATAAGTACCACTAATACAAGGTGGTATCCGAATCTATTCATAAATCGTTTAAGATTTGACATTTCGTAATGTGTAGTACGAGTTGTTGACATATAGTAAAGAAAAAAGAAACTAAGTAAACGCGTCATTTTGACACTATGAGTGTCAATTTTGACAGTTTGATGTAAAATAGAAGTCACCCATGAATGGATACTTTTGGAATTCACTAAATAATTAACTCGATGAGTTAGAAAAGGAAAATTATATTTTGAGTACATTTCTTTTGGATATATATATATATGCTGTTGTCCTGAAACTATGTAATGTTTATATTAATTGTTTATGGAATGTATGTTCTGGAATAAAGAATAATAATAATTATTATTATTAATATTAAAATATTTAATAAAATGTCGTTACGTAAAATTAAAAATGTCTATCAACGAACTAAATACTATTAAAACCAGTACATCATTTTGGTATTATATGTTGCAATGTTGCTGACATCAAGTGGAATTACTGCGATAGTTCATAATGGAAGTACATAAGGCTAGTAAATAAGGTAAATATACCTCTCATACAAGTTGCATACGGGTATATCAGAATACTAACTCCCTCCCGCTGCCCTGGGCACACTATTAATTTGGATGTGAACTTAGGTTGCTATGGTAACCTTTGTCGTATTATTCGTTGTCATCGTAACCGTTGCTATAGTAACTCTTACAACCGCATTAAGTGTATAGCTTCTACAGGTTTAAAACTTGGCGAAATGCAAAAAGTTGAAATCCGTTGGGATAGAAATTCCGTAAAATCCGTTCTTAGTGGACGTCTACGTCACAAAAGGAGTAATTATGTAAAATTTTAAGTTAATCGGACAGATAGTTTCGGAGATTTCGTGATGAGTCAGTGTGTGGTAAATCGCTTACATATACATAGAAGATGCTGCCACGATAGTTGAAATTGTCAAACGCGGTTCACAAAATTGTTGCTTCGTTATGATAACAAGACGAGTCATAGTGATGATTCTTTTTATTTTATATTCACTAGACTGTAATGTAAGAAACTCGTCCCTTGACCTTCAATTATCGATTATAAAAATTTGTTTTTCGTATTTTATCGTGTTTTTTATTTTTTAAGATCACATTTTATCGAACTTAGGAACATTTGATTGTAATTTTTTTTTTTCTGTCTGAATTATCTTCATCATAGAAGTATTTTATCCATAATAGAGACATTTGAATAAAAATGTAATATTAATTTATATATATTAATATATATTTTTTCTATTTCATATATAGATAAAAAAAATCAATCTGCGAATTATTATTATATATATATATATAAATAATATATATAAATGCAAATAAAAATATTGTTTAATAATAATTTGACATTGCATTGATTATTGATTGTTAAACACATGTTTGTGTTTCAACCGCATACACGTTGTATTAAAATGTAATTACGCAAATGCTGTGAGGCCGTACACCGAAACTAATAAAGTAGATAAGGAAATATTGTCTATTTGCATTTTCTATAAGACAAAACTACAAGACCCTAACAACCAAATAATACAATAAATAATGATTTTAAAAATCATTTGACCCAAATGTATTAATTAAAACAGAAGTAATATTTGAGCTGAGCGTAAGCGATGCTCTTAACCGTTTGGGAGACTTATTACATGTACAATTTATTAAATGTAATGCGAGAGAAAATTGAGATATACATCAATTTTATTAAAATTGATACAGTGATAACATTTTTACCGAGGAGCAAATAGGAATATGTACATTGTTTTACCTTAAGCCTGTGATCTCAGATTAGTCTCCCGACTAGTCCACATCGTATTGGGAGAGGTTTTAATAAGTTTATTAAAATATTAAATCACTAAGTAGTGTTTAATTAATATTTTAGTCTTCGTTTCAAAGTAAATAGTTATAAAAATAAACCTTCACAACTCTTTAAAACTTATCGTATCCAGTTGAACCAATAAATTTTGAAATTAAATTTTAAACTCGAATTATTAACCGTTTTCCTTTATTAAACATTACAGTTAAAAAAATATTATTAATAATAATATAATATTATTTATATATTATATATTAAATGTCAATTGTCATATTATATGATTAAAATTAGAGGTATATTTATCTCTCTTATTTGTAATATATGTAAGGGAGAAGGAAATAAAATCAAAGATGGCCGGCCATATAAACGTCAAGTAAAAATTTGAGCTCATACTAATCAGTATAAACTCAAAGTTTCGAGAATCATCATTAACTGTCATAGTTTTTGAACTGTCAAAACTCGTAATAGGAGTACTATCATCTAAATATCAGATACTTTCAATGATTACGAAACAGAAGCAAGAGCAATGTTGCGTGATCGTGGACTTCAGTGAGTACATTGTTCCACCAGGACCTATTACGTGACGCTTTCATTACCCGGTACCTATTGGCAGTGTTAGATCACGTTAGTACTGATAATTATTACAAGATCACGTTAGTACTGATAATTATTACAATGATCGAACATAATTTTAGGACTTATTTCATTTGTTAGAAATTATTACATTTTAAACAGTTAACAAAATTTCAACAAATTTTCAACATTTCTTATTCTGAGTACCGACTATATAATGAAATTCTGAAACTGGTTGCCGCATACTTGTATGGTCAAGAGGAGGATAAAAATATAAAATTTGTTGTGGCAACCAGGTATAGAATTTGAAATGACGTAAATTCACGTCAGTGGTCGCGAATGTGTTAAAGGTCTAACTTTACCTTCAGTACTAAAAAAATGTGACATTTTGAGAAATAACGTAAACTATCTTAATTGTTATAAATTTTCTCTTACGCACAATGCCTTCCTTTTTGGTTAATAAATCTTATGTTTTTGTATTTTAATACTTATTACAAGTGTAATAAGATATAATATACAGTAAATGAGTTGTGCACCGTTTATGAAAAGGAAAGTGAAATTTGTATTGTTTCATTATGGTCAGTGTCATATGGACATATTAGAAATCTTGTCCTCTTATTGTTTTGTTGTAAAACGGTTGTCGCTTAATTTTAAGTGTTATCTTTGTTTCAAAGTCTTTAGAACATTACAGGATTGGATATTTTAACATACATGTTTTTCAAATGAAGTGACACCTAAAGATATATTTTTATTACAGGTGTTATATAAAAAACAACTGCCGTAGAACGTCATATACTTAGATAATGTCCGCATGTAACTGAACGTACTTCCTCTTTGAATAAAATAAAAATTTGCGAAGGTATTTCTTCTAGAGACCGGACATTTTGTTACTTATTTGTGATTCAACGGAACAGGTAACTGTTTATGAAAAATCTAATAAGAATATTTAATATTTTATTAAAATGGTATTGTTACTGCTAATTTATTTTCACTTGTGTTTCAACTTTTTGGGTTATTTGACGACTATTCAATATAACGTTGTAATTTTCAACAAACACGTCTTTAATTCTATAATCATAATACAAAACAAAACAAAAACAACTAAGGAAAAATAAGACATTTAGAGAAGCATTTAAGATCAAAATGTACCTAAATTGAATTGGGGTTATACCTACTGCATTGTTCGAAAGTGATTCACAGCCACGAGGCGCATGCGCATGACAACTCAATAGAGAATGGCAAAACGGACCTTTACACAAGGTCAGATAACTCTCCAACTTATTTATTAGCAATGCCACTATACATGTACAATGACCTGTTTAAGAAAAATATTTATTTCTCACTTCACTTGAATATTCCATAAGATATTTCATATCCTGATACACCAATTTATTAAACATCAATAGTGATTGAAGTTAAATAAATAACTAGGTATCAAAAACTACCGTTATCAATTTTTTTACCTCTTAACAAAATAAACCATCGCTACCAACTGTGCAGTCGAGGTTTAGCCGCAAATGGAATTGAACGAATGTCAAAATAATGGTCCCAAAAATATATTTAAAATATCCAAGGTTTTAATAGTTTAGTGGACAGACAGGCTAAGCCTTATGTCTCGTGTGAATTAATATTATATTGCTCAATCGACCTTGTCTGAATGTTTGTCTTTATAACACAATCTTGATATTTTATTTTCACACGTTTCTTAACAGTTATCATTAATTAATTAAAGCTCTTACTTTACATTTAATGATGTTCACAATCTAATGTATAATTGTAAAGTTATTTTTAATATTTTGGATTATTTTGTTTTATTATGCATTTATGTAATGTCATGACATAAATGCAAAATGCTAATCAATACAGTAATTACATCGGGCTGTGCGCAGGCTGCGAGGAAACATGGCTTACATAAACGCGGACGTAGAAATATATAAAATTCTTTTATTTTAGCACCAAATACGTCTGACATAGTAAATATTAAAATTATGAAATAACACGAACATTATTAAGTAATTTTAATGTATTATTTATGTAAAGCGATTTATAATTTTATGTAAGCGCTCTAAGCACCACTTTATAAAAAGATTTTTAAATAATTAACTTACGGTTAATATAAGGAAGAATCAAAATTCACTCATGACTGCATCCGACTCCTTCCGGGTTACAGCCTCTATCTAGGTGTGTCTCAAAATTCAGACAAAAGTTCACAAGATCCCGTTACCTGCAGAACTTCAATATCACAATCGTTGCAATGATACTAATACACTATGCAACAACTTATATATTACTCAACAAAACAAATCACACACTTTTTAATTGTTTCTTGTTTAAAACACGCGTAAACTTATTATAAACTTGCAAAATGTGGCATTTTACAGACCACCTTGCTAAACTCTTACAACTGACTAAAGTATAAACGTCACAACAAGTTTACTGTTCAACAAAGTTTAATTCTCCCCTTATTTTATGTCGATCTCTTTCATACATACAAAACAAAAGTACTTTAGAAAGAGACAAAATATGTGAAGTTCATTATTCCATAAAGTTGTTGTCGTTCTTAAAGAAAACAAGCACACCTAGCGGCGGCTTCATGAACCTCCAAGAGCTGAGTTATCGATTTATTGTTTAAGCACTAAAAATAGCGATAGATGGCGTTGTAACAAAGTTACAATTCTGAACAACAGATGTCACTGTAGTCAATTCGTAATCATTAAAATAGAATGAATGGATATTAATAATTAAATATTTATGACCCGGGGTGTGGAGGAATATTGTAAAAAGTATGTCCTATTAAACATATATATATATATGTTTAGTTAAGTAAGTAATAAAGTTTAATTTAGAGCTCATTTCCTTATTCATCAGCTCGCGCATGACCGTAACCGTCAGTTAAATATTTACAATAAAAATGTTTATCGTGTGTGTGTGTACAATAAAAATGTGTAAAGAAACCCTCGGATTTTTTTTAAATTACCTTATCTTTAAAGTTTTAGACTTTTTTAAAATTTACTATGAGGTAAGTGAAGTGGCTTAATTATATCCATTTGTATTTTTATTTTAATGAGATATATATACTAGACCCGGAAGTCGTTTGAACCATGGCATTTACCAACAAGCAAGATACACCTCTCTTAACTCTTTGCTCCTATCAACCTCTTTCTAAATGTTGTATGAATGTGAACTCAGACCGGTTATTTCCCGACTAACTAAAAAATAATTTAAAAAAAATTATTACTTTACTTACTTACCTTCACGCTATATCCCTTGTGGGGTAGCCAGAAACGACGGAGCGCCAAACGCTACGGTCCCTGCATACCTCTTTCACCTCAGCCACAGACATCAACCTCTTTATACATGCCCTCCGGGGGGTCCTCCTGCTTTTTACGTGACCATCCTCCAGTATCATAGATACTGTTTTTTCGAAGGTCACTCGAGGCCTCCCCCTGTCTCTCTTACCGCTCACTTTGCTTGTATAAATCTTTATTAAAATTCTTTCATCACTCATTCGCTCTAAGTGCCCAAACCACCTGAGCACGTTCTTCTTCATTTTTACCGTGACATCTTCGCTAGTACCTGCCATGAATGAAAAAAATTTGAATATGAAAAATATTCATCATATTATTTTATTTAGTTATTTATTTGCTGGGGTCATATGAACGTCAGTTTCAATCAGAAAAAACTCCGTAACACTTAAGATTGCCAATTTATTATTGATTTTTCTATCTCAATACAATAGGTGTAATTGGAGACGTTCATTCCAAACCCGGAAGGTAGAAAGCGATCTGTTTTTAAGAGTAACAATGCAAGGAAGAAACCTTAGATTGACAGTATTTAAGTCTCAAAGCGATCTACAACCAGCTGTGGTGCACAATTTTTGTAAAACAAATAATTGATCTAACATTTACATTATTATGTGATTACCATAATATTCTTCTAATATTTACATAATATTCTTTTAATATTTTATTAAAATTCAAAATATTTTTTCTAAGTAAGAGTATTAAAATTGTTTTTTCTTCCTATGAAGAAAGAATGCATCAGCACGAATTGCTAATATAACCTTTAGTCTACAACAGCAAATAATAAATTGTTTAAATAAATTATAATTATAATAAATTGGTTGCTGTTTGTGGGAAGTATCAGTCGACGTATTACGAGTCGATGAGGTAAATGCAATGTAACTACAACCTGCGCACGCGCCGCTATCATTTCACTCTCTATCGACAGCTGTCAGCAACATTTGAAGTTACTTAGATTTTTTTTTTTAATTTCCTTATTATATCTTGAAGCACATACTCAAAGTTTCCTACTTACATATAAAAAAATATAAGAAACTTTTTTATTTGAACATCGTATCCAATTATTGTTCGTCTCAATATATATTTATTAATATATATATAGTTGAATACCAAAGGTTGTGAACCCAATCCGTTTTCCCAGTGGGGATACAGGCGCCGTTGAAAAAACTAAAACACAGTCAATAATAACAATTCAGTGCGCCGTTCTTTTTTCCTTCCATTTCTAATTCGGACACTGTCAACCTCGGACGCCATTCGAAATTACTTTTGGCGCGCAAAAAAAAAACGACTTTTACCGAGATACCGTAAAATAATAGTTTTATTATATAAGTGAAATATTTTATCTGTGTGTGTATTTAGTATAGTGATGTCTGTGATTTATTTTAAAGTTTTTTTATTATTTTTATTATGTGCCTACATTAATGTATCCGAAGGGTATAGTCCTAGAGGTGAGTTTATGTTTTATATCGATTATCTTATTAGGTTTGAAATAATATTATTGACATATTTTGATAAGTATTTTATAACAAGGGAAACTATATAATTTAAATACCACCTCCAGCCATGAATTTGTTACAAATAATACTTGTTAACGACTCACTGAAGCTTTCTACAACAACATTATCTGGAAAATAATAATAAATTATATAAAACTCGAATAAATCCTAAAAAATATAAACTTATAAAATAATTTCAAATCTATAAGACTTACTCTAAGTTAATTGATAAAAAGACTATAATTTTATAATAAATTAATATTATATTAAATTACCGGAAGAGTAAATAAGAGTAAAAGTTATTTAGAATTACGAAACATCTTATCGGGAAAGCTAAAATGCGCTTTACACCTCTTTTTATCTTTGATGACTTACCGGCCTCGTTTAGTCTTTATATTGTAAAATAAATAAATCTATTTACTTATCTAAAAGTGATATAACTTTGAACATTGATAATGTTTTTTTTTATATGTAATTTTAGTTAGTAATTTGCGAACCTTTACTACCACAGCGTATCCTTAATCTAGAAATTGGTAGAAATCGCTTATTAGCAATAAAGCCGCCATTTTGTATATTTTATTTTTTTTCTATTTGTAACGTGAATATTTAAATTTGTCTTCCTGGTTCGCAATCAAATATATTTATTATTATTATTACTTTCATTTTCATAAAATGGTGTTATAATAAAAATTAATTGTATATTATTGAGAGAAATTATATTACATAGAGTGCTGTAGACAACGGATATCCTGGTTAATAAAATAATTACAGCTATTCTTTATACGGAAGACGCTGTTATCAAATTATATAATTCTTTGTGAGTTAAGAATTGCTATTAAATATGTGTAACTATGTTTGCATTGTATATATAGGGATATTCCAGTAGTTAAAATAATATATTTAGTTAAAAATATATTTAGTTTATTTACAAATTAATGTTATATTAACATGTCTAAGGTAATGTGTGGTAATTGTAATTTTTTATCACATGATGATGATTATGATGTGTTGATATAAATGTAAATATATATAGAATTTAAGTTTAATATTGTATTAAACTTAAAAAAATCCAACACGTTATTTCTTCAAGTCGTATAACAATATTTTGATAAAGATTCAATTTAGAATGAAATGCGATTTTCTTATAACGATTCCATTAAGATACATACATATTAATTATAAATATGAGTCAAAATAACTTTTGTAAATACATCAAAAAAGAGCATACTCAGTGAGAGTGCACGAAGTATATTTATTAATAAAATACATTTAATTATTATTAATGAATATAATAAACAGATAAAGTATCAATTTTCTTATGGTTTCCTTCTTGATTATAAATACGAAAGTCAGATATAAATATTGTCAGGATTGCAGTGTAAATTTTTTTTTGTGTTATATGAATTTTGTTTTAATTTTAATATTCTAACTATACATAAACTAGCACTTATTATATAAAGGCTGTGGAGATCTTTTTGTATTGTCCCTTAACAAGTATATAGACTTATACACTTTTTCTGTATAATTTGTTGCTGCAACTGCATTGTCGCTTACGTCAACGTCTAAAAATATACTAGGAAGATTTATTATAATTGTTTATATAAAAAATTTGTTATAAACAAAGATATCATAATATTACAAATAACGATATAACATAATCTGAATACGATTGTAATACGATAAGTTACGGAAGATATTAATTTAATTCCGTACCGTAACTCTAGATGGTTCAGCTTTCACTCTCAGGGGTCGCAGGTTCGATGCTTGACGACGATAGCGATATAATTGAACTGGCAAAATTACGATTATATTTATTATACTAACTGATTTTTTATTACTATTATTTTGTTATTATTCTATATTATTCAATTTATAGTATTTATCTAGTAATTTTATTATTATTAGAATATTATAATATAAATAGCTCTTACTCTTTTATCTTAATTTATCTTAAAAGAGTCTTTTCTTATGAGTTGTTCAATACAAAAAAGATAAAAAAAGATACTTAACTCGTTTCTAAAATATGTTTCCATAAAGCTTTCTTTTTCAATTATTTTTATGAAGTTATTTGATGGCTAATAGTGTCTTTACGTAATTTCTATGACACACAGAATGCAGTAAGTGTAGTGATGTTTAGTGATTAGGGTTGCGCAATCCTCATAGAAAACGGGGTTCCGTGTACATTGGAATGTATTGGGAGTGGAGTCTAAGGAACGAGGGGACGCGATTTGTATTAATATTACTTTTTTTTTTATTGTGATAATATTAAATGCAGTCAAGTGACCGAAGCTCAACCATAATTCAAACTTATTACTACATTATCTTTTTGTTTTCTAAAGGATTTAGCGTCTACTGTATTTATCTTTTTTTAATTTTATCCTGTTGCCAGGTAACTGTCAAAAGCTACCATACTTTTGACAGTTACCTGTGTGTAATATCTTCTTTTAACAGTTTGATAGATGTTAATGCATTATTATATAAAATATTAGCTTTGGCACTCGAATAATATTTAAATTAAATAGCTTCTGTCGAAACACTTTTAATATAACGTTGGCATTATATTATGAATATAAAATAATAAGATGCCTTCATAGTATTTACTTCCACTATAAACATAATAGTAGGATTAGGTGTGATAAAATAATACATAATAATCTATTTATTAAAATATCTTCTTCGCTTCTCACTTGGACCACACATTGCATCACTGCGGTAGCGGTCGCTATGGAACATTTCAAGGGATATTACACAATTCACTGTGAATGCCTCATTGGATTTAGGTTTCGAAATTTACCAAAACATGTTGATAATATATTAATATTAATTTTATTGTTATTAATATTAATACGGTAACAATATTGAGATGGTATTGACACTTAACGAAAGTAAAAGTCAGTTTCGATTCAACTGGAGTCAAGGAGTGTGGTAATATGATTTTAATGTTGTTTAACAAATTGATTTTAATTCTATTGATATTTATACTTCCTTGTGATAATGTTTCCGAGGTTTATACAAGTCTGATTAAAATTACGAAGGCATATTTAAGGTTACATAATGTGTATAGGGTGCTTTATAATGATTCGAGTGTTATGAATGTAATAAAAAAATAAGCAAATCCGGATGACAATAATATGATGATGGGAGTTTTTAATTAAATTAATAAAATATTTAAAATATTCGATAGTTTAAATTGATTTGATCTCAGTCAATCAAAGCAAAACCTAAAGTAAAATATGAAATATTTCTTTTATAATATGTTTGAAATAATTTTATACCATTGAAGTTATACAAAAATATATATTAGTATCAGAATAAATTGCTAAGCTATCTCAAAAGCAATCGAAATAATCAATAAATTCTTATAACTCCCAAACGCAACATTGTTAGTTGTAGATATCATCGCAACAGAAGCTGTCTGTACGACTAATTGCTTCTTTTATATCCATTATCTTGATAAGTTAGAAAAGAAAGTTAAATCTAGGGTTCCTTATATAAATTGATAATTTAAAATTCAGTAATATTACATAAAAGATATTATACGAAACAAACCATTACTTACATTTTACTTTCGAAGTAATTCACAGGAAAATACTTTGCGCATTAGTTATTCAAACTAAGAGTATCAATGGGACTGAGGCATGGTGATCAACATCTCATCAAGGTAATGACACTTTCACTGCTCCGGCCTTCTGTGTTAGAGTTAATTAATTTTCAATAATAGAATCCTTAACACATCTCAATATGTTTAATATGATTTTATACATCCTTAATCATGTACATACTTGGCATCTAGTTCTCAATACCACAGTTATCTATACGTCAATCGTTTTTATCAGCGCCATCTTAATTGGTGAAATTGGGCAATTGATAGATGTATAGAAAAAGTCAATAGATTTATTTGGAAATGTATCCAAATTATATCTGTGTATATAATATATTGTATAAAAAAAAATAACTTTCTTTAATATCATAAATAAATATTTTTATATTTACGCAAATGATCAAAGAAACGTAATTAAAAAAATAAAATTTAATGAACGAAAGTTATATATTAAATATCAGTTTGTTGTTATATAATAAATATATTTTTTTATTACAATATTACAAGTAATCGGGAGCCGGATGTAAATAATTCAAGAAATATTACAATTGTAATAGATTATGTAATTTGCGGTCAAAATTACGACCTGTGCTGTAACGAAAAGAATAGAAAATAGTTTTGAGAAATTACATTATTGTGTTCTAGAAATAAAATCTTATAAAAAAAAAATCTTTTATATTTATACATTTTTTGCGTAATTTATTTGTCGGCTAATATAATATAAAAACATGTTAATAGAATATTTACTTTTACTATAATATGATATATAATTACATATTATTTGTTAACTAGTTTCTGTCATCAAGTGACAGTTGTATTAGTTCGGCCATCTTTGTTTGATTTCCCGATATTGAAATTGACTTGCACTGCCGGAAACTATAACCATCGTAATATACCAGTAAATAATTTTCTTAAATAAATAAATTAGTTATGTGTTTGTTTAATATTGTTTATATTAAGACAATATAAAAAGTATTTTTAATGAATAGCCCTAAGTCCAGGTCACGTAATGGTTTTTGCGTCAAAGAAAGCCAGTTACGACACCGCTTACCGCTTAACGTAATTCACGTAAACTTTTACAAACAGAAAACTATAAATTCATCATTTTACTTTTATTACTGTTGCTATGTTTTTATAACTTGCGTAAAAGAGATTTATAATCAATTAAGATAAAGATTTAGCTTTTACAATGGCGTTATAAATTTTATTATGAATGTTTTTGTGTTGTCAAGAAAAACAAGTAAGTTTTGGTAGTGGTAAGTCGAAAGCATCTTAGGTGTTGGGTAGCTTGTCTCAATGCGAGTAGTGCCTTCGGTACTAGCTGAAGTTTTATATAATATATCAACACAATCATATAGTCCTATTAAACTATGGTGGAGGCAAGAATAAAATCGCTGAACGTATAAAACACCTATTCGTATGTATGGTATTTTACACACACATTACGTGAGTGTCGATGTGTGAGTGACGCAAGCGCATCCATTATTCATGGCACTCATTACTTAATATGTGTAATAACTGACACTAAAACTACAAACTTAGGATATATTTACATATACATGCTCTAGATAAATTATAGTTTCTAATAATATCAACAGTATTTGTGTTTGTTAAACAAAACAAAAATAAAAATATTTATTATTCCATTATATACATTTTGTTTAAAATATGATATTATTAATAATTTTTTTCGTTCTTTATTATTAGTGTACAGATTTTTACGAGTATATATCAATTTTATAAATGAAAATTATTTTATATATATTATAATAATATTAAAATCCTTAGAAATCCATAGTATATGTGGTCATTGTAAATATTTCACAAAGAAAGAGAAACTTTGCGATGACAGCTCGTATGTGAAGCACTTCCGCGATACATAATAACATAGTACGATAATAAATAGGAAATTAAAGAGCTTGTTCGTGTTAGAGTATATTTAGATTAAAAATTGTTCGGTATAAACACTAAAACTAAGATCCAAGCACAAATGATTCTACACTCATCGATTGTCAAGTGTGAGAGTCAGGTGTTAATATGGGCGGAACTATTTACAAACAAGTGAGCCGTGACTAGCCGTGTTGTGTTAACATCGCATTATAGTATATTTTGTATTAATTAAAATCTTTTAATTTATTATTACAACAAATAATACATTGTGGAAATGTATTCAACTTTCTTAGTATTAAAAACATAAGTAGTTTTTAATATTTCAGTTAAATAACATCTTCACCACTAGATGGCGTTGAGTGTTCTCAAAATCACGGTGTGAAGTCAATGGTATATTGACTTGGGATATAAGATTTCTTGAATTATATATTTGAATGAGTAACTCCGAATTAGGTGTATTCTAATTATGACTATTAAATACAACCCTTTATCTAAGCGTTATTTAAATTTTAGACAACACACAATGTACGTAATAGAAAAAACTAATTCCGACTCAGTGCGAATTATTAACATTTAATAAAATATATTGATTATTTGGAATATCCATAAATTGTTTTTTGTACCTGAAATAATTATATCAATAATAATAATGATGTATTAATTTTCTTAATTCTAATAAAAATAACCTGTTTAGTATGAAATTTATTCTTATATATTTTAATTTCTTAACACTACATCTCGTCCTCACGTTAAGTAACTTATTTTATTTAAAATTGACATTGTGTACAGAATGCGGTGTGCCTTTACGTCGACATACGAGACAGCCCCGGGATCGGTCTGCCGGCCAGCTCAGGATCATCAGGGGGCGGGAGTCGAAGAGAGGCGCCTGGCCCTGGCAGGTTATATCCTATATTTAGTTTTTATTTTATTTTTCTAACAAATTCATGACGATCTTAGTACCAGCTCTT
This sequence comes from Melinaea menophilus ssp. n. AW-2005, assembly GCA_918358695.1. NCBI lineage: Eukaryota > Metazoa > Arthropoda > Insecta > Lepidoptera > Nymphalidae > Melinaea > Melinaea menophilus. The sequence goes on along the minus strand of OU911038.1, from coordinate 37,090,610 downwards.
AAACCGGCATTTTCTGCAGGTATCCCTTCAGCTGTTGCATCCGACTTACGGTTTGATTGGACACTGGTGTGGAGGAGTGCTGGTGCACCCACAATGGCTGCTCACCACCGCGCACTGTGTTCACAAGTACTGACATCTTATTAATATTGTTATTATCAGATATTAAGATAATAAGTAACTTGAGCGTGATAGGATTAATTATGACGAAGTAAACAGTACTTTGTCACGAGTCCTTCATTGGTTCGAAATTAATAATTTAGGTTTAAATGCTAATAAAACTAAATACATAGAGTTTACACTTCCTAATGTAAAAAGTAAAAATTTTAACTTGCTCTTTAACAATGAAGTGTTAGAATTGATTGACTCAACAAATTTCTTAGGTATAACATTAGATAAAAAGCTCCAGTGGAACCCCGCTCTATACACTCGCAGCCAAACTCATCTCCGCCGTTTTTGCAATTAGAGAAGTTAGACAATTAACGGACGTTAATACGGCTCGACTTTTTTATGTTAGTTATTTTCATAGTATTTTATCTTAGGGTATTTTATTAAAAACAAACTCGTAACGCGAAAATTTCGGCTTCAAAAAGTTTAATAAATCCTTCATGGGTTTGAGTATACGCATATATAATAAAGTTCCACAAGATATCTTAGATCTTACTTTTCTTGGTTTTAAATCCAAAATCAAAACTTTATTATTAAATAAATATTATTATAGTGTTCAAGGGTTTTTAGTGGATCGAAATATGTGGAACTTAAGTTGTCGAATCATTTGCAGGATTTATATTTTAATGTACATCATCTAAGAGCAACTGTTGAGTTGCTGGCCGACTCTTCTCAACAAAGCAGCATTCCGAGCCGGTGGTAGCTTACTTACGGACTGACTACACTGACCTTTTTTTGTATTATATTAATTGACGATTTAAAAGTGCGTGTAAATGCCTACTTGAATAAAGATATTTTGAATTTTGAATATCTCAACCTTGACCCTACGCATTCAATCTAGTTCAATGATATTTTGAATTCAAAATGAAGCCCCAATTCAGTCCTCGGCCAAGGTGGTACAACTTTGGTAATCAAATTAATTTAGAATCAATAAACATCTCACGATGTTCCGGACGTCAGTCAGACTGTAGACGGCAGTATCCTCTGTGTAGCGAGCTGTTCAACCTGCCGCTGCCGGCGCTGTGGACGGCGGTGCTGGGTGAGTGGGACCGCGCGGAGCAACGAGGGGCCTTCCTGCCCATCGAGCGCATCGTCATGCATCACCGCTTCCACAACTACCAACACGACATCGGTACATGACACACATACAGACGTGTGTGTGTTACACGTTCTTCCATTGTTTGATTAATCTCACCTTCTTAATGTTACTACTTATAGTAAAAAATAATGTAACCTAACAAAGCTATTCAGCAGCAGCAGTTTTGATGTAATATCTTTGACAGTATCTAAAAATTTATTATATTGTATAAAAACATTTAGACATACACAAAGTACAAAGTTAATTTAAGATCTCAATTGCAACTTTTAACATTTTCAGCTTTAATGAAGATGACAAAATCGGCGGACGTCAGTGCCGGCAGCAGAATCCGCACCATCTGTTTGCCGCCGTACGAGCCGCAGGTCAACAACCACAACACGGAGAGAAGCACCACGTTTTATATGAAAACGGACAACGTAGTGCGGAGGAAGCCCAGACCACCGCGTCCCAAACCGGACACGGCCAACAAATATTTAGAAAAGATTAATAACCTCACTAAAACGGTATTCTCTGGTAACAATAAAAAACACAAGAACACAAGATATAACGTTCGCGTTTCAAACGATTCTAACAGAATATCGGAGAGAAAGAACGAGGAACTGGAGAACGAGTCGAGACACGGAGACGTCGTATACGAGCGTGCCTCACTGGACAGCGTCGTCAGTTTAATACAAACTAAAGGAAAAACGAACACCGACATCAAAAGAAGCGACAAGAAACTCATGTACGGCGAAGAAATAGATCCTTTTATTGACGATAATAATTATATAGATTTTAAAGACGAATGCTACGCCACCGGCTGGGGACGAGAACAGACTAACGGGACCCTGACCGACGTCTTGCTGGAGGCGGAGGTGCCGGTACTGCCATTAAAGCTCTGCAGAGACAGATACTCCTTGAGCCTACCCTTGAACGACGGACACTTGTGCGCCGGAAGCACAGACGGAAGCACGGGAGCCTGCGTGGTAAGTCAAAAATTAAAATTATATAAATCATAACATAATATTCATTATAATCAGTCATATAACATTTGAAGGGGTTTGATTTGATTATATGTCAATATAATAATTCCAAGGGGATAGTTCAAACAGAATTCAAAAAGCTCCGTAAATATAATTTTGAATGATCTTGAGAGTTTTCAATTATATCATGATCTTTGAAAAAAATACAAAGGGTGTTGTGGGGTCTTGTGAGATGTATAATGTACATTGTGGGTCCGTGCAGGGTGACAGCGGGGGTCCCCTGCAGTGTTCTCGCGGAGGTCGGTGGGAGTTGGTCGGCCTGACGTCGTTCGGGTCGGGCTGCGCGCGCGCCGGCGTGCCCGACGTGTACACGCGCGTCACACACTACGTGCCGTGGATACACGCGCACCTCTATGAGTAGACTCCTTCAGTGAATACACGGACTTATGTGAATGTGAGCTCTATACGCCTTGTGTGAATAGTAACAGTGAATACTTCTACAATTGTGTTATGTATATTTGAGAAATGATTATCTGATGATAAAATTGTAAAAAAGAAAATGGAACCAGATGAAAATATTATAGATTATAACTTAGTCATATTAATTTATATTGTTTTGTAAATAATGTTTTTAAAACTATTTGTAAATATTATGTTAAGTATAAGTAAAAGAATAAATGAAACATATTTAAAAAAAAATATTTTTATTAACATACACCTTCAGTCTATATTTACAATATTATTGATAAATTATTAACAATTTAATCATTGCAATGTGATTTCACATTCTTATATATAATATATATTTAAGAATTATCAAATTCTATTTATTATATAATAATCTTTACCGAGACATAATTGTTTCTTTGCCAAATATTATAGTTTAATATTTATTAATATTTATTATATAATTTGTATTATATATTATTTCATGGTCGGTTTTCAGTTAAAGTCATTTTACATTATATAAATTTCAATAAAATCAATTAATATAAATAAAAATGCATTAATCAGGGACAAACGGAATCTGAGCAACTTAGGTTTATTTGAGCAAAGGATTTCAGGTTTCCTTATTTGACTGCACAATCGACCCTTATAGGTATTTTAAATTAAGGCAATATTGCGGACGAGCAACACACACACACACACACACACACACACACATACACATACTTCTCACATACCAAATGTAGTATAACTATCAGATAAGAGGACCTTACACGATAATCTAAAATTGTACTACTTATTGTCACGAGTAGAATATCAATATTTTATTCTCTACGTCTATTGTGTTTCTACTTCAATTAATTCGTAGAAACAAGATGATATAAAAATTATATTGTACTAGAATGAATCTGACATTAAATAACTTAAATCTTAAATACCACACGGAGGTAACAGACACCACACAATAAATACCTTCCCTAAAAGTACTATTCGTTCGTCACAAGATCATGCATAACGTTGTCCTCTTCTATTATCGCTAATAAGGATACCGCCTCCTTAGCCAGCTCCTCGTCATCCACGAGTCCGTCATTCTCCATATTTAGTATGACGCCACTTCTTTTCTCGGTATTTTTTCTTCTATCCTTCTCCTTTGGTTGCAGGACTAGCTTGTAATGGGGCTTCCAGATTCTGTGGAAGCCCTGGATACCGAGAAACATCCCGATGAGGAGCAGAACCACCTCCAGGGTAATGACGACGGGTGGTCCTATCACCAGCCGGAGACGAAGTAATGTTATGATATTTGTTGGTGGAGCTTTGCAGTACTGGAATAGAACAAATTCCTTTGTTATGGATCCTTCTAATATTATCTAATAAAGCTTGTCTTGATCGGCGGTCAATTACAAGCGATTACTGATAACTCTTGAAGGTTACTTTTATAGTACATAATTAAGTAAATCAAAGTAATTTACCATTGAAATCCACAACAGTGGCAGAACCTTGTCCTTCAATGGTTTAGTGATGGGATTCCCTGCGGACGTCCGCACTGCTATATTGACTTGAATGTTTGTCTGCACCGCTACTGGGACCCCTAACACCTTAACAGATAAATAACGATTTTAGTACAAGTTTTACATCAGCAAATTTGCATCAAGGAAACTTATCCCTCAAGTTTTTAGAGACATTTAATATTTTTAATTCTTTCTAGACTTTAGAAATGAAGAACAAAGATTTAAGAGTTTATAAACTTTTACAATTTGAAACCTAGTTTCTGTTATGGTTTAGTTTACTTACTGTATATATATACAGTATACATTATATATATCCCAAAGAATTATAAAAAAAAACAAAGTTATATTTTTTCTTTATATAATCTATAAATTACAATAAATCTGCAGTTACCATTGTATAGGGCAATAAATACATATAACTATCAAAGAATTATTAATAAACATGATCGTAATCTAAATTAAGTTAATCGAAACAATTATAATAATGGTCACTGGAATGGATAGTTTTAATACTTAAAAGAATTTTCCATTAAACATCTAAAAAATCCCTCCGCTGTGAGTCACTTAATAATCTAAGGTAAATTGAAATGAGACGTAAAACTCCATTATTAGCAGTACCAAGTAAAACATTTATTATATTATTATGTGATTTACTGATAAATTTAGTCATTATCGTGAATTGCATTTAAGGAAAATTGCTTCACACTGTTTCTAAATACAAACAATTATAGGAATTGATAGTAGATGTGAATGCTAATGTCTGTATACATTTTGCTTAATAGAATTTTCAATTATTTATTCATAATACGAGTGAAGAATTTATAATTACCGGTTCCACATCAAATGTTGACATGTGCTTGTTGGGATCTGGTGATAATCCTCGGAAGAATGCTTGCTGTTCAGGAGCAGCGTCCAGGTAGTGGGGCTTTGACAGCGCTATCGGGAACCCTAGAATTATATATAAAATACAAGATGTAGCATAGCATTATAGAAGTGTAGCAAGTGGTGTATAAACAATTATATATATAATATTTGCCTGGTCTTTGTCTGTTGTTAAGTAAAGAATATCGTACACATGCAATCGTTAATTCAATAGCTTCGATAAATTTAATTGTTTATGTTGTGTTGTGTCGATTATGTTAAAGGGCATTCTTTGTTAATAAAATGATTATTTTTCTTGACATATCCTGACATATCTTAAAATAGATGATCATTTAAAAGTTTATCACAATAAATGTACATTATTTTCAATTTAAAATAATTGCATTTATATTTATTGTATGGAGATGAAGTTTAAGTATAAATTTGATAGAGGTCGATTACAAACATTAATACAATATTTCTATCTAATAAAAGTACATATTAGTAGCAAGAACAAAAATAAAAGAACAATAGGCGACCTTAAAGGATCTTTTCTAGGTAACCCCAATATCATAGTTACTATAAATGTAATAATATCTAACAATGAGCATACAAAAAGAGTCATAGGTGGAAGAGAATTAGATCGAAAGAAAGTATTTTGGACAGCATTTCTGAAAATGTACAGGGTTTGTGAGCATCGCATACATAAAGGTAAAGAATTCCGGAGACGAGAAGCTTGGATGATGAAGGAGTTTGTATAGAAGGTGCTACCTTCATACAAAGTGAGTGAGACGGAATTTTAGGTAAGAAGGACTGACTGAATTGAACAGTATAGACAACGGAATATAAATTATATATATACTATTTGTTAGTTTTAGAAGGCAGGTATTGTTGTTGCTCCTACGATTAAAAATAAAAGTAATTAAACATATATTACCTAACAGATATTATCGACTTGAAATATTGAATATATGTGGTAATAAAATATTATTAATTTAACTCTATTTTTGATATTATCGAGCTTAAAGTATCGAGTGACTTTTATCAGCATTGACTTGCGTTGATGCGTTACCAATTTGTTTATTAATACTCTTGTGAGCAGAGAAGAAGGTTGTACTAAAAATAAATTATCACGAGAGTAAACAACTAGTTACTATACAAAGAACTTATATCTGCTTGGTAATTTGTTTATAAATATTAATTATATTTACACTAATTAGTTGGACAAATTGCTTACATTAAACAATAATAGTACAATTATCTCAATAAAATATTACTTTGAGATGTACTTAAACATTGCATTCATGAGGTATAGTTAACCATTGTTACGTACAGAGTATATAATTAGATAATATGTACATTTACTTAGTTTTTAACTTTGGTTTGAAATAAGGACTTGAAGTGCCGATTTCTAGGAAACCAGCCTATCGCTCTATCAATTGTTTATTTAAAATTTCAACTCTCCTTTCAATTTAGTCAAAAACGGAAGGCAATAAGAAACTAAACTTCTCCATAATGAAAAGTTTTGTATAGGAAAACTTATAGATTTCCTATACTAAGATCTCTGAATTGTTAAACTACTCAGTTACTTTAGAATCTCACCGTAGTAGCAGGTGCTGATATCCACGAAGCCGTCCGGGGTGCAGTTTTCTTCGCACGGGCACGCGTACGGCGACGACTTATTGAACGACGACTCGTCCATTTTATATCTATATCATATTAGGAGTTTGTTGTTATTTAGACATTTACTTCAAAGGGACTTTTAAAGGTTTACCACAAGACAAGATGAGCTCTACGCTCCATAGAAAAGTATCCTTGTACCTATAGAAATTAAATCCATTATCTCCCTGCATCTCCCTTTCAAACCGGTAGGGGTACACCCTGCAAGCTTGTTTTCTGAACATAGGGATCTCGTAGTCTTTTGGGAGTCCGGGGGGCATCATGAGGCCTTCGTATGTTCCTCTCACTCGGTTGCAGCGATTGCTGAAGATAATTAAAATTGTTTATGAAATTGGAACAAAGATATGTGCAAATTATTTAGAGAAGTGAAGCCAATTATTATATATAAGCATGTTAAAACTTATAACACACTGAGGATAAGTTTGTGTTTTTTTTTCTGGAGCATTTACAAATATATTAAGTATTTTCGGGATCAAACTAATAATAAATAATTACCCATCTACTGCCTTCTATAGTAAAATAAAGCCGATATTGCTACATATTTATAATTATGGCGTAATAAAGTTGATCAAAAGTTTCTCAATGGTGAGACAAACCTGGAGACCCTGAATATTATGAAGGGAATGCTTTCAAAATTAATTATATCACATAACATACGAATTACAAAACATCATCAAGTGACCCAGTTGACACGCGGACTGTTCAAGATTAATGAAAAAAATGTTAAAATAATAATTATTTAAGTTACCATTCCATCACAAACACCTATTACGATATACTGTCATATAGTGTATAATTTTTGAACAATATTTTATATAAAACATATAATATATGACATTTCCTATTGCCCTTACGTTAAAATCTAAAATATGTATTAGTATACCATAGGTTTTATATAATGTTAATAATAAACAACTGTGTTAATTGCTGTTGTTGCGAGGAGCTATTAATTATATACTTACAAGGTTACTTAATTCCATGCTTATTGCATTCTGTTATATCATTAATAAGATTCCAATAGAAATATATATTTTTTAATAAAAACTTATAATTACCTTGTATTCCAGTTAGTGAATCCTTGTTCCGGGAGACCTGGCTGGTTGTTCCAGTTATGTATGGAATATTTTTTGGATATGTTCCTCACTTCCATTTCCACTTCTTCAGTCTTTTGGGAGTAGAACTGATTGAAAGGACGTTGTGTATTAATTTGCATATCAATTCAAATTAAATTAAATTAAATTTACACATTTTTATTAATTTTTATTGGATTTATTTTTGAACCACATTTTATTTAAGTAATTGCAAAATTTATAGACAATAATTTACAGCTATATGCTGCTCTAATCTATCCATGATCCCATGAATACAAGTAGAACTCCTCAACATTTACTTCAACTCCTCAATTTAACTTCGTATTTTGATAAAACCAAGTTAATAAAACTCTCTATTAAAGCACTTCCTTAGTTTTTACTGTAACTTTGAGTCTATGTTTAGAGTCATCAATAGACATACATATATATCCATAATAGCTACAAGGTCTCAATACGTTGCAGTGGTATTTCCAGTGACCATTGATACTAAACCACCAACTTTTACTTAACCTCTGATTCAAAGAAGCCTTTTATGTAAAGTTGTGAAATAACGTTCAAAAAATTTATCATCAATCATTAATAAGAGACTAAAAGAACTTTAAACTTATGAATTAGGATGAAAAGTACAATTTCTTTCCTTCAAAAGCATTTAATAAATACAAATTGGTTTAAAAAATACAATTAATAATATGTGTGAATGAATATACCACATACTTTGCAAAGTATCATAAAAACTAACTATAAAAGCTATAAGGGTGATTCTACGATACTCACTCTGTCCAAAATCCCAATTTTTCCAAAATCGATCCACCCTGGTAAGAATGTGTTACCAAGGTTGACGAGGGGGTCATCGTAACCCCAGAGGAGGTCTTCAGCTGTCATATTGAGGAAGAGCTGGGATCCCATTGCCGACATTGAGTAATAGGCTCCCACGTTCGCGAAGTAACCCATTCTATCCGCCACAAGTGTACTGATTGCCTATTAAAAGAAGTTAAGAGAACAGCTGAATATTTTGCATTCATACTTAATTGTAAAATTGTAGTAACTTATACAAATTAGGACAATTTTAAAGGTAAAATTAATAAACTAGGATCCGCCAACCGTGCGCGGCGGCTCCTTTCTTTCCTTGATAATTTTTGAATGGCTAAACATTTTTTCAATCTGTTTTCGCTATAATATCCGCGTTCGGCTCAAACATACATGAGAAAATTTTTAGCTAAATATCTCGTCGCATTCTGGAGATAACACAAAAAAAGGTCTTCCAAACGGTTAAGAGCTTCGCTTACGCTCAGCTCAATTAATTGAGTAATAATGCGTTCAGTTATCCTACACAAGTTCCATGTCGCTTTATTTGTAATTACAAAGTCTTAATTATGATAATGAGATCATAATTGTCAATAATTATGTTTATGATTACAGCAGCAAAAAAATATATATAATTACCGTAAAAAAAATATATAAATTATTGCTTTAATATCTAATTAATCATGAGAAAAAGATTTTTCTAGTTATTCACTCTATACTTTATATGAAGCTTACTAAATTATAATGTTATTTCATACCTTTCAAAATAGTTTCGAAACTGAGGGTCATTCACCTCACCATTGTGTAATAATTAATGATTTAAAACAGATTTACACTATTTTATGCAATAGATAAAATTCTACACCGCCATTATGAACAATAGATATAAATACGCTTGGAAAATATTTTAAAATAATTTCTCATTGATTTTTAAAACATTGACACTCATTAATACAAGTATCTAGACAAACAGACATATATAACAATCATATAATATTATTTAATCTAATCAGAAGATTTGTATATTGTAATACTGTTTGTAAACTTATTCTTTGACTATAACTATAACAATTAGGAATACTAAAATAAGTTTTCATATTAAGAACATGAATTTGTGAAATAAAGTACGTAACTGACATTGTCCTTGTAAGTTAATATTGAAACTTCACATGAGTAATTACTTTATTATTTAAAATACATCTATCTTTCAAGCAATGAGAATTATGAAACAGATGAAAAAGAAGGCGATTATTTCTCATCTAATTAAAAGAAGATAGTAGCAAATCCAAATTAAATATAGTTGCATAATATTAAGCTAGCCTGTATCTAAGTAGTAAATTTATAAACGATGTAAAATATCGGAGGTTTCGCTTTTATAATCACAGATGTAATTTAGATTATTCAAAATAATTCCGATCAATTTTGATTTAACTATTAGCGAGTATTACTAAAAGTTTGACTGCGAGTAGAACTAATTATATTTATTATAAATACATGAATATATTAAGAAGCTCTCGAATCATCTCAGTAACCGTGACTGTCAAACATGCCTTGAAGCTTGAACCTTGAACTAGTCTGGCTGGACTTATAACATTTCCAATTCAAGACCGTGGGTTTCCTATAACCCATTAGCATATGATAGTCACCTTCGGTAATCTGTTTTGACAAGAACATATCAGGCCACAAATTACCAGTAAATTAGAATTGAATTTATAATCGGATTGCATATTTAGTTATTTGACGATGAATTTACATTTTATTGTAATTTTTAACCAAATAAAACAAATATACATATATATTGTTTGATCAGTGTTTTTGTCTGTTTACTATTCGGAATATAAAACATTTTGAGTTATAAATGAATTATTGATAAAAATGAATGCTGAAGAAGTAATTATTAAAGTAGTATTAAAAAATAAATGTTGATACTCACGATAAGTGCGATATTTGGAACTCTAACATCGACGTCCTTGTAGTGGGCGATCGATTTTTCGGGGAGGAAGTTGAGCATGATTATCGGGTTCATGGTAATCGTCCCCCGGTCCTTGTTCAGTGTAATGTTCCTGTTCTTCCTTATTTCTCTGTATGGATGTATTTATTTTGTTAATATCTTGGTACTAAGAGTTTTGGGAGCCGGTTATGAAATTTTCAAGTATTTAATAATATAACCACCTACCAATTATATATATAATATAAACTCACTGAAACACAAATGGTCCGATTTCGTCCACATGCAGCTGTGTGTCGGCTCCGCTCAGAAATTCATCTACATTGGTAAAGTTGAAGACGTATACATCTGAGTAGAGCTCATATGTAGGGTTCTCTAACAAACGGTACAGGAGCTTGCCTTCTTTAATTTCTAAGATCTATAAAGAATATATAACCTTATAGAGAATACATACACACGCACATAGGTAAACTTAATATATTAACAATAGATACATTTCATAAGTATCTGATTTTTAAGAAAAATATCTGAATTTTCCTTCTTTTCTCAATTCATTATCAAATGATGTCAGAGATGGCATATTATTTACAATCTGTTTAGTGTTACCGGATGAAGACAAAAATAGAAATCAATTTTTATTGCATGAATAATTTTGGTAAAACATACAAAAAACAACTAATAAAATGTCAACTTAGAAATAAACCATTCATATACGTTACTAGGAAAATATTAATCGTCAATATAAACCACACAATAACTCAATAACTCCTTATACACAAATAAATTTATTATATTTTCCGGAAAACGTAATTTATACAATATTTACAATTCCGGATACATGTCGGATGCGCGTATTGAGCCGACTCATTGAGCGCAGTAATTATTTCCTTAACATACGAAATACTTTGCCTTGTTTTTTAATTTAATTAAATTTAAATGATTGATTTAAATATAAAATATTACATAGGATACAGTATCATAAAGACGTTTTGACTTTATATATATATATATATATATACATATATAATCGATTAAATCAATACAATATTTATTTTGTAACGAGTATTCAAATATGCATATTATATACAAAGCCACAATTTATTATGTATCATATTGTATGATAGAAGTATAACTTCTACAAGTTCCTTGAATATTACTTAGAAATTGTATATAAGTTATATATGAGTCAATTATTGGTTATAAATTATTATATTATATTACAAAAATACCCCTCATTGCTCTATTCTAGGGGCCCTTCAAGCCCCCTGTTCGTACGTGATCGCTTTCATCACGATAGACAGCGTCTATGTTATAACAGCTACCGAATTTATATAGCCAAGAAAAATGATGTAACAGAATTAGAACACCATTTTATAATCTTTCAACGGTCAGTACATCACCTTGACTGAGTGTCGTAAAAGCTTGCGGAATTCGAGTATATTTTTTTTATAATTTAATTCATAGCAATTAATATATTTAATGAGTAAAATACAGTGTTTATAATCACGATTTTATGATTAATTTATAAAAAAATTATATATATTTGCAATTACAATAAAAATATTTGTATATAAATAACTAGTTGTTATGCGATTTTTATCTATAATGCAATCCATAAACTGCAGTGATTGTCATACCTGAAACACGTTATATACTTTGCTATTGGAATGATAAATATTACCTATAAATGTCCTATTTGTTTATATTCCGTATCGTGTATATAAAGGAGAAATTAGATATAACAATATACATAACGTATATTACATACCAGTTAGATACTGTTATGACATCATCATCTTCCTGCCCTTATCCCACTTTTGGGTTCGGTACAGTATGTTCTTTCCTACCATACTCTCCTGTTACTCGACATCTCTGGACACACACCCTTCTTCTCCATATTGTCTTTCACGCAGTCCATCTATCTTTTCTTCGGCCGTCCTCTACCTGTCCATCCCTCCAGTACCATACCCAGCACTCTTTTGGTCACATGCCTTTCATCTCTCCTCAGAACAGGCCCATACCATGACAGGCGGCTACCTCTAATTGTGTCTGTCACTGGCGCTATTGTTATGATATGTTGATAGATAACTTTCAACAAAGATTTACTAAGAACATAATCTCGGCTAAGTAAAAAGACATTTAAGACATAATGTTCTTAAGTATCATCTTACAAAAAAACGAATTTATAAGTTAATAAATATATATTTAAATAGATTATACAGTTATTATTCTTGCATATATAGAATTAACGGTGATTTGGATTTAAAACCATTGGTGTATCGATGGCCTTACATATTTACTGCTTAATTGAACTTGTTTAAATTGTACATAATGTAAGGTTTCGATGTGCATTTACCCCTTCAATGTATGATCATTTAATTTTATGATTGAAAAACTGGGTTTAGTTAATCTTTGTCTTCCATATAAAGGGGGCCTTGGTGCAGGAGGCCTCGTTATAGTGTACATTTTTTGCTGTATAGACGGACAGACACAGCCATGAAGTCATAAAGCTACTTTACATCTGCAATGATCTTGAATATCAAGGTCAAAAGTTAATCATTAATAATTATAATTCATATCAACCGTTATGTATAAGTGTTATTTGGTAATTTTGTTTTGAGGCAATAATTCGCACAAACTACGCAATGGCTTCAACTCGTTATTTTTAACTTCACTTTCATTACACATTATTGTTAAATATTATGCAACGAACCTATATTAAATAAGTTTACCTTCTTAATAATTGTAATTTTTTTGAGTTCTTTGTAATTAACACTAGAGAAATATGGAATAAACAGAGAGACCTGAAAGCTTGGTCTTTATTCTGATATCAAAGAGTTTTTATGAACATCTTTAAATTTTAAAAGGTTACCTAAAATTATAATTGACATATTACTAGTTTATATTAATATTATTGTTGATTAGCTTGTACATAATCTCTCTCAGAATTCGATTCTAAAATATCCGTGCCCGCAGGGGGACACGCGTGGGTAGACCTCGTGTGTAACTCGTTTAAAATATAACTCACTACCTAAGAATAATACATGATGCCGTTGTTTACATCAAAAATTTTCAAGCAAAAAGCGGTTTTAATTTTTTTTCTTGGAAAAGGTATCTTTTTTGGAAATACTTTTGGTACTTAAATTTAGAGTAAAAAATAACCTTTTTATTAAAAATATTTGCGAGGAGGGAATGTATACCAGAAAAAAGTTGTCGTGGTTTTACTTACCTAAAATTTACAAGCTAAAAGTGGTTTTAATTTTTTTTCTCGGAAACGGTACCTTTTACGGAAAAACTTTTGGTACCTACGTTTAGAGTAAAAAATAACCTTTCTATTAAAAATACTTGTAATGCAAGAATGTTTACCAGAAAAAAGTTATGATTTTTTTTCCAAAAATTTTCGGTTTTTTTACCCCCACCCCTAAGTTATTGAAGTTAGGTTTTCGGTTTATTTACATTAGTTATAGGTATTTATCAAAGACATCATATAATATGAACGCGATTGATCTCCTTTGTATAGGTACAAAGTTATGGTCGAAAAACTGAAATCAGAAAAAGTGAGGCCCTAGCGCCCCCTGTGACCGGATTTCTCTGGTTAACGAACTTGACCTTCATTTTTGGATGGTTGATTTTTGTGCAAAGTTTGAAAGTGATCCAAGCGAAACTGCGGCCGCTATCGTGCTGACAAAAGTGGAATCTGGACGCACGCACGCATATATATATATATATATATATATATATATATATATATATATATATATATATATATATATATATATATATATATATATATATATATATATATATATAAACTTTTGACCAATGGTCATTTCGGACTCAGGCAGTCATAAGAAGAAATTTTTCCAAAATTCGAAAGTAGGGGACAAATGAATGGGCAGACCGAATTCTTCGAGGTCTACCCAAAATTCAGTTACCAAATTTAGGAATACGTTTTCAAGATGCGTAAAGGTACTGGTCGTCATTTCATCGTCTTTTCTTCGTTTCCGTCTGTCTTTTGTACTCTCCGCGAATCGAGTCAGAGACAACAGTTAGTTTATTAAGAAATAATTTTATATGACAAATGTGTAGTTACTTTTAGGAAATACGTTACTATCTAACTGATATTAAGAAAATGTATCTATTTATGAATTATAGTCACAATTAATCTGTATCAATGATACACGAGAGAAGAAATTATTTTAATTGTTCGCCTCGAAGCAATTATTAGAAATAATGAAAGCTAATTAATTATAAGTTATCGATAATCTTTATCTTAAACTGACACCTATATCAAAGAAATGATTAAGTTACTACCAAATAATTATTCAGTTTAATACAATCAAATTATTAGTTAATGTTAAATAATAATATAATATTATTACAAAACAACAAATCTACTACAGACCAGAGCCTTGAAATAATTGTTTTGCAACATTTAAATATTTTGCCTTTATATAAAGTTCATAATCTAAATGTAACTTTGCAACTAAACAACGAAACGAACTAAGGGTAGATTTAATAGTTTAACCCTGTCACTGGGTAAGTTGGGTTAACTAATACAGCAAACTAGGACAAAGGAGATCTCTGTTGGAGAAGTAGTCTCTCAGGAATGTTGGAGACCGCCTAAAACCTGACAACCATGGACAGAGAGAAACTGAAGACATGATGCATGTAAACAGAAGGACAAAACAACTTGTTCATTATGTAAAAGGCGCATTACAATCATTATCATTCATTAACAAATAGTTTTTTATAATTATTTCTTTGTATAGGAATTAACCTAGACATTACAGCTTAATGCAATGATATAAATCTATCAAGTGTTACGTTTGTAATTATTATTATGTTCCGTAATTAAAATGACTTGCGTTTCATAAATATAAATACACAGATATGTTTAATTATAAGCTGAGCGTAAGCAAAGCTCTTAACCGTTTAGGAAACTCTTTTTTTAAGAAACATCACATAAAAACTACAGTTCCGATTTGAGTGAAGATCGACAGAGCTGTCGAGCTTGGGAGTGGGCATGTTTTAAAAAACAGAATTAAAATATCTTATTCCGTTCAGATATGATGGTCAAAAACTGAGGGGACTCAGCTCAACTCCCGCAGCGCATGGCGGCGGATTCCAGTTACTGATAAGTTTAGATGACATGTAACGACATAGCGAAATATTAGGCATTTTATTATTGAAAAATAAGCTGTTGTAATTTTAACAATAATCTTTAATCGCTCGAAATTTGTACCATTTTTACTTATATTATAAAGAAAATCATCAAGAAAATCATTTTTATGTTTCCACGTGTAAATGAGAATTATACCCATAGGACCCGGATAATAAGGAAGTTGACAAAATCACCAAGATAAAAACAATTATAGCTCAATTCAATTTATGTTTATTTATTTATTATGATTTTATCTTCAACTGGTATTGAAACCTTTGTATAAATACAATCAAGGATAATATAGTATTAAAAAGAATCTTAAAGAAAGAAACGAGATTCTTTTTGAAGATCTCAACTAGTTTATCAACAATATAGGTCAGTGCTTTTAATATAATAGTAGTATTGTATTACCTTACTTAAAAATATATTAATAATCTTCATAAAACGATTATATTATACTATATATAAATACCATATTTTTACTAAATATGAAATTTTATTTATAATTGAAATTAAATGTATCGGGAGGTGTTTGTTATTTGATTTCAATTTAAGTTAATTTAGATTAATATCTATATATACTAGGGGCGCCAAACAACCCTCAATTTCGACTCGCTGCGCTCGCGAAATTTCGGGTGCCGTTTGCATATTGAGCGAAGCGAGCCCAGTGTATTGAATCATCGTTTCCAATTGACTTCAATGCGATATCAGTTTTTTACAAGACATAAAAAAAAAATTGAGGACATTTTTCAACATTTATTTTTTTTAAACCATCACCTAATGTGTCTTTTTGACTGCAAAGTTTCATACTTTTCCGTCAAATAGTTTTCGAGCCAATTCGTGACAAAGAATGTAAAAAGTCTCCAGTAAAACGCTTCGCTCAATAAGCGATTTACCACTCACTGACTCATCACGAAATCTCCGAAACTATATGTGCGTTTAACTTAAAATTTTACATAGTTACTTCTTTTGTGACGTAGACGTCCACTAAGAACGGATTTTAGGGAATTTCTATCTCAACGGCTTGCATCTTTTAGCATTTCGTCAAGTTTAAAAACTATAGGAGCTATACACTTAACGCGGGGGTAAGAGTTACTATAGCAACGATTACGATGACAACGGATAATATAACAAAGGTTGTCATAGCAACGTAAGTTCACATCCAAATTAATACTGTGCCCAGCGAAGCGGGAGGGAATGAGCTACTGTTTTTATATAACTGGTGTTATTAGTAGAGTGATAATACATCGTTAGTCTCATTGTGACTTAATATCAATGCTTTGCAATGCAATATTTGTCCTGACAAATTATAAATTATTATTTACTTTAATAGATTTCTATTAATGTTACATTTGAAACGACATATAAATATGATTTGATACTGGGGCTTGGAACCTAGACAAAGAATACAGATTTAAAAACTACTTTTTCTTTATATATATGTATTTGTTATAGGAAAGGGTCTGAAAGGATTGCTTGATCGATCGAAAAATATATATTTGTTTAAATTTGATTCATTCATTGCTATGCTCAGCTATGATTTAAATTATATAAAACAGTATTTATAACATATTTTGATTTAGGGTCGACACAATATTAAGACAATAAGTAATAAGGGTTCTATAAACAGAGTTCCGCGCAAAAGCCAGTATTAATAAATTGTGAGAACTTACCCAATTAGTAACTAACGAGATTGGATTCACAGCTGCTAGCACTATGGAGATGCAAATTAACAGTGACCCGTATATCGCCCTTAACACGGATTCTGAAACAGAGAAAATTCTGAACACCCAGAAATAATTTGTGTGTGTTTTTTCAAATATATAAATTGTCGTTGATTTTACAGATTTTACAGTAATATTGATAAATAAATATCTTGTCTTTGACTTACGCTTTTTCTCAACTGTGAAGTTTTGTATTTTCATAATAGATATCCTGCCTTTGCTGGGCACGTGCTGAATCGCCTTCTTAGTCCCTAACACCATTTTGAAACTGCAACAAAGTATATATTATATCATACTCTCTCATACAGTATACTAAAAAAGATATGTTTAAAAATTTAGACTAAGTTAAACTATAATGTAATTACATGACCACGTGACTTGCAAAGTTTTCCGCCATTTTAAAAGTCATCTTATGCTTACTTCTACATACCATAGTAGGTTTAACAAACTACAATACATATTTTACACCTCCACATAGACACGATTATTAAAAAAAACATTTATCACTTATTTCTATAATAAAATATCATTTAAAATGTTATAATAAATAAATCAATAAAAATAGACAACTAATAATAAAAATAAGAAAATAATAATTAATTGTCGTTAAGATACTTGAGAAATATATTTTTAAAAATAATACATGACTATGTTAAGAATTAATCCTTCGATGTGAATGTATTACTTAATTTAATAAGTGTTTTATAGTTAAATAAGTGTCGAAAGAAAGTTAAAATAGTAAACAAAATTTTCACATTAACTATTTCAAAAGATATCTTAATATTAAACAGTATTTTTTTAGATATCTTTCAATTACATATATTAAATAATTGTTAACAATAAAATTGAATATTATTGCCAACATTTTTTCGTCGTATGAATTAATTAAATTATCAGTTACTGTGTCTAATGGGAGTGGTTTGCTGCTTCATAAGTACGACTTCTTTTTTCTATACATGAATATAAAAAATTGAAAACAGAACTTTTAAATGTTAATTGTAATAAACCAATGAATAATAATCTAATACATGTTATCGTAATTGTTACGAAGTAGAAAAAATGTGATCAAATAACATATATACAAGACACTTGAATAATTTAAGAAAACTACCATTCTGCATCAGTTACTTTCTGAAACCTTCTCGAACTCTATAAACGCATTTTCTGATAAATATAGTATTCCTTTAAATTGGATTTTAATGAAGGAAGGAGGGAATATGAAAAAGACACGGTGCCACTTCGATAGTTTTACTGAATCGCGGCGGAATTTAACTACCTTCAGAAAGCTTGTTATGAAAGCTAATTTAGTTAATAATAACGTAATAATAATACGATTCATCCAAATCCAATTTTTGGTAACACAATTCAAGGGCTGTAAAAAAGAAAAAATACAAATAAATATGAATAAAAATATATTTTTAATTTTGAATAATTGCATTCCATACATAGATACTTTCTGATACATGTACTTGTAAACTTTACAAAGACTAAAATGTTTAATTTTCTTCTTGAAATACAAACTTCTAAGTTCTAATTAATAATTTTATATCATAATTGTAATATTATATTTAATTGACAATTATATTTAAAGTTCTTAACTACAAATCCCTTCGTATATTAATTTATTTAAATTTTCGCTTTTTTTGTCCCCCTTGTATCAAAATGAGGAAATCATTTGAATTTTTTTGTTCTAGTATAAAAAAAAATTTGTTAATCTTTTTTTTTTATTATCGATTTAAACGATCGTGTATCATCAACGTAAAAAAAGTTATAACCGGTCGGTATTAAATGGTTTAGAGCATTTTTTCATGATCACTTTTAAACTAACTAAATTATAAACTTAACTGAAAATAAATAATAATAATTTAGATAACTTAACACCAGTATATAGTGTTGTTTTATTTATCTTATTAGAGATATTGGAAGATAGTTTCCGAATTACAAATAAAAGTATATGAATTTATAGATTTCACTGTCATCATCCATCCGTATATGACGTCACATCTTTTAGGGAATTTCCCCAATCTTTTTGTAATAAAATAACAGTAATTTCTCATGATTTCATCTTATATCAATCTACCTGTCAGACCTCGACATATGACCTCGAGACACGTGCGGGGTTTTGGTCTGCCAATTAACTATACTACACATCTGTAAATTCGGTCTATTCAAGGTGATAACGGTTTACTCAAGTGATAGACAAAGCTGCTATCAAAAAGTAATTGATATTTAAAGAGCTAAGATACGATACAATCAGAAATAAACTAAAATTTAAATCTAGAAATATCCATAACAGAAAACAAACTTAACAAGTTATAATGAATTATATTTGTATAATTAAATTTGTTTTATATGTTTAAAGATAGTATGAATTATCGTAGAAATAGTGGTTTAGTTACTCTTCTTTTGGTACTACGCTTTACTTGATTTCTAATTTGTACTAAGACATAAATTATGTTTGTCTGTATGAGACGTTATGAGGAGGGATGAAATGCATGTAATCAAAGGAGTTCTCGGTGTCGAAGTTGAGGGATGGACAGGTAGAGGACGACCGAAGAAAAGATGGATGGATGAGGAGAAGAAGGGAGTGACAGAGATGACGAGTAACAGAGGGGTATGGAAAAAAACATACTGCGCTACCTCTAAATTGGGATACGGGCAAGGAGATGATATAAACTATGATTGTGATAATATAATGATAAGAGAGTAAAGAATTTCTTAACAATTCAGTTATGGATCTATAATTTTGAACCGGTTAACTAGGGTGTTACTTTTCATAAGTGGAATTACACACAATATAATTATATTAAATAAAATATGTTTTAATTAATTGATTTATTTCATTATTAATAAAATTTTCTCTCAACCTTATTTGTTATTTGTAAGCAACACTGGTATATCAATTAACACACACATACTAATATACAAACTGTGACACTTCTGTCTGTCTGACTGTATATTGATGTAACTATACAAGACGCAGATCCTTTCTTTTCCTGATCTGTTAAAATTATTTATATAATATAAATTCTGTTTCAATATAACATCATACTAATTAGTTACTTACTTTTTATTCACGTTTTAAATTATCTTTATAAAAAATTATATAAGACACTATCCAAAAAAAGGTTTAGAGGCAAAACCATAATTTAAGTTGGTGTTATTATATATTTGTGATCTAAGTTTTAACCCAGTGTAAAACTCGCAAAGTATTAATAATCTAAAATATAATTATATAAAAATATATCTTTATATATATATTCATATGTAAGTACATATTTACATATATATTTAAATATGAAAGTCGCTATGTGTGTATGTGTGTATGTTATATACTATGTACCTACATCAATAAATATTAATATAACCAATGTTTTCTGGAAGAGATCTCTTGTAAGAGATAAGTTATACATCGTGTAAGTTATCTTTGTTAAAATGTCACTATCACTATTTATATACACAAATAAATAAATAAAATTTTCTCATCAATTAAAACTAAATTATGAGAATTTTTAATAACAAAAATGTTCTATAAATCGTAGTTCTCGAGATCAACATTAATAACAAAGAACAATAAAAATAAAAAGCTAACATAATATTCGAATATCCAAAATTATCAAGTCACTGAAGATCGGGTACGTATCTTGAATTATAAATGTTCAAACAAGCTTTATTTCATTCATTCATTACTCGTCGTATATATTATGTATTATGTAAGTGTTATCAGTTTTATTTAAACATTTAATTCGGCAATCCTTTTATTATAAGGTAAAAAACCCTAAACGACAAACACCCTTCATCATTATTGTATATAGAATTTAGTAAATTTATTTTTATTAATATATACGATAATTTATAATAATATAACTTTTCTTGTTGATAAAAAGTCTTAAGTTTATATCTCAAATGAAATAATTCGATTAATCTCAGATTAAATATTTCTAAGATACTATTAAAAATTACATATAATGTAATCTTCTTTAAAACAAAATCTCTCAACATCAAGCGGGTTACTTGCAATAGGTCATGTAACCGGTTGTACAATACAGACATCAAGGATTAATATATATATATATTACCGAATATGAACTTGCATTTTATTTATTATGCACACTTAAAACTGAGCTATCGTGTCACTTATTCCTCATAAATAATATTATATAAGAGTTATTTGTTCACTGTTAAAATGATGCATGTATGTGGTAACTATCTCGAACCCATAGTTACTTTTGAAATGGTTACAACACTTGACATCCTGACATCATTGGATAGTTGACCGACTGCTCAGATGAGAGTTATGATTTAATTCATATATCTTGACTTTTTGCACATCTATTGTTTCATCCTTTGTACGCAAGACAATTTATTTTTTTATATATTTATATAAAAAATCCTGACTGACCTACTGACACATAATAATCGCTAAATAATTACTGTATTACATAATATATAATCGTTGATTTTTTTGTTACTTCGTATGTTTGCGATTCTTATAATGACGTAAAGTAATGACTGCAATATTTTTTTTGAATATCGAATTTTAATCTTTTCGTACAAAAATTCCATATTTAATTTTAACCTTAAGTTTTGCAAAAAAGGTTATATTATCTAAAAATATTACCTTCGACTAAAATTATAATAG
This sequence comes from Melinaea menophilus ssp. n. AW-2005, assembly GCA_918358695.1. Taxonomy (NCBI): domain Eukaryota; kingdom Metazoa; phylum Arthropoda; class Insecta; order Lepidoptera; family Nymphalidae; genus Melinaea; species Melinaea menophilus. Next base: position 37,068,515 of record OU911038.1, on the reverse strand, counting down.
CATAAATTAAATATTAACACCTACTCTTTAAATGACACGCCCACAAAATAAATAATACTTTAACGTTTTTCTTAATATTGCACATCGAAAGTTAGTTTTTTGCTTGATTTAGGACATTTTCTAAATATTTTCATAGAACTTTTAGTACTCACTTCATAAGCATTTCCCACACGTTAACTTACTTATACAATATATAAAAGTTCATTGTAATTAGCGCTAATGTAAACTAGGCTTTATTTGAATTTCATTATTAGAATGTATTGATATTTTTATTCTAAAATCTCTCTCGATTTGTTTTTAATGAAAGTTGGCTTGCGTGAGTAATTTCAAGGTCAAGTTGGGTTTTTAACTGATTGTGTGCAATCAAAATATGTGTAATAGATAATATTATATCATAACTATCATATTTTATATTATTATTATAAATAGTATAAAATTTAATTAATAATAATGTCGATTCAATTATTATGATAGTAATATAATATAACCAACCCTCTAATTAACACTAAACCTACCGACAATTCTTGTATACCTGTTCCTACCGCACGCCGTCAAATTGACCGGTAATTAAAAGTTATTTTATTATATAACGCAGGTAATAATGGAAATAAGTAAAAGTAAAGAGTGTAGAAAATATTATATGCACATTCTAAGAATTGTCATGTAGTTTGATAACGATATTATAACGTTTGAAAATGTATAAGTTTTACAAAAGTTCAAGAACTGTCAATTTGACCGGTACTTGGTAGGTTTAGTGTTAAAGCAATGGATTTTAATATTAAAATTTTTAACTAAATATAGAATAAAGAGGGATAGGAATCGACCCTGCTATCTCTTATACTTTTAACAAATGTTACAATTGTAATAATTATATGCGGAAATTATGTTCAGGGAGACGATATAATCTTCAATTTAATTAATCATCTACCCCCTAATATCTATTAACTAACTAAGAGTAATGCACAAAGTATCTTGATACTTTTGTTATATTATCGTATCTAATAGACAACCGTGTTCGCCATATTTGTATTAATATATATTCCGGAAAATCGTCTCAGAAGATCGAAATGTCATTAACATATAACTTTATATGGTTTTAAGTATAATTATCTGTCCGTACGTCCATAATTTTTGCGGAAACAATTTAAATTACATCCTCAAAAATGTTATGTTTATACTATTATTAGAATAATTTATTTATTTATTGTTGTAATTTTTATTCTAAAAATTCAATACTCGAAAACCGTAAATGTTATATTTATTTTAAGATTTATCTTAAATGTTATGAATGTTAAGGTTATTTTTTGATTTATTATAATTTGTTTATAATCTTGACCCTGTTTGAGTGACCTCAGTAATATAAAGTGTGGAAGTCAAAAACTGTAACAAACATTCCAGTTTATTCTGGAAACATTTTTGAATTTATTCTAATATTTTATTCCTCCCTATTTATTCTAAAAATAGGATATTGTAATAGTTCATAAGAAACTTCAATACAACGGTTTTTTGAATTTAACTTTTTTACGTCAGGTTCAAACTTATTTTGCGACAGACAACCACATTAAATATTAAATATATATATATATATATATATATATATATATATATATATATATTTAATATTTATTATATATTTAATATGTAATATATATATATATATATATATATGAGTTTCGTTTTTTATTAATTAATTATAAAAAATTAAACAGACTAACTAATTAAAATTTGGATTAATCAATATTTCTACCCCGTTAAAACGAATCGTATACCAACTTAACCTACAACAAATTATTAGGTATAACGAATATTTTATTTTCCCCTCAGTACCTATCGTTTTCGTGGTTGCACTGTATATGTATATATATGATATATATATATATATATGAATTTGACTTTGCTTGATATCTAGTAGTTTTTTTATTATTATACCTTGACATACATTATTAATAAAATAAAAATAATAATAATATATTTTTACACGAAAATATATATTATAAACAAATTTTAAAAGTACGTTTCCCATTTTATCACATTTTAATTATTATATAAATCAATTTATAAATATATATTTATGTAGGTATATGAATAAAAAACTATTAATAAATATATATATAATTAATTGTATGTATTTTAATGTTGTTCGCCTTGTTTGTGTTATTGAGTCTTAATATTGAACTATACTACCTTCAGATGACCCAAACGATATTTAGGTAATAAAAATCTAAATTTAACAAATATTTAATTTTATATAATTTTTTACAAATATTTCTTTATATTAAAAAAATATTGTCGAATTATTTAAAGTTTTAAAATTAATTAATTAACATTAATTGATTGTTATTGTTTTTTTTATTTTTTATAATATCACATCCAATTTCACTTCCACCATACTAAAATGACTTACTTTTAGCGACACGTTAGGAAATCACCCGCGAGGCCAAAGCGACAGTACTCATTGCGAGCGCTTACAAAACTAAACTGAGCCGACCACCACATATACATATATATTAAACACCCGGTCTTACACCGCAATCATATTTTACGCAAATCACGTATCTATTATTGCTGAGTTTTCCAAAAACCAGAGGTCCCTCAGACCCGTACTGAGTCAAATATCTAACGTCTTTTTTTATCCTTGAATAAAGTTGGAAAAAAACTACAGGTTGCCAAAAATAATCAAGTTACAGTATTTTAATCTAAGTTTGTTATAATTTTTCATCAAAGCTACTATATCGTTAAGTTGTTTAAAAAATATATTAAAAAAAAACGAATCACCAGAATTATTTTATTTATAAAATAAAGGAATTTTAAAATATAGACCTAAATGCATTATCAATATCTTCTACAAATAAATAATTATAAAGAATACACGTGTTTAAGTTCGTATCTTTAAAGAATGAATAGAAAAATATTCATTAAAAAGAAATATAATTAACATTATTAACTTATCTTTTTAAATATTAGGTATTACTAAAATGATGATAAAACTAATTAAGTAATTGTACACAGTGTACATAAACAGCTTTGTGCCAAGTAAATAATATGTTATGACAGTGAAGTAATTACAAGTTAACCAAACTCTTAACAAAAAGAATATGTTAGGTAAATTGTAAATTCTTCTTGAGTTCTTCTCAAGGGATGCTGTCCGTTGATCCATCGAAGATTTAAACAGTTTAAAAACCATTTTCAATTTAATCAAAATGGTTAAATCTGTCACAAAATCTATGAATATAATCTGTATTAACACATTATTATAGAAATATATATATAACTTTCGCTGCAGCAAGATGCAGCTTCTGTAGATAACTATCCGGTAGTTGTCATAAATGCGTGCGTCATAAGAATCTCATTATTTAAATATAATAATCTCATAACTCAGACACAACAGGAGAATATTTTAACTTACTTCCCTAAATATCAAATATCCCGATGTAAATATTTAATTATTTGTAATGTTTCTTTGTCGAGCAAATTTTAGCGAATACAAAGATGTCGGCGGTGTTTCTTTATGATGAGATTCTGTTTACCATCATTTTTAGGGACACCTAACGGCTGTTAACAAACACCATAATCTGGTATTACAGAACTGAATATCCTCTTTCATGTCTTCTATACTTCTCACACAGCTGGCGAAAGGATCCGAGTACTTTGATATGCGTCAGAGCAATGACCTTTCCACATATGTATTATTATCTTTTTTTATCACTTACACTTACTGTTATTATCCATACGTCATCAGTGTGCAATATTAAATAATCTTAAGCTTGCATTGTTTCTGACTTTACTTTCTAGATGATCAAGGATTTGGGTAAACCCGATCTTAGCTATTAATGTTTAAAGTTGAATGTTGCAGATGAAATTATGTATTTTATAAATTGGCCTTCATTTTGCAACATTTACTTGTTATTGAATAAATATAAAATTTAGGAAAATAACATAGAATATAGCTATAAATTAGTTTATTACCCGCTAAAAAAAACTAAATTAGTCATTTAAGTGATGAAATTCGGTTTTGTAACAAATTTTGTAACAAGTCTCCGTCTGCAACCTTCTATGAATTTGATCATATATAAACCTTAGCTCGTTAACATGAAAATAGTATTTCGTGTTTAATATATTTACACTTTTATTTTAATAATATTATTACTTATAAAATTCTCAGATGCATGTTGAAGATTGTCGCTGAGGTAATGCTGACTGACCGCTTTGCGTAAGACGTTGCACCATTCAAAGTAATCACAAGACCGCGGATACGTCCAAGGCGAGGAGATAGCGATTCACTTCGATCACAAGAGGTTGACTTTCTTTCAATAATTAGTGTTCTAGAACAATTCAGTTAACAGAAAGAAGAAATCATGTCTTATTTCCTTGAATACTAGCAAGCACGATTACGTACAATGGAGTGTTAATAATAAAAGATTCCTGGTGTTGCATATCAAGTGAAGTCGCTCTCAATAACATACACATATCTCAAGATCTAACCCTAATTTAAAGTATCGTTTTTGTCGTCACATTGCATATAGACAATCCACCTCGTATTCGGGTGAAATTTATGAAATTATTCTTTAAAGAATTATACAAATGTGTTGGAGTATTCATGGTTTTATAATAGAAGGTTTTTTTCATGGCTATCACGTCAGTAAGTTTAAAGAAACTATATTACTCTTCCGTTTCCTTGGGAAAGAATTTCCAAAGATACTTTCTTAGCAGATAAATATTTATTTCAACATTATAAACTTTGTAGCTTTTAATGGTAGTACTCGTCAATTATTATTAATTAATTAACTCGTTACTGTCATTAACTGTCATTTTACAGTCAGGACGAATAATTTTAAAAATACGTCTTAAGTTTAATGTTCAATAGAGTTATTGAAATTCAAATACTTAATCGAGGTCCCTTACTTTTCGAGGTACTTAATAGCGGCATTTTTATACTCATGAGCATATAATAAGGAGACTTGTTTTCAACTAGGTTATATAAAGAAATTTACAAATCAATTTAATACCGGAAAAGTATCACATTAAATGATCAAAAAAGAATAAGGTCATTAAATAACTTTTGGGGAGATAAATTTATATTAATTACGCTTGATTGTTCAAACGTAACTGTCTTTATTGATTATATGCATTGTCATCGTTACTGGCAGAAGTTCATTGACCTTTGAACTGTTTTTTTTTTTCTCCTTACAATAATGATTTTAAATGGCGTATCTTATTATGGTAGTTCTGTCATTACAACCAGTGTTTAAATAATTATTATTATAGCAGTCCGAAACAACCACCCATAATGTGTATCTGAATATTTTTATCATGATGCTTTTTCTAAAATTTGATATTTGGGTAAAATAGGGACTATAAGTTATTTCAGCAAGTATCACCAAGGGGAAAAACAAGTACTCACGATACTAATTGACCACTTCTATGGAATTGGAAACATCAAATATTGCTGGAAAACTGTAATTTTTATAGTACTTTTATTGTTATATTAATTAAATTTATTAAAAGTTTTCAGGATCTCGAAACCTCAGTGATACACTGAAATGGTTCGTAGTACAAAAGCAAACAATTAAAATTTGCGTATATATCTTATTCGAGAGTTTAAACCATCCCTCAACAAATGTGCTTCTGACGCATTGCTACATTCTCAATGGACGCCCTGTGATAAAATTGTTATAGGTCATGTTATACGTAGGTATTGATACGGACTTCCTGACCTGATATAATTTCTTTAATAAGGTCAAGCTGGTGCTTTACTTGTACCTTTTCAGATAAATGCCTCGTAACAATACATTCTACTATTCTATATAAAGAAAGTTGCATCTGAATGATTGTTCATTACCATTGGGCCTATTTAAGCTATATCATATTGTTCGATCAACACAGGGAGGAGAAATATGAGGTCACAAATACTTATAATATAGTAATATTAAAAAGTTACTGTAATACATTCATTAAAAAATGTACACTTTTAGGTGGAGATTTTTTACTGTATATTGCCCCGTATATTGTCATCGAGGAGGCCTCGTCTTAAATAAATTTATCCAAAAAAAAAATAGCCATATAAAAAAAAAATCTTCATAAAAATTACAACTCCCTAAATCTGAGCATCAATTAAATTCTGTTAAACCGTTTGAAATGGTTTAAAATATTGAATGTAAAATTGTAATAACAGATTTAACTCACAAAACTTTCAATAAAAATATTAAAACAGCGGGAACAGTCTATAAAGATATAAAAAATAATTGACAAAGACAAATCAAATCATTAAAATATTTAAAAAATCTTTTACCTCGGCAGTTGTATTTTGTATTGAAAATTACTAGCGAGTAGTAATAGGTATGACAACAGTATTAATAAATTGTATAAATAATCTATTAGTTTGTTAATCTAATCAATCTTATTTATTCTTATCAAAATGTCGATACCTATTACTCTAGTTTCAATTAAATTAATTTAAATACACGAAAATATAAAACATTTTATTAACTTCATTCATTCATACACTCCATGTAATATTTACTTAGGCGTGATATAACGGACGCCATAGTGTCTAGCGTTTTTCGTCCAATTCGAAGTAGGTGAAAAGATGCAATTATTAGCTTTGATAAATGTTTTTTTTATTGTAGAACACAATTAGCTAATCTATACTTATAATAAATCTGTAGAGAGGTCAATTCTGTACATGAAATATATTTACAAAATAAGTAGCAGGGGGTGATTAGTGTTCGATACTGATGCCAAAAATGCAGTTAAAAAAATTTTTGTCTGTCTGTCTGTCTGTCTGTCTGTTTGTATGTTATTTATAGAAAAAAAAACTACTCGACGGATTTTAACGAAACTTAGTACAATTATTTTTTATACTCCTGGGCAGGTAATAGTATACTTTTCACCACACTACAATGAATAGGAGCAGAGCAGTGAAAGGAAATGTTGAGAAAATGGGAGAAGTTGCTTGATTTTTTAAGCTTCCGTCGCGTGTGCAGCCTTAATGGTTAGAGCTACATAGAAACTATGTATAACGGAAATATTCTACATAAAAATACACGAAAAATATTCCAAGACAGCATATATCTACCTTTTATAGTTAACTCACAATAACACGCATAACTCTCGATAGCTTAGCAGTTCGGAGATTTCTTATTATATTTGTTTACTTTTACCTTTATAAAACCAATAATGCTCACCATCATTCCTAATTAAAAAAAAAATAAACATTAGCACCAATTCAATAAAAAAAGAATCATTGAAATCGGTATAGAAACACCAAACTTATACTTACTTACATGAAATACGCCAACAAGACATCGCGCGTGAATAGTGAATCAAGCTATAAGGATTATTTTTGCGTAACGGTTGCCGCGCTCGACGGGGCTCGCGGCGGCAGAGTATAAAAGGGGCGGGAGGCGAGCGCAAGCGTCATTCAATATTTGGCTGTTGATGCGTTCAGAGTGTTGAACTTTATTGACAGACAATAATTGTTATTTTATAAACCGTGCTTATCAGCGCGACTTTTTGTCTTTAAATAGTTTATTTTAATTTCTTTTGTTGTTATTTTCTAAATTAGTTTTAGTTTTGTTTAAATTCTTAACTATTAATAGTTCCTATTTTATTTCTTTTTAAGTAGATTTAGATTCGATTTTTAGATTAGATAATAGATAGATAGATTAGATTATTGTTAGATTTTTAGTTACTGATAGGTTAGTTTTGGGCATTTTATGTTTAGTTTTTTTGTATTGAGTAGATAAAAGCGTAGGTAGGTACTTTTATTAATTATAGTATTCATAGGTATTTTTTATTTATTTTTAAGTGAAGTAGGTATAGGTAGATATTGCCTACTATCTACCTATACTGCACACGTGTTTTAGCTTTATTTTCATTTCTTTTTTTTTTGAACCTAAGTTGTAGGTAGGTAGGTACATATTTCTTAGTTTAATTCTATTAGAATATTAGGTATTTAAGTTTAAATAGGCACTTAGATTTATATTTTTTTATTATATAGCAGCTGTACTTAGAACATCTAAGGTTTTTTTTGTATTAGCATAGGTACTTTGATTAATTACAGTAGTTGTAGGTATTTCTTATTATTCATTTTTAAGTGAAGTAGGTAAGTGTAGATAGTATTGCACACGCATTAAGTATAGCTTTATTTTCATTTTTTATTCTTTTGTAATTTGTAGGTACCTACGTACATATTTATAATTCGATTAGAATATTATTTTAGTTTTAATAGGCACTTAGATTTATATTCTATTTATTATATACTTAGCTATAGTTAGGACCTCTGACGTAAGTTTTTTGTTGGGTAACTAAATAGAATTTAAGTTACCGTCGATTAAAAATAAAATAAACGATGCCACCTAAAAAACGACCATCTTTATCTCGAACTTCGAGTCAAGCTAGGAGAATGAGAATGACGCGTTCTCAAGAATCGGAAGAGGAAAGAGCACATCGGTTAAACTCTATGAGAGTTAGTGCCTCAACATCTCGAGCTAATGAAAGCTCTCCAGAAAGAGAGATGCGATTAGCAGCTGAAAGAGCGAGACGAGCTACAACACGGGCTTCTCAAAGCTCTTCTCAACGAGAGCTAAGGCGTTCCATTGACCGGGAACAACATGCGTTATCCCGAGAAGCTGAAACTGCTTTACAACGAGAATTGCGACTCACAGCTGACCGCGAACGGCATACATTATCTCGCGAGTCTGAAACCTTCACTGAGAGGGAATTACGGCTTACAGCTGACCGCGAACGTCATATTTTATCTCGCGAGTCCGAAACCTTCACTGAGAGGGAATTACGGCTTACAGCTGACCACGAACGTCATATTTTATCTCGCGAGTCCGAAACCTTCACTGAGAGGGAATTACGGCTTACAGCTGATCGCGAACGTCATATTTTGTCTCGAGAATCTGAAACTTTTACTCAATATCAAGACCGTTTGACAAATGATAGGGCGCACCATAACATGATTCGATCTCTTGAAGATGAACATGAGCATGAACAACGACTAGAGTCGGGACGCGATTATTACAATTCTTTGAGACAAGAACAATTGATTACTTTATCTAATGAAAGATTAAGAATTGAAAATATTCGGTCGCTTGAAACAGAAGAACAGCGAGAGGCCCGTCTTACTGCAGATAGATTTCGACATGGTCTTATTGACTTAGATATACACGTGGTAGATCAATCTACAAATTCGGTGGCGTGGTCCGATAAATATAAAAGTGGGTTTGCTTATAACCTCACAATTGATTACAGATCATCTTCTGAAATAGGCGATATGAACGTAGTATGTTCCTTTTGTAATGCTTCGAAGTGGAGGAAGGAGTCTGCTGGTTTCTGTTGTTCTGGAGGTAAAATAAATTTGCCTTCGTTCGAAGACCCACCGGAACCTTTAAAATCACTACTTTTAGGGGAACATTTGCAATCCAAACAGTTTTTAGATAATATTCGCACTTATAATAGTGCATTCCAAATGACATCCTTTGGTGCTAAACAAATCTCAGAAGGCCCTTTCATGCCTATTAAGGTACAAGGTCAGGTTTACCATTTGATATATGATATGATTTGATACCATTGATTTGGTCCCTTTTGCCTGAAGAACAACCTAAATTTCTTCAAATATATTTTGTATCCGATTACAACGAACAGTCGAATATAAGAAATCAATATTTTCCGAATTTAAATACTGAACTCATTTCACAACTTCAGAACATGTTACATCAGGTTAATTCGTACGTATGCAGTTTTAAATCGGCATTAGAAGCCCTTTCTCAAGATGGTAATAACAATTATAAAATTGTTATAAATGCCGATAAGCGTCCAACTCAGGAACACCCTGGGCGTCATAACGTTCCATCCACAAATGAAGTTGCTGTAGTACTGGTCGACCAGGAATGTGATAGGCGTGATATCGTTATACGTTCCAGAGACAATCGTTTGCAACGTATTTTCGAAACCCACAGGGCTCACGACAGTTTGCAATATCCTATGATATACTGTCGAGGGGAAGATGGTTATAATTTCGCTGTATACCAAACCGATCCGCGCACAGGCGCACCTAATTATAATAAAAAGGTGTCATGCCTTCAATTTTATTGTTACCACCTGCAAGTGAGACGGAATAGATTGGTATACTTTCAACGTTTTCGTGGCTTATTTAATCAGTTTATTGTTGACATGTACGCAAAAATTGAAACCGAAAGATTAGTTTATATACGATCTAATCAAAGGCAGCTGCGCGCTGAAGAATACGTGCACCTTCGCGATGCCATGCAGCAAGATAACGATACTGTGAATATGGGTCGTTTAGTTATTTTACCCTCTTCTTTTACTGGTGGTCCACGCTACATGCATGAACGTACTCAAGACGCTTTTTGTTACGTAAGAAAATATGGACGTCCCGACTTATTTGTTACTGTAACTACCAATCCCAAGTGGGATGAAATCACTCGGGAGCTTCTTGAGGGTCAGGCACCGCATGACCGCCATGATATTATTGCAAGAGTGTTTCATTTAAAATTAAAATCAATGATAGATCTTCTTACCAAAGATAACATTTTTGGAGAAGTATTGTGTTATATGTATAGTGTTGAGTGGCAAAAACGCGGCTTACCTCACGCACATATCTTGCTTTGGTTAAAAGATAAGGTTCGACCTAATGATGTAGACAGATTAATCAGTGCTGAAATTCCAGATCCGACTGCAGATCCCCTGTTATACGACATTGTTAAAACTCATATGATACATGGTCCATGTGGTGCATTTAACGCAAATGCTCCTTGCATGCAAGACGGTCGTTGCACTAAAAGGTATCCAAAAGCATTAGTGGATGAAACTGTAACAGGACATGATGGATACCCATTATATCGTCGCCGTTCAAGAGACAATGGTGGTTTTACTGTTGAAAAGCGAATGTCTGGACAACAGGTTACTTTAGATAATAGGTGGGTCGTTCCGTATTCGCCTGTATTGTCCAGAGCATTTCAAGCTCACATAAATGTAGAAATGTGTAATAGTGTAGAGTCAATTAAATATATTTGTAAGTACATTAACAAGGGCAGTGACCAAGCTACGTTTGCGTTAAGAAATGAACATGATGAAGTTACTAGATTTCAGTCAGGCAGATATATCAGCTCTTCAGAAGCTGTGTGGCGGATCTTAAGTTTTAATATTCACGAAAGATATCCACCTGTGACCCATCTGGATGTTCATCTGGAAGGCGGTCAACGTATATATTTTAACGCCGAAAATGTTACAGAACGATTAGAGAACCCTAGACAAACAACTTTATTGGCATTCTGTCGACTTTGCCAAACTGATAATTTCGCAAAGTCTCTTTTGTATGAAGAAGTTCCATCGTATTATACCTACGATAAACAACGAGGTGTCTTTAACCGTAGACGCCGAGGCAGGCCTGTAGATGGCGAGACAGGTATTTTCAAAGAACATGTTCTTGGTAGAGTGTATACTGTTCATCCTAACAACGCAGAGTGTTTTTATTTGAGATTATTATTACATACAGTGCGAGGACCAACATCATTTATAGATTTGAGAAAAGTAGACGATGTTGTTTATCCAACTTATCATGCAGCTTGCCAAGCGCGTCATTTGCTTGAAAATGATCAACATTGGGATGACGCTTTAGCAGAATCCTGTGTTAGTGATAATCCACGACGGTTACGCCATTTATTTGTAACATTACTCACATTTTGTAATTTATCTGATCCTGTCCAATTATGGGAAAAATATAAAGAAAAATTTGCAGAAGACTTTCTTCGGAATTTATCTCACAATAATGAAGGCGCAACTAATGATAATTTTCGAGATCTGGCTATAAATCAGTGCTTATTAGCTCTTCAGGAAGACTTAACAGCAGTAGGCGGTAAATCACTTTGTGAATATGGTTTGCCAACGCCAACCTCAGTCGGAGAGGTTACCAATAGGGAATATTCCGCAGAGATTGGTTACAACCCAATGGAACTGCTGGTAACATTAGAAAACGGTGTCCCAATGATGACTGCAGAACAACGCTTAGTCTATGATCGCGTGTGCGAGAGTGTGCAGAATAATTTAGGAACAATATAGTTTTTAGATGCACCTGGAGGAACTGGGAAAACTTTTTTGACTAAATTAATATTAGCTTATGTTCGAAATCAGCGTAAAATCGCTCTTGCCGTGGCTTCATCAGGTATAGCTGCAACATTGCTACCAGGAGGTAAGACTGCTCACACTATGTTTAAAATACCAATTAATTTAGATCGCACGGAAAGTCCAACCTGTAGTATTTCAAGAAATAGCGACAAAGCTAAGGTATTGCGTGAGTGTAATTTAATCGTATGGGATGAATGTACGATGGCCCATCGAAAAGGAGTAGAAGCAGTAGACAGAACTCTAAGGGACATAAGACAAAATGATCGACCAATGGGCGGTATTACGGTTTTATTTTGTGGTGATTTCCGACAAACCTTACCGGTAATACCACGGGGAACCCGAGCTGATGAGATTAGGGCTTGCCTGAAAAGCTCTTATTTGTGGCGTGATATACAATCGGTGCATTTGACTATAAATATGCGAGTGAGAACTGGAGACAACGCAGATAATCGTGAATTTTCTGATACATTATTGAAGATTGGTGAAGGTACCTATCCACAACTACACCAAGGAAAACTTATTCTGACACCTGAGTTATGTTGTATAGTGCAATCCCAACAACATCTTATATCTTCGGTTTACGGTGACATAACAATTATATTAAATAGGGACAATTCTTGGCTTTGCGAAAGGTCCATTTTGACTCCTCGCAATGACCAGGCATCTGAAATTAATAATAAAATACTGTCTAATATACAGGGAGAAAGCAAAGTTTATAGTTCAATAAATAGAATGGTTGATGAACAAGAAGCCACTAATTACCCGATAGAATTTTTAAATTCTTTAAGTATGCCTGGACTACCTTCTCATATAATTTGTTTAAAAATTGGCATACCGATAATTCTGCTCCGAAATTTAAGACCACCTCAACTTTGCAATGGAACTCGGCTAAAAGTAACCCAGTTGCAACAAAATGTAATCGAGGCTCAAATTTTAACAGGTTGCGGTGCAGGAGAAACTGTCTTTATTCCCAGAATTCCCATAATACCAAATAATTTTCCATTCCAATTTAAAAGAACGCAATTCCCAGTATCGGTGTGCTATGCCATGACTATCAATAAAGCTCAAGGGCAGACTTTTCGTGTTGCTGGAGTAGATCTCGGTGTTAGCTGTTTCTCGCATGGTCAATTATACGTCGCTCTTTCCCGGGTTAGCAATTCTAGGAATCTTTACGTTCACGTGCCGGACGGGTCGACTCTTAACATAGTCTACCCAGAAGCTTTGCGCTGAAACATTTTAATTTGATCTAAAAATATTAGCAATATATTATCTTAATAAAAAACAAGGAGTTACACGCTGACCGAGTCGTGGGTATAGCGTGGGTATATTATAATATTCTGCGGTTACTTATATTTTTCAACAGTTTTGTGGATTGGCATATTATATTACTATTGCCCTTCTAAAATACGAAAGTGAATCTGCCTGTTACGTCAAAACTATGAGGGAGGACATCTGCTATTTTTTTTTCTAAAAACGACGGAAACGCGGACGAAGTCGCGGGCAAAAGCTAGTATAGAATATAAAGAAGGATTTCAAGATCTGTCATCATAGCTATTCATTTATTTATTTATTTTAAATAATTATATAATTAATTTTAAGTTCATGAAATAATTTCAAATAATTCGGGTCTGAGAATTTTTGAGGGGAATTTGCAAAAAAAACAGTCAATTAGTTAAATTCTGGGACCATCTAAATAGGATTCTTATTAGGATAGGGTATTTATACCTCATTACCCTTATTGTAAATTGGTATTTATATACAGAATTTTCGTTTTTAAACAAATTTTGGGGAACGAGAAATTCAGATAAACTAAACAAAACCAAATTTAAAATTGTTAGTAGAAAAATGTTTTTATATATATATATATATTTTGCATCATGAAACTTATTGCTAATAATCCCAAAGGTTTATTTTTGTTTATTTCCCAAAAATATGAATAATCAAAATTAAAGATTTATTACACATTTTTATTATAGCATATTCCTTTAACGGAAGGGAGTCGGTTTGATAAGTGTGTCATATCAATACATAACATATTGTAGGCATTTATTTTCATATTACATAGAACCATAATAAATCTAAAAATATATCTATATACATAATTATATAAATAATATATATAATTATATAAATTGAACAAAACTTATCATAATATAATCAAAGTACTTTTATATATTATTAGAACTTATAAAATATAATATATATAATACATAAAAGATATTTGGAAGAAATCATTACTTATCTTTAGTAACAAGTAGAATCCAATACAAAGTTTTTTATAATTTTGTTCGTTCCCTAAAAATATGATCCTATTTGAATGTGGTTTTCACTGATGCGTTATTGTAATGTTCACTAAAGAATAGTATTTTTTTGTACAACCTTTGTTTTGCGGTCGATAAAAATATTATAAAACTTTAGATTTGTTGAATTTCCTCAAACTTCATAAATATAGTAGTCTGTCGAAGTAAGTAATAATTACGTTTTGTTAACATTTACAATATTACAAGCAATTGCATGTGCAGTCTGTGATCTATTATTACTTCTTTTTTTTCTTTCTCTACTCTTACTTACAATCTACAATTGCTTGTTTATCCTTACAATTCTATGAAGTTGGTTATTCTATTTTTCTCATTTATTTAAACCATATTATCTTACTGATATGTTAATACATTTTTCCTACTTATACACTTTTATTTACTATATTACTTAACTTAAATTTCTATCTATCCTATCCCATAAATGTCTTTCTTTTCGTGTCATAATATGTTTTATTGAATCTATGTCTACTTTTAATTCAAATTCTGTTCTAACTTGCAGGTATTTCGGGCATTCCAGTAGGATGTGTAAAACCGTCTCTTCAGCTACGTCGTCACAATCACAGGTGGGACTGGATTTGCACTTGAATCTGTATAATGGCTGAACCCACCGAAGCCCGTGATGACTTGTAACGTCGTCGGCGTCAGTACTGCGCTTCTTGTAACCTTCCTGGCTTCTCTTATTGATGGTAACAAAATCTTTGTCAACGCTGCATCATCGCCGCCCAGGTCCCGGTCTTCCCAGATGTCCAGAGTTTCTTCCCATATATACTTTTTAACAAATGATATAGGGCATTCCGAGTAACGAGGTTTCAGTGCTGCTATTTTTGCCAGTTCATCAGCTCTTTCATTTCCGGTTGATCCTACGTAGGCCCTTATCCAATAAAGCTTCACTTGTCTACCTTGCTTTCAGCAAAGATCTAGAGCCACTGAGAATATTCACCGTGGGATGTTTGGTGTTGCTCACTATTTGTGTAGTTTAAAGAATCGCATACAGCTCCGCCTGGAAGACGGTGCAGTAAGACTCCAGACAAAACGACTTGCAAAACGTTTCGTTGAGGCCTTCCCAACCACTCAGTGCTGCACCAACTCTTAATTCGATTTTGCTCCCATCAGTGAATACGGAGGCCAATAGTTATGTGGGACTCTCCGCTAGAATGGCAGCATACCCACTAAAACCCCAAGTTCCACCTCGTCCACTTTTGGGCGAGGTAGTGAGAACGTGTCATACGTTCACTGCCATTCACTGCCCCGCCGTGGAGCTGATGATATGTTGGCACGAGGTTTGGTGACACCCAACCCACAGATTGTAGCCAAGTGTGGATGTCTTTGTGATTCCTTGCTACATATGAATTATTATATTATTTTATACTATTGTCTTACTATGTCTTTCATAATAATGTGTATCGGTAATTTATTCTACAACCCTAACACTTACAGCGGTAAAAAGATGTAAAAAGATTAATAAAAACGATGAGAAATAAATAAATAAGATAATGTATCATTCTTATCACGCATTAACGTGAATTATATATTTAAGTACAAAAAAAAAAATAATTAAAAAATGTAAAAAAGCGTGAAGTATATGTCAATACACTTAAAGAACAAAAAAGTACCAGACGCTTTTTTAAACGTTATTAAAGCGGTTTTTTAAACTATTATAGATTTTTTTGTTTGTATTACATAAAACTATGTTTATTATTGCATTATCCTTAATAACTATGAAAGTACAATTAATCCGACATTGAATAACATCAAAATCTTTTCAAAGATACCGTTACATATGAAGCTAATAAAAGCGTTGTCAAACTGCAATGAAATAGATAGAAAATCACACATTATATTGTAAATTTTTATGATTCTCTGATGAAAACATCGAGAACCACACTGTTGAAAGAAATCACATCAAAATGTAATAATTAAATTGAGACATCAATATCTTAACTACCTTATCAGTAAAATCAGAAAATAAGGAAGACTATCGTTGTTTTAATCGGATACTTTAATGAAACAAAAAATAAATACCTCACGTATTTGACGGGTGATATGTTAATTGGTATCCTGGTCGGCCATCTTTAATACCTTCAAAAATTTTATACTTATCTTCTTGCGTCTTTACATTTCTAGAACAAATAGTCACAATTCAACCAATAATAATCAAGTTCAAGTCCTGTCTGTCAATGAATATTTTATTTGATATTTATAATAACTCTAACTAGTATCTGATTAGTATTTTGAAGAAAAACTAAAGAAATACAAACTGAAAAAATAAAACATAATAAAATACATTATTTAATATATTTTATTGATTTTATACCACTTTTAAACAGACAGACAAGTACGACATATTTTATATAATATTGTGTAAATTTGTGTTCTTAAATATTCCGTTTGCAAACAATATTACATAGTTTATGCGTCGGTAAGGAAGACATCAACGCGCTACCTCAACTACCAACTATAATTAATACTATCTTTTATCGAGACTCCTCTCGCGATAAATTATTATTAATAGTTCAATTTGAAAAATTGGATTTCGATTTTGTATTTATGCAAAAGAATACATTTTTGTCTACAAATACAGATTTTATTGGTATATAATCAGTTCCGCCTTTAAATTCTATAAGATGTGTGATACGTCATCAGATATTAAGACATATATTGTGTGACCTAACCCTAATGATTATATTATATTAACTTAAACTTTTCCCTGCGACTCTTATTACTATTATTATCAATTTAAAAGAAAAATCCTCAAAAAACACATGTTTCATTTGTAATCTTTTTTTTATTTTTATTTACTTACCTATGTATTGAAATATTTTCAGACGCAGCTGGGGACGTCATCTTCTCCTTCCCCTCATTACATCGTAACTAATAAAAAGATAAGATAAAGATAATAAAAGATATAAGAAAAGGAAATATATATATATTTCAATGTATTTATTAATTGAAAATATTTCCGTGTATGTATGATAATGTTAAAAATGTTTCATAACATCGAGATAGTCGCCATTGAAACGGCAAGTTTAGATACTGAAGAGAGAGAAAGAGAAGAGAGTTAAACGGGATAAACCTGGATATGTTGACTTATATGTCCCTCTTTTAAAGCTCCTAAATAAATTTACTTTTCTTTGTTTTTCACCACAGATGCATTAACAAATAAAATACTAGGGGCGCCTACAGACCCTCAATTTCGACTCGCTACGCTCGTGAAATCTCGGGTGCCGTTTGCATATTGAGCGAAGCGAGCCCATTGTATTGACTCATCGTTTCCCATTGACTTCAATGGGATATCAGTTTTATGACAAGACATTACAAAAAAGAAAAATTTTTTTTTTCGAGGACATTTTTCAGAATTTTTGTTTTTTTTAAAACCATCATCTAATGTGTGTCTTTTTGATTGCAAAGTTTCATAATTTTTCGTCAAGTAGTTTTCGAGCCAATTCGTGACAAAGAATGTAAAGTCTCCAGTAAAACGCTCCGCTCACTACGTTCCCTAAACTCAATAATTACAATTTGCAGGTTAGCTTGTCAATGTATTAATTAAATAATAATTAAATAATAAATAATCTTATAGAATTAAACCAATATCTTCTGCTTAGTATGAAATTTACTACATATGACTTTGATCCTTACCCTAACTAACACAATAGTCACCTCCCTTCTATAACGATTTTAATATTATATTGAATGTCTCTGCTATATGTAACGCGTCAGCTCATTGGCTCGATGGGAATGCCCAGATGTCTCACATTCGAATCGGACTTATTTTGATTGTGTTTTTTATCTATGTTTAATATAAGTAGTCGGACAAGGTTTATATTTTTACACAATTTAAAGTATCAAAATACAGTCTCTCACAAGACAGACAATAAAAGCTCACACACACATTGACCTTATGTAGAAATAATTAATTATTTTTACTGACGTAGTGGAACCTCTTTTTATAAGCTAAATATTCATAAAAAAGGCTGTTACCCTCATCGAGAAAACGTGACCAAAACGCACAAATATTGTTAAACAACTGTTATTATTGTAACAATAAACAATGTCATCTGATATTATTGATAGGCTTCATATGAACAGAGGCTCGATAGATATGTAATTAACTTATTAAGTGCAGTTTACACCACACTGAATACCTCTAACTGGTATATTGTGTGTGGAGGATGTGTGATCGGAAATCACAACTATCGATGTGTTGAAGGCTGATGTTGTATTAATTACTGCAATTAGATATGGTGTTAAGAATAGTTAATAGGGAAGGTCAGATGTAAATGTAATAAATAACTTTTTGTTCATCTGTATGTGTATGTTTGAAATATCACAAAAACTATGGGGCCGGTTTTTTAATCTAATTTTTTTGTTGTTATTGCTCAAACACAGATTCATTGACTTAATTATTGAAAAGTATATTTTATTTACCATTACCTATCACAAAATTAAATTAGGAGTAAAAATAAAAATAAAAAATCAAATACATGAAATCTTAGATTTGTAAAAAAGAGCCGGTCAAAAACTCCCGGCATACTTATTTTAATCTCAAACACGTTCATGGTTTAAATGTATATATCTATATCCAGACTTCTCTCGTTATTATAGATGACTTTTTTGAACTACGAATACCAATAGATAACATCTTGCAATTTGTTACAGTAAAACCTTCAAAGCTATCAACAATTTTATTATTGCCTTTCGCCAACGTCAACATAAAACATTGCCATGAATAATTAAATAAGACAATTTGAAACAAACAATATAATATATATATATATATATATATCTGTTGACGAAACCCAACAGTTCAGACTATATATTTATATGGGACTTACTTTACGTAGCTTTACTTATCTCTTATATAACCTAATATTTGCGTTATCTTAGATTCTAGTATATAATTTATATCAAGATCGAGCAAACGCTTTTCGAGCTATAGAAAGACATACAGACAAACAGAAAGACAAACGAACGATAAATGTGGAATTTGAATCAGTGTTTCGGATTAGGACTATTTCTTGTATAATAAAAACAACAGAACCAACATATTTACTTATTTTTAAATCGTACAAACCTAGGTTCAGACCCCGGGTAAGAGACCTTAGTGGCTTACTTAGTTGTTCGAGTTATTAATGTTATATATTGTAAAGGGTGGGCCAAAAATTTTTGCACTTTTGAAACATGTCTAGAAATAAAAGTACAAATGTTATTTTGTTTATGATTTATTTAACGTAATTATCATTTATTAAAATTTATTTTTAAAAAATGACATCGTCGAGATGTGCTCCGTCTCGTCGTTGGCATTCCTGCAATCGACTACGTAAACTTTGGAAAACTCGTTGACACATGCTGCGAGGAATCGCGGCTATCTCCTCGTGGATGTTTTCTTTTAATTGGGATATGGTCGTCGGTTTATTAAGGTATACTCGACTCTTCAGATATCCCCACAAGAAAAAATCGCAAGGTGTAAGGCCCGGGCTTCTGGGAGGCCATGGGATATCACCTCTGCGAGAAATCAATTTGTTAGGAAACATTTCTTTGACCACCGGTAAAGTCACGTTTGATGCATGGCATGTTGCTCCATCTTGTTGCATCTAAGTCCGGTTATTGTATACTTCAAATTCATGCAACTGTGGTGTCAAAAACTCTCACTACATTTTCACGTATTCCACTGAGTTCACAGTTACGTTATTTCCTTGATTATTTTCAAAGAAGTATGGACCGATTATGCCCTTTGCGGATATGGCAGCCCACACTGTCGTTTTTGGTGAATGAAGAGGCTTTTGGTGTTTATAGTGAGGGTTTTCCGTGCTCCAATATCGACAATTACGTTTATTTACGTGACCATTAATGTGAAAATGGGCCTCGTCCGTAAACAATACATTCTCAAGGCTAGAGAATCGCTCCAGTATAGTGTCAGCAAATAACTTGCGTTGAATGTAATCGTTTGGTTTCATTTCCTGTACAATTTGAAGCTTATATGGGTGCAGTTTAAGGTCCAAATGCAAGATTCGCCGCAGACTAGTTCTTGGTATAGCAAGAGCCGCCGACCGCTTACGCGTAGATGATTCTGGATCGTCCCTTACAGAAATTTCAACCTCCCGAATGTTCTCTTCGCTTCTTCTTGAACGTGGTCGCCCAGTTTGTTTAATATTCGTTGTCGATCCCGTTTAAGCTTTAATTAAATTAACACTTGGACACTCACTTACACGTTGTAATCCGTATTCAACTCTAAAGAGGCGTCGTACAGTAACGTAGGAATCGTTGTTTTTGTAAAATTGTTTTACACAAAAAGCACGCTGTTGTCCCGTGAAGCGCTCCATCCTGACTTAAATTGCATTAAACGACGCACAATTCCCCGCCACCCGCGCGCCCCTTGCTCTCACGGTTTTGGAGAAATCAAGTGTTGCTATTTGCAAAAATTTTTGGCCCACTCTGTATAAAAATGACTTGCAAAATTCTTTTAAACCATTCAGTTTTAAGGCGTTTCCGAGAAACCTAATAATTACAAATTACACAACCACAATACATTAATGACATGTAATTTAATATACACGTGTTGTTCGTATTAAATTTATATAATATGCAATAAATATGACGTAAGAAACGAATCATTGATAAATTGTCAATAACATAATTTAACAGCCACGGGTTTTTTTATTATTAATATTGGAGAACAATGCCAAGTACAAACAATCTTTTAAAAAAAGCAACTGTTGAGTTTCTGGGCGGCTCTTCTCAACAGAGCAGCATTCGTATATAGTTTATTTATTATTATTTTATTATTATTACATATATACAAGAGAACTTCCCGGCCCTTCGGGCCAGGAAGGGTCAAAGGTCACGTATGAGGTTGGCACCTACCCTATTTTGTAGCCTGATTGAATAGCTTTTTTTTGATGTATTACACATTATTGTGTGATTTGTGGGTGATAAGTGATGCGCGTGCATACAGAGTCAATTAGGTCATTATTATATAGTAAGGATATATTTAATTTCACTTAGTACTAGTTTTATTTTGAATTTTACTTTGTTACGCCTGCCGCAATTTCTCACCATCCAGAAAGGTTAGATGGTAGAGAATGCCAACGGGCATTAAGTTCGCCTGTTGTAATATACAACAAAGGGTAAATAAATAAATAAATAAAAATAAATTCCGAGCCAGTGGTAGCTTACTCACGGACTGACTACACTGACTTTTTTAATGTAATAATTGATTCAAAAGTGCGTGTAAATGCCTACTTGAATAAAGATATTTTGAATTTGAATTTGAGTTGAATTTTTACTGGTATATGTAACAGCAAATGGTCGAGACATTCATACATAATATAATTTATTAGTGTTTCTATAATATAGTGTAGTATATTATATAATTTTTGTATAAGGCTTAGTTTGGTTTGGGTTGGTATTTTTGCAAAGACGATGATCATATTATAACTACTTTTCATTCGATGAGTTAGAATCCAAATATCTTTCGTCTCTCTCTAAACTTCATCTGTTTCCACTTTTCATGGCATCGCATTTGATCAACAACGTCACAACTTACTTTTAAGTACAACAAAATCTCGCAACCCTACCAATAAAAACATCACTTGATCATTGTAATAACAGGTAAGTAGAAAAAGTATTTGAAACTACTTATTAACTAAATATTTATTATCCACTGAATATAATACAACCTATATATATTAACAGAATCAAGTCTTTTTGCGTAATGTAACAAACAAAAGACAAATGGTCAAAAAAATACTTATATAAATTTTTGTGTCAAATCATGTGTATCATATACACTAGATATTGGGTAGAAAAAGTATTGGGTATAACCTCTTCCTCTGCAAAATGAACTGTATCATCGCTCAAAACCTGAAAAAAAAGGACAGGTCATATCATTCTAAACCATTAACAAAGAATTTTTAGATTTAATTAACAACTTAATAAATCAATGATTCAATCAAACCCAAATTTATTCATATCTTTAATTATGTATAATTTAATTCTTTTTTATTATCTTTCTGTGACGGGCCTACGCAGCAGCAAACCCGTAGACCTCTCTGTTTGCGTCATAGTTTTTTATTTATACATTATAAAAAAAAACAAGCTATAATTAATAACAAAACTCAGGTTTTAATGTAGTGTTAAATCCGGGTCATTGATTGGTCATAGTACTTACTTAAAGATGACATTAATATATCCATATAGAATCCTTATTATTATCCTTACTATATAAAGCTAATTGACTCTGTATGCACGCGCATCACTTATCACCCACAAATCACACAATAATGTGTAATATATCAAAAAAAATCTATTGAATCAGGCTACAAAATAGAGTGGGTGGCAACGTCATACGTGACCTTAGACCCTTCCCGTCCCGAAGGGCCGGGAAGTTCCCTCGGTTTTTATATAATAACGAGCTAATTAACTCTGTATGCATGCGCATCACTTATCACCCACAAATCACATAATAATTAATGTGTAATACATCAAAAAAAAGCTATTGAGTCAGGCTACAAAATATAGTGGGTGCCAACCTCATACGTGACTGCTGACCTGAAGTTCCCTCGTTATTAAATAATAAATCTATAATTTATATGTATATAATTGATTTACCACTCACTTACTCATCACGAAATCTCCGAAAGTATCTGTTTGATTAACTTAAAATTTTAAATAGTTATTTCTTTTATGACATAGAAGTCCACTAAGAACGGATTTTACGGAATTTTTATCCTAACGGATTTCAACTTTTTTCATTTCACCAAGTTTTAAACCTGAAGGAGCTATACACTTCACGCGGAGGTAAGAGTTACTACAGCAACGGTTACGATGACAACGGATAATATGACAAAGGTTACCATAGCAAACTAAGCTTACAGCCAAATGAATAGTATACCAAGCGAAGCGGAAGAGAATAAGCTAGTATTGTATACAGTGTCATCAAAGTATGCTTTAGTTGTAAGTTGTATCATTTCAAAGAACCCATACCTTCTTTACGCCAATACAAAAAAGATATTAAAATTTTATAATATTAATGGTATAGTAAGTACACACTCTAAACACTACCAGTGTTTAAAAAATATTAGTTGTCTGGATTACGGCATACTAATATAGTTTACATATAGTTAAAATAAATTAGTTTAACATTTCTGTTTTTGAACCAATTATGTATAAAAAAATACCATTCAATACAAATAATTTATTATGACAAAAGAATTTAAAAGATATCAAATTACGCGACCTTAAAGTGGGCGTATATTACGTCCTTCTAATATACACACTTCAGTTTTTTACAGTCAACCCTTCACGATTCTAAGGAATCTTTAGAATATTATTAGAATATGTACGACATATCAGTAAATAGTTTAGTTTTTCGGTTAGTTAGTCCCTTAGAGTAGAGAACTCAATTATGGCCTAGTTTGAACTAGCACTGCCAAAAATAATTTATACAAAATTAGTTACAATTTGCAGCATTATTCATAATATCAGCTGTTGTACTATTGTCTAAATAATGTGTGTATTTTGAATTCATTTTTGTATTATGTAAATAAAGTTATAAAGACAAAACCCGATTAGTACCTTTCCCCGGACTCTTTTCATTTAAATAGTATTTAGTTTTCTTAATAAATTAAACTTCATTAAAATTTGAATTTCTTTTGACGTCACAAACAGCAACATTTGAACAAACGTAACAACAAACTTTTAACTTTAACGAAAAAACGATTTAACTTTATCGTTGTATCACAATTTTAAATACGATCAATAAATACTAGGAACCAATTAAATTTTTAATTATTTATTATCATCGATTAAAAAAAAAATTATTAACAAAAGAATTAAGCAAATGTAATAAAAAACAAATCATTTTTTTTTATGAAATATTTTAATGTTTACGATACTGATACGTTTTCCTTAAAAAACCTGTAATTATAACGTACTATAACAATAACACTTCATGTTATGTAACATCTATTAGTTTTAAATGTTACTTTATAACAAAATTACTTGAATACAAAAAGTATATTAATTTATTTAATAGTTAACTACTTTATTACGTAATATATTTTCATTATCATATATATATATATATATATATATATATAACAGAAATGACACAAAATCTGTATAATATATTTCGATTTTCTTTTGTTGTATTATTTTAAATATTAGTCTATTTTTCGTTCGTCTATAACACAAAAACTATTTCGATACGGCAAAGCGATTTGACAGTTTTCCTGTTGTAACCGGTTTAGAATACCTACCTCTATTGATGGTTTTTAGGGTTCAGTAGTCCACTAGCAACCCTTATAGTTTCGTCATGCCCGTGCGTCTGTCCACAGTCCACGTTTAGTACTAGAAAGCTGTCATTCATCATAAACATACATACGAGTAGGTACATCGTATTAGCCACGACGTAAAAAATTGAAATATTTGAAAATATTATTATATTATTGTGTTTCAATTGATCATTACATGAATGTATGTAGCTATGTTATATACTTACACCACGTGTAGTAAAATATTCTATAGTCCATACATCTATACATATAAATAAAATTTAAGTGTCTGTTTGTAAATCCAAATTAACAGCAGTTCACAAAATGCATCAAAGTCAAAACATAAATATTTTTTTTAATTTGTTCAGCTAATTTCTGAAACGACTGGACGGGACGGGACTTTCAGTGGCAGATAGCTAGTGTTATATGGAGAATAAGTCGGGGGCACAGCTAGTATATAATATACTTAATAAATATCCTTGCTCTATGAACCGGACGCTTCTGTTTTATATAACATTCTGATAGCATCTGTGATTAAACTAATCTGTGAATAATTTTTTGAGTTCTAATGTCAGCAAATAAATTACAACAAGTTTATTATAATATAATAGCAAAAACATTTAAATTACAGACGTATATACACTCCATCTTTTGTTATTAAAATTATTAAAACCACTCCTTGTGAGCCGGTTTTCAAATATGACAAATATTATATATGGTAAATATACATAAATATATATATATATATGTACATTTTCCGCAATAAAAATATGGAGAAGTTAAGATTTGATTTTTGTGTAAAAACATCAATAGATGGAAAATCGAACATTATTTGCATAACCTCAATAGGTACATCTGATGGCAAAACTTACGACATACCGGCGGAATATCAACCTGCAAACTTACACAAAATTATAACAAATACATCTAACTATGCCAAGATAAGAAAAACACTGAATAAAAGACATCAAAAAAGGAAAATATGGATAACTTTAACTGATGAGATATCAGCGGTATATTTAGATGAAGAACAAAATATACAGTTTCAAGATTTTTACCTTGAAGAGACTAATGAAAACATAAATGATTCAAAATCATTAACTGAAAGCTCAAATAAAACATTGGAGAAATTACTAGAGACATTACTCGATGAAAAGCAAAGAAAATCTGAAACTCAAAATTTGGGGAAAATTGCAAAAGACTTTGTGCTAGAGAAATTCACCGGAAAAAACGCAAACGCTCACCAATGGATTAAGGACTTCAACAAAGAATGTGACCGTTTCCATATTGATGAAGACAGAAAAAAAATTGAAATTTTAAAACAATTTTTAGAATATTCGAGTGTAAACTGGTACAGTTGTATGCTAATGAAGTTTACAGTAGAATCAGAATGGAATAAATGGGAAAGAAGCTTCTGTGAAACGTTTGGAAACAAAGGTTGGTCACCGATCAGATATGCTCTTGGATTTAAATATCAAACGGGCTCATTATTAGAATATGCATTAAAAAAAGAGAAATTGTTGTTAGAGGTTAGAAAAACGATTGATACAGGTACTCTTATAGACCTTATAGCTGCAGGCCTGCCTAATCACCTGAGTGACAAAATTGACAGAGAGACGTTAGAACAAACTGAAGATCTCTATAACGAGATAGGGAAATTAGAACATCTTGTTATGAAGAACAAATATGATAAAAAGAACTACACACACTCTGACATAAAAACAAAAAAAAATGAAGAAAAGAAACCATGCCAAATTTGTGTAAACGAGAAAAAAGGAAAACGTTTTCATCCTGAGGAAAATTGCTGGTTCAATGTGAAAAATCAAAAATATGTTGTGAAAAGTGTGAATAACTCTGAATTAGAAGTTGAACTTAATGAGGAGAATCCAAAAAACTAGAAATATCACCATTAATAAAAGTAAAGTTATTATTAAATGACACTTTAAAAGTTACCGCAATTTATGATTCAGGTTCAAATGTATCATTAATTAATGCAAAGTTATTAAAAATACAAAAAAAAGAAGAAAATACATTTAATAAACAAACAGCAAACTTGAAAACTATTAATGGTGATAAGAAAACAAAAGGTATGGTAACATTAAAAATAAGAATATATGACATTGAAAGAGAAATGAATATTTTTGTGATAGATGATGAAAATTTTCACTATGATTTTCTCATTGGTTTGGATTGCATAAAAAAATTCAGATTAATGCAAAATGAAAAATTGAATATTATACAATGTAATCATTCAAACAAAGAGAATAAAAATCAAAATGAAAAGAATAACAAAAATAAATACTCTGAAACAAATATGTTGAACAAGATTGAGAAAAATGAACAAGATGTGATTCTAAGCTCTGAGGTATGGAAACAAGAAATTAACTATTTAAACCAATGTGAAATAAACTTCAATGAACATATTAATTTAAAAGAATTTGAAATTTCAGTAAACCACCTAGATTTATCTAAACAAACTGAAATTGATAAATTAATAGAAAAATACAAACCAGTCTTCGCTAAGGATAAATACGACGTAGGTACAGTACGAGGTTATGAAGCTCACATAGACTTGACAGTAGATAAATATTGCTGCAAGCGCCCATACAGATGCACAACTGATGATAGAAAAGAAATTGAAAATCAAATATCAAAATTATTGAAAAAAAAATTAATAGAGGAATCATATAGCCCTTTTGCAGCTCCAGTCACCTTAGCATACAAAAAAGAAGATGGGAAAAGATCAAGACTGTGTATCGATTTCCGAGAATTGAATAAAATTGTTGTCCCTCAATCACAGCCGTTCCCATTGATTGAAGACTTGATGGTAAAGACTGTAAACTGTGAGTATTATTCTACTTTTGATATAAATTCAGCATTTTGGTCCATTCCACTGAGAATTCAAGATAGATATAAGACAGCTTTTGTCACACAAGAAGGCCATTTTCAATGGACATGCCTCCCATTTGGTTTAAAGACGGCACCAGCTATTTTCCAAAGAATATTGAGAAATATAATAAGAAAATATAATCTCTCAGATTTTGCGGTAAATTTCATAGATGATATCTTAGTTTTCTCTAAAAGTTTCGAGGACCACATAACACATATATCAAAACTACTTGATGCAATATTAACAGAAGGATTTAGACTGAAATTCTCGAAATGCACTTTTGCAAACAATCATGCCAAGTATTTAGGTCATATAATAGAAAAAAATTCAGTTACACCTCTCAAAGATTATTTAACGGCTGTCAGGAACTTCCCTATTCCAGAAACAAAGAAAAATATACGCCAATTCCTGGGAAAAGTAAATTTTTATCATAAATTTATACCACACAATGCAATTATCTTGGAACCACTACACAATCTGTTACGGAAAGATGTTACATTTATATGGACCAAAGAATGCCAAAAATCATTTGATAAAATAAAAGATTTACTATGCTCTAAACCAATTCTTAAAATATTAGACCCAGAACAACCAATAAAAATATACACTGACGCCAGCGTTCAAGGAGTGGGAGCTGTGTTAAAACAGGAAGATGAAAACGGAATAAATAAACCTGTAGCTTATTTCTCAAAAAAATTGACCCACACCCAAAAGAAAAAAAAGGCTATATACTTGGAATGCTTGGCAATTAAAGAAGCTCTAAAATATTGGCAACACTGGCTTATGAATAAAGATTTTATAGTATACACAGATCATAAACCATTAGAAAATCTCAATATAAAATCTAGAACTGATGAGGAACTGGGCGATTTGACATATTACTTATCGCAATACAATTTTAAGATAAAATATAACCCAGGACAGTCAAATCAAGAAGCGGACTGCTTAAGTAGAAATCCAGTCTTGGAACCTAATGACAATACTGAAGATTTTTTGAAAGTTGTTAACTTAATAATAAACATACAAGATATAAAAAAAGACCAAGACACAAATTTAAATATACAAGGCGAAAAAACAAAGTTTGTACTGGAAAATAACATTTATTACAAAAAGAATAAAAGAAGGAAAAAAATTATACTATCAGAAACATTTAGCAAAACACTGATTAAAAATGTCCACAATACTTATTGCCACATTGGGAGAACCCAAATGATAAATAAAATAACTCCTTTCTATACAGCAAAAAATATCATCACAAATATTAAGAAACTCTGCGATGAATGTGATATTTGTATAAAAAACAAATCAAGAAGGAATCCAAAATTTGGTTTGATGTCCCATTTAGGCCCAGCAACACGCCCTTTCGAAATTGTATCCATTGACACAATTGGAGGCTTTGGAGGATCAAGGTCTACAAAAAAATACTTACATCTCTTGGTTGATCATTTTACACGATATGCATACATTTTGACATCAAAAAATCAAAACTCCAGTGATTTTATCAAATTGATAGAAAAAGTGACACAGAGCAATAATATAGACATGCTATTGACAGACCAATATCCTGGCATAAATTCCAAAGAATTTAAAGATTTCTTGGAAAAAAAAAACATAACAATGGTATTCACTGCTGTGGACGCGCCATTTTCAAATGGTCTTAATGAAAGGCTGAACCAAACTTTAGTTAATAGGATACGGTGTAAAATAAATGAAGAAAACAAGAAAACAGCATGGACAACTATAGCACAAAAATGTGTAGAAAAATATAACGAAACAGAACATACAGTTACAAAGTTTACCCCAAAATATCTTCTGGAAGGAGAGAAAATGGATATTTTGCCACTGGAATTGAAATCAAGATGTACAGTAGAAGACCTTAAAAAAGACAGAAAACTAGCGTTTGAAAATTCAATAAAATCTCACAACTATAATAAAAAAATATATGAGCTAAAAAGAAAAGAATATGAGTTTAAAGTA
Organism: Melinaea menophilus ssp. n. AW-2005; assembly: GCA_918358695.1. NCBI lineage: Eukaryota > Metazoa > Arthropoda > Insecta > Lepidoptera > Nymphalidae > Melinaea > Melinaea menophilus. The sequence goes on along the minus strand of OU911038.1, from coordinate 37,038,906 downwards.
GGTGATAGAGTATATGTAGAAAATAGGAACCAGCTAAATAGGAAGAAAATGGATGAGTTAAGGATTGGACCATATAAAATTCTAAGGAAGATTTCAAATTCAATCTATGAAGTTGATACTGGATATAAGAAGGCAGAGTCAAATTTCTACCATGTTACAAAATTAACTCCAGTGATGAGCTGTTGATCGAACAATCATTGTGATGTTGTTCTCTCCAAGGGTGGGAGATGTAAAGTTATAATATCTATGCTACTGCTTATGCAGATAATATATATAATCTGTGGAACGATGACCTGTGAGTGTGACATGAGGATGACATTTTAGACGTTAAAAGTGAGGTTAAGCGGTCTTTAGAAAAACGTGGAAAATATTCTCCTGCTTTATTTTAAATAGAAATTAATATTATTTAAACTAGAAGTAAAGGCTTTAAATGTTGTTTTTGTTATTTCAGAAAACGCAAATTTCGTCTTTATTTCACCTGAGCATTTACTATTATATATATACTAATTTAGTAGAGTTTTAACCTAATATTCGTTTTACTGTTTGTAAAACCACTTTTTAAAAACGGGAATAAAGAACATCCATCAAGTTCTAATAATAATAATAATTTATTTCACTTCAAATAATCATAAATACACTAATAAAGTAGAAATTTTCTTTTAAGGATAGTTAATTTATCTTATGCAACGCACTATGCAACTTGTGATTAACAATGTTGTAAAGATGGCTAGATAGCTTAATACTGATGACTGGCAAAAGATGTTCTAGTGATACAAGTAGGAGCAGCAAGATCTTTTCTTCGTTTCATAATTAGTTTATTATTATCATACGGAAGTGCTCGATGTTTCTTTAAAATAACATTAATGATATAACATTTTCTGACGGAAAGCACATTGCTCGTGATATATAGTTGATCGGTTGGAAATCTGTAGGGCCTAAAATACATAACCTTTAATATTGTCTGCTGAGCTCTTTCCAATTCAATAAATCTTGTCTTAGTGGCACCACCCCAGACTGATATACAGTAAGTCAAGATTGATTGAATCAGAGCTAGGTAAATCGTTTTCAAAATAGTGTTAGAGGCTACGTGTCTTAAGATCTTAAAAATATATACAAGGTTCCTTACTCTATATGCGATCAATTCAATATGCGGATGCTGATGTGATCGTTCAGATATAGTAAAACAAATATACTTTGTTTTAAGGGTGTTAATAGAGAGGAGATTGATATTCAGCCATTCAGCTATACGAGCCAATCCAATTTCTGCGTGGAAACGAACGTCCTCCCAATTACACGTTATAGACCGATCGCTTTGTTAACAATAGCCTCAAAAATATTCAAAATATCGATGTGTAACAGACTGTAGGTACTCATTCCTAGAAAATTTTCAATTGTTAAATAAAACCATAAATAAATCCACGACCTTATCAATTCTTGAATACCAATATTATATTACAAAGCCTAAATGAGAGGCTATGCAGTTGGCATATTGCTTGATATGACAAAAGCGTATGACCGGGTATGTCATAAAACATTATTGGTAAAAATTTGAAAAATTGACATTCGGGGATTAGCTTACGGCTAAAGTCGTATTTAACCAACAGAAAGCAATTCGTTTCTATAGATTACAAAAATAAAAGAAATGTTACCTTAGAACAAGTGAAATCGAGAGAAGCAACATTTACTCAATCTATTCCACAAGGTTTACCAGAATTAAAATTTTATTAATTTTTAAGTTATTACAAATTGGTTATCCTAACAATCTAACTATAAATGTTATCAAAACTAAATAAATGCAATTTTATCCAAACAAAAAACTTGCAATGAATTTAACGTTTAATTTTAATAATAATGACATTTTACTTCTTGATAATTGTAATTTGTTGAGCGAAGCGAACGAAGTGAGCGGAGCGTTTTACTGGAGATTTTTTACATTCTTTGTCACGAATTGGCTCGAAAACTACTTGACGAAAAATTATGAAACTTTGCAATCAAAAAAACACACACAGTAGATAATGGTTCTTAAATAAAAATGTCCTCAAAAAAATTTTTTTTTTTATTTCATGTCAAAAAACTGATATCCCATTGAAGTCAATGGGAAGCGATGAGTCAATACATTGGGCTCGCTTACCTCAATATGAAAACGGAACCCGAGATTTCGCGAGCGCAGCGAGTCGAAATTGTGGGTTTGTTGGCTCCCCTTGTTAAGTTTAGGTTTAGATAGTAATATGACATGGAATTCACATAATTAAAAATAAATTGACATAATTAAAAAATAAATTAAATAAATTTACGGTTTAAGAGACATAAAAAAGGGGAAGAATATAAATGTTGCTCTTTCAGCGTATTACGCTTATGAGTACGTCAATATATATCCGGCTGAGTTTGTTGTGTGGTTCTTCTCAGACTAGGACGCGTTTGGAACCCTCATAGCTTTAACATTAAGTTGGACAGTGCTTTTACAGAAGGGCTTATTACGATAAATCTGGTATCGAAATAGGCCCTCCTGACACTTCCATTTTGACGTACACAAGCGATCACTGATAATGATTCAAAGTGGAAAAGATATAAATAAATAAATAAATAAATAAATAGTGTTTGACAGTTTGACATTGACAGATGTCAATGTATACGTGCAATATCAGGTATAAGAATTACATACAAAAAAATATATATAAAAGGGACACTATTTTTTATAATAAGATTAAACAAATTTTGACATCAAAGTTTTATTATAGTTTTGACGAATATTTAAAGAATAATTTAAATAATATTGACATAAATAATTTAACGACACGTGTTTTAATTTATTATTATGATTATGGTATTTAACTTTTTTTTATATTTTTTGACATTTTAGTTTAATTATAATGATTTGAATATTTTATTTGATATTGTTATAAACGTGTTATGAGAGAATGCTAATTAATAAAGTAGGTAATGTATAAATTAAATTTCTGACGACTGATTTAGAATGCCATAAACAGCAAATTTAAATTTTTGGAAATAGTTTTCAGAACTTTGTTAACCAAAAATATTACCAAATAATCAAGAATATGAATGTTAATCATTTACTCATAGCATTAAATAGTAATAAAATAACTGTTGTCAGCGGCTTCATTCGTCCCACCTCAGACAAAAATAATATACCATCACAATATTACTGTTTAAGTGTATTTTACAAAAATAATTGATTATTTTCGATTTATACTATTACATGTGACATTTATTAGCTTACATATTTAAATGGAAATTTTGTGTAATTTTCAAGAGAATGTTTCTTAAATGTTTCTTAAACAAAATGTAAACTAAAAGTACAAAAGTTTATCCTCCCCTTTAAAGTTTCCTTCACACAAAAAAAAGAGGTTGTTATCAAAGATCAAAAGTTTTTGAATATCATACGATAACTTGAGTAAATATAAGTATTCAAAAATATACAAACATCCACATAGATTTTATTTCTATCTATAAATATGTTACGATAGTGATAATGTCAATGGTTTATATTTTCCCCTGAGAAGATTAAGGGGGAGGGGGTCAGACCAAGGCTTCTAAAAACAATTCGTCAGAGAAAGTATATGGATGAACCTCGCCAAAAGTATTAAGCAAAACTGACAGTTAGAGTAATTGCTAATAGTAAAAATCAGGCGTTCTCAATAATAATGTTTTAAATATTGTTTCATAGCGGGCTTAATAATAAAATATACATTAAAATAAGTAATATACTAACTGTCTTTTAACCGTAGATATTTATTTTAACATGAGCTTTAGATCGGTTTCAAAGAGGAAATATAAGATTTCTAAGGTTCAAGACAGTCACGTATTTGAGTGGTCAGGTCTTTGACCTATTGAACTTTGATGTCGCAAAATTTGTTATAACAGATTCATATTGGTGCTATTTTGAGAAAAAAATATATACCTAAAGTGGATATTTCTTATTATTTGATTATTAGCGTTCCTCTACTTCTGAAATAAATTTTCTGTCCTTATCCCCTATAACTTAAAACATTCGAGCCCGGCTAGTTTTCTACTTTTCATATTCTGAGTACCGGCTAATATTATAAAAAAATCTAAATCTGGTTGCCGCAAACTTGTATCGTCAAGGGGAGGATAAAAAATAAAAAAATTGTTGGTGGCAACCAGGTATAGAATTTGAAATGACGTGAATTCACGTCAACGGCAACCAGAAAAGGAATTTGTAATGACTTTTATTCATGTCAGCGGCAACCAGGATTATAATTTGAAATGATCTGAATGCACGTCAGCGGCAACCAGGTATAGAATTTGAAATGACGTGAAATCACGTCGGCGGTCTTGAATGTGTTAATTATTGTAATCCCCAAATAAGTCAAAAAATTATTGATGAATTCAAATCATTTAAACCGTTCATACATAAATTTTTTTTTGGCCAAGGAGCATATCTCTATAGAGATTGACATATTTGATACCAAATTATTGGAAAAAGGGGGGGTTGGATGATAATTAAAAGTTTCACTTATTCATGTAATATTTATTGTAAGTATTATTCATTATTACGAAACAAGGCCTAATTAATCTTCAATCTGCATACAATAGATTTTCATTTCAATAGTATATTTACAAACTACTTTTCAATAGCTCATATGTAGGTGACCTAATGTTTATTGTACAATAGTAGGGTACATACACAATGATTTAAGTATTATTTATTTAACATATATATTAATCTTTGGGTCACAAAAAACAAACATAAAAACATGGAATTTCTTGTTCGTTCTCCACGGTCCTTCGCTTTGCATGCAACTACAGTTAGCCGATAAATAAGTGACTTTGACTTCTCTTATCAGGCCACATCGTTATTATAAATATTAACAGATGAAAATATTTTTTTCTTTTTTCCAAACCTCAAGAGTAGCATATCAGTCAATCATGCTTTCTTATAATGATATAGCTTATGAGACAAATAGTAAATTTTTTCTTAAAGCAGCATCAACTGTAAAAATATTTTTGGGATAGAGTATAAACATGACGCATAAGATGATCTGTCTCCTCATTAGAGGTACGCATAAATTTCAACATATATTTATACATAATGTTTTATAAAAAGACTAGCACTTTTTAAATCTTTTATACTAATAATATTAACAAATTGAATATTTATAGTAACAATTTAAAACATTATTTCTGTTTTTGCAAACTGTACAAATGGAATTTAAGTTTCATATTATTTGTAGATAGTCTGCACATAACTCAAGGTCATCTAAACACGCACTCTGCAAAAGATTACAAAATTGTACAACAGTTTTGACCCTTCCGATTTACAAGTAATCTAACAAAAAGTGCCTTATTGTAAGATCATAATGCATATAATTGAAAGGCGAGATAAAAATAATACCGCATAAAGATTTTTATCGAATTATAAATTACTAAACAAACTTAGTGAATATCCGACCGTGTGCGAGGATGGTCGTCGCGTGTAACAAAATTAATATATCGCGGGATAATTCAAATTGAAATAATGAATACGATATCACTAATCGTCTGGACGTTAGAAAGCAACTGTTTTATAATTTACACAATCATGATAACGTTTTTTATTGCTTTTACAATGTTCCATAAGAATAGATTGGAGGTACATCAAAATAGAATTGGCGCGAAAAGGAAATTTGCGAATAAAGATAGCGGGAGAGGTTCGTACATTATTATTAACTATGTTGTCTTAATGACTTATTATTATTGATTATTTATAATGCTTCGGTATTAATAATGAAACTTTAGAAGTATGTCACAGTAAGTGTATTATGGTAAAAGACAAATAATATATACAGATTGAGTTACAATATTTATGTACTTTTTTTATGTTTTACGTTTTATAATCTATATAAAAGGAATATTTGTAGTCTGTGCCCTTTATTTTGTGAACTATAATATACAATAACTAATATTATGTTTCATGTCCTCTTAACGGTTATGAGGTTAATAAGGTAATAGTGCTCCATAAAACTGATACAGGAATCCAGACCAAACAGGAAAAACAAGAGTTCTAACACTCTAGACTACTATTTATTAGAACTACTTTATTCCTTAACCATACTCGTAACTGTGAATAAAAAAAATACTTTTTAATATATGCATAATGACATTATATTTTGTTTAATACGATTCAGTCTTTTAAAACGTATTTCCTTGTATTTGGTTAGTTGTAAATTTAAAACATATATTGCATACACCATTTTCTTAACCACTAGGTAAATAGTATCATATAATTTGGTATTTTAGTGGTTGCATTGAGTATTTACACTTAAGGGAGCCTACGGGAGCCTATCAGAATTGCGTTCTGGTAATAAAACCAGAATGCCGTTACATCCTAAGATAGTATTGTAACAAATCAAAATGGATAAATGCCACAAAGAAAATCACTCCTCCGTCCCACTAACATTGTTTGCAATATAATCAAAGCGTTTAAAAATATATAATGTTGACGGAACATCACTTTTGTTTTTCGATCATTGATAATGTTATCGCTCGGCCCATTTAAAAACTTGAGATAAGGAATTATTTGTTGTGGTTTAAATTTACATACAATTACATTGGATTTAGTGCGGTAGCTCTTTTATTAATAATATCTATCTAAATAATCACCAGAAATGGGAACTACTGGCTGTTGTCAGTAATTCCCCCCCCCCCTCCAATCCCCCCTTCCAACATACATGTTTGTCTGCATGTTATAATTTTTGGGGTGTACACGTAACAATGAGAGAAATCTCCGAAGTGAGAAGCATCTTCACCTTAATACCTATAAGCAGAACACTAAATTAAAATCCAGCTAGGTCTATTGGTCTTCACAAAATGAGTTGCTATGTGTGTTTGTAAAAAAAGAAGAAAATTATGAACAATATAAGGTTTCCTAAATCTTTTTTTACATTTAAATATATCGATGCGTATAATTTTATTTTTTGATTGAGTATACTTGTAATTTCTTATTAAAAAAGCTAATTTTCAAATATAACTTTGAACGTAACAACTTTTTACGTAACAGTCACAGATAAACATTTAAATAACAACTAGACAGTTCAGTATAAAAAATTTGTAATATATGATTGAGAATTCTTAAAAAGCTGATATTTAGTTTAGTAAATTAATAAAATATAATATTATATTTAGAGTAAATATAACGCACTTAACCGTACAATATCAAATAATAACTCATTGTAACAATATTACCTGTTATTATAAAGCAATTTAAAAGTAATTTAATTTCAAAGCATTACTATTTAATTTTACTTTATTTACAAACATTCATATCTCGTACCTTTAAAAGGACGCCTTTAGAGTTATTTCTATAAGATGGTAAAAATTAGTTCTTTTAACTGTACAATATCTTTAGTTTCGTTCTGGTAAATTTTCTTTAATTTTAACTGAATTTCCTAAGTCTAATGGTTGTTATCCAAAAAGCATAACTTCGAATTAGATTCAATACAATGTCGTTTTATGATCTTGTACTTAAATTTCTTCCCCGTGATAAGGTTAGGTGTAGAAGAAAACACCTAATCATGGGTGTATACAAACTTAATACTATGACCCTGAGAGGAGTTATGAAGGCAGTCATTATTAATGTTCATTTAAAAATAAAATTCCTATTTAATGTTATATTATGTTATATCTATTATCAACATTACAACTATGTTACGTTAAGCTTCTTTGTATCTGCTACCAGGTCTTAAAATGTATAAATCTTTCACCAATCAGATAAGATAAAAGTTAAGATTATATATTTTTATGATAACTTGTGCAAAAATGTCTTGATAAGTCATGTGGTGTACTTCTCAGTACTCCTCGGTCTTACAGCGAGGAGTACCACCCTCCCTGCAAATCAGCATGAAAATATTATGGCAACCTTATTGTGATGAATGAGAAAGCCAGTGTGGCATTGACATGATTATTATTATTAGTATTAAAGTAATTAATTTTTATTACAGAATTATATTTCAGTTTATTTCTTTGTACATATCACATAGTTTTTAGTTAAATTGAAATTTTATTGTTATCCATATTTTATTACTTTACTACTATAAGTAACGACCGACGGGCCGTCTGTTGTTATCGCTGGATGCGGGCGTGTGACATGTGTCGACCAGCTGGAGTACAACAGTCGACCGGCTGGCCGTCTATTGTGTCGCCGGTCTCTCCATCAGCTACGGTTCTTTCGCGAGTTCCTAAAGTTCATCATTCACGATCGAAGCTCCCAACTCTCAACTCGTATTCACTGTATTCGCGCGTCTCCTTTTCTTCATTAATACACCACATTTGCTGCACTCAAATCCACAAACAACCAACAAGAGGAAAAGAAGTGCATTTTCGTGTTGCAAGAATTTAACTGAGATGAAAATACATTCTGTTTTATAAACGAAATGTTAATTATCACTATAATATTGAATAATTCAATAGTTTGCACATTAATCACAATAAATGAATTAGTATGCGCACTGCACACAACAACCGTTATGTACCTGCAATGCATATGTAATTGAGAATAATAATGCTATACGATTATAAATATATACTATACTAGCTTATAACCCCGGTTTTAATCCTATATTGAAGTAGAATTAAATAATATTTAGTCTAAACAGTCCCGATTAAAATTGGGTTAAGTAGTTATTTTATGTGATGAGCGAACATAAAACAGACATACAGATATTAGTAAAAATCGTAATTTATAAGGCTAAAAGTTTAGTTATTTATTTCTTTACCTTTGTTTGTTTACAACTTTATAACTATTGCTTATAGTACATTGTAAGTATCAGGATAATAAAGAATAATAATAAATGACATATATATGTACATATTTTATAATAACTTGACTAGTATATTTCGCGTTGTTCCTTAAAAACAATAATATACATATTAATATGTTCTTTTATCTATTAAAAATGCTATAAACAATAGCCACTTAAGTCACTGACCCTTTGGCTTCAAACTACATTTTGTATTACGTTTATTTATCACTATATAATTTGTAACCGTCTAAAATCTTTATTGAAGAAGAATCCAGGTTTTGCGATTATATATTTATGTGACTTTCAGCTTATATAATTGTTGGCATCATAAGAAAATTTTACAACGAAATAGTTATATTTACTTTATTTGATAACGCATTCATTAGATTAGATGTTTTGGTATATAATATTTTTAACCTTAAAAGGTCTTAAGATGTTTAGTGCATACGACCTACTAATTATTAACTTATCTATTCACTATTGTTTATACATACGTCTATATTATATAATATACTTTTATGAAAATATTTCTTTACAGTAAAGGAATATCCCGATGATGAAGACGATCAAGACTGCCTGATACCTGCCATTTCTGAAGACACTCCCCACATTCCATACAAACCACTAAAACGATCACCAGAGGAAGTTCTTAAACGATCGAGCGATTTTTACGAGCTGATGAGTCAACGGCGAACGGTCAGGAGTTTCAGTAGCGAACCTATACCTCAGGAAGTTCTGGACAATATTGTTAAGACTGCAGGTAATTTCAAAGTTCATAAAATTGTTTATGGTATTATGTTAGTGTTTTGTAACTTTGTTGCTTTCAGTCTCGGTTTCGTTCCGTTCAAATTATCAGTTGATTTTAACAAAACTTTTACGATCGATCTTGTATGAACACAAATTTATCTTCAATAGTGTCTTCACAAAAGGAATGGGTGTGTCTTTGTATTTTAATTATATTTAAAAAAGTAAGTTTATATATACATTGGTATAGAAATACTACTGGAACGGGATTACAAAGGATGAAAGATGTATTATTATATATATTATAAATAACTAAGTATCCAAGAATAATAGCTTTATTTCTATAAACAATAATAGTATAAATTCAATAAGATTCCTGTCTTTTAGCCGTAAAATAACGACATAGTTCATGATCCCTTGCATCAGACCAACCTCCATTACCCTCTCCAATTTCATCTATACTTTCGCTTTTAATTATGTGCATTTTATATGGATAAAGTCCTGTTTTAATTTGACTTACAAATGTATTTACTTGCTCGATCTTTTCTAGAACATCGCAAACTTTGTTTTTACATTTATTAAATCGGAAAACTCTTGAACCCTCAATTGTTAGAACGTAAAAATTTCCTAACAATGTTTTACTTGCAAGAAATGCTAAGGATTTGTCCCACCGGTTATCATTATAGCGACAATAATCATCAGACAAGTTCTTTAGTGTATTCCATGTATGTCTGTTAAACGCAATGCCAAGATTGTCACTAGTATTCCACGGTTTTAAAAGAATTGATGTGTTCTTTGCCAGATAGCTAGATATGTTTGGTTCATCTGATCCTAAACTAATTATATCGCAATGTGGATACGACGCGTTTAAAAGGCCCTCAAGAACTTTGAAAATATAAATAAAATCTTCTGTAACGTATTGGTTTTCTTCAAGAAAGAGCACGGAACCGTTGTAGGTCTTGATAGCAGAAACTCTATCAAAAACCTGAGCTGCCTTCCACCACCAGTGATGTTTATCTTGGCTAAGAAGAGCTCGCCTGGTTGACTTCCGACATGCCATAACCTCGTTGCAAGTTTTTTTATCATTACCAGGAAACACGGTAGGATGCAATTGTACACTGTACGGATAAAAAATTTGCATAACCTTAGCAAAGGCGATACTCGAAATCACTCTATTTATATTCTCGTTATAATAACTATGAGAGAATATGATTAAAGCCTTCGAGATACCTCTCGATTGCTCCAAGGAGTATATCAGGTGCTTGAGATAGTCTATTTTATCGTGCACTTGTATAACTATAACCAGGTTGACTGTCATCTCATCGATGTCTCCATTTTGGATACTTTGTTTTTTGTTCGCATCTCGTACCAGTTGTTTGAATTTTAATATATTTTTAACATCTCGATTCCGAACGTTGGTCGGAAAATCAGTAAACAATTCTTCATTACTGTTGTATAATAGAACAGTTGGTCTGCTGCCGAGTGAAGACATGACTTCTAAGTATATATATATCAACATAGCACACGCCACAACCGGATACAGAAACGATTTCCTAAACTTCACATTTCTGGAGAGCATTTTCATTTTTAATAACAATAAATCTCACTGAAATATTTTACCATGTATTTTTTTCGTTGATACATCAAATAATTGCCAAAATATCTCGCTATATATTAGACTTAATACTCATTGGTGTTGTCAAAATATTTTCATTTTGTCAAGCCTTTTTTGATATTATTTTATTGACTACAAATATTCACACACGTAATATTCATATACGTAGTGAGAAACTGAATGCCTTGATAACAAAAACGCTGTTGCACAATAAACACCAAATGTACATGAATATTATTTTTGTCTTGGTATAGTTTGTTTTATCTATATTTTATAGGCACTGCTCCCTCGGGTGCTCACACTGAACCGTGGACTTACGTAGTAGTCCAGGACCCAAATGTGAAAGCGGCCATCCGTGGTATAGTGGAAGAAGAGGAAGAAGAGAACTATAGCAGAAGAATGTCCAGGCAGTGGGTGACTGACCTGAAACCCTTCGCTACAAACCATAAAAAGCCATACATTTCTGAAGCTCCAGCGCTCATTCTGGTCTTCCGGCAGACGTACTCTTGGAGATCGGACGGAAAGAAGAGAATGCACTATTATAATGAGATTAGTGTCGCAGTAGCGGCCGGCTTCCTTTTGGCGGCTATTCAGGTGACATACATATTTATTAACAATACACATACAATAACCGTCTTGAGATTAAACTATATATTATTAAACCTAATAATATATGGTATTCTATTATCATCGGTTTATTTAACCTCATTTGATAACTTTTCTCCCAGTACTGCGGCCTCGTTGCGTTGACCTCTACCCCCTTGAACTGTAACGCTCGTCTCAGAGATCTGTTATCTAGACCTTCCAATGAGAGACTAGAACTACTCCTACCAGTGGGGAGACCTCACAAGGACGTCACCGTTCCAGATATACGGAGGAAGAATCTAGATGAAATTATGATTAATGTGTGACTTACTATGTACATATTTGTATATTGCTCAGCGTTGAAAATAAGTTAGTGATAAATAATTTATAAACGGGTTTGTGTTTTATTTTGGATTAAGAGGAAATCGTTCTTTAAAGAAGAAATAGTTCGTTCTAAAACTAATATATTTTTTTATCTCATTCTAATAATTCCGTGTTTATGTCAGGTACGGTAAAAATCGTGGTGCAAAAATCATAAAACACGCATAGTATGCTGTTTGTATACAAAACAAAACAATATTAAATCACAAAATTTAATATCAAAACAAAAAAGTTTTCAAAATAATAAAAACAAAATAAAAAACATTGAGCATCAGAATGCTTAGCGACAGCGGCGGCGGCGACGTCTGCGGCGGCGGCAGCTGCGGCGACGGCGACGGCGACTGCAGCTGCGGCGGCGACGGCGACAGCTGCGGCGGCGGCGACTACGACGCTAAAATATTATACAAAATGTTATATAAACAAAAATAAATACATATTCTATTTATCATAAAAAATATATACTAAGAATAAACAGAGCATTACAAATTTATGGATATCAAAGATCACGCTAAAAAATTTATACTTCTTAAGTAACCAACGTTCAAAAGGCCGTATAGGTATTAATATTTAATGATGTTTATAAAAGACAACTTCAATATACGATTATATAAGATTATCACTTGAGAACGGCTCCACCCATTTTACTGTTAGAAATATCTTAGATACATTAAAAAGGTAGTAATTTTTGTGATATTTCATTCTTAAATAAATCTTTAACAAATATTACCTCCTAAATACTAGCCTAAACTTTAATCATGAATACTTTGAACCACTTTAATAGCTGCTCGAGTTGACATAATAAAGTAAAGGTTACGTAGTAGATATACTTATAGACATACAAGTAATGTTTATAGAGCAGTACTCACACGACAACATCGCCGACGACGTCTTCTACACGCGTCCACCGGTTCTTCCGATCTCGAGTTGGACAACGAACGCGGACGATGAGAACACTTTTCCCCACCTCGCCTACTTAAATAATAAATGACCAGGTAAAATAATCACACCTTAATATACATCTAAATGTAATTATAAATAAATACCTTTTACTCAACCGATCGTCTTCAGCTCCTCTGTTGTCACTGAAATAATAAATTATAAATATTTTTAACTAGATTAATATCAGACTAAAATAACAATATGTTTTAGCAAAAATTCGTGTTGTTTTTATTACATACTTATTCTCAGCTGACTTTTCCCGTAACTGTTCGTTGTCAGCTTTTTTCTTTCCCGTCGCATTTTTATCACACGTGTGGAGATACTCGGTGTGTCGACGCGCTGCCGCCGCTCGGCGACGCCTGACGGTTTTTTATTAACAATATTGTAATATTACATTTCTGTTCAGTTGCTATTAAATTTAGAGCAACTATTATTTAGTCCTATTTTTAATGATAGAATAAAAAAGTGAAACTGCCGACAATATTCTTACTAGGAAACCAAATTACTTTTGTTGAAAGTCAACATAAGTCTTCAGTCGTGCGGTGTAACGCGGTGCGTCGGTCTCGCTACGTTTACGCATGAACACCACCAAGTCATCGTTCAGTTTCTTTTCCTCGTCGGCCTCCATACCGCCGCTGCATTCACCCACCATTACCTTTATTATTATTTTATTAATGTACTCATTATTATTAATTGAAATGAAAATTAGGATTTAATTTCAATGAAGTAAAATATAATCAAGATCGAATCGATCTGATCGATCCAGCTTGTGTGTGTAGCAAATAACTAGCTAACAGAGCTGAGCCTATTGCCATCCCTCTCTTTTCGTACCATGAACGAAATAAATAATGTCTCTAATTCAAGCCTTATAACATTAACTTTGTATTAGAGAACCATCTGTCGATGTACTTTTATTTTAGCTTTAGAAATGGCTACTACGGCGTTGTTCTGATGGATACAAAAACCAACACGTACTCGTATATCGAAAAATCTATATTACTCTATTACCTTGAGAGTACTAAAATTAATGATTTATATGAACAGAACCAATAGTGCATCATTAAATTTATGATTTATGATTTTTGTATTAAAAATGTAAAGAGGCAAACCTATAACTAATGCTATCTAATACTATTTACCACTTAGCAGACGGCCGCCAATACATTATTGGTAACCACTTAAATGGAAATTTTGAAAAATATGCACAAAATTATCACAACCAACAACTTGACATTACAAAAATTTCTTTATTTTAATATTATTTTTCCTTCTTTTTACTAATAAGAAATTGAAGTGGCCAGTGTCATAAAACGTATTGTACATTTATAATAAAAGAAATTAATTTATTTGTATATCTTTTAGAACCCTTAACATTGTTTTCAAATGTTGTCCGATTGTTTGTTAACGCTTCACAAGAAAATACTAAACTATATAAGCGGACAAAATACTTTTTATTACGTAAATTCCTAATTAAATATAATATACAAAATAATACTCAAACAAAATTACAACCCGTAATAATTTCTCATTGTTCAGTACCTAAAGTGTATATTAATAAATTATATCATTATCAAGTATCTTACCGGACAGCAACTCAAGCTGTTAATTTATTACAATAAAAATGTAGGTTAATAAGATTTCAGTTTTCAGCATTAAGAAAGTAGGTATTAATAATACTCATCGAGTTATACTTAAAAACACTTTATATAAATACGGCTTGTTATTCCCTAACGCGACTGAGAAAGTTTTAGTTTAAAAATATGCATCGTTTAGATTCGTGAAAGTCCGGGGCAGTACGGCCGCCCGCCTTGTGAGCTGCGCCCGCGCATAGTCGGGAAACGTGTTAAGAAACACCATTAACACCGTCATTTCATTTAAATTTATATACCAGTACACTAAACCCGTAAGACATTGTAATATAGAGCTGAAGTGAAAACTTTAAAGTCAATAGTGTAGTGATATCCGTATCTACAGTGGACGCTCAGTTATTTGTGTAATGCTGAAGCTAAAATACAGGCGTGCCTAGAAATAAATTGATATCTAGCGATATTAAATGATTTTCATGAGCTAGTTTTTAGTTAATAGTGTTGTACGTTATAAGTAGCTAGTGTTATTTATATTTTAAGTGAAACGAAACATGAAAGAATATATTGTATCGTTCAACTTTAGTTCATAAAGAATTACAGATGCATTCCAATAGCATTCTTCACATCTGCCCTACATTGAGTTGTACGCGTGCGCTTATTTTCAATCAAAAATAGCTCACGCACAAGTCGACATCCGCAATTTTTCAAGATGACATCATCAAAAGAAAGTGGGGACGTCACAAGTCATTTAGAGGAAGAGAAACCGGTGAGGCCCTGTCGAAAAGAACAAAAAGAGTTATCAGAACTGCCGCCGAGTGGAACATCTTTACATAAACGACGCAGAGGGGAGCCACCGGCTACGTTGTCGGTGAAAAATCCGCAGACACCATCAGACGCAGAGGGTTCTTCACCATGTACGGCAGGGCCGACTCCAGAAGATACCTGGACCATGCCAGATGGAGACACCACAGATCCCGAAGCCTTATGCGAAAATATGCTTCAAAGGCTCAAAAATCGAGATGACCCTTTGTCTAAACGAGGAAAAGACTTAGCATCCAGAACAAAAGATACATTAGAAAGTTTAGATCAGTTAGAAAAACTTCTAGAACTTCTGGACCAGTTCGTTACTCTGAAGGAGCATAATGCTCGTCTTTTAAAACGGCTGAGAGATGTAAATCATTTAAAACGTCTCGACAGTGCTCACAAAAGAATTGATCAGGAGAATGAAAAAATGAAAGATGAGGCTAAGGAATTGGAGCTTATAAACGAGGCACTAGATGCGGAGTTGGAATATGAGTATGGGCAAGCGATATTTGACTCCATGATCTCTGGTGGCAGAAGTATGAAAAGAACTGGTTCAAGATGGAAGGGCCACTCTAAGTTTGGTAGTTCGTTGTTAAGAAAACAAAGGTCAACATCTGCCGGGGGGGAGGAAAGTGATGTGTGTCCTGGCACTCCCTTGAGAAGAAGGTCTGACGGGATTTTTTGCAAAGAAGTGGAGAAGTCAAAAGTTTCAAATTGGACTAGGGTTAAAGCAGCTTTTAGGTAAGTTATTTAGTTTTATTTTGATAATTATAAAAGTAATTTCAAATATGTATAATTAAAATTCAACAACTATTTGCGTGTTATATCTTAAATCTAGTTCAACACTGTTCTACATGTCATGACATTTCCCGAAAATAGTTAAAGTAACAATATTATGCATCATAACTGCAAATATCAATGAAATGTAATAACGGAAATAGCTGTTGGTGGTTCATTTATTTATGATGCACTTTAAATTTCATTTAAAATTCCTGCTACTGATATTTATCTATTTTATGAAATGTTAAAAATTACAAAGATTTGTTATACATAAAACAAGATAATGTTGTTTTTGATACATCGATTTTTCAAATATTATTTTCTTTTGACATAAAAAAAATATATACAAAAAAAATCCGTGCCCGCAAGGGGACACGCGTGGGTAGACCTCGTGTGTAACTCATTTAAAATATAACTCACTACCTAAGAATAATACATGATGCCGTTGTTTACATCAAAAATTATCAAGAAAAACCGGTTTTAATTTTTTTTCTCGGAAAAGGTATCCTTTTTGGAAATACTTTTGATACTTAAATTTAGAGTAAAAAATAACCTTTCTATTAAAAATATTTGCGAGGAGGGAATGTTTACCAGAAACAAGTTGCCGTGGTTTTACCTACCTAAAATTTACAAGCTAAAAGTGGTTTTTATTTTTTTTCTCGGAAACAGTACCTTTTACGGAAAAACTTTTGGTACCTAAATTTAGAGTAAAAAATAACCTTTCTATTAAAAATACTTGTGATGCAAGAATGTTTACCAGAAAAAAGTTATGATTTTTTTTCCAAAAATTTTCGGTTTTTTTACCCCCACCCCTAAGTTATTGAAGTTAGGTTTTCGGTTTATCTACATTAGTTATAGGTATTTATTAAAGACATCATATAATATGAACGCGATTGATCTCCTTTGTATAGGGACAAAGTTATGGTCGAAAAACTGAAATCAGAAAAAGTGAGGCCCTAGCGCCCCCTGTGACCGGATTTCTCTGGTTAACGAACTTGACCTTCATTTTTGGATGGTTGATTTTTGTGCAAAGTTTGAAAGCGATCCGAGCGAAACTGCGACCGCTATCGTGCTGACAAAAGTCGAATCTGGACGCACGCACGCATATATATATATATATATATATATATAAACTTTTTGACCAATGGTCATTTCGGACTCAGGGGGTCATAAGAAGACCTCCTGTGAAGAAATTTTTCCAAAATTCGAAAGTAGGGGACAAATGAATGGGTAGACCGAATTCTTCGAGGTCTACCCAATATAACCATAATTGTGTCAAGCGCTCATACTTAATATGTCTAGGATGCGGAAAAAGTATTGTTATACATATATATATACATATAATATGTAACAATACTTTTATGTATACCATATATATTCAAATTCAATGATTGTTCCTGTATGCGAGAGGACAATAGCAACCTTATCCTTTTCTCCGTCCATCCCTGGATCGGCAGCTAGGTGCCATCTGCCATAAAGAATATACTGATCAAACACACACTCACACATAATATCAAATAAAAATTATTACTTTCTAAAGAATTATAAGAAAGTAAATGTATGGTTTATAGGTTAACATTTCTTAACCAAAAATAAAGAATGCAACATCAGATCAAGTATTTTCCGTCAATTGAATTAAGTTTCCTCATATATATATATATATATATATATATATATATATATATATATATATATATATATATATATAATGTACCCGTCTATAAATATCCTGCTGCGGGTTGAAGCCCCAATAATAAAAACTTTAGACCTGTTTCTCAAAAATAAAATTCCTTTATGTAAATAAAAAACATACTTAAAGATGGGAAAAAGCTCAATGGCCAGCCTCTACAATTGGTGGAGCAGCAGCAGTCGCCGCTGGTGCCATGGTGGGGGCAGTAGCCCTCGCTGGCTCCACCCCAGGAACACTTCCTAACCCCGAACCCAGGGACTCCGCGAGTTTGACCCCCGGCAGCGCAATATCTTTGACACCTAACTCCTCTTGTGAAGAACTTAGGATGGAATCAGGTAGGTTTTTTTATACGCATCTATTTAATGTGTTTTTTTTGAGAACTTTCAAGTATCTTTTCTTAATTTGGTTTACTGGACTATAAATGTAGATCAAACAATAACGGTTGTATAAAGTATATCCACTTGATGTTTCTATATCTGTATATACGGTATTAGATGGCAATAGAATCAGGAACAAGTGAAATCTTATCATAAACATCAAATTGAAATTAGTTATTCTCAAATATTAATCAGTTTTATTTTAAATAGCTAAGAATGTCTTATAAGTAGTTTAAAACACTTTTAAAATCATTTTATTTTAAAGATTTTTTTTTTTGTGATTCTTAAAAATGCATTAATTTTTTTCTGCAATCGCTTGCCAGATATCTTTACATTACATATTTAAACGTATCTAACGAAATTTTGATGATAAAAACAATAATTTTAAAATGCTTGGAAACATATAAATGTATACTGTAAATAACTAAAGTAACACTTTTATGATACGCTAATAAATAACTGAAACTTTTAAATTATATTTTCCAGATGTATTAAAATGTCTTCAACCGCTCACTTTGTTTTCTATGATATTAAAAACTGCTGTGAATTTTTTAATATATTTAACTTCATAGTTGCATCTCATTCAGGAGCTTGCAGACGCAGCGGCATGCGGAGTGATGATCAAGACAATATATATTTACAAGCACCAATGCAGGTGATATTGATAATGATTATAAAGTAATTATAATTGAAATAATGTTACAATTCATCCTCTTCACTAGGACGATAGTTCAACGTCCCCATCTCCAAACAAGCTTCATAAAAGTCCGTGGGTTAAGATGCGTCACATCATCCAAACACATCGGGAATCAGTGAAGAAGAAGACCAGGGTGCCGAAGGGTTCCCCTGACGTTGTACCTTCGAGGCGACGGTCCTTTAGTGACGGTGCAGACAGCGACGCACCACCAGCTTTGACACTCACGATTCCCTCTTCTGAGGAACTTGGTATGACCTGAGTATTATATATATTTGTTAGTCTACTCAGATCTTTTACATAACTAAATTTTTTTAACCTTCATATAAAGAATTCCTTAACTGCGATTGATACTCGTTTGTGTAAAGTATTCGAACTTAATTCATAAAAATCTATGCTAAGTAATGCACAGTAGTCGTAATATTGCTACTATTAAGGCAATTCTGGCTAAACCTAGTAATTATAATACCTATTAATACAAAACTGACCTGATGTATTTGTATTTATGATAACTAGAAAATTCTTTTGATCGACACTCTTTCATTACCTACCTTGAAGTTACACATAATTTAGCTTAAAATATTATAAGTTTAAAATTAGAAGCACTGAAGACAATTTCCGAAGACTTTAAAAACATATCTAATTAGACACAAATTACGGTCATACAATCTATTATTTATATAAACAACAAGCCTCGTAAGTGTTTTTTTAAATGTAACCCAATTCACAAAATATTCTGAAAACTATTTATAAAACACTGTTTCTATAATACTATAATGGTAATAATGTCTTGTCTAATAGTATTAGTGATATTATTAGTATTTTAATTTGGCCTACAAACATTCAAATTGCAAATTGTTTATCGGTCATCCACGCTGGCTCTTATTCAACTGCCGAAGTGGGGCAGCGTGGCCTCCAAAGTCGAAATAAATCTCATTAATACCTCTTTACAAATACTATAGAATATTAAGAGATTCCATTACAATGCCTATATTATCCTGTGTAAAATAAATCTCACAAAATCTACAAAATGTTTTTTGAAATATATCCTTTAAAGTTTTTTTAATTCAACTACCCTCTTTTGTAATCGCAACATTTTGATTGATATTATTTACTTCGACTATGTCGATCTAGAATCCGAAGGCTCCCACCCAGTTCTTCGCAAGCAACGTTCTCTGGAGCTCGGAGCTCGTCCTCCACAGCACAGAACTCCTCGGGACTCTAAGTGGACGAGAGTCAAGCGCGCGTTCCTCACCTCAGCCTCAGCTTCTGTACCGTCCAGCCCCAATAGACATTCTGCCTTTTTCACTGATGGAGGTGAGTAGAATAATTTCGATAATAGATTAAAAAATCTACTGCATGAGAGAGTAATGACTGCCTCTAAATTTATATGTCCATAACATTCCGTTTTTGATCGTTTCGATTCGTATATATAAATACACGAAAAACGCCAATCAACTACAATGCAAAAAGGATGCAAATAAGTTAATATAATTTGAGATTCTTATCTGCAATTAAAACAAAAATTCTCATTATTTGGAATAACTCATAGCAACTTTATTGAGTTCATATTTAAATCAAAATGGGTTTCCTCAAGCGCGAGTATTATTATCACTTACAAAATACACATCGTTGGAATTCGCGAAACAACACAGCAGTTATAAAATGGAACATAAATAACCATTTTTATTTTGATATAACGAAACATTATTTGATATCCAAACCCGATGCCAAGGCTCCAAATGACGCGCTTTTCAATCGTTTAGGGATACTAGAAGCCACTTAAACTGCATGAGTAACGATGCGAAAATAAACACACTAACAAACCAATCATATTATGATAATACTAACGAATGGTGATGATTGGCTCGGATTTGGTGATAAATTACGACGCAAGGCAAATCCAAAGATAATTTACCATTGACAATTGGTAATGACCAAATCGAAATTAAAAATATATATTAAATGGTTCCAATAAATATATTAAATGCAAAAACATATAAAATTACAAACATATTTCCTTCGCGAGTGCATTTATGTAAATGTAAATAAAATACTTGGCATCGAGTGCCTCATTTTAGTGATTATTCGACGAATCAATATTGTTTACGTTTAATCCGTCATAAAATATCTTTGAACACTCACACAACAATGAGAATAAATACTATATATAAAATGTTTACAGAACTGAGAATATCTTATTTGAAAATTAATTTACTTTATTATGTTTTCTAGGGTAGGAAGTTATTGAAGGAACAAGCAAAAATTTATACACATATAAAAACAACAATTACGTTCCATAAAACATTCGATAATTCCAATATCCGGTCATTAATCAACAATATCCTTGTAATGTTTAATTCTTAATACATTGTTTATTTTGTTTGTACCAAAGCTCTTTTTGATTAACTGTTTCTAGTAAAGTCACGTCGCTTCTCTGTTTAAGATGTCATTTCCTGTTATGAACGCGGTATCCGCTTTTTGGTTTAATTTTAATGTTTAACACAAATATTATGTATTCCTTAAATTATATTCAGATTTAGAGGATTTTCTTTTTCAAGATATTGCTTATTATTGTGTTTATTTTTTTATCTTTTAAGTTACATTTCATTAGATTGATTCGTTTTGTCTTAGAGACATTAATATTTATAAATTTGCTATCATATTATTTTGTTTTGTTTGTACAGAAATATTAATCCCTAGTATACATGCATTGAGTCTATACTATTAATATATTAATTTTAGAGCCTCTCGTATGAACAGTTTTTATAATTTGAATTCAATTATTTTCTTTCCTTTGGTTTTGTTACTGTTATATAAGTACCGTTTTAAATCTGACAGCTAACTCAACTTTTCCTAAACAGTATAAACTTATCTAATGACAAAGAGTTTTAAGAGTGTTTAAAAGTTTCTTGAGAGAGAACTTCATACCAGTAAACACAAAAATATTTATTCTTACACCGAAATAAATTGAATGTTCTTTGTAAATGTTTTTATCATAACAATATCTCGCCATAATATTTCAAATAATCAGTTTGGAAGATTTCCAAATAGGCTAATTAGGTCTATTACGTGCAAAGGTGGCAAATTTTCTGGAGCGACAGATTTTGAAGAGTAATACTGAAATTAAAACAGTGTGTTCAGTAATTCTGAGCCACAGGCGGCAGACATCCAAATCCATTTAATTCAGATTTCATTTCTAGCGAAGGTGAATGTCCTGTCTGTCGTATATAACTCATTTCTGGTTGTTGGCTGCTCGCCAGCTCGATGCTGAGGCAGACCTGGTTGCTTTTTAGGTTTTTAGGTTCAACGCCATTTTGTGAATTTGTTCCGTTTATGAAGAATTGGGTAAAGGACAATTATAAGGTGAAGATGTAGGTTGTACTGAATTCTTCTTTTTCCTTTTTAAGCAATTGAAAATACTAAAATTACTATTATATCTATATAGATACATTTACTATTATATCTATCTATATATATCACAAATACACTTTGTTAATAAGTATAACAAAAAATTTGTTACCGTTTTTGCAGTCAATAGATAGGTGGATACTAAAATACCTACTATTAAAAAACTGTTTTGTACACTTACTTATACCACATACCCTATTTCAGTTTATTAATAAAAATATATTTTTCTTTTATCATTAAAAAACGTGATTAATATTTAATTATAGCCATTTATTAAATCAATAGCCACTTTAAAAAAATCAAAGTGTTATATCAAAGCATGGAAACCCATACTCTTGGTGGAACACATTTATGATTGGACAGACAAACAGAAATTATAATATAAACACAACTGATGTTATCATCTATCGTAAACATTAATGTTTTGCAACTGACCTCTTTTACACATAAATCTGTTAATATAAGATTAAATCGAGCTCAACTCATATACACCATTATTGACCGCAAGGTTGGGTATTAAAATTTAATCCAAATAATTTAAAATTACAAAATTAAAACCTTACAAAATCACATGTGATATATTTTAAATTATAGTCTCAAAGGTTAGACAACATTTGAAATAGAATTAGAACTTTGATGCAAATTTAGCAAGTTATCTTTTAAATCTTCTTTTATAGTATTGTTGTTATCTTCTAACATTTTCTTTAAAAGATCTTGCATCTCACTAACATTTGTTTTATTATCGCTATCGATTTTGTTTTTATGATTTGGTATATCCAGTATCGTTGCGTTGTTTCCAGCTATAAAGTTATCAACTTCATCAACAGTATCGCCAAAGGCACATTTTCTAACCTCTTTGACCACCTCAATAGCTTCATCCTCTATTGTCTTTATAACTTCGATAAGACAAGCCTCGTGCATCGCCCCGTGTGCCATAAGTTTAGTTAAATCAACAATTCCATCAATCAGTTTGCCAGTTATTTCCATCATAGTTGATTTGATAAGAGGAGACTGTTGAAACAAAATAAATGAAAATCAATCATTGGGAGATAATTATAATATTTAAAAAGTACAGTTAACGAAAATAAAAAGATATAAAAGCAATTAACGGTTGCCGATATTGATTTCCGGCATAATAATATAATCTATTAATGATGATATCAATAAGCTTTCCAAGAATGGCGAAGGTTGAATTTTATGAGGATTCGTGGAAAGGTGGCTCGTGTAAATAGTAAACAGTTTATAAAAGTAAAACTGTTAAAGACAACAACGGGCCCAATCTAATCGTATACGTAAATAAAAAAGTAATGCAGGTCATACAATAGCTATCCCTTCCAAATATGGAATGCGTGGGGCCCCTTCACTACTCACTACACTTCTTTACGGATAAGATATCAAATTACCTCAATCGAAAATCGAACCATAAT
This sequence comes from Melinaea menophilus ssp. n. AW-2005, assembly GCA_918358695.1. NCBI lineage: Eukaryota > Metazoa > Arthropoda > Insecta > Lepidoptera > Nymphalidae > Melinaea > Melinaea menophilus. The sequence continues at coordinate 37,015,114 of OU911038.1, read as the reverse complement.
CAGTTTATTTAAAGGCAAGCGTAAGTATCGTTGGGCCAGACGATGATCGCAATATTATCAAGACCTACCTCCTACTTGCGAGGTACCGGCACTTTGTATAAATAGCAAAAATGTGTTCTGTATCTGTTTAATATCAGTTTATTGTATATATTAATATTCTATTGATACAAAATTTCAAATTTATAGGAGATGAGTAATTTTTCTTGTGGAAGTTTTCAAACAATTGCATTTTATTTCTCACTTTTTATAACATGGTCTGGTTAACGTCGATGTAAAAAAATGTTTTCTTTGACGTATTTAAACTTTTCCTAAAATATGATAAACATAAAATACTTCGATCTTACCTAACTATACAAAACGAATTTTAGTTAGATAAACATTAAAAAGACTAAGAAAAGATCTCGTACACTTCAGGAAATTAATGTCAATTAAGAGATGATTTTAGGTTTATAACAATCTTATTTAAACCGAGAAAGAAATAACTCAGATCACCTACTTCAAAACAGATGTGTGGTCTCAGACGAATACTTTTAACGTCATATAAAACACAATTAAACCGAAACTCACCTTCGATATGACGCATTTGACGACCTTCTTCAAAGAGTCGTGATCGTGGCCGCAGACTTTTAGAAGCCCATAAATCTCTTTCTTTTGTTCGTATAACTGAAAATTTACTTTTTATTGGATTCTTCGTATAATACAGATATATAACATGTTATTATTAATTCAACTATAATTTACACGCTTACGTGGGTAATCTGACGATTTAAGTAGTCCTAATGAAATATCTTTATGAAACAGAAAAAACTAGATTCTTGTGGATACATTTTCATTCTTATAATAAGGGAAACGATTTAACAGTTTAATTAATCACACTTTGTATACTGTATGTATAGTATGGTTTGGTATACTGTTACCGGTTTCACTCCTTCTCTGATCATGTTCTTCAAGGAGACGACATGTCGCACAGCCTTCCCAGGATCCTGGCCGATCAGCGCGTATCCACACACAACCATCTGATGAAGAGCCTTCTCAGCCAGAACTGATGTCTCATTTTGCTTCTTTGTTAAACAAGACTCCACCTATAACGACGTCTCTCGTCTTATGCTTTGATTGGTTAAATTCCTTTGTTATTTCCATGTTATTTTTTATTTGTACCTCTTTATCGCCATTACTCTTCATCATATCCAATGCATCTTGTATATGAGCGAGTTTATCCTGGATGTGCTGGGTGCCATTTTGTAGCAATAACTTTATCTTCATTAGCACCATATCTACTGACCTATTACAAAATATATAATTAACTATTATCAATATTTTATATTATATTCACAGTTATTTTTTACCAGCATGACCAAGTCCAGATGAACCTCTATAAATATCACCAAGAAAGCAAAATAAAATGGTTACCTTTCAAGATCAACTTGAAATTTCCTCTCTAGACTCTGTAACAAATCTTCTCCCAGTTTATGAGTTATTTCGTCTTCTATGATTTTGTCCACTGTTTCCTCTCCCGCTTTGAGACCATACGATGTCCGAGCACCAAAAACTAACTTCAATGTTGCAAAACAATTTAAACTGATTTTCTTATTCTTAGTAAGAAATCTAATTTAATGTTCAAACTAAAAATAAGTATCACATCAACTCGTGTCAACGGCGAGTGTCGGCCATATCAATTTATAATTACAAAAAAAAAAACTAAAAATAAATGTCAAGAATAATGTCCAACATTAATAACATTTAATTATATTTGTAAAATGTAATACATCATGTTAGCTTCTTCAACGGACACTCAAGCAACAGTCATAATTAATAACGTGTTGGTTTCATCGGTATAATAAAAAATATATAACATATAATAATGTACTCGCCATTATAGAAATGTAAAACGAATTCTTGTAGAGGCTCATAGCGTCGCTAATTTCTCAATATCGGTTAAAAATAGTTCGACAGAAATAAACGCGTTACGATATCAAATTATATAGAATTGTAACGATATTAAAATCGTAAACTTTATAGCCATAGAAGTTTACATGATTTCTGAGCGGAAATACTATTCTTTTTGCGTCGTTTGGGATTGGCTGATATTCGTTTTGAAATACCCGGTAAATACATGTATGGAAATGATACTAGAATAAATGATAGTATTGTTTAAAATTAATATTTGAAAGTTTTTCAACAGCATATGTTTTAACGCTCCTCGTACAAGATTTTTATTTTCTACATTACGACGATTTAGGCTCTCTCCAGTTTCTTTTTACTACACTTTCTTGTGCACCGGCAGGCAGGACGTCTGTGGTCCAGTGAATCCTGGACCAAAATATATAATCAAAAACTATAAACCTTTAGGATCTTCTCGTTGCTTATGTTACAATCCTTACCGAGCTATCAGAGCAGCAAACAGATCGACATAAATCATCTCTGTCAATCTTCTCTAAAATCGAATAAAACTGTATAGAAAAAAAGACTTTAAATTACTTTTACAATATATCTAATTATAATTATTATTATAATTTATGACCTTAAGTTTGGCCTCATAAAGTAAGTCCATCGTAACACAAAACATCACCTCCACCATCTCCCTCGTTTTATTTGCAACTCTGAAATAACAAAACTTAACTGACAACGCGCGACTTAAACAATAAATTTAGAGTTAGAAAAAGAAAGATATGTCTCCAGCATCCTGTAAGGGCATGAAGGAGTGATTTTATTTATTATTTTCATTATGTAATATAAACTAGAAAATTATATAAATTATATACTCTATAATATAATTTTTAAGAAATCTTCCTAGTTTGTATTTTTTAAATGATACTCACTTTACTGTTAGTAAGTACATATCACATAGACAACACATCGCAACTTGTCTGTTTTGAGATGCACCGACATTACTGCAGTAATTACTGGGGTCACCCATGGGCAAATACTAAAATGTGCTGGATATTAGTATTCATTAGTATTATTAAGGCATAAAATTAATTAAATTTCATATTACCAGTACAAATACGGCTACGAGGGCAAATAATGTTGCTTTCACGATACATAATATTGGACAAAAAGTTTCTGGAAGGAGATAAAGAAAATTTTTAATATATTAAATAATTGAAGACACGCATGATTCATTTTTTATTGTACAGATAGACAAATAGAGGGGGCTATGTGAGCTAAATTTAATTATCTTTCTCGATTTCTTACATTTGACCTAAACCAAATTACTAGATCAGTATTATTACTATTATTATTATTATTATTATTAAAAATATTAAACTAACTACTAATATTGCTAAATAACAATGTATAAAAACACTAAAGTCTTACTTGGGCGAGGAGAAACGGCGATAGCTTCCACTTCCATTGTTTTTATAATGTCTGTTTCATCTCAAGTAAGTAAATGCTATTATTGTTGACTAAACATTTTCAGGAATTTAAAAATAAATAAATTTAAAGTAATACGAGGAATTTAAAAACAATGAAAAATGAAATGTCAACAGTGACGGAGAATATTACAGACAAAAAAATAAAAAGGATTAATCTAGGAAAATCTTCAAGTATATAAGAGAGACGGCAAGAGACGGCATAACGAAAATACCTTGAGACCAATATATATGATGTGATGTGACGTCACATTCAGGCAAAAAAATACTATGGGGTTGTTTATGTAATATTAACATTTCAACACTGACTTTTTTAACGCGGTATTACCGTGAAATATTATAATGATTTTTAAATCTTATGTATGTATGAAAAAATAACGTTGTACTCATTTTTTGAAGGAGTATAAAATTTGGCACAGTTATAGTATAAGGAATTATAGTTATATGAAGAAAAGTAGAAAATAATGTTTTTATAAATAATACATTAGAAATTCATTACACATCACATTCAGTCAAAACACAAAATCTAAGTTGGTTTCAAAGGTAAAATACGTTGAACGCACGCGATGCAGTCGGAATATGGATGCTCTAAGAAATTCTTTAAACACCAAATCATCAGCCCTGTCATAATATGGCTCCGACGTCAATAAAATAAAAAAAACAGTTTTCTCTTTCAGTATATGTTTATTAGTTATTTTTTTTTAGATCGCGGACAGTTGTTCATACACACTTTACCCTTTTCACTGCACTTGGAGCAACTATTTGAAAGTTGGGCGGACTCTTTCGATTCCAATGTAGGTTTCAAAGAATCACGAGCCAAATTTAAAGCTATATTGTGAGCTCCTGTACTAGTGTGCAATTCGGACTTCGTCATTCCATCCTCGGATTGTCGGCGAAAAGATATTCCGGACGGTTTGAGGTTCAATATTTCTTTGCCGAGTTGTTTCGCTGTGTCGTCTTTTACCAAAGAAGACGCATTCGGAAAGTTGATATTCTCCATCGAATTTAATTTAAGAGAATTCTAAAAATTATTACTTTTCAGTTATTATAATAAACCATTTAAGTCTTTTAAAATAATTAAAATACGTTTTAATATTCATTTTTTGCAAGCATTTACGTACACATTACCTGAGCCTGTCTCTGGCACGAAACTCCACAGTTCACCACTCGTTCCAAGTGCACATACAGATCCGTCAACTGTAACAAATAATAATGAAAAGTATTCTAATTATAATAAATAATAACAAAGACATCAGATCTATACAAAGTATTTTTATAATTTAAATTAATGTGTATACTTTTATTATTATTTTTATATTTACAAGGCTTAACTCACCGCTTTTACTGCTTCGTAATATATATTGGACAACATTTCTATTACTGCAGAATACAGATTAGTAGCGGGTCTGCATGTTCTGGAGTACAATAATATTTAAACAAAATAATACATTAATATTATATAAACTTGTATCGTACCTAAGAACATTTTCTAAAAGCGCACACGGACAGGTCTCACAAACGCAAGTGCTACTTGGACCAGCCTGTTTACTGATTGAGGTCTGATCTTCTTTGACCTCAGCTTCTATCGAGCTACGGCCCTGGTTCTGAGGAACTAAGCCACTCAGACCACTAAAGCCACTATATTCGCTTTGCCTGCAAGAGAGGCGGCAAGTGCCGGACCAAATTTGGCGAATTGCAGAAGCTGTGGCCGAAAATTCTCTGTTGTGATTAGTCTGTAATGTACAATGTGGTTAGGGAACTACTTAACCGATTCTTAGCGTGAAATAATTAGTCATATCTTACATAAGCATAAAGCAAAGAAGCTAACAAGAGGTAAACAAAGATGTTTGCAACCATTTGATTGTCGACGCTTGGACCTCCTGCAAAGTATTTGTTATAACCCCATGAAAATATTTTTAATAAATACCTGAAGGTTTTAAATGTAAATTTAAAGCAACTCCATTTGATAATTTGAAACTTATGAAATAATACGTACATATTTTTACATTTTACCTAGTTTGAAAACGTGTAAGATTTTTTAAGTTTTTGGTATCATTATCAAAATAAATATTGCTATTTTTATTTTGTAATGATAAAGCAGATTGATTATGACTCTTAGTTACATATTTACAACAAAACTGACAATAATATGACAACTCAGCATAAACCGTAGTGCTTTTTTAAATGGTCATCATGAAACCTGTGTGCTTTTTTATGTTAGATGATACAAATATTTTTAGATAAACATTAGACACAAATAAATATATTTTAATTTTACTTCATTATGTTATACGTATTAATGATTACTGCATATTGTGTTTTCAACTCGAATTTTTGGCAATAAAGCATTTACTTATAGAATATTCTTACTCTAGACACAGAAGGAGTCAGCAGCGGGTGCGAAGCGAGCGGTGTGAAGGATGAAATAGCACGCGACTACGCAGCGCTGCAAACTCGTCTGGGAAGAGAGTTCTCTGACAGACGAGGCAAGCTTTATCCAGGTAACTAATACAAGAGTGAACGAAATTGAAATGTTTTATGAATACAATTATATCACAAAACACAATTCAGTATATTTTTAATCTATCTATTCTTATGAAAATCAGCTATCAGGCCCGTCGCTACTGAAGAGCAGCTGTCAGCAGACTTCCGCAAAAAGTTGGAGGAATGGCAGAGGATGAAAGGAGTGAGGCAGCCACCACCAGTTCCCGCCAGACAAGACCTTAGTGAAGATTTCCTGAAAAGATGGGGTAGAAATTTTACCTTTACAAATATCACTTTTTGTGGTTTTGTATTTTACTTCGGAACTGTTTAGTATATTACGACTGTCATCAATTTACGCCGATATATATATTTATATTTTTTTTAGCTTTTCTTCAATAAATTTTGAAAAATTAAAATTAAAAAATATGCAACACTCCTTTTTACACAAAAACTGATTTTTCTCTCTGCCCACCTTATAGATGCATGGAAGCGAATGAAAGAAACAAATTCAGTTCCGGCTTGGAAAGAAGAAGAGAAACCGGATGAAGTTCTAGTACAAACGTCTACGGGACTATTTAAATTTCATGGTAAACTAGGGCTTAAAACAATTAACCTTAACATGAGCTCATGTACAACTGTTTTGGACGGAAATTGTTTATTAAAGTGCTCTTAAAATTTTCAGGAATATCCCGATCATTCACACGTAAACTGCACGAATGGGAAAAGTCTCGTGGTATCGCTCCAGAAGCATCCACATCTGCTCTGCTCCGTGCCGCTCGCGCAAAGGCAACTCTGCCCGCCCTCACCCGCACGCAGTCCGACGGCAGCGTAGCTCCGACCAATTCGGGTAGAGTCCACGCTTCGAGTCTCAGTGTAAACGACGTGGACGACTTTGATTCAGAGTATGAGAGAGAACATTCTGTAAGTTTAAATTAATTCCGGTATCTATTATTGTTGAACTTGTTGATATTGATTACATTTTCTAATATTTTAAAAAGTCCATGCTATAAATGGATAACTCTTTGTTATATATTAGTTGGATTGTGCCGACTGCAATAAGGGTTCTGCACGGGAGGCCGTGCTAGTTGAAGTAGAAGCAGAAGAGATCTGCACTGCCGCGCCTTTAGTAGCTGTCTCCCCGCGACACACGCCACAGAAACCTGTCTATACATACGGACAAGCTGAAGCGCGACACCTATGTGAGACTAGATCTGCGGTTACTGGGACTGCTGTTCTACAGTCCAATGGTGCAGGTAAGGATCTGACATGATATAAGATGTATAACTTTAATCCTTACTTTATTCATACGAGTACATACGTTTTGGAACGAAGATTTAAGCTTCATTTATGGAATTTTCGCAGTTATTTTTTCAGATTCCCGTAATATAAAACAGTATTCGTCTAAAGAACATACGACTATCAAAACCTCTCGAGAACAGGTGTGTGTATTTCTATATTTATAAATTTAAAAGAAACTATTGGGTTCAAGTAACCTTATTATAATTTCAGTTAACAGTGCAAGAAAAATCAAGTACACTAAAGGTTAACAGACAAGCTAGTATAGAAGAAGACGCTAAATTCATTAGAAGAACAATTGAGGAAATAGAGAGAGGAAGTTCCAATCGCTATAAAGAAGAAGTTATATTAGAATATGATAAATCAGGACCTTTTAATGATATAGCGATTCCATCCACTAGCAAAAGTTCTAGCATAAAAAACTTAAAACAAATGGATCACTTCAAAGATTTAAAGAACATTAAAGATATTAACGAGGAAGTAAAGGAGGAAAGTAAGCGAAAAGAAGCAGATAAAGGTAACGGTAAAAAAAAATCAAAGTCTCGGGCACGACTAGAAAGAGAGCAATCAAAACCATCTGAAAGTGATACTGAACCTGAGGTTGATACTGTTACTGTTGAGATTCCTCGAAGAAGAAAACGACCTCGTAGACCGTCAGAACGACCCAGAACGCCACCAGCTTCACTGCATTCAGATTCTGATGGAGAGGTATCTAAAAAAAAAGTATTTAAAATAGATAATTTTAACCTTAAATAACTAAATTATTTTGCAGGTATTTGTTCTAAAGTTAAAGGCTCCAGATCAACGAGATATATCGCCTGAAGTTATAGTAAAGACCACAAGAAAAATATTTTCTCCTGTTGTCCGTAGCGGTGAATCCATACCCCGAGCTGTAATACCTGTGGATGTCGAAGATCTAGACGAAGTCAGATCCCCTGTTCAATCGAAACACAATTGCGAGTCCCGGAATCAATTAGAACAAAAACTAAAATTAGATACAAAAGCCAACAAAATATCAAGAAGTATGCGTGATCTTCAGGAAGAGGAACAGAGACCTAGAAATAGGCCTCCTCTTCCACTGTCACCGCCATCGCAACGCAAACCGCCCCCAAAAGAGACTTCACCTTCCATACGCATAATGATACAGCGATACAATAAGAAAATAAACGAGGAAGGTACTGTGTCCAATATTCTTTTACATAACATATTTAAAATACTTAACTAAGTATTTGTTACAAAAAAAATTGGTGATTAATTCAAATTTCAAACTCCAGGTCCTCCGTCCGGAGCCAGTAGCGGTGCGTCTTCTCCAGCCTGGCGGTCGCCTAAATCTGAACGACGGCGGCCTCCGGATATGCCCATTGGTGTTAATATCAGGTATTAACGATTTGACATTTTAAAAAATCCTTATTCATAAACATTCATCCTTTTTTTATAGAAATAACCCATTTCTTGAGAGAGAAGTTCAAAAATCGGCAAGCGCTAGTCAACTTTCAAGGCGTGATCCTACTTCAGAAGAAAAAACTCTTACACCCACTTGTCAAGTACATGAGGGTGTTCTAAAATCCCACAGTGCTAATGCGTTACATCCAGAAAAATCGAGAAAAGACAAATCTTTACCAAAAATAGAGGATAGTCAAGAGACTATACATAACCCAACTGCTAGCACAGACACTATTGTTCCAAATAAGTGTGAAGATTATTCAACAAGTAATATAGAAAAAAGTTCTGAATTGCCAGTCTTAAGGCAAAATTCGGAATCAATTATACCTAGTTTATCCAGGTTTATGGCAGAGAATCCATGTTATTTTGAGAGGTCACTATCAGCTATAGAGTCACCAGCTGCTTCGAGGGAAGTGGAGGTAATGTCTGCTAAAATATCCGAAAGGGCGGCACGAATTAGAGCAGCTAGAGAGAGATTTCTATCTTCTTCCACTTCTATGAGACGAGAAGGAACGAGTTCTGCTAGTGATTTACGACCATCCGACCGGTAAGAATGTAATTTAATCTCTAAATTGATATTCTATAGACGCTGTCTTTTTTTTATTATATTTTTAGAAAGATGGTTCCCTCAGCTTATATACTTTATTTATTAAATTAACTTGATTTTGATATTCTCAAATGCTAGGGTGGATCAGTCCTCTTATTACAAAATAGGATCACGTGAATGTCATAAAGTAATGTTTTTCTTCATTATTATACAAATCCCCGCATCATATGCATGCACCACGCAATGAGTCTAATGATGTTCACAATCAGCTCGAGTCGCATTAGCGACAACTCCGTTACGAGCCAACCTGTAGCGGAACAGCTCGGACGTAGCGCATCAACAGGCATGGTCAACGTGGACAGGGAGGCGTGGCAGAGAGTCGCTGAAGGTTTGAGTACACCTACTAATAGCGTTACAATTAAAAAAACCTATGTATGTGTTGTATAACAGAATAAGACTAACTGAAACTGGCAGCGAGTCATGTATTTATAGTACAGAAATATGAGAAAATTGCTGTCCCTTATTGCTATATAAAAATAAAATAGTTGATAGAAATTTTTAGGAACTTTTTAGCGCACCAGTTGAAGCCTTTAATAACTGCAGTTGATTTGTCAATTGCACTAGCATCAAAGATTTTTCGATCCATTTATATACTTGAAATATACTTAACTAAACATCTTTCCTTATCCACAGCACCTCGCAGAGAGCGACCTAAGTCCCGCTTCAGTCTGTCTCGTCTGGCCGCCAAACTACGACGCAAGGAGGAGAGCGCGGTATCCCGTCTGTGTAGACAGAGCCTGCTTGTACAGTTGAGGAAACAATAAACAGTTTATATGAGATGTGCACTTTTATTTATTAGTCTTTTTGAATAATTCCTCTCCTTTCACTATCTTTGTCCTACTACAAGACTGTGTTCCATACCGTGGCCATTCATTACCAAGTGGAAAGTTTCATCGCGTGGCACGTTTATTAAAACTATAAACTAAGACTGAAAAATTAAATTTAGATATTCAAGTAAGGAGAACATCAGTGAGTGTCATTTCGTTAAGTCAGCCACAAATAAAAAAATACTCATAGCCGTAACAAATACTTCATATCTTGAAGCGCTGAACCATTCGCTGCGCAGAGTTAATGATTGGTCTTCTGTCGTCATTCTTAGAGTGCTGACCGTGGGAAGACACAGACTTCGCTATCAGTGTCGTCGAGGAATTGCTTTTTCGAACCATAATCAGCGATGAACAAGCGACCGGAACATTGGCAATCAACGGTCGCTAGTACAGATTGCCGGCTGCGTTTCCCGAAACGAAATCACACGGCTTCACGCACCTCTTACTTACTAATAGGTGTGTCAATATTTTACGTAAAATATAGAATTGAAATATATTTAATAAGTTAAAATTTAATATTTTTTGTTAAGAAAAACGCTAAAAATCGATTAAAATTTCAATTAAAATACAGACTATTTAGGTATCAAGAGGTGCGTCTAAACGACGCCTATCTGAATATGTATGTATGTACCTGTATAGTAAAATTTTATACAATAATGTTCCAAAAGAAAACTTATATTTTAACCAGTTAACCGGAAAAGACGCATAAATGCGTAAGGCATAAACAGTGTCGGGTACGGGTAGGACATAATATGAATACGTCCTCTAAAATTAATTTGCGCCCTGGAACGGACGGGACATACTCATATATTTCGATCGACTATGACATTATCCATGTCATCCATGTGTTAATTTTTTTCAAACAATTAGAATAAATGAAAATATTGTAAAATACAACGGGAAATTTATAGTTTTAAAGTAGAAGGACAAAAAAGACTCCGCTCAGTTTAATCCATAATGATGATAAGAGAGGTCAAGAAAAACCTAGTGTTGTCCTCGATTACAATAAGACTACGGGCGGCATTTGAGAGATGGAGTTATGGTGACTTATTTTGTTTACTTGCTTTTACTTCTCTTGTGATTCCTTTTGTACTTCAAAAATATGAATAAACGATATATATTTCATAGTTTTTCATTTATGTATGTATAAATAAAAATATAGAAATATGAAATGACGGTCTCCGGGCGTGATGTATTGACATGTCCAAGCGAAACAATACGCGCCCGGTAGGTTTTGCATAATTTGAACGGGAACTCCCCGGTTAGCAGGTTAAGACTTATTCTAAGATATCTCTTACTATAGGTGTGTCAAAAATTTACGTAAGAACTGGAATTTAAATATATTATTTGTATTTATTTATTTATATATTTTCCACTTTGAATATATACCAGTGATCACTTGTGTACGTCAAATGGATGTGATAGGAGGGCCTATTTTGATATCGTACGTATCAAAATAAGCCCTTCTGTAAAGTCACTCTCCAACTTAAAATAAGGCTGCGAGGGTTCCAAACACGCCCTGGTCTGAGATTAACCACACAAAAAACTCATCCGGGTTTTTTTAGATATTGTGATCACTGTTTCATAAACGTCAATATATTTAATGAACAATGTACGAATAACTAAAACCATCGCAATCAATTCGATAAGCCGTTCTAATGATAACTAATAATAAGAAAAAGGAAATCCGTGGCTAGCAATACAACCAGTCACCGCAAGCAGCCCCTGGTCACGACCATAACGCAAGGGTCAGCCATCACCCCCTTCGCCATAATTGACGGAAGGGGGCAACCCGTCCCCCATTACAAGCAGTAAAAAAACTGCAGAATTCACTAAATCCAGTTCCACATTATTTAATTGTACATTGGTTCTGACTTAAATTAATACATTTTGTTTTTTTTTTCGTTCAATAAGAGATTATTTGCGTTAAACCATTGCAAAATATTAGAGAGAGCATTGTTTACAGTCCATTACTAATTGTTGTCTATTAATTTTAAAGGTAAGAGCAGTTTAGCAACAACTCTATCACATGTTTGTCCCTCACAAGGCAAGTCGTTTATATAAATGCGAAACAAGAAAGGTCCTAATATTGAGCCTTGTGTCACGCCGTATTTTGAAAAGTGAACCAGGGGAACCCTTTCCATTTACATCTACTTTTTGAATTCTCTCACTAAGATAAGATCTAATTAAATCAAGGGCTTTATTTTGAATACCATAATGTTATAATTTTCTAAATAGTTTCATGCTGAACACAATCAAATGCCTTCGATAAATCACAGAAAACGCCAAACGCGTCTTGTGATTCCTCCCGGGCTTCGAAAATATTCAGCAATAACTCAATACCTGCATCTGTTGTTGAGCGACCAGGAGTATAACCAAATTGTTTATTATGCAAAAGGTTATTTTTATTAAAACGTGTAATAGTTGAGTGAGAAAAATTTTTTCAAAGATCTTACTAAATGTTGGTAATAATGAAATAGGTCTATAATTAGTTAGATCTAATGTGTTGCCGTATTTAAATAGTGGTGTTATTTTACTATGTTTCATTAGATCAGGAAATATACCACAATCAATACAGTTGTTGAAAATTAATGCTAATTGTGGTGCAACAATGTCTATTAGTGGCCTAAGCATGTTAACCGATATTCCCCATAGATCACTTGTCTTCTTAACAATAATTAATTTTAAAAAAATAATTTTGGGCATTAACTTTTTTAACTAAAATTTATATCACAGTCATTTACATTCACCGCAAGTAATGTCAATGCTGTAGCGGAAGAGGAGTTTAAAAATTTTGTAGCAGTAATTGGAATATCTGTAAAGAAATTTTCAAAAGCTGTTGCAACCTCAATGTCAGAACTAACTTATTTATTGTTTATATTTCACTTGAAGTCGCTTCACTGAGATTGAGGTCTTCCAGTTTCCTCATCATAGATATCATCATCATCAGTTTCCTCATTATAAGTTAAAATTTAATTATTTTGTTAAAAAGAACGTTAAAAATCTTATATGGTATTTTAAGTCTTATTCTATGATATCTGTTACTATAGGAGTGTCAATATTTTACGTAATAACTGGAATTGAAATATATTTTATAAGTTAAAATTTTAAAATTTTTGTTAAAAAAAACATCTAAAAACCTTATATTTTAAGACCTATTATTCTATGATATTTCTTACTATATGTATGTCAAAATATAACGTTAAATATTAAATATAGTTAATAAGTTAAAACCTAATATTTTTTGTTAAAAAAAACGTTAAAAATCTTTATATCTTTAGACTTATTCTATGATATCTCTTACTGTATGTGTCAATATTTGAGGTAAAATATGAAATTAAAATATATTTAATAAGTTAAAATTTAATATTTTTTATTAAGGAAAACGCTAAAAATCTATTAAAATTTCGTAATTTCATCCTAAGGCATGATCCGATACGGGCGATTTAGGTATCTAAATGTGCGTCTAAACGACACCTATCTGAATATGTATGTACCTATATAGTAAAATATTGTGATACTTTGTTGACATTTTGTTAATTTTGTCAAATTAATAATTAATGTTATTCTTATTACTGTTAAGAGTACAGTACCAGTACCATTACCCATCGTGATCAATATCAATCTCAGATTGAAGATAGTTTTTGTAGCCTTACGAGTATTTAAATAGATTAAGATTATTACAAAAATAATTTTTGAAGAGCTAAAAACAGCTTTAGGCTTTATTTTTATATTTTAATGGTTTTTGTAAAATATCTAATAAAATAAAATATATAACTAAGATAATACAAATCCTATAGAGTTTAAATTATTTTTTATAATTGCATTATATAATTGCATTTTTAGGGCCAAATAACTTAATTTAATTTTAATAAAAAAAATAAAAAATCAGTAGTTCAATCAACAATTTATTAAATAAAACAAATTTACAAGATCTAAACACACTCACACACACACACACACACACACACACACACACTCACACACACACACACTCACACACACACACATTCACACACACACACATACGCTGACACACACACATGTATTCAAGTTTCAAAAACCTCTAATTACTCTTAACACTTATTTTTTCATCTCTCCTTGTAACACTAACTATATAAAATATTTGACATTGAAACACAAATGTAATATATCTGACTAATTAATACAAGAGTCGAAAATGACCATGAAGTATTGATTTAATATTTTAATCATGGCTTCTTCATGTTGTTTTATCTCTTTGTTGACCATGTGTGAAAATAATAATAATAAACTAAAGAGTGACCGCTTTTAAGAATGCGGGAGCTCGGACAGACTGGGCTGTGGAGACTTAGTGTGATATAACTATGAGCTCGTTATACTATACGTGCTATCTTCAAATATAATATACACATAATTATCCGCAGAATTCTGTAAATATATACAATATTTAACTGCTTTCTCGTTTTCAGTCAAAACTCATGCTCATGTCGGAGGTGTTGGTCTCGTCGGTGGGCGGGGCGGCGAGGGGACGCACGAGGGGGGAGGGTGGGGAGGAGACCGCCAGGTTCACCGCCGGAAACGCGAACTGAGGGATCTCCTCTTCCGTCAGCGCAGCGTCCAATCTATCAATGATGGCGTCCAGCAGCGCCAGGGCGACCACGTTGTCGGGGTCCCGGGCCAGGGCCGCGTGCAGGGTGTCCGCGGCCTCCGCCTCCCTCCCGAGCAGCGCGAGGCACAGCCCCTTGGCCGCCAGTGAGGAGGCGCGGGCGGGGCGGAGCGCCAGGGCCTTCTCGTGCCACCGCAGCGCCTCCGCCGGGCGGTTAAGAGCGCGGCTGACGTGACCCAGCGCGTCTAGAGTGGCCGCCCAGCGGGGAGCTAGGCGGTCGTGCGGGCCGGCGGCGTGCAGCGCGCGCAGGAACAGCATCCGTGCAGGTTCGAGATGGCCGGCGGCCAGCGCCGCCGCGCCCGCCTCGTGCGCCACCAGCGGGGACGACACCGTGCGACACACGCGCTCCCACCCGCCGCGGGACTCCCCATCGGGCTCCGCGCACGCGCCCTCCGCCTGAGGAACGGGTTATATTAGAATGATATCGTCGAACCTATTGTCCGTTTCTACTAGTACTTTTCATTCTTATATTACTATTAAATAAAAAAATAGTTTTTATTATACTTTACATTTTCTTGACCTGCCCTTTGAAACCGTACAATTAAAGTACATGTTAACCGTACAATTAAAGTACATGTTTATTAAATTACGCAGAGTGATGTTAAATGCTGGCTAGTGGTAAAAGTCGCAATGCGTACCTCCGTGTCGCTGTGCAGGGCGGCGGCGCGGGCCATGAACCGCTCGCACATGCTGACGTTGTTCAGGAGAGAGGACTCCACGGCCACGTAAAGCGGCGGCAGGTAGCACCCCGGCATCAGCTGGCTCGCCTGCAACCACACACCGCTACAGGAAACTTATCTCCGGATTGAAGTATACAAAAAATATCACACAGCCTTAACTGATCACCTTGAAGTACGCGGCCATTGCCTGGTCGTGCTCCTTGGCGGCCACGAAGCTGTGTCCGTACACGAGCCAGGCGCAGCCCGCTCCCGGCTCCAGGGAACACGCCTTGCTCAGGTAGCGACGGGCGAGCTCACTCTTGCCTACAGAGGAGGCACTTGTAGCGAGACGGAGTGAAATAAACAATCATTAAAACATTTCCGATTGCCCTGCTCTGCGACTCACCTATCAGATAATAGTAGCATCCGACGGCGTACCAGGAGGTCCAGGACTGCGGGTAGGAGTCCACGAGAGCGTGCGCGAATGCGAACAGCTCGGAGCTCCTCTCGAGCTCCACGAGGCAAGCGGCGCGCACGTCGGCGCAGGCGCCGGGCCCCGCCGCTTCCAACGCCCGCAAGGCTTCGGCCCACGACCCCGCCGCCGCGAGGCGCCTCGCACGGGATTCCGCCCCCTCCGCGCTGCGAGCGCGAGCGGCCTCCACCGACGACTTGATGCGCTGACATATATAAATTAGATCACATTCATTACCATATAAATACGGACGAAATAAAATAACGGCATTCATGTGTGAGTGAAGGTGTATGTTGTGTGTGACTTACGTTGTTGTGTGCGTCGGGC
Organism: Melinaea menophilus ssp. n. AW-2005; assembly: GCA_918358695.1. NCBI lineage: Eukaryota > Metazoa > Arthropoda > Insecta > Lepidoptera > Nymphalidae > Melinaea > Melinaea menophilus. The sequence continues at coordinate 36,998,977 of OU911038.1, read as the reverse complement.
GAGGCGCTCTGCAGCGGCGTGTACCGCAGCAGTCGTTCGCGGTAAGCCACTCGTACTAAAGTCGCCTCCGACGCACTCATTTGGTTGTTGATTGGCAGTGACTCTATCAGCTCTATCTCTGTAATACATTACAATTGGTCATCTCTTGTTTATAATATTATTATTATTTACTTTATCCGTACCCTGTCCGGGGGTGAGAGCGTGTTGCTCCAACAGCAGATCTAGAGCCTCGTAGCACGCGCAGTCCGCACGTAGAGCCGCAGTAAGCGCGTCCGCGGCGGCCTCGCGACGCTCTAACGACGATAGAGCACGAGCTTGCCACACTAACACACCCGCTAGAGCTCGCTGTGTGAGATAAAGCATAATAAGCATAAGTTTTGTTTTCAATAACAATTATTTCCCAATTCCTTAGACAAACTTTGACCCCAAAAAATTTGACTCCAAAAAATTTTGACTCCAACTAAAAATCATTATCTTAATTCATTGAGAGTCCACTGACATTCAAGACTTATTTCAGAGGCATAAAAAGGTTACAATTACTTGTATGTACAAATACTATGTAGTTACCAACTTGAAAAAAGGCAGTTGTTTATAAATGACACCCTCAAATTTAAAATATTTTTTTTTATTTTTAACTTACATTATGCGTTTGATCCATACTTCTTGGTTCTAATAAACTCGGTTCACACTCTTCAAGTATGTTGAGAGTTGTTTGTGGTTCCTTAGCGGATATGTACGCTCTCATCGCCACTCCAAGACATAGGAGGTGTCTCCTAGCAAATTGATAAAAAATATTAAAGATAAAAATATAATAATGTTGTGAGTAACTGAAGCATTTCTTAATACCTAACTGAAAAAGTGGATGAAGAATTTAAATTAAATTACTTAATTGAAAAAATAAATGTAACAGCGGACATGTTTTATATTAATCTTTTGTGTTTTGAAAAGCTGTATAAGAAAAGGTTGAATTTTATTTAATGGAGTCTGAATGAGGTTTATTTTAACCAAATGACTAACAACATTAATATAAAAATAATACACCTATCCCCCCATTTACACGTTTTTGCTTTTACACAATTTTCCAAGTAAGTTTTTTATTGTTTTTATCTCACTCTACTAAATGCTACTGTGATTGAACACGTGCGCTGTGTACACATCTCACGGGAGAATCCCAAGCTTATGTGCTGACTTGCTGCACACGCACACTGTGTCCGTATTTCTTCACATAAAATTAAACATTTATCTATGGATAATTGTATTTGAATGACAGTTTCACAGTTTCAGAAAGATTTAATTTTCCATATTCGTAAATTACAAGTGAGTGCATAATTTAGATTATTTTTAATTTACAGCCATAACTAAAGTAAAATTCAGAGGAAAAAATGTGGGAAATTTTTAAGGGAAATGATGGCAATTTACCAAGTAGGTTTAATTAAATAAAAAAACAGTGTTTCAGTAATATATTACATATTTTAACCTGTCAATGCATTATATTTTTATTTCTGTGTACACATAAAAATATTGAAAAATAATTACAACTGTTAATAGCAAAATTATGCACTTTCTGCAAGCTTTTTGATTTACATGGTTTTGACTTGAAAATTTTTAATTTTCTATTTACATGTTTTTCTCAGGAACCTATCTACCATGTAAATTGGGGGATAGGTGTACAATTGTTCAAGTCTCTTGGTTGCATTGACTTATTTAAAATAGTAAATATTGTAAAATCCTTTAAAGACCAATAAGTTCATTAACCTTGTCTATCAATTATTCTTCTTCCTTTATTTTCATTAGTAGTGTCAGATTATTAATTAATACTATAATCATAGCCATGCCATTTCAATGGATACTCACCTATGTAGATTCCTGGATGTGACAGCATGGGCTGCCCTGTGCAGCTCGCCCCTCGCCAGCATGGCACTTGCCAGCAGCCAGACATCATCTCCACTAGCTACTGCAGAGCCACTTGACGCAGCAGCCGCATCTGCCCAGAAGAACGCACTCGTCCATTGACCCTGTAATATATTAGTTTTATGATACCATTTTATTGCAGAATGCTCATTTTTATAAAACAAATTCAAATTCAAAATATCTTTATTCAAGCAGACATTTACACACTCTTTTGAAATGTCAATTATTACAATAAACAAAAGGTCAGTGTAGTCGGTCCGTTCAATGAAGGATAACATTTTCATGTAATATATAATACTAAATCAAACAATCAAACGCTTTAAGTTTATATTTCATGCGAATTACGTAGAAGATACCAAATATACTTGTTTCTACTTACTAATTCTGTGTATTGTTTTACTAAAGATCTCATAAAATCTACATTAAGGCAATCTAAATTATTTCTACCGGTTGACTCCGCTTTTGCCATTTTAAGCTTATTATATAAATAGCACTTATTTGGAAATAATTATTATTGTTTTTATCGTTGTTTATAAAATAATCTTGAATATTTGGAATGTTTTAAATCAAAATTTCGAGTCTTCGACCGTTTCCTATTTATTTACATAAACGTCATTGTGACTTTTTGTATTGCGTTGAAAAAGTTATACTGCTTCTTGTACTTTAAAAAGTTTAAGATATTGGTTTTAACAAATTAAAATTAATATCGTTTGTCGTGTTAAAATAATTTATCCAAGAAAACTAAAATTATTTATAAACACTATGCCAATTACAACTAAAGAAATAAATTATAAGACCATGGCCTATTTATCACTCCCCCATGCTGTCACTTGACAGTTTGAATTTTGATGACGGAAAGAAAAAGGTTATACATAGAAAAAGAGGGAATAGGCTGATTATGATTAAAATTTTGTAAATATTAATCGAATATAATAAGTGTTCGTAAAAATAATAATTCATAAGAATTAATAGTAATAAAGCTTGCATTTTGTGATTAGTCTGATACATATAAAGCAACGTGTCCTAGGTTAGGCCGTTGGGGAATCATGTTAGTATTGGCGTAACATGACTGAAAGAAAAATGTGCAAGTTCTATAACTTGAATGTGCCTGAACGCCGATCTGGAGAACCTGGTAATCAAAACCATATAAACAATGACGAGGACGATCGCAACACCGACGACCCTCTGCAACCCTACGTGCCTCCACACGAACATAAGTTAGAATATAGTTACTGGATGTGGTTCTCTAAAAGACCTCCCGCTAGAGAACTCTCATCTACCACCACTGGCTATGGGCAGGTTGGTTATATTTGGAACTTTAGAATAAAATTATTTAAAGTACCCCAGAATTATATTTTGTATACAAAATTATAATCGTTTTTTATAGTTTATATTTTGTTTACTATATATCCAAAAACTTTAACCTACAATTAATACAAATGATAACTTTCTAATATATTATATATTAGAATGCATATATGTATTAGAAAGTTATCACATAAATCTTTTTTTATGATATTTAGTGCCATAAAAAAAGATTTTAAAATATGTGTCTACAATTAGTACTGGCAAATGATCTATATAACTAAAAGTTCTCTAGTAAATAACACACCATTGAAATAATATATTTTTGACATAAAACTATATATCCATACGTTCCAGGCGCTTCGTTTGGTGGGTCGCGTGGCGTCGGTGGAGCAGTGGTGGGGAATGTACACGCACCTGGCCCGTCCAGCGGAGCTCCCCCCGCTGTCCGATCTGCATCTCTTCAAACTAGGCATCAAGCCAATGTGGGAAGACCCTGCCAATGTTAATGGTGGGAAATGGGTGAGTATCTCTACTAAATTTACATTTAAGAATAATTTTACAAAGATGACTTTAAATGGAAGTGAACAATTTTTGTGGACCATTGTTGTTCTTGTAAGATAAAAATACCTGCAGCTTGTCTTTATACCAATATATGTGATAAATGTAAGTAGAAAAATAAATTAATGGGGAAGGTAAAAAAGTAATTGTAATTTGGTATTTTATGAATTAATATATGTAACAAAAATATAACATATTAAGAATCCCATTCTTTTTTTTTGTTTTTATATTAGTTTGAGAATTTAGAAAAGAAATACATATTTTTATTATATTTATGTCACCTTCTGTACCAAACTGCCACTTATTTAATTTGACTATTATTTATGGTGAGTTACAAATTATTGGAACCATAATAAATATAAATGATATTTGAATATATTTTTACCACATTTTACTTAGCTCGTCTTCATCACGTCTGTCTGTTTGTGGCGATCAAATCTTGAAATCGAATTTTTACCCACTTTCCAGCTAGCTAGAGCGCTGAAATTTTCAGCATCGTTCAGAAGTCGATGACAATGAAATATTCAAGCATAAAAAAAATTTCTAAAATGTACAAAATAATTAAATAAAAAAAAATTTAAAACCCACGTTTTACAATTGCACTCAAAAGAGGAAAATAATTTTGCCCTATGGCAGCTCTGAGCTCCACGTCTGCCTCACTCCATCACCCCTCCTGCAGCTGTTGCCTTAATTTGTGTCCCTCGTAATCTTGTACTAAGCTGAAGACTAAAAAGGTGGGACGCATCAACACACATCTCTTCTCTCATATAAACATTACTCTAATTTTCCTTCCAAGTACATCCGTCGAGAATGTCAACTTTAATTTCTCTTCCGATCAAATTCATTGTCCATTCTAATCCATAATTATGCTGATATAGATTTACAACAGTATCAATTACTAAGCATTTTCCTTATACTCCTAGACTAAACATCCACACATCTCTTACAAACTCACTGATGGAAGATTCCCGTGATTCTCATAAACTTAACTCTCTAACTCTAACAGCCTTGCTATCAAACGCATACATAGAAATTCACACTCAATTGACTAAAAATTTAAAACCACCTAGAACTAATCAATACACATGTATAAGCCAAATCACCAAATGTGAGTGACACAAATTAAGGCAACAGCTGCAGGAGGGGTGATGGAGTGAGGCAGACGTGGAGCTCAGAGCTGCCATAGGGCAAAATTATTTTCTGCTTTTGAGTGCATTTATAAAACGTGGGTTTTAATTTTTTTAAATTATTTACTTCATCAACATAGTTGTTCCATAGCATTGTGAAAGTCAAATTCATGCCTAATGTTCCATGTACCTACTTCTTCTCAAATCAATTTTATTTAATTACAGGTGGTCCGACTTCGTAAAGCGCAGACGGGTCGCGCGTGGGAGGACCTGTGCATGGCCATGCTTGGGGAGCAGTTCATGGTGGGGGCGGAGCTGTGTGGTGTCGTCTTATCTGTGCGCTATCAGGTACAACATATTCTATCAATAATGGACGTTGAGCGTAATTAGTGTTAGAGCCATTAGTTAATAATCCCCACCCGCAGGAGGACCACCTGGCCGTATGGCACCGGACGGCCGCAGACACGGCGGCGGCGGCGCGCGTGCGGGACGCGCTCCGCCGCATCCTGCAGCTGCCCGCCTCAGTGCCGGTGGAGTACAAGGCGCACGGGGACTGCCTGAGGGCCTCCGCCCCCGGACCGCCTCCCGCGACCCCCGCTCCGCCCGCCGCCGCCCCTGCGCCGGGACTCGCGCCCGCGCGTTCCGACGACGACCGCTCCTAGCGGGGCCCGAGCGACGCAAGTCCAGTGAACTGTGCTACTTTAACGAATCGCCTAGTACAAATAGAACAGTCTGTAAAGCATCGTTTGAGTTCCCGTCCCCTCGCAGACACACCGATTTCTCCACCCTTTAATATCACGTCTTATTCGATGCAATTCAAGTTGTAATTTTGTTCAACCCTTTTATAAATTTGACTACAGTCTGCGATATATCTCTCCGGTGCGAGTGAGCTCCGTTCCCGCCACACTCGCGGCCCGTGAAGACCTAAGTCATTATTTATTCGTTATAGTATTAAAGACAATAAAGCAATAAGAGTACCTTCCATTGATGTACAGCGCATTTTATAGATGAGTTATGAAATAATGCACAAGTCTTTGTTACTTCGAGTTTTAAATACAATTGTACGATCCGCGTCCTCGAGTCGCGCAGCAGACCAACGGATCAACCTATTTTAATATTCAGTCAAAATAATTGTCAGTTTCGATGTTTTAAAACAGTCTGATGTGTACATAATATTCAAATATGTAAGTTGATGGTCCGCCGTGGCCGTGAACATGACGTCTTGTACAGTGCAAGTACTGAATAAAGAATCAGACCTTTCATGTTTATTTTTTAATGTTGCTATCAACCTCATCTACACTAGAGCCCTGAACTCGAAATAGGTACATAGAATGATGTCATAGTTGAGGAAAGTGAGCGGAGCGTTCTACTGGAGACTTTTTAACATTCTTTGTTATGAATAGGCTAGAAAACTACTTGACGGAAAATAATGAAATTTTGCAATCAAAAAGACACACATTAGGTGTGAGTATTAAAAAAAATATATTTTAAATTTCATGTCGTAGAGGAATAATCGTCAAAAAACTGATATCCAATTGAAGTCAATGAGAAAAAAATTCGCGCGAAAAATTCACTTTACAATGAACTCTCCTATATTACCGACACTGTCCACAACAATGAGTCATTACACTGGGCTCGCTTCGCTCAATGTGCCAACGGGATCCAAGATTTCGCGAGCGCAGCGAGTCGAAATTGAGGGTCTGTTGGGGCCTGTAGTAATTATTACAAACATAAAATGGTATAAGAGAAGACAACTCCAAATCATTTGACTCTTCAATGTGTATGTATGGGTTTCAATTTAATAAAATAAATAATATACAAGAAAGTACTGATACTAGTTAAACAAAAATTTGTTCATGCCATTTTTTTTTAAACTATCATTTATGGAAATGTTCTTTGGGTCGTTGAACTCCAAAACTAAGACTTCTTTAAGTGTCTTATTCTAGATTAGGTTTATAGGTAAAAACACTAAAAATAAAATGACATTATGTCTAGAAAATATATTTTAGTACATTAAAATTTCAACAGACATTTATATTTGTTAATGTAAAATAAAAAATAAATGATAAACATCGTTGAGTCAACGACAATCTTAAATCGACTACTGTTCAAGAATCTCAAAATGTCTCAAAGAGGCTACACTAGACATTCTAACTCCGTATCTACGATATCTTATATTAGTTACACTAACGCTGCGGACACCACCTGCCTGGATGTTACCTTACATATAATTCGTTATATGACAATAGCAAATTTAAAAAATATCTTTTGTTTAAGACAAAATAATTAGTGAAAATGCCCAGAATGAAATTTAAAAAGGTTTTGAAAAATCCATTTCATTTAATTTAATTATTAAATGAACACTAAGCCTTATATTGTAAAGCTACACAAAAAATATCTCTAACATAACAGATTTAACAATAACAATTTAACAGAATCGATTTTACAATAAATAGCTCTGTATTTAATACATAATAATATTTTAATATAAATATTTTGAAGCTAAATTTAATGCGAAATTGCTTAAATCAATATAATATGTACAACATTTTTAATCCCTCAATTATTGAGAGGGCAGGTAAAAAAATTTAATATAAAAATATTTTAAAATCAACAATTATCTACAAAGCCGTCCTCGGTGTGTCCACAGCCTAACTAATATTTACCTATACTATGTACATTTGGCAACTCTTAGTCTATGCGTGGTGATATGCCGGTTAGGAAAACAAACCTTGTTTCCTGTTGATATTATTTTACAATCACATCACATGATACATTTATTTCAGATAATGTGATTCTATTACCTTATATAACTTAACATTACCGAGCGGCGGACTGTTGTACGAATTCACAATATATGTGGACAAATCTTATAACTACATATGAATTCATATTTAACTATAAATTTTCTAGTATTTCAACTGTTTATTAAATAACATTATTTACAATGGCCGACCACTCTAGCATCGTTGCTAATAATTATATTATTTTGAACTGAATGTTCACTGAAATAAAATAAAAAATGGCAGATTGATAGCAGTTTCAATCCACCGAGGGGGCAAGAAATGGAAGTAACAAACAGTCTCAATTCGGGATGGATGTTATACTAAATTATACTGAACACTATATAAAATAACAAAAATAATATTAAAACAATATACGTCATACAATAGTAATATTTCATTTCTTAATGTCAAAGTCCCTACGGTTTAGTAGTAAAATTATAATTTTACTAATTATATTATAATCTCTGTATCCAAAACCTGTATTGTCGTTTGTATAAATATAAATAAAGTATTAAATGCAGAAAAAAAATATATAGTATTTACATTTGTCGTCTATAAAAATAATAATAAATTATATAGATTATATTAAAATTGACAAATTGATTTGAATAATAAAGGGTTCGGGTTTCTTTAAAGAGTGGTTGGACTTTTAGAGATTTACTTCTTATTATAATGTCATTATCTGATATGACAATTCTTAAAATTTTCCAATTTAAGTAAAAGTGTGTATAAGATCTACAAGAAGTTACATTGAATTATACAACTAGACAAATACATACATTGTTAGAATTTAGAAAATAATTATAATTATAACACTACTAAGGATGAAGTAAAAGAGGATATAAAAATAATAACCAATTAATAGAGACCCCTGGTACCGTCAGGACCGGAATAAACGAAAGATTCCTAGTTTCGAGAGCTAAAATGATAGTTCACGTGCAGCTTTTAGAGCAGCAGCTTCTCTTTAAACAATTCAAGATATACAAAAAATATTCAACACACACGACCACTATATTATGATCCCGCCGATGATGACTGTTGACCAGTGATGGTAGATCCCGGGCCTGGAGGCGGCCGTATGTTTTGGGGGATCTATATTGCTAGATGTTCGCCGCGGGAGGCCCGTTGGCATCCCGACCACTTCCTTTACGGATCATTTCCTTAAACTACAAATGGATATTCTCAGACACGACCACTATATTATGTTCCCGGCGATCACGATTGCCGACCAGTGATGGTAGGTCCCGATCCTGGAGGCGGCGGTATGTATTGAGGGATCTATATTGCTGGATGTCCGCCGCGTCGCCCGGTCACAGCCGTATGAGCGGCAGGTCGTCCCTCGGCGGTCAGCAGTCCAGCTCGTGGATGAGGAGCGGCGCGGTGTCTGGGGGAGGCGGGGCGCGAACGGGTGGCGCCGCCACGCGCTCCAGGACGCACGACGCTGACAGGCGGGCCTCCGCGTCGTGGTCCCAGCACTCCTCCATGGTGTCGCATAGCACCGACAGACCCTACGACAGTACGAGTATTTTAAGGAGAGTTTACTTTTCGGTTATCGTAGAAATAAAGATGTCAATGTGGTCATATGTTTTACATTTCTATAACTTCGACCCTGCGACTTCGGGAATGAAGTCTGGCGATTGGACTCCCGTGTCCGTACACGCTCGACAAATTTAGCAAAATATATTCGAAAAAAAAGTTATCACATATATCTCAAACAAAAAAAACTTTAGTTTGAATGTGTTCAGTATATTTTCGATAAAATAAGATTATCGTCCACATGTCGATACTCACGGGATGGTCGCGCCACTGCGGCTGTATGTGCGGTCGTAGTTTCCTCTGGACCACCGCCTCCTGCATCTCCTCGAGGCCGGGATGGGGACCCACCTCCTCCTCCAGCGGGAGACGATACTGCGCCGTCGGCTCCACTCCGCTCTCGTTGCAACTGTTATCAATTAAAAAGTATTTATTTCAAAATATTCTCGAAAATGTCGATCGATATAGGTATCGAAGCTAGCCGTCCTCACCGTGACGCGATCTCCCACAGCACGAGCGCGCACGCGTACATGTCTATCCTCAGGAAGGCGTCCTTAGTGAAGTTGATGGCCCCATCCAGCACTTCGGGCGCCATGTACCGGCGGGTGCCGACCTGCCCATGCGCGTCCCCGCAGCCGTGGCCCGCCACAAACACCAGTGCCAGCCCGAAGTCCGCGATGCAAGCGCTCAAGTCGTTCTTGAGCAGCACGTTCTTGGACTTGAAGTCCCGGTGCGCAATGGCGGGCTTCCCCCCTTCCTCCTCGTGTAGGTGAGCCAGTCCCCGAGCCACGCTCGCCGCCACCCGCCAGGCCTCCGCCCACGACAGAGTGTGGCTCTTCAGGTAATCACAGAGGGACCCCTGATAAAGTATTGGATTTAATATATATATTTGTATAATATAACAGTTTGTAGGATTTTGTACACAGAAAATACAAATAATAAATAACTCTACTTCATTTAGGCCGAAATAACTATCACGGCTGCCTGATTATCAAAGGAAGCTAAACTAAATAATAAACATCTTTGTCTGGAAATGTTACATGTATCATTTTGTAAAATATTCTTTATGTATATTGTGATATGTAAATAAATTAAAAGCTATTGAATATTGGTCGCCCCCACGTGTTGCTATTCAATACATGTTAGTAAATATAGATTATCATATATACCTTCTCGTGATAAGCAGTGATAAGCCAATATTCCGCTTGTAGATTGTCGCCCTTTTTGTCGACGCCAATGTAATGCAATATATCTTGTTGGTCCATTCTAGGCAGTCTGTATATTTCCTGCTCCGCCAGCCACGACTGCTTATCTTGTAATGGGAACACTTTGACTGCTACATCCCGCTGAGCGAGTTTTGCCCTCCAGACGGCTCCGAATCTTCCTCGAGCTCGAACTTCGCACAAAGTTATTTGACCGAGGAGTATACCGGTTTCGTTTTCTATTCCCGCCGACGCGGACGGCGGCCTCGACAGCGACGCTTCACCATTTCCAAGCTCGGCAAACGAGCTACCTTTACGTTTACGATACAGCAGATAACATCCCACTAACACCGCGAACAATAAGAATAGCGGCGTCAAAGTGTACGCAATTACTGCCTTCGTATCATCTTCGGACGTGGGCAGCGGTGAAGCCGGAACGCGTTCCGGAGGTAGCTCCGTCTGAGAGGGCATTACCGCCTGCAATCCGGGAAAGGTGGCGTTTTCATTGCACATATCTCCTTCACAACAGCAGTGGAGGAGGGGGAGTTTTAAATTGTGCAATCTGCACTTGGATCCGCGGTCCTTGCAGGTGACGGTGTCCAGGAAACATCCTTTGACCTTCACCTCGGCTGTGTTGGTTATGTTGTCGAAATACCAAAGGACGAAGCAGTGGTTACTTTTGTCCACTTCTATGGGCTGGCATTCCTCCTTTATAACGGGCGCGGGGGAGCATGTTTCATTGCTTGTCTGGTCACAGTGCGGGGGTAGGGTGTTATTATAGAATTCACAGTATTTGGTCTCCACTCCGCCCTCCTTTGGACGCGGTGGTAGGTTATCAGATGGTGGTGAAGCATGTAGTGTTTTTATTGTGGTTCCATGCATACCTATAAAATATTTTGGTATAAATAATTGACGATAAATTATACTGGGCACTGGAGGACCGGTAAATTCAAAATACTCAATTAATTACTTGTAATGTGTCTATGAGGTTGTCGGGCACAAGTGAAACTCTCGGATGTTAGATGCCAACTGGTTAGTGGTTATTATTTAATTATTTCATGCTTATAATGCACACCACACAATACACACATACAAACAAGTGCAAATACTCGCATCAGCATTCTCACACTCATACAAAACCCCACAACATTCCCTCCTTTTGTTTTTAAAAAAAAGCACATTTTTTTATAAGTAGTCATACATTTATTACATTCCATACAAGATAATTCTTCTTATATTATCCAATTGAAGACAATTTATTTAATATTTTGCAATAATTTCGTTTATACAATACTAAGATAGACCCTACTTTACACAAACAACAATATGAATACACGATATGAAATCAATTTTGTTATTTTTTATTTTAATTACACTATGTAATATTATATCGTTATGTTATAATTTTTCACTTGTTCCTAATCATATTACAATCATAATACGATATTCACATTGTTTATGTTCATATTAAATTGTGACGTTCTTGCGCCTGTTGCGTCATTTGAATGGACGTATTACTATGCCATACTGTCATTTCTTTATCTTCCTGGTATCTTGTTTACATTTTTTAAACTGTGAAGTGGTTGCACTATTTGCTCCATTTTGGGCAATAATAACTGCCTCAGTTTTCTTTTCTACAGTGTATGATAAAAAAAAACACTATAACAATTTCTGTTACTGCTAATATTGTTTAATAATGATTAGTACAATGCTAATATTTTATATTCAAAACCTATACTATTTCCATTTTTTTAAGCTCTCGATGACAGTTCTAATTTGATAGATAGTGTTGTGACCAAGTAAGTAATGATATCGACCGCATATATTATTTATCAGATTTTGATTAAAATAAATAAATAAAGATTACTTGTCGTTATAATTATTTCGTTTCATTGTCGAGTACCTACCTATACCTACTTATTTTAAAACAGCTTCGAAAATTTTAAAGAAGTTGGTATTATCAATCAAGAATTAATACGTGTACATCAACATGTAATATTAGTTATTAAATTTGTACAAAATTATCCGGCAGTAGTTTCGTATATTTTGTAAGAAAAAAAATCGGGTCCGTTATCGTGTTATGTTTATCGATATGGCTCCATCCCTATCAATTTCTTCGTCTACGGTATAACCTTGTTCGTGTATAAACGTCATATTTTTATAAAAACTAATATATATTTTTATTTCAACGATCGTCTTTTTAAAATTATGACTATCGTTAAAATTTTTATATGGAGCTGTCATCGAGAGCTTAAAGAAATGGTAATAGTATAATTACATTACTGCAACATTACCTTCATCGCTGATTCATCAAATGAACTTTGTACTTGTTTAATCATAACAACATTGATACGTTCACATATTTTGTATACTACTTACAATGAGAGGGTTTGCTTGCTTAATTTATTTATTTTTACTTATCCTAATTGAAAAAATATCTTTAACCATCTATGAATCTAACAGGTTTTTTAATTGTTCTACAAGATTTTGTGACTTTGAGATTGTTTACATGATTTTGTGTCAACGTTTTCATCTAACAAAAATGCTGGTTTTAATCTGTATATAGATAACGAAATGACGAAATCTTCTAACTGAATTTTAAAAACTTTTTCTGACTTCTCCGATTCTTTATATAGACCTTCATATGGACATACTAACGACTTCATAATTCGGCCTGTTCTTAAAAATACTGTTCACATGTATTTTTAAGAACAGGTTAGGAACAGGAATCTTTGAGGTCTGGATGTACAAAAAATGTTCAGTATTACAGTATGCGGATCATAATTATCACTATTTTCTACTTAAAATTCACCTCGCAACCATAGTGACCGGCCGTAAACCATTTGCGCGGCGCTTACACCTGTTACATTTTTGCTGGCTTGACGAAGCCCTAACATAATACTATTGAGTTCGTGATTCCAATTTTTGTTACCATTTAACCTTGCCATTAGGGATTCTTTCATACATCTATGCCACCGTTCAACGGTTCCGTTGCTCTGCGGATGATAAGGGGTCGTTCTTATCTTTTGTACACCTAAATACGTCATTGCCTACCCTGATCACTAGTTAGTTTAACAGGACAGCCAAATCTACATATCCATTCTTTATATATAACGCTCGCTACTGTATCAACCGAAATATCTTTTATTGGGTAGACCTCTGGTCCACCTGTACCTCTGTCGATTATCGTTAAGCAGTAGGTACCTATAATCATCTGCTGTGATCGGAAGTGGACCTACCTGATCGACATGCCTATGTATGTGTGTGTATGTTCAAATCTATCAACCTGCGGATATGTACCATAGCTAGAAGATGTATGTCTATTTATTATAGATTTTTGAAAATTTATACACGTTTTCGTCCATACGTTTATGTCTCGAGTCATATTTGGCTATAAAATTTTTTCATTAATCATTCGGCGCGATGTTTGCAGTCCCGGATGACTAAGATTATGTATGGCGCAAAATGAAGTTTTACTAAAAGATCTGTTAAGTACGGCTTTGCGTTTTCGCTCGATATTTCACAATAAATGGACTGACTAGTATTCGGAATTGAAAGTTTCTTATATTTATATTTCGGGTTACTTAAAATGTTTTTAAAAATTCTACATCTTTGTTTTGTTCTAAAACTAATTTTTCGTAATTTATTATACTCGATACACATTCTATGGTTTGTATGCGCGATAACGTCAGCTACAATGTTATCTTGACCACACACACACTTGTCGTAAGTCGGTTGTGATCTCTTTTATGAAAAAAAGTTGTCTAATATGTCGAGGGGTTTCTTTCTTGTTATTTTTACACCATTTATAAAATCCGAATGTTAACGGTTATTTGATGCGTCTACGAAAAGTGCGAATGGCGCGTTGTCGACAGGTCACTATAATGTGGCTGCATATCTGAGACTGTTTTTACTTTCTACTAATGCTTTGTCAGCATCCGGTTTCCAAAGTATAATTCTTTTGCCTTTCTTTTTGGCCTTATGAATATATTTGTTTAATATTTCTAAGTATTCTACTGCTCTGGGTAAATTACTTCTGTAAAAATTTACCGTGCCTAAAAAATATTCTTAAGTCACTAACATTTTTTGGTTTCGGATATTCGATAATCGCCTGTACTTTAGTTTTTAAAGGCCTAATTCCGTCTGTAGTGACTTTATACCCTAAAAAATCTATGTTAGTAACCTTGAACGTACATTTTTCTAGATTTATAGTTATCCCGTACTCGTTTAAACAGTTTAATACCTGTTCTAAATGTTCATCATGTAAAGTATTATTTTCAGTACCGTAAGTAATATATCGTCAGAATAACAGTACAGAAAGTCTAAACCTGATAGCACTGTCATCAAACAGCACAGTCATTTGTCATCAAACGCTGAAATTTTTGTGCAGCATTCCTCAATCCAAATGTCATGCGCTCGAATTAATATAAGCCGAACGGGGTAGTAATAGCTGTTTTACAAATATCTTTCGGATTAATTGAAAAAAAAAATATATGTCGATTTTTGTTGAAAATTGTTTTTTCAGACAGTAAATATGTGAAATATTGTACACGAGGGATAGGATATCGGTCGGGTTGGTTATTACGTTTAGAGCTCTGTAGTCACCACAGGGACAAACTTGACCATCTTTTTTCGGTACTAAATGCATTGGACTTGCCCAACACGCTTAGATGGCTTACATATGCCTGCTTCTAACATGTTATTGAATTCATCTTTTTCTAACGCTGCGGTGCTAATGGTCTAGGTTTGCAAAAGACAGGTGAACCCATAGTATCGATATACTGATAGACCGCAAGCTTTGGTACTTCCTTGAAAGACATTGGCTTAAGTATGTCAGGATATTTTTTCTATATATTATATACCGGGTGATCAATACGTAGCGTAGAAATCGTGGTCTCGAAATGGTTTACAATCGATCCAAGTACGGTCAGGCTAGTTATCTTATCTACTAAACAACATACATTAATATCTATAATTAACTTAAAATGGTTTAAAAAATCTACGACTAGGATCGGTTGTTTTATGTCACACACAATATAAGGCAATTTAAAAGATCTTAATTTTAAATATAAGGTTTGTTCCATACGCTGACATTTGATCCGTTTGCTGCATAAAGTGTGTATTTGGAATTTACATTTAATTCGGTTTTCTTTTTAATGAAGTGTTTAGGTGATACAGAAATACAGGCACCTGAGTCACCTAAAAATTTACTATTAGATATTCTATCACTTACAATAAGGCGGTGATCCTTAGCTGCATCGCCACAAGCCATCTGCTGCAGCTGTATTAGTTTTCCGAGCTTGGAGACTATCCTTTGTTCTTCCAGCTACAGAGAAACAAGCACCTTCGGGCTCGCTGTAAAACTTCCAATGGTAGGAGCATAGCCAATCTGAACTCTCCGGAGTTCTGAGCTGTCTTGACTGGGAGCGATCACGCGAAAAATTTATATAACTGCTCCTGTTTCACTAATTTTTAGATTAAGTTTCCCGATTTCTGCTCTTAATGTAACTATTTCTGTGCTCGGCGAAGGCTGAGACGGACGACGTGCTTTTTTCTAACTTGCGCGCTGGCTGGTGAGTATCCATGATTTTATCCGCTATAGCTGCCAATTCTTCCAGGTTGCAACTATGAGCAACCTGGAAGAATTGGCAGCTATAGCAGATATCGCTATCACAGTCAGTACGCCCTGAACTGATGATGGTAAGTGCCCTTGCCGCAAAATTTTTGAGGTTTCGTCTTCTAGTCTTTCCTTTGGCTAGTTCCTTCATTCACCTCAGCAGGTTTTTGATCTCCTAGTTCAATTCGGTTCGGTCGGGTTCAGTACAGCTCGGTTCAGTCGGGTTCGGTCGGGGTCACCACTATGAGATTGTCGGGCACAAGTGAAACTCTCGGATGTTAAAAGCTAACTGGTTAGTGGTTTATTATTTAATTATATCATGCTTATAAACATTATAAACACAACACATACAACACACAACACACGATAAACACATACAAACACGTGCAAATACTCGCATCAGCATTCTCACTCATACAAAACCCCATATGTCAAAAGTAAAAAAAAAAAAAAACAAAATTTCAATTACTGAAAAGTAATTATAATTATTAGAACACTTTTAGATTAATAATAATTTCAAAAAGTATGTTGAAACGAGAAAGTTGCAAATACTGAAAAGAATTAGTATTCTGACCTTTTGGCGATAACGAAGTTAAAATTAGGATTGTGCTACATAACGCCAGATAGTTATTGATTGACTCCTAAAATAGTTTGATACAATATTTTAGATGAAATCTAGATCCAATCTAGATACGTTGGAGATATCGGAACTGATTTATATTGTTTATTTTAATTTTGCATTAAGATAATATTGTGTTATTGTTATATATCAAAGCTAATTTAGGGATTGTAGAATTATTATTAAAATAAGTATTATTTATTTAAATTTTCCAATATTAAATAGTTTGGTTACATTATCTAAAATGAAGTAACTATAAGTTAGGGCATTTTTTCCATCCTGTACGACTACTTAACACTCCGTGGCAAAAGTGGAACTTGGAAATATTTTAGGATTATTATGCTTATAAAACTTTAGCCTCTAGTTACACGAATGTTGTATTGAAAAAGTTTATAGAAGCAATAAGTTCGCTACATCGCCATGTGATAAGTAAACAATAAGACATTATACTGTAACACCTATCCTATTTAGTGTTTTCCTTTTGAGACTATAAATAAACTAGGAACATCATAATAAATATATATATCTTATGTATATAATACATATAGATATATAGAAGACATTTTTAGTCTATTTTTTAAATCATGGAATAAAATTTATACCTTGGGTAACTAAATTTAAAATGCAGCTGTCTTTAAGCATTGTAATGATTATTTTTTTATCTTTCTTTTTTTTATTGTTAGTTCCAATTTTTGTAACAGTAAAAGAACTCTGCATATGAATATTGCACAATCATTTTTGTAAATTTTTCAAAGGCTTACCTATTTACAAACAAATTGGATAAATCAACTTCCCTCATCAGAAGGTTTATTTATTTATAACTCATAATCAATGAAAATTTACCATTGTAATAGCAGTACAACTTGCTGAAACATACACAGTTGTGCCTAGCCGTAGGCGCCAACAGAAGCTTTGAAGAAAACAAACTAAAAGTCTTGACAAGTTACTAAATATGTTGTCATTCATTCTTAGTAGACCTTATCCCAGGGTCTATATGATTGTTGTTTACAAACAGTTTTTAGAAAATTCACTTCTTTAGTTATTAATTATTATTAATTTACTTGTTTCTATAACTGTTAAAAACAAGAACACCAATTGTCCCAAAATATAAAAAATGCTCTACGTTACCATACATAAGGCATATCCAAAAGGACTCTGACGAGGTTCCCTATGAGCTTTGGGCTCATAGGGAACTATGAGCCCAAAGCTCATAGGGAACCTCGCTCTGCATTAATGTAAAAATAGCTTATTATTTTGCAATTAAATGTTTAATTAACCCTAAATACACTATTTAATGTGCCGCTTTCTATTAATATTAAATATAGATCTTATTTTACTTGCGGGGGTCTAGATTGTTTTTTAATTTAAAGGCAGGACAATGTATGTGTGGCGCCAGTCATATGTAAATATTGTATACATTATACTTTTGGGCCATTTTAATTAAAATCATTTAAGATTGTAAATGGTGATGTTACACTAAATGAAAGTATTGATTCTTAAAAAAATATTGTTGATTCTTATTATTTATTTGATTTTGTTTTAGAGTAAGTTTTTAATTATTGAATAACAAGTTGATTTTTAGTTAATTTAAGTTTCATTAATGAAATCTTGATCCTGCATTAGTTAATGAAGTTATTAAAGTTATTTTATCATATGTAATTAAAATATTATAGAATATTTTCAAATACATTTCCGTTGGCGGGAAACTATTTGTTAACATATTGTGGAAGAGATAACACAATTTATTTGTCATTGTTTTTTTTTATATTAGAGTTTTTCTTTTCACAAAAAAGACAGATAATGTACACATGTTTCCAAACTCAGAATACATACTAACAACTAAATAAGATCACAAGCAGACATAGTAGTTACAATAAACATACAAGTAATAAATTCTATATTCATTATAAATAATAATGGATAAAAGATGACTTCCCTCCTAAAATAATAAAAATATATAACATTTTAAAGAGTAGCTTTACAGCTCCATATAAAAATATATTTTATTATAAAATATCTAGATAGTGAAAAAGTACACAAATTACGGATTCTACTAAATAAAATCAATCTATTAAAAATCTAAATAAAAATGCAATCATATCAAAATAAACATTAATGCATACAAAGAAACAATAAATCTGTTTGTCATAAAGTAAATGAATACACATTAAAATTGCATGCGTTATAAGCACATTCACAAAGCTGTATAAATTGAATAAACGGTCCTCGTCTAATGTTTGTGATGCATTGCTTACCCAGCAGAACTAGAGATATATGCAATATAATCTTGCGAGCCATCGTTAGAAGGGGCGAAGGCGGGATTAGATACAACCGCCCGACCGGTCGCGACAATCCAGTGTTATTTTTGTACTCGGCCCCGACATGAAAGGTCTATTTAGGAATTCTCCAACATAAGTACATGTCTGAATGGCAGCCAAACAACACACATTCCAATCCTAATTTTTGACACAAAACCAACACTTTTTATTCACTTAAATAATATAAGTTAACAGGAGTATTTTTAAATTACACAAATAAATTGATTTCTATAGCTTAAATACGGACATTAAAAGAATAGAAAAAACAAATGTTCAAGTCACAAGCTTGAGCTTCGCTTTTTTTGACGTTTGTGCTGGTTAGTGCTGCCATAATCCAATTGTTAAAAATGTTCGATTTATAAGTGTTGCAAAACTTAAATATTTTAATATAGATCTAATCTAGGTTAGGAATAAAGACTTAGAGCAGCCACATACTAGACGCCATTGCATACATTCAACATATTTACCTTTAAAATAAACATTGATTTTGTGTTTTGCCTGAACGTGTCGTTACAGTTAAAAAAAATAGCGGAATACCGCGTATACACCTAATAAATAATATTATAAATGGTCTACTCTGTAGTCTAGGAAACTGAAATTGTACTATTAATATAAAGTTTATTCTATTTAAATTCAACTATTACGCAACTCTCAAATTAGGTTATAAAGTAAAAAAGTAGAAAAAAAAGATTTGTTATACTTTGTATTGACTTTACATCGTACAATGCAGCATTGGCTTCATCAACAATTATCTTTAGTATATATAGATATAAGTTACTGATGTTATTTAGTGTGTATTTACGACAATCGCGTCGGTATCAGTCAAGTACATCAGTACAACATTTATTATATAATTTATATTAGTAAATCTGTAAATATTTATCATTTACAATATATTTTGGTCTTTCGAGCCGGATATCATTTAAACCACATAATCGGAATGAACAGCCCAAATATTTTGGTCCTTCGAGCCGGATATCATTTATCACCAAATATTAGTAACTATGTTTATGAATGTTCTGTGTATCTCACTTTCAATCTCCGGCATTGATAAATTGAACATGTGTTAAATTTGATTGAATTTTGTATCCGCTATAGCCATATATCAATATTCGGAGTTTTAAATCTTTTTTAAGGATATAAAGTAAAATCACATCCATTCGCGATGCATTTGAAACCAACTTTACCAGCGTTCATTAATTACTTATTTGTAATCTGATCTTCCCATATTAATCGAAATATATAATTATAACAATAGAAATACGTCAATGGTGTATTGATTTTTATCCGTATGTTGTTGCATCATTTTTTAGCTTTAGTTTAGATTTGTTTAAGAAGCATTTTATATATTCTAGTTGACAAAACTTTTCTGTGGCGCTTAAATAATTTATTGGTTCTTGTAGTTCACACAAATATGTCTTACTATTATTAACTTTAAATTTAATGTGGTAAAGACATCTTTGTTAAAGTTAAGAGCTATAATCATCTGAAGGAACTTGCACCATTTCGTTATTCATGGGATGAGGAATTGGTATAATTTATTATATTAGATTATTATAACTTATTACAACTTTTACAGATAAGGTATTATAATCTCTGCCGATAAGTGGAAATATAGACATGGCGTTGATTGATGCCAAAAATCTTCTAGTATGATAATTATATCACTATTAAGTGCTTACCGATAGTCATTTTAAATAAATTTAATTTCTTGCATCCATTGCAAAAAATAAATAAATAATTGAAGCTTAAAATGTGTAAATGAAAAATATTACTTCTTTATAAAAATTATAAGGACATCAGATAATCCGTGGGAAGCAATTTTTTTTCTACTTCAGGTCGAATTATAACGTTTTATTTTTTTTCAGGCGTAGTTCTTGTCTTAAAATCTTAAATTGCTTGTTTTAGTTTGCAGTGGTTTCCTGTTTGATATTCATGAAATGAGCTAGTTGAGGAACGATGCCGATTACTTTAGCATCTTTCAAATGAACACTCACATAACGGTTACGTTTTTTAAAAGATGGCGTTCCTGTTTCTCCTACTCTACCTACTTCTTAGTAGTAGTAGAGTATCCTTTGCTTGTTAACGAAAACTAGGTTCCTGTGTAAACTGCTGGTTTTCACATATGTTGTACATCTACCTCCTCCTCCTACCCCAAGGTGATTTTTAGAGGCTGGGTCGTTAAGTCTTTTATTCTGATTGACGAGCTCTCTACAAACTATTCGAATTTAATGAATTTTCGCCGAAACCTAATTTTCTTTGAAAAAGTGCCATGTTCTATTTAGTGGAGTTCTATTTATCAACAATCTTGTCATTTCAGACAAAAGTTCTTGTCTTGTCATAAGGTTGTTCATACCATAAGGTTCATCTTATGAACAAGATTATGACCAATCTTGTTCATAAGGTTTTAACAATTTTCCAGTGTTGTCTCCTATTATACAGAAAAATACCTCAATCTTTTTCCAAACTCGTTCCGTTTCGTTTCCGTTTTTTTAACAAGAATGTAGTCACCATTCATCTTCAGTTTTCTTTGATATTGACAGATGTTATTCATCTTCTTTCTAATTGCTTTCGTGTTTTCCATTTAGTCAGTGGCTCTTTGTATAATCTCAGGAACGGTCAACAGGAGGTAATTTTTAAAATATGCTGTTTGAATTTTGCGCATTTTCTTTATTAAAACCCGTTTATAATTTAATAATTCTGATATAGTTCTCGTATTGTTAATATATTTTTAGAAAGTGCCTTGACAGGGTAAGTAATCAAAATTACTGCTTTTTTCTTGATTTTGTTTGTTTCCGCAGGAAATACCTAAGTGCCTAAAAAGGCCCATCCTAGTCTCCGAATAAGTCCTGGACCTTGTTAGGGGTACTAAGTATTAAAACTACTTTCGATTCAAATTTACCTATGTTTTACGTTACCAAAGAGTATAAATATATTTAAAGATAAGTAAATAATCATTGTAAATATCCGTTTATACTCATTTATCTTTTAATCTTAAGCTGCAAATATTGTTATTTCTAAACACCTAATAAGATTCTAGCATATTAAATTACAATAGTGAATTCATCTATTGTTTCCTAAAAGATAGATCTCAAAATAAAATTCTTATACAGCCTCGTCTGTAGTGTTAAATTTTCACCCACGAAGCATTTTTTAATTGTGGGGAATAAAACGAAATCGCATGGAAATAAATCTGGGCTATATGTAGGATGGGGTAACATTTGTAATCTCGAAGATGTCAAATAGTCACTGGCTAATGTGAGACGCGTCATCTTGATGATAATTGTCGCAGATGTTGCTCCTTGGGCGCTCGCTTATCAACAAACAAGCATACTACTATCTAGTAGCTGTTCTACCATCTTGTAGGGGAATTACTGATTACTACTCCTACTCTTCCAAAAAAAAAACTACAATCTTATACTACAAAAATCCGTCCTTCAAACCCACGTTGCATTGCGAGTTGCTGAAAATCATAAACGATGTATGGGTTAAAATAAAAAAATGGTTTCATTAATTTTTTATTTATTTTATTTGGTAATAAGAATCTGTTGTCGCGTTACCCATACAATTACATTAAAATTATTTTCGTTATAAACTAAACCTGATGTAAATGTCTTATAGAAGTTAATACGATAATCATCGTAACATAGCATTTGTTTTATGCTTATCTTAATATAAGGGCACAATTCATATTAAAGAATGGATTTAATGATTAGAAAACATAATATGAGAAAAATATATGATAATTCGTCAATATGAGGTTTTAAATTAAATATTAGTATAGCAATAGAAACTACCCTCTGGTAGTTGATTGTAACACTAGATACAATATCATGTGAATTGGTGTGTGTATGTGTGTGTGTGTGTGTGTGTTTGTGTATGTGTGTGATTGTGTATGTGTGTGTGTATTCGTTTGTGTGCGTGCACGTTTATGTTCACGCCGATGACACGGGTGGCGGGGGCGGCGGGGGCGCGAACAGTGCTGCGGGGGGCGCGGCCCAGGGCGGCGGGGGGGCGAATCCGCGCCACGGTCCGCCTCCCATCATACCTGCTCACACAAATAATGTTTTATGACAATTAACAAATAACAATCAAACTAATTAAAACCGTATCCTTACCGGGTGGCGGCGGCATGTGAGCGGAGCCCGGGCCCATCGAGTTGTGGTTATCCCCCTGCAATAATAATGTAATTCGGTAAACTGACACACTGTATTGTGCACTGCAATACATAGCGCTCTGAGTGGTATAGTGTCACGCACCTGGTGGGGCGGCGGCGGCGGGAATGGCGGAGCGCTGCCCGGAGGTGGAGGCTGCGCCGCACTCACACTGGCGCCCGTCGATACCGCACCTGCACACACACACACGCACATATATTGAGACATTTCACTACAGATAAACTACACAGTGGAAAGTGTATGTCTCCTAGTACACACTGTATCACGCGCAACGCAGCATGTGACAAGTTTACTCACCGAGCCAGGGTGCGTGAGGCGGAGGGTGAGGCGGATGCGGAGGGTGTGTCATTCCATGAAAACCACCCATGTTGCCTATACAGAAGCCAAAAATTAACAAATATATAGGAGATTCGACTGAAGAGAACCAAACAGTATAGAAATAAATTGTTGATACTTTTTCAGTTAATAAAATATTATAGAAAACCATATTTATTATTTATTAAGCAGAGATCATTCAGTTACCAGGTGCGGCCATAATGGCACGGGGGGGTGGTGCGGGGGCGAACGGTCCGTGGGTGCGTCGAGCTGCCCCCGCTCCCACACCCGGCCCTCCTACTCCTGGCGGCGCCTCGCCCAGCTCCGCCATCAGCGACATATACTCCTCGTCGATCTTAGCCTGTGGAAGTATTACAAGTTACACTTAACAACTGCGCTACGATATAGAGAAACGGAAAGTGTAAATCGCACATACCTTGTCGTGATGCAGGGCGGGCGGCGCGTGGCCGGGTCGTTTGGCGCGGCAATCGCGCGCTATGTGGCCGGCGCCGCCGCACGACGAGCACACGATGCTGTTCGTCACGTTGGGCTTGTCGGGGCACTACGGCATAAGAAGGAATATTAGAGAGGAGTTGAAGATTAGTGAGAGGGAATTAGGGATTCGCTACTCACGAGCCACGTCTTGTGGTCGGCGGCGCTACAGTTGGCGCAGCGCGGCGCGTCACTCTCCCGCAGTGTGCCATTGAGCTGCGCCAGCTCGCGCAGCTGCATGCGGCGCAGGTCGTTTTGCCCTTCTGGCACCTCCACACCCTGACGGATCACCTCCTTTATCTGCGATTATAAATGTACATATTGAAATTATTTTTCTTATAAAATGTATGAAACCCATACTGCATTGAAACTTAGATATTAAATACAGCAAACTATATGGTGTATTGCAAATGGTACCTTCTCGACAGCTTTCTTGACGCAGTCGGCGTTGGTGGCGGTGATGTAGGCGTGGAGCGGCTCGTCTTCGCCGGGCAGCGGCTGGCCGTCCTTCCGTCCCACCTTCCCCTCCTTAACCGAACCTTTGCCGCGGATTATTATTTTCGCACCGGTCTCCTTTTCCATCGCTGCGAATAAAAATAAAAGTATATATTTATTTTGATATACAAAATATATACATATATATAAGTGAGAAATTTATACCTTTGAGCGTGTTCCCGCGCGGTCCGATGAGCAGACCCACGAAATTGATATCTGGGTGCTCCTCTTGCGGAATCATAACCTTGTCGTGCACGCGGATGATAGGCGGCCTAACGGAGGTAAAGGAAAAATGTAACATTGATCAATCGGTCAAAGAAGAGTCTCGAAAAAAAAAAGGATAGAGACTCACTTATAATCTGGCGGTGGTTTAAATTCCGGGTTGATCTGATGCATACGTGTGACGAGGCGGTGTCGCTCCTCCTCCAGCTTGCGCCGCGTGCGATACTCGCGGGTGTTTAGGCGCTTCCCGTCCGTCGAGTAGATGGGCTCCGGCGACGGGGACCTGCGAAATCCGCCATACAGAATTCTACTCACAAACACACGTACGCACGCGCACGCAACTACGTACGCACACGCACGCAACTACGTACGCACACGAACGTATGTATAATGGCCTTCTATACTATTACAAGGTGATTACACTGATGGTGTATCCATTGCTAATGTCATAGAGGAACTAATTGGGTTTTAAGAAATTACGTCGACCATGCATTCATATTTTTAAATTCTTTTCAAACACACATATATATATCTCTTTCATGACCCTTTGTTTACGTAAAATCAGAATGATTACTTGTGTTTTATAATATTAACGGTTATCGTTTTTTTAGGAAAAAGGTTACTTTAGATCTTTCGGTCATGTAGCACTAAGGACACTATCAACTGAAATACATTGGATTTGACGAATAAGCTCCGTTGCCCTAGACTACCTCCTACAGTGAATAAGTGCCTGAGAAAAAATATATTATTTGTCATATTAATAAACCTGAAATTTTAATATCGTTAGCACTGAAAATAATTGGATTATCATAATTAGAACCGTTATTATTAAACGCTGAAAAAAGTTATCATTAAATCGATTATTTGGGAACGTTATAGTACGTGCGGCCGTGCGCAACCTGCAACAGAAAGTGTCGCATTAGTGAGCACAGTAACGAGGGCCCGGGAGCGACACCATTGTCTGTACAATAGACCGACATTAAATATCGTTAAAAACAAGATCACGATCCTGCAAGAAAGATTAACACCGTACGTACGCCGACGTCCTACGCGGGGCTAAGCTACGTTAAGATATAATACTCATGCGCACCTCTCGTCCACGCTGGGGGGGATGCCGAGGTCGCCGGAGCGCAGCTTGCGGCTCACCTCCTCGATCTGCAGCTGCACTGCAAGGGAACGGGTTAGCGGCGAGCCCACCGCAGCAGCATTAGAACAGTGCCGCACGCACACACGCACGCACACGCACACACGCACGGTAACAGTACGGGAGCGCATGGATAGAGAATAGCGATGCCGTTGTAAGGTTATACGATACAATATATTATGTACGGCCTCGATGTATCTTTATTCTCTGAAATCCATGACACTCGCAGTGTCTATATATTTAACACACATAATTAAAAATAATGATTATTCAAATGTCTTAAGTTAAAATGTAAAATGGGGTAATATCGTAAATATTACGTTACAAAGTGAACAAAGTGTTTTCCAATAACGACGATGATGTAAGTCATCGTATTCCTGTGTGAAAAATTTAATTAAATTATTTAAATTTATTAGATGCTTACAACATAGACCTGCAGCAGTAAACATATAATACAGGTTAGAAAATATATAAATAAAAAAAATGAGTTCTTTGCCGGCTCTTCCTCTCGGACCTAACTTCTCTGAGGAGACTAATCGTGCCTATTAAATAAAATAAAAGAATTTTGATTTACGTTTCGGAGAGTAAACGGGGAAGGGATAAAATGAAAGATAACGTAGATACTCACACAGGTACTGCTCCTCCTGCTCGCGGGTGAGCGTGGAGGGCAGGACGGTGGGGAGGCCGGGGATGAAGGTCTTGTCGTGCTCGCCGCCCATCCAGCGCGTGCGGCGCCTGCGAGCGCGGCGCTCGGCCGCCGTCTCCCCGGGCGGTCCCTGACCGTCGTCGCGGTCGTCGTCGGGGTGGTGATCGGGGGGGGGGCGCTCGCGGTATCGCGATTCGCTGCGGGCCTGCAGCAGCTCCAGCTTCTGCTGCACGGAGGTGGGCGGCGGGATGGCGGTGGCGGCGGACAGCGCGGCGGCGGCGGCGGCGGCCGGCTGCACGGGCGCCGCCATTCGACGCTGCGCCACAAACGTCTGTTACGCGCCCGCCACCCGCTCCGTTATATTATATTTCACAGTCAAATAAAATAGTAAATATGCTATGTAATAATTGAATCTCACCATGTAGCCAATATATTTCTAAAAATAATATCAATAAAATAAATAAATTTCGATGATATATAACACCACAGGGGCACTCCATATAGCGATTACCTGTCTCTCTTCAGCATTGTGCTAGAAATAATCAAACCATACACTACTTAAACTCAAATTTCGTTAACTTATTTATTAAAATTATATAATATATATAATGTGTAACCTTAACAAACAATTGCTTAAGTACTGTACCTGTGCGACGGCCGCTGCAGCCAGGATGGCGGCTTGTGTTGCCGGGTTGATAGTCGTAGGGGCGGCTACCTGACGAGCTGTTGCCTTAGTTGTAGTGCCCACCATCTGATCAAGCAAAGCTATTGTGCCATCCCTGTACAAGATGTAAGAAATTATAAATGTATGTAATTGAACTGTCTATTCACAATAAAAGATGAAAGCAGTGCTCCAGATTGAAACGCTATGTCTTTCTTATGATCATTCCCAATTTCATATATGACCATGAAATTAGTTTCATACTACTACTAATACTTAGGTATTACTCGTAATGTTGAAGTTCATTAGCCCAAATAGATTCAGATTTCAGTTCACTTCACTTCACTTCATTCTGAAGCCTTTCCTTAGGAATTTTAAATAGAAGACAAAAGTTTAAACAACATTGGGAAATGTCATTACTCGGTGACTCATACGGCCCCTCAAATTAGGAACACTAAGAAAACAGTTCTCTTTTATTTTTTGCCAAAACACAATGTCTTACATTGACCATCCATAATTGAGTTTAAGGAAAATTTTATGCCTAGAATCTGTATTTCTAAGTTTTGTAATGGTCAAAAGATTCTTGAATTGATAATTACCAGGTACTTTTATGTGCAGTTAACAGAAGATCTATCAAAGAAAGTAAGTGCCTACA
Organism: Melinaea menophilus ssp. n. AW-2005; assembly: GCA_918358695.1. Taxonomy (NCBI): domain Eukaryota; kingdom Metazoa; phylum Arthropoda; class Insecta; order Lepidoptera; family Nymphalidae; genus Melinaea; species Melinaea menophilus. The sequence continues at coordinate 36,971,193 of OU911038.1, read as the reverse complement.
TCAAGAAACAAAAATATTTCAACCAAACTATCAAAATGTAATATTGATATTTCCTCATGGTCAGTGGTATCAATGTAATAATGTACATTGAAGTCCTCAACAATGATGAAAGATGGGACTTACGAAAACATGATGTCAATAGCTGTGTTGGACTTGGTTAAAGAGAGGTTCCATTTTGGGAATATAATTATAAGACCTGCAGATTTATACAGAGAGATAATTTATAAATTTTCACTTTTATCAACTGGCATATATAACATCATCATAATGGAAAAAAATATCTTTATGTAAAGACTTGACCAGTAAATACACACTTATGTTAAATATGTATTTAACTTGTGGTGAACAATTACCGCAATATGTTATCACATACCGGTCCTTTGACTTTCGGCCCCGACTTCTACTACGACTTCGAGACCGGCTGCGTCTCTTTTCCTTGTGGCGTTCACGACTGCGGGTTCGTTCGCGATCCTTGTCCCTAAAAAAGAAAGCAAACAATAGTAAATAAAGTAAGGTTATTTAATAAACACAACCACCAAAAAGTTTCACCTCTTGGAGCGATGACGTTCACGATCTCTATCCCGATCACGATCACGATCGCGATCACGGTCACGATCACGATCCCTGTTACGATCGCGATCTCTATCCCTGTCCCGGTCCCGGTCTCTATCACGATCACGATCGCGGTCCCGCTCGCGATCCCTGTCTTTATCGCGATCACGATCTCGGCCTTTGTCCCTCTCCTTATGACGATCACGGTCGCGTGATCGTGATCGACTTCTATCCCTGTGCCGAGAACTCATTGCCAATGAAGCTTCACTCCAATTATATCTAACAATTCACTGTCCCTATTTATTATCGCTAGAAATTATTATTATATGTTTGATTGTTCTTTATATATAATCTTTAAAATTACTGTTAAATATTAATGACGAGGTTTACAATTAATCACTTAATAATAAATCAATAAACTAATCGACAACAAGAATAAACAAAATGGAGAACCCGAAAAACCATGTTCAATTGATTTAGTTCGTGACGTTTCTATTATTTTTTTATAGAAATCTTTGACAGCTATGGATTCATAACAATTCAGCCAAGAGAATCGTGTGTAATAAAAAAAAAATGAACTAACTAAAGATGGCAATATACTTTCTTAAAAACCAATATTTTTTTCATAATATTGTTGCTTTCTTGACATATAACTATAAATTCGCATTTTTGTTTTACTAACAATTTTTTTACATATTTTGACAAATGATTAAATACGAGGTTATAGTTTCTTTTTAAAGGTCTGTTAATTTTATTTTAGAACAGTACATTTAAAGTCATATACTTTGTCTTCTGAGCATGGAGACTTAAACATTGATTTGAACATACTTTTATTATTCATAAATAGCAACGTAGATAAGATATTGCCCATTTTAGCCGTTGTCGTATTTATTTGAAAATAATATCAAATCAAATCAAATCAAATCAAAAATCTTTATTGAAAATAAGTTTCATACAAAACATTTTTTCATTGTCAAAGCTACCACCAGCTCGGAAAATTATTTCCACAGACCTGAGAAGAGCTGGCGACAGAAACTCAGCGGGATTGTCATTTGTTTTTTTTTTTTTCCTTAAATTCAAAATAACATAAATACATTACACATTATTAAATAAATAATCTTGAAGCAGCCTGGCAGCGATCGCTTCATACCCACGGTGCATTATCCTCTAAGTATTCAGATACATTGTAATATCCTTTTGCACACAAACGTTCCTTAGCTATTCTCTTAAATTTGTTAAATGGTAATACTTGAACGTTTGCTGGGACTTTGTTGTAAAACTGTATACATTGCCCCATGAAAGATTTACTCACTTTTTTAAGTCGAGTAACAGGTAGAGCGAGTTTGTGTTTGTTCCTGGTATTTATAGTGTGTATATCACTATGCTTAATAAAATTGTCAGTATTTTTATGTACATATTTAAGATTTTCAAAAATATACTGACTGGCGACCGTAAGTACATTAATTTGCTTAAACTTATTTCTTAAAGAATCTCTAGGGCCCAGATTGTAAATTGCAATATAAATTATTTCAGTAATTTATTAATTAAGGCTGTAGTAGTTTAGAAAAGCCATGGTCGCGAGTCCTAACAATATGATGTATAGTTTCTCAAAAGTGACTGATTTGAACCAGGGATTAGTTTTATGCCCTAATTTGTTTTACCTAGTAATACACTGAAATGAAGTGGCACGAATGGCTTAAAAGTGGTAAAAATAAATAAGAATAGTTGTTATTATAAGAACTTTAAAAATTGGGCCGGTGATAGACAATCCTAGACAAATATTGAACCAATTCTTGTTTAACTATTCAGTTATACGATATTCATTTTTATCAATGGAGTAATTATATTGATTAAATGTTATTTTACCGCGGCATAAGCGAACTTGAATATCTACGACCTAATCGTCTACACTCTAATCCAGGGTTTTTTTAAGTATTGGGAGCGCCCAACCAGGGGGACGCAGAGCCTTGCAAAGGGGGAAGTGGGATACCAGTGTAGTTGCGGATTTTTTGATGACAATCAATCCTATCCGTAGAAACGCCGTATTGTCCATTCCATTTAAAAATCAATAAAAAGATCTATTATATAAGGGTACTTTAATTGTTCTTTGAATTTCATGAGGAGCAAACTATTGCTCCTCATAGAATTATTTAGTTTTATAAATAACTACCTTATAGGTAATGTTGACTGACACCGAGTTCGGCGCGCCTATTGGTCGATAGAATTACGCTCTAGAAATATCGTTACCATTCACCTCTCTATTGGTTGAGTTTCAGCGTGGGTCGTACAGTCGCAAATCAGACTTGAACTCGAATATAAGGTTGTTCTTTCCCGCAAGGAGGTATTTCAAGTCAGTTTAAATATCGAATTTTGGTTGTTGCCACGTAATTTAATTTTGTTTCAATCAGATAAGGCGACAAACCGACTAACATACAAACCAGTTTATTTCAGTCAAACCAAGAAGTATCGTAAGAGATTTGGTGACTCATCGCAAAAGAAAAAAAAAAGCCATATTATTATAGAAACACTTGTCAAACCATGTATATTGAAAGCAGCTGAGATCGTTCTTGGACCAGAAGTAAGGAAAAATTCCAAAATACTGCATTTTCTGAAAACACTGTAAAAGATATAAAAAATCAAGTAGATGCAATAAAACAATCACCTTTTTTTAAAAAAAGAAATAGATGAGAGCATAGATGTTGCACATTAACTTAATAATGAAACAATTTAAGCCGAAATGTTATTTTCCACTGAGGTAACTGCATCAACAAAGGCTTTTCATATGACCGCTGTAGTCCCTGAATTCTTTGCCGAACATGAGCTCTTGTAGGAAAAGTAAATAGGCACAGATGGCGCTCCAGCAATGCTTAGATTTCGTTCCCGATTTTAGTTGTTTCAGAAAAAACCACACAATATAACGGCGTGTAAAGCGTGTAAAGCCCAAATGTCCAAGTAGCATGGGACTATTTATCAGATATGTTTGATTTAGAAAGTTGAAACTCAAACATAATTTATCATCGATGTTATCAAGACATTTACTGAAAAGTTACAGCTTTAGGATCCTAAAGTATCAATAAAGCCATCAAATTACTAAAATGTTCCCAAATTATGCAGTATTTCCGAAGATTTGAATTATAAAAAGGTTTTGAAGATATTGAAACCAAAACAAATATTTCACATCATTTCCACCTTACAGCACCTTACAGCTAAGTCCAACCGCACTAACACGTGTGATGATTAGCGACGGATCTATTCCATGTTAAATATTGAAATGGTGAAATATTTCAAAACTTATACCAAAATAGCAGAGAAATCACTGCAGTTGTATTTACCCTCTTCTGTTTCATATTCATGTAAAAGAGGTTGGGACTAAAACTTTAGTCACTAAGAATCCAAACTCTATAGTTCTGAAGAGGAATACGGAGGAAATCGTGCCTCCAGATTCTTCAAATGGCAAATCGTTAGAACAAAGCCGTAAGTAAAGCATGTCGTTAAAATTGGGAGTCATTTGGCAAGGAACCCTGCACACGCAAGTTTTAGACGCTGTCCAAAGCCACTCTGGGTAACTTTTGCCAGCCGTTCCTACTGCCCTGTGGAAAAGGTCTGATATATTCTCATAAAAATATGGGCTATCGGAAAATACTCTGCATTTGTCCACGGAAAACCTCGTATAAACTTATAAGACAATTTTCTTATAACGAGAACTTCAAAGAAGCGCTGTTTTTCATTTTCTTATAAAATTTATCAGAATTTTAAGAGATAAATGATTGGACTTGGAGACTTATGAGCATTTATAAGCAATGAAAATAACAGTTTTTCTAGTCATTGCATGAGATTTGATAAGAAAATTTTTAAATTATATTCATAAGATTTAAAAAATAAATAAAGTTGAATACGAAATTTCGCCATAATTACAACGATAATTATTGAGTAGATTTATAGATTTTAGCCATCAAATTTTCGAAGGTAATCATTCTAATTTATTTACACCTAACTTTTGACAAATCATGCCCAAATTTCAGATGAATTATTCTTGATTATAAGAATTAACTAGATATTTGTATGAGTATGCATTTCGCAAACACTCATACATTCATAAGTCTCGAAAAAAATTTATGAGAATTACTAAGTATATCGCTATCAGTTCCAGAAGTTAATTATTTTTCCGATTTTTTATACATAATCTCGAAAGTATTTGAGAAACAGTTTCGACAAATATTTTTTTATATGAAATTGATTCAGAAGTTATATCAGAATGTTTAATTTCTCTATGCCCCTGTGGAAAAAATCTCATGAATTCTGATACAATACAACGAACTGGGTATCAGAATTTATCAGTTAAAAAAATATCTATAAGATATTAGAAAAATTTTCTGATACAGATTTCTATAAGAATCTATCAGTTGATGTTGAGACTGATTTTGTATCAGAAATCAGTGGCTATTTTTCTATAAGAACCATTAAGATTAAATAAGTCATGAGATTTTATAAGTTAATACTATTGGAGACTTATAAGAGATCGTATGAGAATATTTGTTTAACCGATTCAGTGCGGAAGACACCATAGTGGCGCCATGGATATCTTTTGCGTATGGCGGGTGGCACCCGAGGGGAGCCAAAATTTGAACCCCTAAAACTCGATTTTTTGACGTTTAAGAAAGATGTTTTGTAAACAAAAGTGTCTTTATTTGTCACGCAGATCCTACCTAGAGTGTCAGTTTTAGCAGATCACGTGATTTTACATACTTCAGGGATTGTAAACCTTTTCTATAAAAAAAATATTATTCTGTTTTGCAAATTTATTATAATAGTTCAAATCTGTGTTGTACGTATTTACTTACACATCCACTACATACATTACATAACCATCACCAGTAATATCAAATTTACCTGGACTGCCATAAAATTAAGGCCAGGTCAATATAGTTCATTTTTTGATAAACTGTAACTTTGTACAACAAAAACTATTTTTTTAAAAAGCGCTTTCAATTGTTATCTAATCTGTTGTTGTTTGTTGTGGTCATCACAAAGTCAGCCTAAGTAATATTTTTAACTAATTAGTTTAAAGAAATTATACCATAAATAAACATCTCGCACTGATTGACGTGCCGCCCTAGAAACCAAAACAAAGGCCTTAACAGAAGCCGAGACCCACTAATCTATGAGACGGACGGCATTCTTTTGTATGAACCAACTATTGTTAATATTTTTGGCGCGGGACACGAATAAAGATTAAATGCATAATGGTTAATTACCCTCCCTTAGTTGGGTAAAAAGAGATAGGTATGCGTATTTTTCATGACTTGTATCGTGGGGATGATTTTACAACCCAAAGTCAAACAAGTGATTTGTTTTCTGTTTGTTACTTCTTGTTTGCTATCTATAGTGACCAGACGTACTCTCTTGTGGCTCTCCTGTTTCTACTAGTCTTTTCAGTAGACGTTGAAATATCTCTGGTTGTTATACCGGTGTACGTCGCACAATCCTTTGTTGTTTTTTCTGTACCATCTTTCATTTCGTCCTCATTTTCTGGACTAGGTTCCCAGACATCATAAGATTTTTGTTCGATATAAGTCTCTTCGCTAAACTCGTCATCGTCGTCGCATTGCGTTTCAAGTTGTGATTCAGGAATATATTTTCTTTTTTTTTGGTAATTCTAAAATAATATATATTATAATATCAAATATCTATCATAAATATAATCGGTCATAAAACTAGCGTTCAAAAAGAGTCGCGATACTTTACATCTCCAAATATCTAATTACTATAGTTGTTTTACTATAACAGTCCCTTTCGTAAACAGTAAGTTAGTAGAAACTGGATTAAGATATTCGTACTTTGGTTTTTATCTTTATCTGAATAAATCGCGTAATCAATTTTGATATTCTGTTAGAAACTTATCATTAATTTAAATTTTGATTTCAAACAACACATCAGAAAAGAACGCTCTACATGTCTCCAATGTTCATATTTAATTCTGTTACCATAGAAACAATAGATCTATCAAAAAACGTACAAAATGTTTACAACACCTGATAGAAATAAGAAACTTACCTTCCATTTCCGTTATATCACGTAGATAATCACTTCTATAAACACTAATCGAAAATATAAACCATACACTTTCGGTTTTGGGGGGCTACTAAACTTAAAACACGTGGAAACAGTTAAAAAAAACGATAAGTTACAATTCACGGCGGAGAACGCCTGAATGGTGCAAAAGTTTGTCCAAAAGACCGCCGCATTGAATCGGTTAAATAAGTTTATATGAGTTTATTCTGGGGTAAATTTAATGAGATATAGAGAGAAAATTGACGTAAGTATGATACTTATGAAATCTCAGAGATACGATTTTCTATTTAAATAAAGGAAGCTTATAAGATTATTTAAGAATTTTCACATGCGGAAGTATCTGATAGGATACTAAAGATCAGTTATCATTTTCTATTAGAAATTTCGCAATATTTCTTACGAGAACCATTAAGTAACTTTACTTAGAACAACTTTCACGAGAATTATCTAGTAAATTCTTTTAGCATCACTACCAGCTTTTAAGAGAAATTCAGAATTTAAAAGAATTTCCATTGTTTTCATCAGTATATATACAAAAAATTCTGATAGTTATGACGAAACTTAGAAAAAATTCTATGAGACTTAATAGCAGTGATTTCGTTCGTTGCAGTTACCAGGGAATATAAGAAATTTTCTTTAATTCTTAAAATACAGAATTTCGAGCGAAATTAAGTGACGATTTCAAAACCTATATTATTTTTAGAGACTTAATTAGGTAATCAATTTAAAAGATCAGACCAATCATATTCAGGATAAATCATTTATATCAAAGCTCAAAATTGTACTACTTTTACTAATCGATCATTTCTAAATTTGTTTATCTATAAATAAGAAAATGAAACATTCCTTATTCGATTAATCAACAACATAGTCATAATTATTATAATATTTATTTTCTCAATGAAACTTGTATTAAATAGTTATAAGGTCTGTAATCCTTGAAAATAGAAATGTTTAAAAAGTTAAGCCAGTAAGTCTACTATAAGAAAAATAAAAAACATTAGAATCCGTTTGTAGTTAGTACACTAAACGTAAAATTACAATAATAAAAAATTATTTCGATTATTCTCTTTTGAACTAACAGATATTATAAAATAAATAAATACACTTTATAATTTTAAGAGTTTTAATCTGTGACTTTTTCCTTTTCTTCACCCTGGGTGGACATATTGTTGAGTTCACTTTCGTCCTTATGCTCACTTCGCTCTTGGTTCAATTTTTCCTCAGCTGCATTTGAAACTGCTTCTGTAGTCTCAACTTCATGGTCACAATCAGTCTCTTCATCCTTCTTTTGGTGACTCATTGTATTATCGGACTCTGAGTTATCATTCCGTTCCCCCTTGTCTTCATCGGTAGATTGTCCACTATCTTCCTCTCCATCTGAAGCGACAGTATTTTCCTCAATATCTGAGCTATCAATGTCTTCTGTGTCAGTGTTTTCCACCGGTTTAACCTAAAATAAATATTCATACCCTTCAATACCCATACTATTGTTTTTTAATTAAGAATAAATTAATTATCAATCAAATTTGGAAAATTATAATTTACTTTAAAACAAATTGACCTGCTTTTGAGTTCAAATTTTTTAATATTTTTTATTTCTAATTAAGCTTCTAAATTTTAATTACCTTCGGTACACGTTTGACTCCAGCGCGAGTATCTGTTATTTTACTAGATACATATACGTAGAACTGTTTCATTTGTGCATCATGTTTCTCTTTGTCGAACTCTCCTGATTCTTTTAAATAATACGAAAAAATTAAATATTCAAAGGATCATAAATATTCATAAATAAAAAGTTGAAAAATGTGGCATCAATCTATAAAGATTTTCACATAAATAATAAGGGAGTAAGTTTAATCATACTATCAGATACATACCGCTAGGTACATTTCATAGAATTTTATTATTTAGAACAAAATAATGTAGAGGATAATAATATTCTTTTCCGAATAAAATAAGGTGTATATTTATATATATATACATATATATATATATATATATATATATATATATATATATATATATATATATATATATATATATATATATATATATATATATATATATATATATATACACGAATAGTTTGTTTATTCTGGAAAGAATGGTTTTCGTACCTATTTTCTTTTTCTTAGCAGAATCAGCAAATATTTTTTTCCAGCGAGATACTGTTCGTTTGCTTACACTGCTTTCATCACATGATGAATTCAGCAAACGGTTATTTAATCTCTTCATATTGATCGGTTGAAACAAATTACTGATCCTAGTATTTAGAAGGAAATTTGCAACATAAAGTAAAAATTAGTAGCTAATATTTTCAATACGAATATGTGATGAGAAAGATTTTATAATAAAGATGAATCATTAAAAAGTACACAATAGTTAATAATAATATATATATATATATAATATATATATAATATATATATACAAATATTTCAATGAAACACTTTAAATTCCGTATGCTTTCTAATTTTGAAAAAATTATTACGAAGCAATGTATAAAAAACAAGTTTCAAGGAAATTCTTTTCACAATTTATTTTCAGGATTAAAAGTTAGTAATAAATTGTATTTTAGGACTGGAATTGAAAAATTTTCAATGAGACCATCAAAACAATGAATCATTTTTTCAGTCTGAAAAAAATTTTTCTGTTGTTTTTTGTTTTTGAATTTTCATATTGATCGTAGCATTGTTTGAACGCTTTCAAATCAACTCACGAATTATTGCAGATGTATATATACATATATATTTATTCATAATTTGATTTTAAATTTTATATTTTTTGACTTTGAATTCATTTCAAAATTCTAAACAAAAGGAATCTAAGAAGAAAGGATAAAGATATTATGGTCAAGTTAAAAATAACTATGTTCTAAATGTATAGATGTTTTAACAAAATAGCACCACAAAGTCTTAATAAAGTAAAAAAAAATAATTAGGAGGATTTGTATAGAACATAATTTGTTCGTAAGAATTATACTTATGACTTTGCTCTACGACTCATTATAATATAATATGATTATTGAGTTTCAAAGTGGTTAATAAAGCTATATATACTTATAATTTATAAATGCATGAATTCTTTCATAGCGTATACTGCATTATCAAATGCTGTTATAATAGAAGTATTTATGAGCAATGCTATCCTATAGTATTAGCAAATTTTGCTATGTAATGCCGAAAAATTAGTTTCAAACAATATTCTTACAGAAAACACGGCTGTTAGAAAATTAGGTTTCGTATAATGATAATACTACCCAGCAAATTCAGAATGGTTTATCTCTAATCATATTTTGATAAAATATTAATATATACATATAATAATAATACTTGTTATTTTTGGTCAATTTTTTAAAGTTCATTAGTAAAAGTTTGGCTGTCAAAATTCTTCTGTAATAAATAATTTACGAGTGAAGTATAAAATAACGATCAAATAAATTACAAACTTTGTCACATCAACTACTTTTAAAATTTAAAACAAAGATAATCATCAGATGAAAAATGGAAAACAAAATTTCCATACTTCAAATGAAAAACCAAAAAGATTGACTTCTGCTCCTTAGATTACAAATTTTAAGTTATTAAGAAAATATTTTATTTTTCTGAATTTAGGATATTTTCCGTCATTATAGATAGTCTCAAAGAAAATCGAAGTCCTGAATCAAATGGAAGTATTGTTCAAAAAAAGTTTAAAAATCAAAAATTTTGGAGAAACATACGACTTAACAGATTATAAATGAGACGGATTTCAAAAATTTATCGGTTTAAACCGATTGCCACCATCAAAAGTTGGAGTTATTTACATGCAATGTCAATTTTACAAAAAAGACTCGAAACTTCACGTAGCAATACAAATGAAAAGATAAATTTTCCCTTCTTAATTGAAGAAAATTACATCAACTAATTTAAATTATAAATAATACCTTATTGATTGCTGCTAATTTTTTGTTTAAAATGTCACGGGTGTTATCTTCCACGGGAGCTTTTTTCCCTTTAGAACGAGCTTTCTCCTCAACTTCGGATTGTTCAGATAAATCTGATAATAAAGCTGCTGACGGAAATCGGATTCGTCCACCTTTATTTATCTGCTCTGTCAGTCCGTCTTTGGATTCTAGAATAAAATATTTTTAATTAACAACAATAAATCGGTAAAGATCTTATAAATTCTGATAGAATTTGGTAGAATATTCACACGAGATCTGATTGACTTATAAATTCTATGCAAAAGGCAATCGAAATTTAATCAGAAAATTTTATTCTCAATAAATTTCTCATATTCTCTAACAAACATACGAAATCTGATAATAACTTATAAATTCGCAACCAGTAGCTGTCGATACATTATCAGAAATTTTTATTTTTAATACACTTCTCATAAATTCTCATTACAGTTTTTTTCTTTCTACAAGATTCTATGAGTTCAATTGAAACAAAGGATTCTAAACTTTGTTACGAATCATAAACACTACCGAAAATATTTATCTCCTATGAATATTCTATGAATCTGAATTATTTTACGAAGTAATATAATTAATAAATAGTAAAAAATTAGCATTTAAATATTGAATCCTACTAACAAATGAATAACAACTTATAAACTTTAGATTTTACTACTTGATTGCAATATTTAACGATGCTAAAAAATAAATCCTAATATAATATAATGTAAAATGTAATAATACGTAAAACTTACCATTTGTTAATCCAACTAAACACAGATGGTAATCACCTTTTATTTTCACTTGAAAAGTTTTGTTAGGACGATTCGGTTTGTAACCTTTAATTTGGTTAATTCCAACCGTAGTACACTTCCCACTGCTTAATAATTTCACGTAGGCATACATGAGGATACTTATATCATTCTGAAATTACTCTATAATACTAATTAATTAATAAAAAAATTAAGATGACAAGTAAAATTACACCGCAAGAAGTTAAGGATTATTCTGGAACTTATAACAAAAGATAGGGCGAAAGACTTTCTGAACCGTGCTGTCCTATGCGTAAGTCGTGTGTATACTGAGACCTCGAGCCGCGTTTTGTCATATACTGTAAGCGGGAAGCCCTGTGATTGGTTATAGGAAAGGGATACAATACTTACCCATTCCTTTTATTATAATCGTAAAGTACGTTGTGTCGGTTTTCTATCAACAGTCTGCAATATCTACACACACGTGTTCAGATATAAACACACATACACTTAAAACATTTTTTTGTTTGTCAATTCTAAACAAATAATTATTCATGTTAACATAAAAGTCACACATTAAACTCCATTACCTTATGCATTTTTAGTTATTTGTACTTTAATGTTCATAATTTCAATTTTAAATAGAAATTTTTCGAAAATAATTATCTTTTACATTTTATATTTTCGCAAAAAAAAACAAGTCAACATGCTCTTATTCCATCAAATCATTGATAATCATAAATTTTGGTTTTCTCACGATTATAAGAAAGTGACTACTTAAAAATTTATTCACAATAATTATAGATAAGAAAAATAAATTTGTTGTGTGGGATATTATTATTTTCTTATAAAGTCTGACATATTTTTATAAGAGACGGATACACCCAAATACTTTCGTACTTATGTTCATATTTTTACAGATACCAAAAATACCATTCCTAAAGCTACAGCTACAGCTACTGGTAGCGAGTTTAGGGATGCGCCTAATAACTTAAGGTTTCTTCGACTTATGATGAGTAATAAGTACAACTTGAAAAATCTCATAAAAGCTTGTGATTATTTAAATTAAATGATATGCTTTAAGTTTTAACAAGTTTATACAAACAATAAATTCCTTATTAAATCTGATAAAATCTTTATCAGAAAATCGTCTGCATTTGTCTTCGGAATTTCATGTTTGGACTTATAGAATTTGAGAATAAAAATATTGCAAAATTTCTTATAAAAACTGATAACTAATCTTAAGTATTCTATCAGATACTTCAGAAGTGAAAATTCTTAAATAAACTTATAAACTTCCCTTATTTAAATAGAAAATCGTATTTCTGAGATTTTATAAGTATTATCTTATGTAAATTTTCTCTCTATATCTCATTAAATTTACCCCAGAATAAACTCATATAAACTTATTTAAACAAATATTCTCATACGATCTCTTATAAGTCTTCAATAGTATTAACTTATAAAATCTCATGACTTATTTAATCTTGATGGTTCTTATAGAAAAATAGCCAGTGATTCCTCATACAAAATAAGTCTCAACATCAACTTATAGATTCTTATAGAAATCTGTATCAGAAAATTTTTCTAATCTTATAGATTTTTTTTCAACTGATAAATTCTGATAACCAATTCGTTGTATTGTATCAGAATTTATGAGACCTTTTCCACAGGGTGCCATTGTAATTGGGGAAGGACTCTCTGGCCCAGACGGCAAAAGAGAAAACCGATCTTTTGAGCACTCTTTTTGCCCCCAACTCGACTTCTGACGACAGAGACCTCTAGGTAGTACGGTACCTACCACGGTATCGGAGCTCAATGCGGCAAATAATTTTCAGGCAAGAAACCACACGAAAGGCTCTGTTTTCCTTAGACGATCGGGTGATCTTCTATTACATCTTACGCACCGTTGGGCAGCGGTTATTGAAAGCAAAGGAGAAGGTCTAACAGTTAGTCTGGATATGGCAAAAGCCTTCGATCGTGTATGGCACAAGGGGCTTCTTTCGAAGCTACCTTCCTATGGGCTTTCTGAGAGTTTATACAAGTGGATCACCAGTTTTCTCACTAGGCGGTGTATACGGTTCGTTCTCGATGGTTTTTGTGTGAATCCGAAGCCCATCAACGCTGGTGTACCCTAAGGCTGTGTGCAATACCCAACTCGGTTCCTCCTGCACATTAATGATATGTTGGATATCTCTAACATACATTCGTTATACGGGTGACAGCACTGGGGATGCGGTATATTTCTGCAGTGTAGAGCTCTCTCGTATAAACGACGAGGAGTGACGAAAAAAAAATGTCTCTTCTGTAGTCCGCCCTGGGAATGGTCTGATTGGTGTGAACTGAACCACGTTCAGTTTATCCCCCAGAACTTAATTTTGCGTGTTTACCATTCAGAAAACCCCATTTGTCCTATCGTCGCTCTCCGAGAGTACACTCATTACCTCAGTGGGTTCCACGGATATTTGATCTGATGCCTGCCGCCGAATTACGAATAAGACAACTTTAATGATTAAACATTTTTTTCTATTACATTAATCATCTTTCATTGTGACCATAGAAAACCTTAAATTTATTATCAGGGGCGGATATTTTTCCTTTACAGAAGGACGGCTAGTCATGAATAAGTTTAAAGTTACCTACTTTAATTAGTCTGTATAATACTGAATAGAATCTAGAGTAAGATTAAAACCAAATTAAATATTGGTATTGATATTTCAAAATTCACTTTATTGCAATGCTCTTTCACTATTAATAACTCAAGTTTGGGAAAAGGGTATATAAAAAGAGAAACAAATGCGTAGAATAAACAAACATCAGTGTTTTCTCAATATATTTTAAAGATCAAAATACATTTCTTACAACGCGTAACAGTTCAATCATACCAAATTACAATTTAGAACAATATTATACCATTGCTTATTACAATTTGTCACTTAAAAAATTACAAAATGCTGCAAATTATACTAAAGACAGCTTAGAGCTAAAACAATTGCATGTAAAGAGTAAAATTAAATCACTGCAGCCCCCAAGTAGAACATTCACAGTCCCCATGTTAAGAATAAACTCGCAGTGATGTAATTTCAGTAATGGTTGAATTAAATGAACACAATGTCTAGCAAAATATAGATGTCCTATCATGAACCATGAAAATAAATCTTATTTCTAATACAATCATATTTATCTCCTTATTCTAAAATATGTCTAAAACTTAATAGCTACAAGATTAGTCCGGATTAATTGTTCTGTGAAGTCACTCCACTGTCAACATCACTACCCATATAGAAAACTATGTTTACAATTGGCCGATGAATTTTACAATGTTGATACTTTATCCGGGTCAAATGCAGTGAGAATGCAGTAGGTAGCCTGAAGGAGAGAAATATTATGGATTACTTAAACAAGTAAATACTATTATGTACTGTTTACTTAAAAAAACATGTATCACTATCACATTAAGTAAAGAAGTATATCAGATCATAATTTAAATACAGATTCAACATACTATTTTACTAACAAGCCATAATAATAAATTAATTACCTATTAATGAGGGTAATTAAGAAAATATTTTAAGAATTTTTAATTACCTCAATTAGACGGGTGCTCCTGGCCCTCCTTTCTTCCCGATGAGCGACTTGTGTATATGAGGGATGACGCCGCCGCCCGCGATAGTTGCCTTGATCAGGCTGTCCAGTTCTTCGTCTCCACGGATGGCAAGTTGCAGATGCCGCGGCGTGATACGCTTCACCTTAAGATCCTTTGACGCGTTACCCGCCAACTCCAAAACCTAAATGTAAATGATTTGAAGTTTCAATCAATACACAAAATGTTCCCGCCAAAATATTGTAAATAAAGAAAAGAAGAAAAAATGCAATTTCTGTTGCAACAAATATTAAACTGATTTCATTGTACTAAAGTGAATTTACTATTTTACAATACATATTATTTAATTTTGATGACAACATAACAATTAATTAATTTCCCGCCAAAATGCAGATTGAGTAGTAAGAAGTACATTGTAAACAAACAATTTCATAATAAATGAACTTTGAAGTACAAGTACATTTATTTTAGCATAAAAATGACATATAAAGAAAGGTTTTCTAGAAAACGCTCGGAATTTCATATTCTAATTGCGCTAGACAGCCGCCATATTGACAAGGCGTCGCTTACCTCGGCAGTAAGATATTCAAGAATAGCTGCGGAATATACAGCCGCTGTAGCACCAACACGACCATGGCTAGTTGTCCTATTTTTAAGATGTCTGTGAATTCTTCCTACGGGAAACTAAAAAAAACATATAAGAATGTAGACAATTTCATTGATTTCCCCTTACAATGCTGGCCGCCATACTAGAGGTCATGCGTATTATTCAATTTTATGAAATAATGTAACATTACGATTTCGCAACTAAATTATACTTCTAAATTCATAAAATAATTAAATAAACGATATAAACATACTTGCAATCCTGCTCTTGCCGATCTGGATACTGCTTTTGCCTTAGCTTTGCCTGAATCTTTACCCGCTTTACCACCAGCCTAAAAATCGTGAAAAAAACTATTAATTTTAATCGTACGAGGCTGAAACTTCGTCAGGTAGTTTATCACAGTATTATCTATCGAAACGCACTTAAAAAACTGCACAAAACCAATCATTTTTCACAAAATCTTGCAAAACTCACCATTTTGAAACGTGTAACACACACTATCACCACTACTGAGCAACCAATACAGGAAAGGCGCCAAGCTAAATCAACGGGACAAAGATGGCAGCGCCGCACCACTCAATGATCTGACAGGTTGGCCAATCGTAAGCAAGCGGAAGTGCCGCAAAACAAACAAGTCCGATCTACATGTAGGTAACCAATAAGAACAGTACAAAATGGCGGGCAGAGGAGTGCTGCCAAGCCACGTAGCGGATGTTTTAGAAACTATGTTAACTTTTTAAAGTTAGTAGGTTATGTTTGAATGGTCATTGTTTTGCTTTACACTACAGATAAGAAAAAGATATGTTCTATAGGTAATAAAAAAATGTATATATTAATAAATATATTAATAAAAAATACTAAATACAACACCTGATAAATAATTTATAACGAATATATGTAAGTCTTAATTTTTTTTGTTGTTTATTTATAATTGTATCTGTTATAACACTTGTCTGACATTATAAAAAAATATATAAAGTAATTCTGCTACGTTTATAAAACTACTTCATTCTTCATAAATGGAATTAGAGAGTCTCGGTGTATCCTAAGGTTGTTCGGTGAATGATTTCAATAATCGATTGTGAATAATCGTTTTTTTTATATGTGGCCATCATCGATGTTAGAACACTATAATCGATTAAGTAATGTGTCATAAAAATCTTTGTTGATGTAATTAATATCTTTATCTCATTCGTTTCAAAACCTACTGGAGTATTATAACCATAAAATACATTTTTTTAATAATTTTAGTGTTTCAAACAGTAGCTAAAAATATACTTTATATTATTCTGATTGATTCTGATAACTGATTTCTGTAGCGAATAATATTATTTCACCAAAACATTTTGATAACAACGAACATTTTATGTTTTTAAACGATATTTATTATAATAATGTAGTTAGGTCGTTATTATTCAGTTAAATATATAAGTACATAAACATTACATAACAAATTAGAACTAATTTTAATTATATTTTAAAAGATTGGACCCTAGTTTTTTTACAGAATTATTTGTATTAAAATTAAACAATTGATAATATATATATCCATCCAAGCACGTTGCTCCGGCGTTCTGCCGTCGGAGGACGTTAGTGTCAAATTCTAACCCACATCCAACCCTCGCTTCCCACCTAACGGCGTCCTGAGCCGTGGTCCGAGCCTCACAGGAGGCGCCCTCAGGACGCGCGTTCCCCTGGGGCCCTTCAGGCCCCCCTTTTCAAGGGCGGGTCTCTGCACCCGTCCATTACTCCGGTGACGCTGTCATGGCCAGTAGGGCTAACAGCAGAGACAAACAAAAAAAAAAAAAAAAAAAAAAGATAATATATAATTTATTTCTTCCTAAACCATCAATACTATACTATTACTAGCTTCACAATTATTTAGGTATCGTAATAGGATCGATGTTTTTACATGTCGATTCGTAAACAGTATTATCAAGTTTTTTCTATCGATTACAGATTATAGTGTTTCATAACTATTTTTGACAATCAATTCCTAACAGGGAATCCAATAAAATTCTTTACGTGTAAAAGTTTATTCACAACAACAATCTGATAATATACTAAATGTCAACACAGGCAAAGAAAAATGGTCGTTTTTGTGACGGGTACCTGTATTCCAAAACAAATAACTCATTTCCTTTATCAAGAGTTATGTGTGAAAACTTTTTGCGTTTTAAATTTATATATAAATGACACAATATTACAAAGTATCATTTAAAATATGTAAAATTTAAAGGAATCTCTTAAAGGTTAGGGAAATAAATGAATAGTTATATTATTAGTTTCTTTTATATTTTATTTCACAAAAAACATTTTTGGTTTTAAATCACAGTTTAATGTGTGTACGAGATATATTTTTTATTTATGTTATTTAATCTTTATTTTTACTAAAATAAAATCTGGTACTTAGGACTACTTGGCAGTGAACAAAATGATTTTATCTTATGTTTATAATTTTATAAAAAAAAATAATAACAAACTTTTATATAATGATAATAAAGAAAGTTATTACTATAAATGGCAATGTTTATTAGATTGACTGGTTAGTGTACTATTTATTAGTGTTAAATTGTAGGATCTAAAGATAGTGATTAAAGTAATTTAAATGATAGTGGAGTGTCGCCCCCAAGTCCATCTACGCCTCGTCTGAGAGCTCGTCGCAGCGGTCTTCCAACTCGTACTGTAACATCGACATTTATGTATCGTATTACTTTATATATAATATATAGTTATGAAACTGAAACTGCACATTATTATTAAAAATATCAAAATATTCAATATGAAGTATTTGTTTATTTTACGACATTTAAAATTGAATATTAGGAATGGTGTTAGCTTATTTGGGATATCTATTTACTGGGGTAACATTTTATATTTTAACTGGTAAATATAAAATTCCTCTGTTTCGACGAGTGCCACAATACCGATAGAGTAGTATAAACGCTATAAGTAAGGTATATAGTTCGGGGAGAGTTCTTTACCTCTTCGAGTTGCAGGCACTTGCCCCACTCGGCGAGCGTGATGCGATGATCGTCGTCCTCGTCGCAGCGGTCGAGGAAGGGAGCAATGCAGTGCTCCAGCGCCATGAGCGGCGCACGGATGGGAAACAGCTCGTGCACGGAGACGAAGCGGTCGTTGTCGTGCGCGTCTAGGTCGCACCACTTCCAGATGGCGGCGTTGGTCCAGCGGCGAGTCAGGTTGCTCTCGGCTTCACGCTCCATCCGCAGGTAGTGCGGCGACAACTCGCGGCGCTCTGCCATGTCGCGCATGATGTTGAACAGCCAGTCCCGCATGCGGCGCGGGAAGTCCGCCATCTCGTTCTCCGTGCACTCCTGGGGAATGTGGGGTTATATACTATCTGACAAGTTTTATTTGTATATTGAACTGCACAATGATGATTCGTACTGGCATTTCGCGGCACTCCCCGTAGTATTCAATCTGCACGTGGTGGTACTGCGGGCCGCGGCACAGCTCAGAACTGTCGAGGCACAAGCAGCGCTGGCGGTACACCTCGCAGTCCGACGACCAAGTCTCGTTGTGGTGCGTGCACACCTGACGACGGAAACGTTATATTGAATGAAACGAAATACCTTGATAAGTTTTGTCAATCTGAACGTGATTCTAAATAAAGAGACCAAAACATACATTTAATGTATATGAAGTTTTGTCTGACGTAATTAAACTTTTATAATAATTAATTATTAGGCATGATTGCTTGGACTTCAAATGCTCTATTAGATAAGGATTTCCAAATTAAAGAACCTTGCGCCTGGAGTCGGTCTCGTAGGGACACTCCTTGATGCAGTTACAGACGGCGTCACCGTGCTCGTTGATCTCACACACGCGGCCGGCACTGCAGTGCACCTTCAGGCACGGGTCTGGGAAAAGATAAATATTTACAAATAATTATAATATTCTACAATTTTAACAACGTAATACTCCGGTTAGATGACTCACCATCCAAAAATATTTCATTTCCGTTTTGATCAGAGTCGGCAATCTCGTTCATGAGTTCGTTGATACGGGCTCTTTCCGATTCCTGTAAAAAATCGATTTAATACCTATGTCGAAATTCGGTCAATTAGCCTTTAATTTCTATTTACCTGGAAACGCTTCTCGTCCAGTCTCTCCGCCATGCCCAGCTCGAGGTGCTCCGCCTCGGTGTCCTCTCGCACTCCTGGGAACAGCCGCGCGTGAGCCAACATGGTCGGCTCCGTGGTGCTGGTTCGGAGGCGCCGGTGACGACGACGACGCTACGACACATATTATATGTAATACAAAATCATCCCAACGGGATGGATGGGTTTCAAACAAAAATTGGGGTGACTGAGTATATTTAGTTGTATTTACTAGTATGGAATTTTGTTATATTTAGACAGGTATACATAAAATATTATTACAAAATATCCAAATAGGTATTCAAACGTTTAAAGTCCAAACTGTAGTTCGATATATTGCATACACTTGCAACATAGGAGATATTATTATAGAAATAATTGCGATATATTTAAGTTAACGGATATGAAATGAATATAAATATGTTTAATCATTTTTATTATATTTACCGCTTCTGTAGTGCACACTGCTGCGACCAGCAAGGCCAACAACAGGATGTGTCCCCTCATTGTGATTTATTTCTGTAAAAACAAAACATCCCTTTAATTATTTTTTTTAATTAACCTAAAAAATAAATTACCACAGTATTTATTGGAGATTTAATTATATTAAGATGATTTTAATATTGGTTTTCTGTGCATAAGACGGAGCTGTCAAGCAGTAAAGGTCTTTGCCCTCTCCGGGCACTAACCGTCGGATAGCAACGAACTTCATGTACAATACACAACAATATTCTGATGTAATATAATATGTATATTTCCTGGTATTTATTTATCGCTTGTATCCCGGCAGCGCACTGAATCATCAGCATTGCACCACCCCATATATATATGTATAATAAAATACCTAAGTATCAATTTACAAATTGTGTATATATCATTTCATTGCATTATGTTAGAGTTATTCGTCAGCGATATTCTAGTTATATATAATAAATATTTAGATAACTAACGAAGCGGTTGTAGTCTGGGATCTATTGTTATAGTTGGGATTTTGTCTAGACTTCATATAGCTATCGGGTAAAGTGCATCGATCTTAAGTACACACACCCGCGTTGAGACTTGCTTATAGATTTCGTTCAGTTTTCGCTGTTAATACAAATTATAAATGTTGCCATCAAACAACGATTTCATATTTAATATCGAAATGATTTCATATTAACAAAAAAATTAAATGACTATGAAAAAAGAATAATTATCGTATAATCTATATAAATAAAAATAATAAAGTTTATTGTATCTCTATATGAATTTAGAAATTTATTTTTGTCGCCCCATATACTATTATTTTGTTACGAAATAAATATTGAATTTCTAGGTGTACAACCATGTTGTGACTTGTTTTCCAGTCATTTCGTATTTTATTAAGTAGATTAGGATTAGGGGCGCTAACAAACCCTCAATTTCGACTCGTTGCGCTCGTGAAATCTCGGGTGCCGTTTACATATTGAGCGAACCGAGCCCAGTGTAATGAATTATCGTTTCACATTGACTTCAATGGGATATCAGTTTTTTGACGATTATTCCTCATCGACATGACATTTTTAAATTTTTTAAACCGTCATCTAATGTGTTTCTTTTTGATTGCAAAATTTCAAATTTTTCCGTCAAGTAAAAGACAAAGAATATTAAAAAGTCTCCAATAAAGCGCTCGGCTCACTTCGCTCAAATAATTTTATCAAATAGTAAACAAACAGCTTCAGTTTTTAAAGTCATCATCAATAAAGCACGTCTGTTGTAACAAGTCATCGCCATATAAAAAAGCTGACCACCAAAGTTCAAAGATATATTTAATTACAGCAACATAAGACTGCTATTGTCATTTAAATTATAATGACATCATAGTATACATGTGTTTAATACATTTAAATATATATTTTTTTTCCTTTAATAAAAATATTCTGCGGTTTGCTGAAAATGCAATCAACAAACTACAAATAGTTGTACATTGTTATTTTATGTAACTAATTTTACAGGTGACGATTTATTAATAAATTATAAACCATAGATCCAAAATCCAATCCGCGAACTGCCTTCAAATAAAAATTAACGATTTTTTTTATATATATCATGTATAAGTACTTTAATATACAGTAATAAAAATAAATAGAATAATAATGAATAACTTAATAGTTTACTATTTGTAACATTGAAATTTATATTTCAATTTCCGAACTAAAAACGTTATAAAAAAACCTTATTTTTTCTTTACGAATCAATTTGAATTATCGACATATCTAGTTTCCAGTGTCAGCATCACAGAGATCATAAATTATTATCTCGTACGTCGTTCGCGACCCATTTACCTATTTCAGTTTATTTCTATTTAAGTAAGAACATGATATTAATAATTGGTGTAATGTTAAGAATCACATCGCGTTCATTTGTTTCTATTGACCTTAATGTGTCCTGACCTCGTCTTACCTCACTCTTATTGAGCTGAGCGTAAGCGAAGCTCTTAACAGTTTGGGAAACTTTTTTTTGTGTTTAGTTGTCTCCAGAATGCGACGAGATAATTAGCTAAAAATTTTCTCATGTATGTTTGAACCTAACGCGGATGTTATAGCGGAAACAGATTGAAAAAATGTTTAACCATTCAAAAGTTATCAAGAAAAGAAGAAAGGAGAGGGGCCCAGCTCAACACCCGCCGCGCACGGTTGGCGGATCCTAGTAAAAGTATAAGTTCAAAGAACGGTCAAATTTGTTGAACTAAATCAATAGGACATACCCAGTAAATAATATAAATGGCAATGTATTCAATTTGAATTGAATGGTTTCGTTCCATAATAAAGATGTATGCAACTATAGTATCCGTTTTCCGGCTTAATATTACTTGTTTATTTATTTTGTTACCATCTAAACATCTAAGGGACCTTTGATATTTTTATTCCTGAAGATAATATTTCTCGCAATTTTGTTATATTTAATTGTAAGATAAGTTTATTAATATAAACAAATTTTGTTTTTATAAATAGTGATAGATTAAATGAAGTACGTCAGAAATATTTTTACTTATTGATATGAGCGGCGATAACCTGCGACCGACCTCGTTACCGATCTGTGCCGTCCAATGTTTTACGACTTCCAAAAAATAAACCGCCATTTTGTACGCGCTTAAACATCCTATATTTAGAACAGCCACCTAGGTTTTTGGAACAACAAAAGGAATTCTACTTGCACAAATGCATTATCGACTTCGGCACAAATCAGTACATTGTAGTCAATCTCAATGTTATAGATAACTTGTTTCCCAATAAAATAAATGGGTCATACTGACAATGATCACGCAAAACATATAACTATAATTCGCGCAGTGCGGACGGAAGCACGGCTATCGTGTCCGCTGATACGAGCCGCGACCCCGACATGAGATAAAAAATTAAAAAAAACAATCAAATCGGCTTTGTGCCACATCGCCATGTCATTGGGTACTTGAAATGCGTATCAGATATATCCAAATTGATATTATAGGTCTGTCATTTGACCTCTTATCTGGAGCGATATCGGAACCACCAAAAACACATTTCTTAAACATAAGTTATATAAGAATATTCTGAATTTTTAAATGGGAGTATAGGTTAAATTGATCTTCAGTTAATATTTAAACCTAGGTAATAAGCACATTGCGTTTACAGCATTCGACCTAGTTGCAAATTACAATTGTTTACAGTAACGACTACCAACACAAATAAAATACCGATGCAGATTAATTGCACTTCTGATGAGTGAGCACTGTGGATTGTGACCGAGACGTAAACAAGAGTGAAATTAGATATTTTATATGATACATTGGGTAATTAATAAAAAATTCGTCTCCCACACCTACTCTTCACAATTAATTACTAGAATTATCGCTTTTAATATAAATATCGATTTAAAATACATACGTACGTCCTGTGGTGTTTTAAAATATATATATTTTTACTGTTTTTATTTTATCTGTACGACTTACTTCATTGGAATCAGGTATATGTTAGTTGAATCCCGAAACCTGTTCCCTAAACCAAAACTACAAAAAGTTCAGCTTTCGACGAGTTTTAGGCCATTTTGTGCTTACAGGCATCTTCTAAAGATATTCTTGTATTATTTAAACTATATTTATAATTATACTGAATTAAAAATGATTACTGTTTAAAAAGCACATTAAATAATATTATTTTATACATCGATAGTAACAACAAACTAAATAAAACTTATAATTGATAATACTCACCGCCGCAGCTGTTGCAGGCACCGTCTCCGCTGAAGAACTGACGCCTACTGCGCGTGCGCACCCGACTCCAGGGACTCGCTATATCTAACTTGTCCTCTTTATTTGCATATAATATAATTTTATATTTATTCCAGTATTTTCATACGAGTAAGCTGTCTACTAATAATAATATTCATATAAAACTTATAAAAAATTGCATCTCTAATAGACTAATTAGAACGTAACGTATCCGACACGATACGATACGATACGATACGACGACATCGTTAAAAACAGTGTAAATCTTAAGTCATTATATCAAAAATATAATACAATATCCAGAAGACCACAACATGACTTTAAAATACTTAGGTTGCATAACATAGCAGGTTATTTCTAAATTAAGTGCGAGGCAACATTACATGCGCGAACTGCGATGGGAGATAAAATATATTCGTATATGCATTTTACTAGCTATTGCCTGCGACTGCACCTCCCATCTTCATACAAATCCCTACACTGTTTTATTACTATTATAGAACAAATAAATTTTCTCCCGTGTCAAAAAGTTTTTCCAGTGTGAAAAGCACCAAAATTTTGACTCACTCAGAATATAAAATTTTATCAGTTTTTTTTTTGCAATTTTCTTCTAGGAACTTTATTAAAAAAAATACTAAACTGATTCAGTCGTTGTGTGTATCAAAGTGTTGTATATTTGACATAAATATATATATTTATATATATATATATATATATATATGTTTGATATTCTCAATATTATAAACGATAAAGCTAGTCCTGTAATATCTTAATTTGACTGCTAGAATTCTTTAAATACTGAGGGGCGAAGTTTTTTTTATTATATTCACCAAATAAACAAATATATAATTTAAAATGTTTGTCTGTTTGTGAGCATTGAGATGTTTAAATTTTTTTTAAAGATTAATGGTTAAAAATTTCACTTGCACGAGACAAAATAAATAATAGTAAGAATATCTGAATCGTATAATTTCTTTCTTTTATTCTTATAATGTCTAATTCTTGAACAGAATACACCATCAAGCTTTGAAAAATCTTCCCTAAGCTTTGACGTGTGCCGTTTATAAGAAATAAGAAGTAATATGTTTATGAATCCTTAATGGTACACATTTAAATTATTAGATTGATAGATCGTAGATTTCTTTTAATGGAAACCATTTGGAGTTGGAAACCATTCTCGACTCTCTGGAGAATTTATAGCAATTGATATCACATGCGAGACATTAACATGTGAGATAAATGCAGCACCAAAAAAATTGTAAGTCAAGTAATAAGAGATATGATAATTACATAAAAATAAAATGAAATATTTTTTAAAGGAATATATCGTTGTTAATACTTACAATTATAAATGAATTCAATTTTCCCAAAAATTTGAAGTTTAGAATTCAATTTTTTTTTTCAAATTCAAAATATCTTTATTTAAATAGGCATTTACACGCACTTTTGTCAATCGTCAATTACTACAATACAAAAAAAGGTTAGTGTAGTCAGTCCGTAAGTAAGCTACCACCGGCTCGGAATGCTGCTCTGTTGAGAAGAGCCGACCAGAAACTCAACAGTTGCTCTTTTCAAAAGAAATATAACAATAGGTGATGTACATTATAATATAAATCCTGCAAATGATTCAACAACTTAAGTTCCACATATTTCGATCCACTAAAAACTCTTGAACGTTATAATAGGCTTTATTTAACAATAAACTTTTGATTTTAGATTTCAAACTAAGTAATGGAAGGTCGAAGATATCTTGTGGAACTTTATTATATATGCGTATACTCAAACCCATGAAGGATTTATTAACTTTTTGAAGCCGAAACTTTGGCGTTACGAGTTTGTTTTTATTTCTCGTATTTATCGCGTGTCTGTCACTGTTTTTTATATAACTATTTAAATTTTGACGTATATATAATATGTTATTAAATATGTATTGCGAAGCGAGTGTAAGAATACCTATTTCTTTAAAAATATCTCTCAAAGAATCTCTAGCTTTTAAGTTATAAATAGCCCGCACAGCTCTTTTTTGGTAAAATAAATATAGAATTAATTTCGACAGCACTGCCCCATAATAAAATACCGTAAGATAAAATACTGTGAAAAGAACTAAAATAAACAAGTCGAGCCGTATTAATGTCCGTTAATTGTCTAACTTTCCTAATTGCAAAGACGGCGGAGCTGAGTTTGGCTGCGAGTGTTGAGAGATGGGGGTTCCACTGGAGCTTTTTATCTAATATTATACCTAAGAATTTTGTTGAGTCAATCAATTCTAACAATTTGAGTTAATCAATTCTGACAATTTTTACTTTTTACATTAGGAAGTGTAAACTCTATGCATTTAGTTTTCTTAGCATTTAACACTAAATTATTAATGTCGAACCAATGCAGGACTCGTGACAAAGTACTGTTTACTTCGTCAAAGTTTACTTCGTAAAAAAGTTTTTATAAAAGCTTCGTAGAGGACACGTTCTAGCGAAAAAAAATACTAATACATATGGCATTGGCTTACCTCTTCGTTGTTAATTCATATCCATACAAATATTTATCGAATAATAAGCAGGTCATAAAAAAAAACAAGATGGTATTAAGATTATTTTTTTTATAATATGTCGGTCACAGTCGATGTATTACACATATGGATTTCTCTTTCTAACATACAACTGACTAAATTTTGCTTCCCAATGTTGCCGGTCGACCAGTGAGATTATGAACGAGACGATGATAACCTAACATATAATTAAAATATACAAAACTTGTAAAATCACATTGTTTCCATGATCTGAACAAATCGTGGAGTCGCCTTGGGCCGTAACATACTGAGTCGCGAGCGCCCGCCCTCCCCTCCCGGGGGAGGCGCGCGGGCTGCCCACCACTCACACATTCTAACCGTAAAAAGAATCAACGATCAAACACTACTCTGTATTGTTTTTTATAAATATATATTTTTAATTTTTATTAAATTGTCAACTGATTAAATATGACGTGAATGTTAAATTAATGTTGTATTCTATAATCAAAACATTAAATCCAACTAAAGTTCACGGAGAGTAGGTTTCATCGCTAAATTCATAGACAAAAATGTTTCGTACGTTTAATAAGAGAGATCACACGAGGTCTTCCCGACGCTCCGCAAAAGCGGATCTCCTCACTTCTTAAAAATAATCAAGAGAATGCTACATTTAGAGTGTCGAGGCGACCTCGGACACGGTACAATTATAATAACAATTTAAAAAATGAAGTTACAGTCACAATCTGTATTACCACCGACGACGCGTCGGCGCATGCGTCCGACGCTAGAGAGAACCGCGCCACCAGCGTAGCAGAGTTCACAATCAGTATAAATAATATTCACACGCAAGTTACAAGTGTACAGGATAATCGTTAAAATTAACAAAAATTAAATTTAAAGTGCTTAATATAAAACTATTATAATTAATTACAAAACATACATTTATTATCCGCCGTGTGGGAGAAGGGGTGACATCGGAACGGGGCGTGTGACCGGGCGGTCGGTGCGCCGTCGCATTAGTCGGAGTCTACGGGACGAAACAAAAAAGAACTACAACTGAAATTGAGCATCTCACTTCACCGGCGCGTACCGACGGTCCGATCACGGTCGCGAAACGACGAAACCGCAGAAGAGTATCGGAGCGACGACGAGTCGACGACCCGAACGACTAAATTAATTTACTATCTAACTACTTAACGAAAGAGAAGCGAAATGCGAAGCACGGGGAGCTTAGTATGCGGCGTTAGGGGGGGCCGGCGGGGGAGGGGCTCGAGGGGGGAGAGGAGCCCCTAGCGGCGGTAGGGCTGGCGCTGCTGGAAGGCAGCGCGGTGTGAGGACAGCGGGCGGCGGCGCGGCGGCTCGCGCCCGCGGGTCTTCTTCTCCTCCACGTTCAGCTTCACGCCGGCGCCCTCGCCACCCTCGCCCGGGAAGTACAGCGGCTGTGAACGAGATGTGGTATTGTTGATTCATTTTAACTTACAGTGTGAGACCCGGAGGCTGATACCGCACAGATATCTGATACTAAACGTGGCTTTCTATTTAATGTTTGATATAATTTTATTTAATCTTCTTCTTTTGAGTAAGAGCCCAATAAAGCTTAAGTTATTAACCACTGGAATAAAATTTCAATAAAAAAATCTGATATCTGCAGCATCGGCTCTAAGATCTAAGAAGACAAAAACTAAGTGATCAGAGGGCCGTACATCGTTGATAGCGGCGTGGAGGCATTCGGCGGCGGCCTGCGCGGTCTCGTAGGTGATGAAGCCGTAATTGGGATGCCGCGGGGCTCCGGGGGCTGCCGGCTTGCTGTGCACTCGCAGCTCGGCGACGGGGCCGAAGCGCGCGAACAGCGCCCGCAGGCCTTCCTCGGTTGCGTAATGCGGCAGATTGCCCAAGAACAGCTGCTGCGCATCCGAGTACCGACGGCCGCCGTCCGGGTTGCCGACTGTCGAGAATCTCCAATATAAAATTGATCGACCGAGGCAGCTTTGCATTATTTCACTCTAATTTGCATTATCAGCACAGATTCATTAAATCCTTATAAAAATATTAATCTTAGGGGAGATGCGATGTAAATATTCAACTTCTTTTAATGGACGTGGAGCCTCTTATATAAGATAATAATGCTGATAGTTCTACGACGCACCCTGCTGCGGCGGCTGTGCGCTCCGTGGGGGTCGCGCGTTGGGGCGGTCATGGGATGCGGGGAGCGGCGCCGGGGGGGGCGCGGGCGCCGCAGTGGGGGCCGGGGGTGCGGGGGGTGAGCCGCGCGCTGCGCCCGCCGTGGAGCCCGACTTCAGCAGGTTGGCATACGTCTTGGGCTCCGGGGGCGAGGTCGCCACTGAAATGACATACATTTCGACGTCAGTACCGACCTGTCAAAATCGACGTCGAATGCTCGCCGGCAAGGAAGTTAACGTACCGGGCGGCGGTGCAGGTTGGGGCGCAGGCTGCGGCGTGGGAGGCGGAGAGGGCTCCCTCTCGGGCTCCTGCGTCGGCTCGTCCTCACGCTCCGAGCCCGCCGACGCCGGGGGTGCCGGGGCGGCGATAGTGCCGGCTGGGGACACAAATCGAATTTAGACTTTACATACTACCGTATCAAATTTAATGTTGATGGCCGCAACGTAGTGGCTTCTTACCTTGAAGCGCGGCCGCGAGATGTCGCGCAGGATCCTCGTGCAGCCCGTTGAGGTGCGGCTGCGGGGCGCCGGCAGGTGAGGCGGGAAGCGACAGGATCTGCGGGTGGGGGGGAGCGGGGAACGGCGCCGGCGGGAATGCCGGAGGGAAGTAACCCCCCGCCGCGGCGGCCTCCTCCTCCTCGCCCTCGGAGCGCCCGGAGCCCTCGCCTTCCTCGTCCGAGAATACCACGTCCTGGTAGCGGAAGATGTCGTTGTGCACGTAGTACTTCTTGGGCGATTGTGCCGCCAGCACGAAGGTCTGCGTGAAACGACGCATAGGCGCGCCCGCGTTGGACAGCTCGCCCGTAACTTGCACCACCACGCCGTTGCCTAGCGTGGCCTGCGCGTCCACCTGGCTGATCTTGGCATGACAGTCGCGGAAGTTGAGCTGCTGGATGCGGTTGTGGATCTGCTTTTGTCCCACGACGGGGAGCGTCTCGCGGTTAGGTGCGTCCAGTCCCCCATGCACGAACGACGAGTAGTTGTTGTAAAATCTGGTAATCGGACATGGGTATAGATGAAAATTTTAAGCATATAGAAATAATATATGTAATGTATAACTTACTGGGCAAATTTGGTTACCCTAAAATAATATATAGGTATTTAATTTATAAATAATTTTGAAAAATAATAAATATAGATGTATAGACTAGATGGCGTTACTAACTATAATAGATTGCGCCAAGTATATCGTTTGCCTTGTACGTATTCGTAACTTCTTCCTTCAGTATAGGGATAAAAAGATACCACGCGATCGTTCGATTCAGTAACGATCCTAAAGTATCGATATTTACTCGGTATCGTTTTTATTTGTAAAATTTAGAATAAAAAAAAATAAAAATCGATTAATAAAAAAAATAAAAACCGAAAATTGATACGAAAA
Organism: Melinaea menophilus ssp. n. AW-2005; assembly: GCA_918358695.1. Lineage (NCBI taxonomy): Eukaryota > Metazoa > Arthropoda > Insecta > Lepidoptera > Nymphalidae > Melinaea > Melinaea menophilus. Next base: position 36,941,247 of record OU911038.1, on the reverse strand, counting down.
TAAAAAAAAATTTAAAACATGTTATGAGAAATATTAGCTTTTGTGGTGCCCCCAAAAATATTATAATATCCCGACGACAGTCAGAGCTAGTTCAGAGGTTAGAATTAGCAAAGGCGGAACGGAATGATAACAAAAATAACGACAATAAATTATTGTGACTGACAGTGACAGTTGTTAAATGGCAATTAAATGGTATTTTTTTATGTTAAGGCAAAGGCAAACAATCTTGCCAACCGCACAAAACTAGCGCTAGGATGCGTTTAAAAAAAAAAACGATACAATCAAGTAGGTAACGGTCCAAAGTATACAATATATGATACTAGTACTTTTGACCGATACATATTCGAAAGTTTCAAAGTATCGAGTATGTACTATTATTTACTCGTATCGTTTCATCCCTGCTTCAGTACCTACCACAGTCTAACAGATCTATAAATAATTTTAAAATGTTTTTTTCAGTGTAGAATTTGTATTCCTTAATTGATATTTTATATATATACATATCACAAAACATAAATGTCATACGATTTTATATTTAGAAGTATATTTGAATGAACAAACCAGTTTAATTTTTTACTTTATTAATTCGAATTGATCGATGTTAAAATTTAAATATTAATACAATAAGACTAGCATCTTTTTGTTTGTTTATAAATCATTAACAATTACATAATAATATATAAATGTCTTAGTGTAAATAAACAAGAAGCTGGAAAATCAGCACTAAATAGCAAAACCAGAGAGTCAAACTCCGAATTAATCAATAACCTAAAAATAAAAATACATACATATATTATACTTTCTGTATTAAACATACATTCATAAAATAATACACATAAATATATACGATACATTCGGCCTTATCTATAAAGTATATTAAGGAATAACATTAGCATGTTAAATGGTGTACAGGAATGCGTCCTGATGACGTCATCAGATGTGATAATGCTGATAATAATATTAACGACCTCGAGATAGCATTGCAAAGGTTGTTACCAAAACAAACACATTTCGTTTTCTTTTTAAAACATTTTACTTTGTTCCTATTGTCTCGGTCTAGAATAGTTTGGTGTGTATCTATACTAAATGCATAATTTTTAATTCAAAATTCTCATATGGGTTAAAATGTGAATGAAATTATTATAAATAGAACAGTAATATAGTACATATTAAACTTACTGTTTTAAATGGAATTTTTTGTGTAAGAATAGATTAAATATTAAGCGATCACATGAAGGAAGGTGTAATCATCTATGAATGTACATCTCACCTATGCAGATGGGCGGGCGCCTTGTTGAGCAGCGTGTAGTACTGGCGGACGAACTCGCGGCCAACGCTCTGCGGGGACGGGGACGCCTCCATTACCATCGCTGTTGTCACTATGCGCTGATACAGCCCTCCGCTATACGCTGCCCTATCACACACACGTTAATTCACATCACTTCAACACCTTCGATTACAAAGAACAATTGTATAGAGTATGTTTTAAACATTAAAATATACTTGGAATATATTAGGCTGTAATGTTACAGGGTATTAGTATTTAAATTATTTTTTATTTTAATCAAGTAAGCATTTACAGGCTCGGTATGCTGCTCTGGTGAGAAGAGCTACACAACATAAGAGAAACTCAACATTTGTTCTTTTTAAAAGAAATATAACAATGTTTGATGTAAACATTGTAATATCAACTGAAAATGAGTCAACAACCTAAATTCCACCAGACATTTCAATCAACTAAAAATTCTTGAATGCTATAATAAGATTTATTTAATTATATACTTTTAATTTAAGATTTACCTAAAAAAAGGAAGGTCCATGGTATCTTGTGGAACTTAAATATACTCAAGTCTATGAAGGATTTGTTAAAATCCCATATTTTATTAAGATTAACATCTACTCTTCAGAGTTCCAATAATATATTTTGGTTCCTATACAATCTATCTTCATATTATTATTATTATTATATACAACTAATAAACAACTATATCACATTGTACACTGATATTGTCATCAAATTATAAGTTAATTATTCACATTTCCGAAATCATTTCTTTTAAAATGAAAGAAATAACTATGAAAGATTGAAAGTAGCCGACTCCTAATAAATAACAGTATTATTGTTTATTATAATAAAGTTATATCAATTTATCAATTAAAATAATTTTTGTATTTAAAAAATCGTAAAAAAAAATGTAATAATGTTATAAAGATACAGATAAATAGGGTCCATTCAAAGAGATAAAATGTATCTTCATACTAATTATAATAGAATACAAGGCATTAATGAAATTACTGAAATTGGTACATTAATTTCACACTGCTGTTGATTGTTGCTAAAGAAAAATATATAATAATAATAATTATCAATAAAAATAAAAAAAACATAAAAACAACTTATTAATAGTCATGAGTCATGGACAAAGAAATCCCAAACTATTCTTATCACTTTCAGTGCATATGGTGTTTTTCTTGAATGTTATTTTTTTATTGAAAATGATATCACTGGTTTGATTTTTATTGATATATACAATGGTGTATATAAGTAATTAATTAGCTTTCAGTATGTCTCTTATTGTTGTAAAGTTAATGTTTTTTTAAGATAAAAAAATCTTACCATAATATAAATGATATTTATAATCAAGATGTTTACATTATGAGAATAAAAAAGTGTCAATAGAATGCCAGTTTAAATGTAATGAGATATAGTTGCATTTGTCAAGTACACTTTGTTTGCATTATTAACTAATTTGCTGTATGTTGTTAAAAGTCAACACAACACTAATATTTCAAGTTAAACAAATAAATATCTTACTAATATAAGCATCGTATCACATTAAAAATGGTAATAAATAATCAAAATATTAAGTTACTAGACAGGACGCCTCATTTATTCCATCGGTATATTGTGGAGGCGATCGTACTGGGCTTTGACAAACAACGCATGGCGACTCAAAACCAATTTTATTCCCAAATTGAAGACGCAATTGTTAAATAACTTTAAGAAACATATATTTTCATTGAAAAAGACATGTGTGACATATATTACTTTTTGTCATATAATAAAAAGCAAAATAGATATAGCATAGAAACTAGGGAATTAACCTATAGAAAAAATCTTCTGCCGACAACTAAAATATATTATTTTGAGTTTGATAGCGATTTTAGTATGAAAAAAACTTACCTCAGTAAAATACAGGCATCAAAATAGTGTAATCTGCAACGAATCGTCACGAAATTCGCGTAATTTTCTAGATAAATAAGGGCTGAAAACAGAAAAAGAGCCTACCTCACCGTTCGGTGTCAATTTTGTTGTAGTGCTGCCAAAACAAAAAATTAAATCAAATCTACCATTTTTTTTTACAAAGTTATAAAAATATTATTAATAATAAACTAATATAAATAGGAAATAAATATAAAATGAAATCTTAAAGTATAAAACTAATAATGTTTTTCTACAAAAGTAAAGATAAACACTAATATACAAATCTATATATAATTATTATAGGTATATCATTAATTTAATTTATAATTACATAGTAATATTTTATTCATATTAAAAAGGGTTTAACATGCTAATGACTCCGTCTCTCCTCCATTTTGAGTTAAATAAACATATATTCTTAAGATTTAAACACATTCTTAGATTTTTTTTTTAAATAATAGTCCAAACATACTTTCGTGTTTTCTCTTGAAAGTACTTAGGGCTTATTATCATTTGAATGAACGTCCATTTCATTATCCAATTATCAGCGGACTATTAGACCCCAAAAAATAGTTAAAAATTGTCCACCAGTCACTAGCTTTACAATAATAGTAATAATTTTACACAATACATTATTAGTATGCTAATGCTTGGTAAATTGTATAATGAAATAACTGCTTTATACACTTCATCTTAGTTTTATATCCCGAATTTCCAATCTATTTGAATCGGAATATAATCGATTTGTAGGTTACAATGGATGTTGTATAATTATCGATAGTCATTATTAGTTACAAAATTATTAGTATTCACATTTCAATCCAAATTTTAGTGGCAGTAGTAGTAGTAGTAGTCTCAATAGTCATAGTATTGTCTACAGTAAAACTATATTAATAACTCGACATTAGTTTAAATATCAACATTTATATTCTAACAACATTTTGATTTAATTACTAGAAATAAAAAGTTTATCTATAGGTTATCGGCAACAGAACTGAAATAATTATTTTTAAAAGATTATAGGAGGTATAAAGAGTTAAAAACCTCAGTTAAAATTGCTTTCATTGAATATATAAATTTTTGTTTATAATTTAAATGTTTTTTTATGGGGTATAATATGTCTTAAAATATAGTTGTATTATTAAAGATCTTATTTTTTATTTTATTTTGCAGTCCGCTCTCATTGTTTCTGAACGATTTTATTCATGAAATGGCGGGATTCTGTCCTTCATGTTGGTAAAGTATTGATTTGCTTCATTGCATCTTATGTTCTCTCTTACACTCAGGGCTATTGTATTGTTTGTCTCTCTTAATACCGGTGCGTGCCATTGACCTCATACTAACTGCTCCCTGTTCATTGGTCTGCATGGTGGAAGGGATGAAAATGTCTGCAAAAAAAGCGCGTCGCTTTACAATGAGCCAACATTCCGAAATAGTTCGCGCCGACTCATCATACGCAGTCTTTCATTCTTCTGCATTTGGCATTCGGCGTTGAAGGTCGTGCATAGACCTTAGATTTTAGTTTATTCTTACTTATAAGTCTATATTTAGTCATAATGGCCTCTAACGATAATTTTGCACAAGATGTTACTGAAAATCAAGTGAATGGAAACGGCGAGAATGGTGGAGGTGATGGTCAAGAACATAACAGTGCCGACGCCCCTGGACGCGATGACGACAGGTACTATTTTAATAAACTTGAGTGATTACTAGGATTGAAAGTATTGTTTATGTTATCAGTTATGGATAATGTTAACTTTAATGATTAAAATAAGTAATTTGCGTTGTAACTTTGTTTTCACAGTAATTATCCGCTTGCCGCAATGGCGGCGTCGGTCCGGCATTTTATCTTTATCGGCATTGCAATCTATTTTAATCCATGAGGCGTTTTCAAAATTTAGTGTTTTTATTCTTGCAGTGGATTCTTCGCGTATTAAATTAAGTCACCTATGTTATAGTTCTTATTTCAGATTAATTCCAGGAAACCAATTTTATTAAATTCATACTGTCACTGCTCTACTTAAAATGGCGTCACTCGCGCGTCATTCTATACTTCCCGCCGGCGCGGTCCCGTTATTGATTTTCGCATCAAATTTTATTTTGCAATCGATTAGTGGTTTGAATGTTACGGTCACTCGGGCAAGGACCGTGATAGCTGATTGTATTAGCTACTTGCAAGATTTTAAATCGGTGGTAGTGCGTACGGCTCAGTACGCGGTCAGTTTGGAGCGCCACTAACGCCCTGTCTCTCTGCAGGTGTGAGCCTGCGCCGCCGCCGCCGCAGCCGCCGCAGGACGTGATGGTATATATCCGCAAGGGCTCACACTAAAGTAAACAACGACCAAACTGACTAGATTGTCTTGGCCACTTAACTTTGGGCCTCGTTCACACTTGCCAATTTCAAATCTTGCGATATATCACTGTAACATCCTTGTTTTCATTTCTCGTTGTCTTGATAATGTAAAATTTTGCAGTTTAATTTTTGTAACTTACAGGTTTCTGAATTTGTTTTGCTGCAGTGCTTGGAGTTTGTTTTTAACAAAATAGTAGCTGTAAAGTACTGTAAACAAGTACTGCATAGTGTTAATTTTAAATAGTAATGTATACCTAAGTCAGTTTCTAAATCGCGCCAACTTCACTCTTGTTTTATTCCACATCTGATTACTCTATTGTGTTTTCAGAAAACTCTTTGTGGGAGGGCTCAGCTGGGAAACAACAGATAGTAAGTATAGACCATATTATTTGTTTTGAAATTTGATTCAGTAAATAATTATTTATTATTAATATGATGAACTAATTCAGTTCTGCTTCTGATATTTTTTGAAGACAAACTTTACCCACAATCCTGAGTTTTTTATTATTAAAAGAATAAAACTAACCAATTCAACAAGAAATATAGTGTTATATTTTTTTTGCAGAGGAATTGCGTGATCACTTCAGTGCTTATGGAGAAATCGAGAGCATTAATGTCAAGACAGATCCAAACACCGGGCGATCACGAGGCTTTGCCTTCATTGTCTTTAAAGCCCCTGATTCTATTGACAAAGTAATGGCTGCAGGAGATCACACAATCAACAACAAAAAAGTAGATCCTAAAAAAGCTAAAGCCAGACATGGAAAGATATTTGTCGGAGGTCTCAGTAGTGAAATCTCAGATGATGAAATTAAGAACTTCTTTAGTAATTTTGGAAATGTAAGTTTCTTAATCTTTATACATTCAATAAAATATGTTACTGTTGTGATGACAAATCCGGTTTTGGTGAGATAAATAGATTTCTAGATTGTTTGTGTAGAGGATGCCGGGCCACTGAGTAAATATTGATGGGATTCCATTTATGGACTTGATATTTCTTAATAATAATTAATGTTTTGTTTCAGATAATTGAGGTAGAGATGCCTTTCGATAAGACAAAGAATCAAAGAAAAGGATTTTGTTTCATTACATTTGAGTCTGAGCAGGTGGTCAATGAACTACTCAAGACACCCAAGCAGACCATTGCTGGCAAGGAGGTTGGTATATTGCACATTTAGAACAGATCTAAGTTAAAGTGTATAATATAACAAATAAAAATGCTAATTTCCCTTTGTTTCCCTCAGGTCGATGTTAAAAGGGCGACGCCCAAGCCCGACGGCCCTGGAGGCATGGGGGGGCGTGGCGGTCGCGGGGGCCGAGGTGCGCGCGGAGGGCGCGGCGGCCGAGGGGGCTACGGCGGACAGGGAGCCTGGGGTAACCAGGGCTACGGCGGCTACGGCTACGGACAGGGCGGATACGGCGGCGGCGGTTACGATGGCTATGGCTACGGCGGATACGGATACGACGGCTACGGGGGCTACGGCGGATACGATTACTCCGGATACCCCAATTACGGTAAACGCGGCAAGCAGCACTAGTAAGCTGGCTATGCTGGCCTGCTCACCGACACATTACCTCGACTGATGTTACCTGATCCTAGAATGTAAACGTAGAGTAAGGCGGCGGCGCGTCCGCCGCGCTAGGCTAGCGTAGTGGGGTTACCCTCCGTCCTTAAGATACCTCCTCGCTGATGTATATTAGATCGATAAGGAGATGTCGTCGTCGCGTGAACCTTAGGTGTATGTCTTTAGTGCGTAGAAAATATTTATTTTTCTATTATAACTGCGTATTTACATTGATATTCTATCGAGATAATGTGTAGTGAATGTTGTCGGGGCGACAGTTCAGATAATATGACCGTTGAATGGATACTACTCTTGTGTAATCTGAAGTAAAATCATTTCATATAACGTATTACTGAAAGATCATTTTAATTTGCATTATTTAGTTTATTTCCACTAATGTGCATCACTGTTGTGAGCTGCCCTGTATGTGTTAGTGGCAGTAGTGCCCACGCAGCTATCGATCACTCTTTATCATTGTTTCACTAGGTACTATGTTTGTACATATATGTTACCGCCTTACGTTTTATAAGTGTTTATTTGTAATACCACTTTTGACATCTGTAGCAATGTCGCCCGAGTTTTATTTGTTTTGGTATTTTTATTTTACCTATTTAACGCTCTCGCCACATGCTACATTTGGGTAATTGGGGTAATATATGGAGAGACATTGTGAAAGTGATAAAGATATGATGAAGCTTTTGAATAAAGCACTGTTACCAAAAATCAATGTGTTTCCATATATACCCCACTCCGATCCCAATCACTACCCTCGCCCACGCCACACGCATCACTAACACCGAGCCGCATGCGACGCCAGACCTCTGCATCACTAGCATTGGTAAAATATAAACCGACAAAATTGAGCAAGATTCATTTCATTAAGTAAGCAACTAGGCAACCAAATAAAACTAAATATAAAATTGATTCTCAAATTTTACAAATTGTAAGGGGTGAGTAACTTCATAACGAAATCTGCAATCACAACGAAACAAATGGTAGTGGTACGATGATCTCGGAATTAAATGTTAATGCGGCCGTCTTGGCCGATCAATAGAGGGCACAAAATGACGTGGCAGTCGCCACTAGGTAGGCAGTAGAGGGCTGTAGATTAATGGCTTTGTGTGTCGGGCAGACTACGGCGGGTACGGAGGGTACGAAGGCGGCTACGGCGCACGCGCGGCTCAACGCGGGAAAGGTACTGCGCTGTCTCATTTGCACGGGGACTCGCCCCCTAGTCGTTGCGCAAACTACCGATATTTTGTTATCCCGCGGCGAGGGACTCGTCGATACTTTACGCGATGGACCGGCCTGTTTTCGAAAGTTACCCAACATTAATAAAAAAATTGCCGACTACACAATTATCGGTCGTTTACGCCGAGCTGAAAGCTCTCGTACAGTAATGCGTCTAATTAACCGAGACTATACTGGGAGCATGACTTCATTTTCCCGTCATGTAGCATCGCAAACGTTTTGGCGCTGCACCTGTCGTTTTTATGTTGACGCCTCACTGGATTGTAATCGCTCCCACCTCTCGTTATACCAAAACGTTTGATGTGACAACACTGACTAATTCATAATCCACCATTTATAGATTTGTAGTTGTGATTAATTTTTGCATGTGTATGCCTATAGGTTTTTACAAGTCATTTTGCTATACCAGTCGAAGGATTTACCCTCGATCAATTTTAAAGTAATTTACTCTTCATTAATTCTGTCTTATTTATGTGAGGTTACACAATGTCGCCAAGATAGTCAGGTTCATCGATTTTTATTGCGGTTTAGTGAAGGCTTAACGGTATTGACACTGGATTTAATAACTACGAAAAATATTTATGTGTAACCTCTCATTTTCAAAATCCAGATTGGAGCTAAAATCTCCGTCTTGACTTTCGTTATTGTTATCCCGAGTGTAGTTTTATTTAACTCTAATTTTGAATTTTAGTCTTTGCGTAAAGATATGCTTACACTTATTTTACTATCGGCAAATAACTTTGTTATGACTAATTTTCAAAGATTGGTAGTAACAATCGTTCTCTTATTTATAAAAATAAAACAATTCGGAATTGAATGTGACGGAAATCTCTAATCTTTTGCGCCTTACGTGTGAGCGTACCGTTACTTAAAAACTCGCATGACTCAGAAGTAGAAGATGAAGTCGTTGTAAACCAAACCAATCGTTATTTCGTCATGTAGTTCCGAAGTTCTTAATGAAACGCGTTACAGCAGGCTATCAAGGGGGCAAGCAGCGCGGGGGCGGTGGCGGCGGCGGTGGTGGCGGCGGCGGCGGCGGCCGCGCCAACCAGAGGCACCAGCCATACTAAACTACCAGTACCTGCCCATAGTCATCTCAGTCCATAGTAAGGTAAAAATATATTAACATTAATTTCCAATGTTCAGATAAAGTGAGTTCGTATATGTATTGTTGATCACGTTGTGGTTGCAGGTTAAGTGATCGGTCATGAGCGTCCCCCGCGCTGCGCGTTCCGCCGCGTCGTGTCGTTCGCGTCGCGTCCGCGGCACGGCATCTTGTCGTGTCTCGTCGTCGTACCGCCGCCGCGCCGGGGAGGCGTCATTTCATTCCACATAATTAATTTAAGAAATCTTTTTAAGAAATTTTAAGAATAAAATAGTGCGTCATATGTTACGCGACCGCGTTCGGAGCTGTTGCAGTATAAAATAATTATAATATAGTATGGATTATAGATTAACTGAGTATTATTGCTGATTAGATTCAATTTGACATTTTAGTATCGAAATCTTACCTTTTTGAACTGATTCTTTAGAGTAATAATAATTATACAGAGCTTAAAGAATAGTGTAATAGCGGTGTCCTGTCCGCATGTGTGCGTGCGTGCGTGTGTGTGTGAGCGAGAGTACAGCCGCCCTCCACTCAGCGATGACTGTCTGGATCTCATTGCAGAAAAGTTGTAATTTGTATTTTTTTTTGGTAATCTAACATGAAAATTGGAATCATGTATTTTATACAAACTAGTTGTTTCTTCCACTGTGTAGGGATGAAATTAGATTAAGGTAAACGGACATGAACAAACTTCTGGAGATATACAAGTTGTGTATGTCAAATAAAACAATATGTAAATAAAATGTTGACTTTTAGTCTCGTCTTGTCACTAAAGGTTATTAATTTCAAACCGAAAGGTATGTACAATAGGTAGTCTAATTTTATAATTTTTTCGTTAAATTCTTATTTTGAAGTTGTTTTAAATCTAACCACTTTGTTTTTTTTAGTACTTAAATGCTACAAAGTTAACTTCACAAGCTTTATATTTCTTATTAATAAGGATGTGCATTTTGAATTCTTTATCTACTTAAATGTGTTAATCTCTGACAAAATAAGAAGTAAGGATTGGATAGTCTTGTTGTAATTTGGCAGAAGTTCGAAAATAAAATTAATGAAAGAATTGGTTGTTTTCTCTTGTGTTTCAACTGAATTGTTGTTTATCCGGTAAAGGAATGGATATGGGTATTTTGTTTTTAATTCACGCATAATTTGAAGATTAGAAAACAATTGCCGAGAGATATGAAATAAAGGGCCTTACAATTCGAATCTTTTAATGTTTAATTTTAGTTAAGTACTGATACCAAAAATAATTCTGCTGTACTTCTAGCCTTCGATCAATTTAGTAAGGTAAAGACCAAGTTATTATTATTCTACATGTAAAGGAGAGAAAAATCGATTAACTTGTGTTCTAGGTCCAATCCGTAAGTTATAACACTGACGACCAAATATTTGATTGTAAAAATATAAGTGTTATCATACGAATTGTGCTCGTTTAGAAATACCATTAAGGTTAATTCGTTGGGTAGACGAAAACTACGACGACGCCCCGAACATTCACTTACATTATAATCGATATCTAGATTACTTGAAAGTATTTTTATGGAGGATAATTTTCTGCTTGTTTAAATAAGTAGTGGACATATATTTATTATTAAGTCTCCTTAGCCTGCGACTGCCTTTTATTCCCTTTAAAACCCTTGTAGGAATCGACTTATATAAATAACCTGTCTGCGATGTCGGCGTTATAAGGTTTACCTGTTCCTAATTTGTATTTTTATTTCAATCTGAGTTGGAGAATTAGAAAGAATAAACGATTTTATAACTATACTCGCAAGGACATACCTCAATAAATTGCCTTAGTCACTTATGTTTATTATATTTGCATACAAATCTTCTAATGCTACTAATTGAAAGAATAAAATGGTAGAAGTTGAAGGATAAAGCTATGTTAGCTTTCTAATACATATATTAAAATTTAATCTTAATATGACATTTAATGAATTGATTTCAAAAATACAAAGTTGGAACATGGAACACGAAAATAACTAGGGGCGCCAACAATGCCGTTTGCATATTGAGCGAAGCGAGCCCAGTGTATTGACTCATCGTTTCCCATTGACTTCAATGGGATATAAGTTTTTTGACAAGATATTAATTTTTTTTTTTTTTTGAGTACCTTTCAATTTTTTTAAACCACCTAATGTGTGGCTTTATGATTGCAAAGTTTCATAATGTTCCGTCAAGTAGTTTTCGAGCCAATTCGTGACAAAGAATGTAGTCTCCAGTAAAACGCTCCGCTCACTTCGTTCGCTTCGCTCAATAAACGGGAAATTGATAGTTCTTTAACATTATCAATTTAATTTAATACATGATTTTTTATGTTTATCTTAGTGAATTTCGTATTTTTTAATGGGTTTTTTAATTAATAATAATAATGAACTAAAACATTGAAAAATGTAATCGATTAGTAAATTCAAATACTGATACGAGATCCAACTCTCAGTGAAGATTTATATTATATACGTAATAATAAATCATCCAATTATCATAGGCAGTGAAAAGTAATTAATTCCTTGGCAAGCAAATAACCAATAAAAGTGGTTTGAAGAATTAAGGGTATCTGCACTCTAATGTGGGTAATTCAACAAAAACTTATTAGGTATTTTATTCTTATATACAAAAATCTTGCAGTTCTGTCTATCTACAATTATTTAATATTTTAACAGAAACTAAAGATGACGGCGACAACGAGAACTACTGAACACGCTGTGTACTGGAGCAATGGTGACGAAGTTCTCATGCCTACGAAGTTTAAAATAAATAAATTGAAGATATAATAAAAATATTTTTTTATTTTCCCAAACAACTATTTTCCCCTCTTAAAAATTTTATAATTTTTCTATTTATAATATATATATTTATTTATGAAAAATATCTTGTAGGATCGCTTCTTGCAATAATTTATCGAAGAACACAGACAGACATTAATCCTCTTCTTTTTTTTGCATCGCATTACCTTTCTTATTTCATACTGATTGCATTCGCCATGTTTATTTATTCATTTTATTGTTTAATGAATTGATGAAAATTAAAGGAAAATACATAATTAAGAATTTATGTCGTAATAAGTTAATAACTACAATCATCTAATTAATATTCTATATAAATGTAGATTCGGGAACGGTTTATATATGGTGGTACATTGGATACTTTATTGCTGTAATTTAATATACAGTGGGGAGCGTAACACTTATCAATCTGTGATGTTCAAGAAATGTTAATAGGAAAACAAGTTTTAAAAAAGTTGATTTAAATTTAATTGCCATAAATAAACAATATAATATAGTTACATTAAGACTTGAAAAAGAGAAAAAAATCTACATTCAAAATACTGAAATAAAAATAAATGTACAGATATCACTATTGAATCAAAAGGAGGAAAACTGTTTTCTGGTTAAATAACTATAGATATGTTTTTTGACTAACTATTGTGATATTCCCGGAGCACATCAGGGAGGCCGTTCCAGAGTTCTAAAGTGTATACCGTGATATAACTATAAGAGATCGATCAACGAGATGGGCAATATATGTTATGCAAACGTGAAGTTCTGATAAGTTTTAAGTTGTAGTCATCTAAATACAGCTCATATTGGGTTAGCTCGACCGGGGAAGAACCACGTTCTCAGAGGACTCATGGTATTTTTTTATTTGGTTATGTTCAATTGGTAAGAGAGAATCCAAAAGCCGAAGAACGTCATCCAAAGCAAAATTGGGGGAATGATTCTCGAATTTTGCTCGGGATACCTGTCGTATTTTGGGTGGGCAAAGTATCGCTTTTTGTCTTTTTAGAGGGCAAACGACGAGTCAACACAGTGGCACCCCGTTCCACTCTAAATGTGGACTTCTGCAACATCTGGGGACTAGAGACGGAGCAGTCAGCCTTGTTATTTTTGACGGGGACGTAGATATCTCAAGTATATGACAGACTATTTTCATAAGTCGAGTTCATGGCCGCATGGCATTTCCCCAAAAGTATTTGGAACATGTGCTCTTGAGTCATAGTTCTGGTCTCATAGAAGGGTGCTCTTGTCCATCTGATCCCTAAAAAGGGTAAAAGGTGAAAGGTGAAGCTCGGATTCGTCTAACTACAGCCTTATCACTACTATTTCTCTTCTCTCCAAAATAATGGAGAGCACTGATGCTCACTGGAATTACATATAGTCCTAATATAATTATTCTTTCTTTAGTTTATGATAATACAATCAGTAGATTTCGATTTATATAATAATAAGTATATACATATAATAGTACTTTTTTGGTATTATATTTTTAGGAATCAGGTGGAATTTTAATAAAAAATAACGATTTATATAATTACAACGTTTATATACTTCAACTAATTAAATAACTATTAGCCTCATAAATCAAATCACTAAACATTTAACATTAACACTAATTAATAAAACTGATTCGTGATCAAATCAGTCAGATATATCGATTATGTATTCACAGATCACACCGTCAATCACTATTCACTCCTACAGCGCTTCCGCACGGAAATGACTTCGCACAAAAAGTGGCCAGCAACCACTGATGTTCGAACTTATATAGAAAGATCCCCACCACAATTTTAGAGATACCCTTCATTCCTAACACGGCCTCTCCTGACTATGCGTCGTCCACGACCGCATCTTCGGTATCTGGAAGACCATTTTGAGACTCCAATGGTCGAGTATCCATTCGGTGGGAAGGACCGGCATCCAGTGTGTCGTATTCGTTGTGAAGCGGTTGCTCGTCTATATTTTCGTCTAACAAAATAACGTTTTCTTGATCTGTAAAACATAATTCCTTGTATAAAAGTGTTAGATATGATAGTAACGCCTATACTCTGTCAAACATCACTTCCAAGGCCCTCTAACAAAAGTCATCACTCACTATTGCTAAAATAGTTACTCAGTTTGCAAATCATACATCATCTTATCATTTTATCATCCATCATACCACACACACATATACACATACAGGGCAAACATCCCGCAGTCTGTTGCCAATAGGATCGTCCCGCAGTCCGTCCTCTGTATGTCATACAAATTTACTAAGCGTGCGTCCCTCAGTCCGCCGCTTTAAGGATCGTCCCGCAGTCCGTCCTCTGTATATCATACAAAACTAAATAGCGTGCGTCCCGCAGTCCGCCGCTTTAAGGATCGTCCCGCAGTCCGTCCTCTGTATGTCATACAAAACTAAATAGCGTGCGTCCCGCAGTCCGCCGCTTTAAGGATCGTCCCGCAGTCCGTCCTCTGTATGTCATACAAAACTAAATAGCGTGCGTCCCGCAGTCCGCCGCTTCAAGGATCGTCCCGCAGTCCGTCCTCTTTATTAAATTATAGGCATCCCGCAGTCTGCCTCAATCAAGATGCCCCGCAGTTCATCTTAATATGTACTAACGTTCAAAGAACGCAGCACAAGTTTCTGGACACCACTCTCCTTTCCACGGCACCATATACTGTGCCGCAGCTTGAGTTGTCTTGCCATAAGATCCACTTAATAGCCGAAGTTCATATCGTCCACTCGGCAGAATACGTACAACCCGATAAGGATCGCGCATGCCTGGGTCTAGTTTTCCTGTCGATTGTGATTATTTAATAACAAAGACAAGATCATTAATATTAAAACTTCGTGGTGGACGTCTGCTTCGATTGACAGTGGCATCTTGCAGGACTTAATTCCTCTGTAATAATGCAGTCGTTCGACGCCGGTGCAACTCCCGTCGCGTTCCGATTTGGAGTAGAATCTTCTATCGCTACGTCACTGATAAGAGACCTAATTACTGGTGTCGAAGCGACAATGCCAATCAACAGGTTCAGAGAGCCGAATGAGTTGCCGCGTCTCATCGTCAGCCTGTTGCGCTATTTGAGTCCAACTACGAGGCTTAGAACCCGTAGAGGCTGTAGATCACCATTGGGGTATTCAGGCTGAAAAAGTCCGCATGTGATATCATAGTACCCTTCCTTTATTCTACATCGAAAACAAAATCTTGAAGGTAGATCCACCAACGTGCTACTCGCGGGAGTAGATCTTTCTTTCTTTCAGGTGCTTTAAGAGCATTACAATCTGTAACTACTTTAAACTTAATGCCAATCAAATAATGTCTAAAATGTTGCAACGCTTTCATGACTGCCAAGGTTTCTAGTTCGTACGGATGATATCGACATTCGGCCCCTTGGGTTACTTTACTAAAATAGACCACTACTCTTTTATTGCCACCCTCGTGGGTCTGCATCAGTACCGCTCCGTATCCTATACTACTCGCGTCAGTATGGACTTCAGTTGATAGTAGGGGATCAAAGATGGCTAGTACGGGTTCGGTAGTTAATTGAGTAATGATGTTTTGGCGAACGGATTCTTGGGCAGGTCCCCAATTAAAAGCAAAACCTTGCTTCGTAAGCTGCGATATGCAACGAGTTTTAGTAGCATACCCCTTCATGTAACTCCTAAAATAACCAGCTAGTTCTAGAAATTGCCGTGCCTGTTTCACGTTTTGTGGAGCTGGTGAGTCTACAAGTGCCTTTATTTTAGTAAGGCTCGGTCTAACCTGACTTTTACTAATAAGCCTACCCAAATATTTAATCTCTGTTGTTAAAAATACACACTTACGAAGGGTTACGAGGCAGGATGGACTTTAATTTGGGGAAAACCGGTAGCCATATCTAGAGACGATAAACGTGTAATTCTCCTATCACCTAGTCGATCGATGTGATCGTCTATAAGAGGGAGAGGGTACCGACCTTTAACGGTTATCTTATTCAGTGCCCGATAGTCGACACACATTCGGTCGGAGCCATCTTTCTTTTTAACCAAGATAATGGGCTCGAGTATTCGGATTCTGATTCCCTAATAATGCTCTTTGAAAGAAGATCGTCAATGATTCCTCGGACCTTCATTTTCTCTGCCAAGGAAAGTTTATACGGCCTGTAAACTATTGGTACATCACTGATAAGGTTGATATGCATTTCGCCAGTTGTTACGGTAGTGGTGGCAGTTCCAGAAATAAAAAAAGTTCGAAAACTCACTAACAACTTTTATCAAACTATCCCGATCCGTACCTTGTAGAGTCGTTCTTAGTAAGACCTCTCTAGATATGTTCACCGTGTTAACCCTAGTTACCGGCCCTGGCGTATGAGTTAGATACTGACTATCCTTAGTTCTAACGTATGTTATCCCTCTCTATTAAGAATGTCAGTACCCACTATTATGGGAGTAGATATACAAGACGAAGGTATAACTACTAGATCCGCTTCTATTGATATTTCACTAAACTCAAGTGTAAGAGTAACAAAAGAATTCACAACTATTTCGCATTCACTCAGTCCCTTTAGGGTGCACGTAAAAGGCTCCAAACGAAAATATTTGAGAGCCTCGGACGAGATTAGGGAAACGTTGACTGCTCCACTGTCAATTAATACATCCACAGGGATGCCCTGCACGACCGCTGTCGTTACGTCACGATTACTACCATAACGCGTATGTTCACTACAGAGATTAACATTACGTTTCTGTGGCTGTGACCTAGCTTTTACAAAACAAATATCCTCCGTGTGTCCGATCTTTTTACAAAATGAACAAGTTTTAATCGGTTCAGATGTTTTGAGCTTTTTGGGGCAGTTATAACTTCTATGTCCCGGTTGCTTATAATGAAAACATCTCGGTTCCTTATTCACATTAAAACGCTTTTTATGTTGAAACGATGACTGACCCTGCGGTAAACACTTATCTTTTGGTTTTTGATAAATCGATAAAAATGACACGATGTTTTCGGTACTCAGTTCAGCATTAAAAGCTGCAGCGCGAACTTGTGCATCATCAATACCGCGAATGACAATTAAAGTAATTAGTTCGTCACTTAACCTCTGAACAATGCGTAAACGCAAAAGTGTGCGGCGCGCGTATTCACTATACGATGAATATTTATTGGAGGTAGTATTCATGGTATCGAATAAAATATTCGCGTAGTCCAACTTACGTGGACACAATGGTTTGAACTCGCGTTTGAAATTGCTCCACGATCTATCGCTGGTAACCCATTCACTTAGCCACGTTTTAGCGTCGGCCTTTAAACAGTTTGCAACCCGCGACAGACACTCACTATCATTCCATCGATTTAATAATTATGCGCGGTCTACCTCATCGCACCAAACATCAATATTATGTATAGACGGGTCGAAATTTGAAACATAGTAGTTGCTAGAACGCGTAGAGGCAGCCGATTGAATCGCGTCAACTAACGCTCGAGCCGTAGTTTCGCTATTAGATTCACTTCTAGGTTGTTCCCGACATGGAACCGTGGTACTATTTTTTTAATTTCATCTAATCGCGATAGGATTGTACCTAATGTGCTATTGAGGGTAGACTGAGCTGTCTGATCTACGATTACGAGAACGTCGACGAGAACTTTCACGATTCCGTAAGTGTAACCGCTGCGAACGCGAGCGCGATTTCGAACGTAAACGTAAAGAACTACGTAAATAAGAACGACTCCGCGATGGAGATTTCGGTATTGATGGAGTACGTGTGCGCCTACGTAAATTATGACGCGATTGTTTTTGTGGTATTTCCCGCGAATCACTTCGAGACCTATCAACGCGACTATTACGCGAATGGTGATGCCGGCGTGATCTGTTCCGCGATTCGTGTGTTTTCAGCATATTCAAACAAGTTTAAAACACAAACAACTATCAAAAATCGAAACAAGAGAAAAATAATTATAATGAGGGTATGTTTGTTTTGTTCAACCAGTTAAAATCTCGAAAGCCAAAGGGTCAAGGCAAAGGGTCTGGGACTATCCCACTTCTGATTTTAGGAATCAGGTGGAATTTTAATAAAAAATAACGATTTATATAATTACAACGTTTATATACTTCAACTAATTAAATAACTATTAGCCTCATAAATCAAATCACTAAACATTTAACATTAACACTAATTAATAAAACTGATTCGTGATCAAATCAGTCAGATATATCGATTATGTATTCACAGATCACACCGTCAATCACTATTCACTCCTACAGCGCTTCCGCACGGAAATGACTTCGCACAAAAAGTGGCCAGCAACCACTGATGTTCGAACTTATATAGAAAGATCCCCACCACAATTTTAGAGATACCCTTCATTCCTAACAATATTATATTATTTCAATTAAAACTGAAAATAAAGAGGTTATAATTATTGTAATTTTTTATTTCTTAATAATTATGGAATTAAAATTCATCAACACCATTCATCAGAATCGATATTGGTTTATTTAGGTACTGTAGTACTGTAGTATTTAAAGTTAGAACATGATTTGAATTTGAAACAGGGAATCCTAACTGTATCTGCATTATTATGTAGACCAACAAAGACAGAGTAACTCTGACCATGGAACGTGTTCTCAAGGACATGACGCCGTAGACAGAGATTTCGGTATTATACGTTTGCAGTACACTTAATACACTGCTAACAAGTTTCAGTGTTGCTTCTGTAAATAAAATAATAATTAGTTTAAAAAGTACAAAATTCATATTACTAAATGATCTATGCTGCTATAGTTATTATTATTTCATTAATTAAACAGTTATGGTAAGTTAGAACTTACTAGGCATTTCATGTATTAATTTAACGTATACACAGATAAGGATAGTCTTTTCTATCTGTCCATGAAATACATCAGCGACTAATATAATTCCAAAAGCAAACGACCAGGCAGTGAGCACCCAGCCGGCTACGGCAAATAGACGAAACGGATTTGTGTCCTGGAATTTATTAAACAATAAGATATTACTGGTTACTTTTAAAGTATGTAGTATAAGATGACAAGTCGTATTAATGATCTCCCAAAATGTATATTGAACCTTATAGAATTGATTATATATTTGATAATATAGATTTAAAAGTAGAAAGTAATGGAAGATACAGTTTATAAATTTGTTTCTCTGATTACAGTTGTCATAAAATGATCAATGTACTCAGGCTGGCGTGATAGGACCTGTAATGCTTAAAAGACAGACGGGCTCCACCGAATGAAAATGGACGAACTCATTTCCAAACCAATGCAAAATTTGGATAAAAGATTATTGTACCTAACGTTAATGTACAACTTCAAATCCTTACAAAAGTATTTAATAAATAACCGGTTCAGTGCGTATGGTGCCACGTAGTATTCCGTAGTTGCCCGTGATGAAAATATATATAGACACCGCGGGAGTTCTTGTGGATCCTTTTAAGATGTATAATTCTATAGTAAATTATTTCGATTTATCTTCTGAGATTTAGCACTAACACAAACTTAACACTGGGCACATCACTACTCTAAACGAAACGAATTTCAGTTTCTAACATAACTACCAACGACTGCACGATTGCCACTAGATAAGTGACCTGTCATCTCAGAGCCAGACTCTGCTCCAGAGATAGACTCTGTCTTACTAAATTAGCCGAATCAGATCTCATGGGATTCGTGCGCGTTTTGTTTATCATCTGTATTAATGACCATTTCTGACATATATTACTCGTAAACTTATAAAGCCTCCTTTGTTGTGACAGTTTTCATTCTAAATTCTTTATATGTACCTACTAGTGCCGTGAATTTTGCCCTTTTTGAAAAAGCACTTTAAAATTTAATGTGTCACAAAAGAAACCCGTATTCGCAAAATTGTTTATTGTAAACCCTATTTATTTTTTTAAAGATGAACGAAACTGCACATCACGGGATACTCGAGAGTTAAAAACACAATATAACGTGCAGAGGAGCTACCCTATAAATATATTTTCAACACTTTATTCTACAACTTTATCAGCGTGGCTGATATGTAAGTTTATGCCGATTTACAGCCTTCTAGTACTAAAAAAATCGGAGCTAGGTTGCGGACCAACGGATGGACGGACATGAAGAAGTTATAAGGGTTCCTAGAGGACTACTTCTTATTTTTTCTGTCAATCAAGTGCTTCTTAAATCCGTATCACTCACTCCAGTTTTAATATAGATGATTAATCCTTGTACCAGTACTAAAGCAGTCGATAATATGCCAATAAGTCCTATAAGCATCTGTAATGAAAAAGTTAATGTAAATTTATTGTAACACTTTATTTTAGTTAAAAGCAACATTTAATGTAATTTGTTTATATTTGATTAAATAATATAGAGAACAAATTCATCAATAAGGACAGGACTCGAACCTGCAACAAAACAATGAAACTATGATTAACATATTTATAGACACCTTCAAATAGTATATTATTTTAACTAACACTTACCACAAATCTGAAAGCTTTCCGAGTTTCTTCAACCAATCGAAAAATTAATTTAAAAGCTTTCAAAAATTGTTTTAAGTCGGATCTTTCTTGGAAGGAAACCAAGTCGTCAAAATTAGCTTTCCATAATAGTTCACCTAAAACAAATCCCTTAGGAAATATCCCAGGATTCAATTTTGCACTTTTTATTAGTGCCACATTGAGGTATCGCACCCGCAATGTTAAAAATACCAAAAAATAAAATAAAAAAGAAAAGTCATTGACGACTATTAATATTACAATAAAAGTGGTGGCAAAAATGACAATCAACAAATAAGAAGAAAAAGTGTGTATTACTCCGAATATTGAGAATATCTTGCCAACGACAATAAAAATGTCTGAAATAATTAAAATTCTCTCTGATATGACCCGCATAAACTTCGTTTCTTTCACTCCTAAGAGAACGTCGAGGTCAATGCAGTTGTTAAGCAATTTCACTCCAGAATTTCGGTTTGGACCTATGATATTTATTAAAAAGAAGTTCTGTATCAATAGTAATATAATTAAGGTCAACAGTTCCGTTATTTGGCCATAATTATTCTTGTACAATGCTTCGTAGTAAAGGCAGAAAGTGCTTAGGCTCTGTAAAAAAATTATTATGGCTCCTCTCCATGAAACTGATAATGATTTTTCAATGAGAGCACCATCTTTAATTTCGACCCGAATAAATCCTGATATGCGAAGAGGCATAAGCCAGCGACTGTTGAATCTCTTAATATATTCTTTTAATAGTTTTTCTCTTTGGTTGGACATTTTTTCTAAACGGTCAGTACCAGAATAGGAACACGGAGCCATATCACCATCACTTATATATAACCTATATGTCCCT
The DNA here is from genome assembly GCA_918358695.1 of Melinaea menophilus ssp. n. AW-2005. Taxonomy (NCBI): domain Eukaryota; kingdom Metazoa; phylum Arthropoda; class Insecta; order Lepidoptera; family Nymphalidae; genus Melinaea; species Melinaea menophilus. The sequence goes on along the minus strand of OU911038.1, from coordinate 36,919,667 downwards.
ACGGTCCCAATAAATTCCCGAATGTAACATTATCTTACAATTAAAACACAATTAAACTCACACAGATTGTTAGATTAGTTTAATGATCACTTTATCTTTTAATTTTGTTTGAATGTTATTGACTGAAATACACATAAAATTATAAAAAATGCTTTCAGTTTCGATTATCATTTTCGTTGTTTGAAAACCTATACTAATATTATATTATAAATTATACTATAGATAAGAAAAATATTTTGGTTTGTTTGTTTCTATGGAATGGGCTTCATAAGTACTGGACTGATCTTAACCATCTTTTCAATAATAGAAAGCTAAATAATATAACTAAAACAAAAAAAACAGGTAATGTTATCATTAATATCATAATGCTATACACCAACCTTTTTTCGAACTATCCTTTTTTCCAAGTATATCTTTATATGACATCAAACAACCTATTGACTATATTCTCAACTGAATTACTTAATTTTTATTTAGATACAGTAAGTAAGCCTAAAAAAGAAAGATCACAGTTTAGAATGATATTTAGTATACAAATAGCATATCTCCTAAAATAACACATAGGCTACTTTTATACAGGAAAACATAATAAGTTACTATTTCGTAAATAGATGGCGCCATCTATACTGTTAGGTTTCACGTGGCTTAGCAAGTTCTATAAAAACAAAATAAGGTAATGCGTTACGTTATAACATATTAGTGATATTACCTAAAATGTTGTCTTTGGATATAACAACATCCAGCAGCAATCAGACAAGTAGTACAATGCAGTTACCAACATTCTATTTGCCTTGGAAATTGGAGTATACGCCTTTTTTAATGTACCCATATTGTATCGATCTGGAAATACGGAAATAGTATGTGGAAGAAAGGACCTTGAAAACTACACAGTAGCAGATCTCCATGCCTCCACTTGTCTTGCTCTCCAAATGACCATGTAACCGACAGTCACTCGAAATGTCGAGGTCCAGTATTTTGATACTTGTCGAGGCATTGAGAGGAAGGAGGCAGAGCCTAGCTGTAGTTATTTGACTGTAGCTCGTATTGGGCTGACTCGACCGGGGGAGGACCACCTACTCACACAAGATCGACGTGTATAGTCTTCACATTTTTTAAGGTCGGGACCTGTCCGCGCTGTGGCTGCGCGTGGACATGGACGATCATGTCAGAGTCTACGCGTGCTTCTACACGACCCATAGTGGGAAAGCAGAAACAGGTCAACTCTTTGGCCACGTCCAAGCGAAGATTGACGACCTGTTTTCACAGACTGCCTCCGCCGAAGTCATAGTCCTCGGGGACTTTAACGCGCATAATACCGATTGGTTAGGGTAGGATTGGTTGTCACTAACTGTGCGGGGAGATCTGTGTTTAACTTTGTTCTGGCAAATGGTCTGTTCCAGCAGCCACACAGCAGCACGGCAACCTCTTTGTTGGATCTTCTGCTGACTACACATCCAAGAAAGTACCAGGTCACTGTCGAGGCTCGCTTAGGGTCCTCTGAGCACTTTCGACGTCTCGCACAAGTCCTGCGACCCGGCACGTTTGACATTACATGTCAGCGGATTGGGATGGAATGCGGTAGTTTTTTGGAACATACTTATGGGGGTCGATTTGCTTCCATTCCAATGATCCCAGTGACTGCAATGCAGCTGATGTGATACTACAGGGAATGGAACTATTTGTAGCAAGCAAGCTCTGTGGTTCCATTTGGTGGCAGATCGCGGCCTTGGCTTGATGCGTCTGTCAGGGCTATAGTAGCCGGAAAACGGCAGCCGTATCAAGTTTGGACTAATGCGTTAATCGTTAGGGATCCGAACTCAATGTATATTGAAAATATATATATATCATTGATGTGCAGGAGGAACAGAGTTGGGGATAGCACGCAGCCTTGTGGTACACCAGCGTTCACGGGCTTGGGATCCGAGCAAAAACCGTCAAGAACGATCTGTATGCTCCGCCCAGTGAGATAACTGATGATCCATTTGCCTGAACTTTCAGGAAAGAAGGCAGGGAGCTTTGAAAGAAGCACCTTGTGCCATAAACTATCGAAGACTTTCGCTAAATCTAGATACCATATCCTCTCGATCCATAACTAGATCACCAGGCGATCGACCAAGACAAAAGCCAAGTTGCCGGTCATCGATCAACTGGTAATCCAATACGTAAGTTAGGAGCTATTGATTGATGATAATCTCAATTACTTTGGAGAGAAGAGAGGTAATGGCGATAGGTCTGTAGTTAACTAGGTCCAAACTATCACCTTTTTTAGGGATTTAATGGACAAGGGCACACTTTCATGCGACTGGGACTATGATTTTAACGCCGAGCTAACTCAGGGGCACATGTTTCTAGCATCAATGGAGAAATGGCATCCCGCTCATTCAATTGATGAACAAATAAAATAGAGACTCTTGGATGTTGAGTTGCCGAAAAACTATTTCCGGCTTTGAGCTCTCACACTGAGTAGGCATTATCTTCCTTTGGTCGTGTCAAGTCAAGTTTTAGGCTAAAAGAGTAACCAAGAGCTCTGCTTTTTCTTTTACGGTAGGGTTGGTTGGCAAAAGTTTCCTAGAGTGGCTTTGGAAAGCACCCAGAACGTGCGCCTGCCAGGCGCATTAGCCCAGACGACGAGCACATTAGCCCAAGCTTTATACGCCTGCCGTTTGCTGGCTGCTGCAGTCCTGACAGACACATCAAACAGACATTGAACTGGTACTTTCCGAGATAGTAAAGACGATAGTAACAAAAATTATTTTCTTATCTAATTTGCAGTTAAAAAAAATTTTTTAATGGTTCTGACTTGAAAGTGATTCGTTATTGCTCGATGGTTTTTGGTGTTTTTTGATGTACTTGATGTATTGAATTTTTTGCTTAATACAGCCTTTCCATTTCAGTTGGAACGAATAATGTTTTCATTTCTAGTTTAAGATTAAGATTACTAGGGGCGTCAACAAACCTTCAATTTCGACTCGCTGTGCTCGCGAAATCTCGGTTGCCGTTTATATATTGAACGAAGCGAGCCTAGTGTAATGACTAATCGTGTGTGTGTTGTTTTTTGACAATTATTCCTCAATGAAATGACATTTTTCAATATATATTTTTTTAAACCATCACCTAATGCGTGTCTTTTTGATTTCAAAATTTCATAGTTTTCGGTCAAGTACTTTTCAGGCCCATTCGTGACAAAGAATGTGAAAAAGTCTTCAGTAGAGCACTCCGCTCGCTTCGTTCAAAAAACATTAAGCTTTAACTCCATTCCTTCAAAATGATTCTTGCTGCTTGTAGAAGAGTTCAAGGCAAAAGGTTTTCTCAATAGCTTCAGTACAGCCCGATATTATTAACTAAATGCACATAGCTATTATTTTAATTATCTTAAATAAAACAATTTTAAGGCTTATTAAAACCTAAGCACAATAAATACCTACTACCTCAATTCTTAATATGTAGCATCGCTTTACTTTCTTTCTTTCATATTTTATGTACAGCTATGTAATATTTTTGTAATTGAAACTTCGATCTATGACTTTTTTTTTGCTAAATGCAAATACAGGTTATAGCTCTTTTTAAGAACATTACATTAAACCTTTGAGAAATGAAGGAGTCTGGAATTAAGGACAAAGAACAAAATGCATTTGTGAAATTAGCTCGCTGACTCAGCGAAATATATGAGTACGAAGTATACGAATAACTTTAATAGTAACAATGATAACTGATACCGAGTGTGGCGCATTGCGACTATTATTATTACTATTAGTATTAGAGTAATTAATTTGTATTGCACGATTACATTTTAGTTTATTTCTTAGTATACTCAATAGTTTTTAATTAAGTTGAAATCTTATTGGTATCCACATTCTTTATTACTTTATAACTAACGACCGGCTGGCCGTCTATTGTTTCCGCTGGACGCGGACGCACATCAGTCGACCGGCTGGCCGTCTATTGTTTCGCCGGTATCCCCACCAGCTACGGTTGTCCCGCGAGTTAGTCAGTTCCTACAATTTGTCAGTCAGGGTCGAAGCGCTCAACTCTTAACACGTATTTTTATTTATTTGCGCGTTTCCGTTATTTATTAATACACCACATTAGCTATACATCCAAATTGATGACCCCTGAATTTTGTTTTATGTGTTGGTGTAAAATAAACAATATCCGTGAAAATAACTAACTGTGTTTCGCTGGACTATTAATTACCACCTACCTTACAACCTAAAGTAGGGCACAACAATAACCAAATTGGTGACCCACATACTTCTATACGAGTACCGGTAGGGGTCTTAAAAATATTAATAAATGTAGATTATGCAGAGATTTTTATTATATTTATGGTACAAAATTTCCAAAACATTAGCAGGGCTGCGCGCTGGATGTGGCGTGCAATATGTCCAACGCCTTGCACAGCGCTCGGTAGTCCACCTGGTGATTGAATACAGTCAAAACAAAATAATAAATCTAACACACTAAAAACTATTAATGCTATAAAAAATATGACTATAACAATATTATCAGACCTCGTCCCCGCAACCGCGACGGTAGCCGAAACATTTGTAGAGCAGGTCTCGCTCGCGCGCCGAAAGACGCGCTAGTAGACCGCGTTGGCACAGCGCGCGCTCCACACTCACCCGCGGAATGGTACCGCACCGCTCTTTGTCTGCGTCCTTTAAAATATCATATTCCGCTTAAGATTCATATAACTCTGAGCCTTGATAATATTCTGAACCTTGATGAAATGTAATTCTCTAATAATAGTTACATTAAGAAGAAGCTAATTATTATTCGATGTTTAATATTTTTTTTTAATAATTACTATTTACTTAATTATTCATGTTATAACAGCCGGAGCGTTAAAAATAAAACTGAAATGATTGAAAATATTACGCAATAAAAGAATATTTGTTACTAAATTACAATAAATTGGTTTTATATTCCGTTCAATTGTCAAATGTTATTCGTTTATTTTTTTATTCTTCTGAGTATGAAAAACTAATGTTTTGCACGATAATGAGCTTATGCAAAAGCTTTAAGTAACGTTCCACAAATTCTGTGAAAGCCCTTAACAGGTTAAGAAATACTTGTAAACCTTACGATTACAATAATTTTTTTACATAATATTTCTAGCCTTAAACCTTATTGCGTACCATGTTTTGTGTATTATTAGAAGTTAAAATAGCGCCCCATACACATATTTATGTAGACATGACAAAAATTTATAATAGTTATTTATAATTTTCTTAAAACGTATTCCAAATTTTATTTACTGTATTAAATTAGTACGCAAATAGTGATAACTAGATTAATTATCGTGTTGGCACTCACCTTGAACAAATATGAATTGTATATTAAATTATCTAGATCGGGAGGTTTGAATCTCAAAGGTTGCAGATTAAAGGTTAGAGTACCACAGCAAATCCGTTGAATCCAGCCGGCCCAACTCACCTTAAACACTTCTAATATGTTCGAAAGCTGGTCGGGGAAATGTGCGAGTTTGTCAAGAGCGGCAGCGACGAGCGCACGTTCCTCAAAGTTGAGGTAGTTGAGAGGTGAGTCTCGTGCAGGAACGTGAGGCAGCGGAGATAACAGCGGTGCTCGCTCCAGCCCCGCCTGCACCAGGCTCTCGCCCACCGTGTCGGAGAACCTCTCGTACTCCACGTAGCGACGACGCCCCGGCGCACTGAAACTGCGGGTACACTCATATTTGACACACAGATTCATTACACCAACTAACTTATCAAGAAGTTTTTAGACACAAATATACTGTCACTAGTCTAAATATACTGTCACTGCATTGAGTTCCTTAATGGTAAAAATAATTTAGAAAAGGACTTGTAAACTGTCATTGAATTTGGTGTTCAAAAATTACAAATAGGAGATCAGTTATCATTGAGCGGTGAAGAGAGTTGGTTTGATTATAAGTAGTAAATATAATTTATTTATTAAATAAATAAACACTGCATGTATATGCAATTCAAAAGACAATTATATATATATATATATATATATATATATATATATATATATATATATATATATATACTTGCAGGGTCTTTTGAATTGGGTATTTATATATTTTTTTTTAATATGATCCAAGTGAATACAAAAACATTTCTTATGATAAAATTTTATACTACGATAAGAAGCAAATACTTATTTTTATATTATTCAAGCTAAATATCTTGTTTTAAAAAGCTAAAATGAAACATATTTTTACATTTTCCTAGACACATTATCTTTTTATCTTTGTAGGCTTACTAATGAAAAACTAGAAACCTATACCATACATACATATTGATTTAAAATACATTGTTAGAACAGCTATGTCAATTTATGAGGAGGTAAAATAATGCTTTTACCTTATTAGTGTATATCATTGATTAAAATAAATGATGACTATTATAATATCAACACTTACACCTCCATCAGTGTATCCATCTCGAGGGGACTGAGTGCGAGTCCGGCGGCGGCTAGTCCGCGGTGGAAGTCAGCGCGTGCCACGACGCGCTCGTGTCGAGGGTCGAACTGTGACACAAACTCTCGAGGACGCACTCCCTCGCGGACCATCTAGGCGAGGCAGATAAACGGTATATTTTGATTGTACATTACAAATCGAAAAAAGGTATTTAAATCATACATACTTTTCCTTTGATCTTTGCGAGTATCTGTACGATGTCGGTTTCTCGCGGGTCAACAAAGCTATCCTTATTTTTGCGGCTGGCTACTGCAGGACGTGAGATGGTGGCGCTCTCTGCTGGCTTTTCTTCTAACTGTACAGAATATGTGAAATGTGTGTAATATATGTGATTCGGCGACTAACGAGCAAACAGCCCACCTGCAAGTGGTGCTGTCGCCAACATCTGCAAAAAATGATGATTTGCATTTTGCAAATTTGCCAAGGATGTTGGAATGTACTAAGATTAGAGAAATGTTTACTTTTTACTTATTCTTTAGTAACTACTAATAAAATAATACTATAACTTTGTGTCTTTTAATATTAATCTTTATAAATATATTATATATATACATAGTATATTATTAAACATATTAAATACATTCAAAATTTGCTGTTGTTGAAAATGTTGATTGGTGTAATTTTCAGATTGTTTTTCAGAGTTTTGTACTTTTAGTGCGTTATTTATGTTGTTTGTAATCCCCTGGGACATAAGGATGTTATTTTAATACGGGAGTTGTGTAAAAAATTGCTACGTGAAAATTCAAGGGTTTTAGTATGTACAGAACTCACTTCATCGAGTAGCGCTACGTAATTAAACCCACAGTCATCGAGGTAACGCAGCTCCAGAGCCCGCAGTTGAGCCGCCTCGGGCAGCACGCCAGCTCGGGCCAGCACGCGACGCACCTGCGACCGTGACACGTGCCCGCTGTTGTGGCTGAACAAACACAAAACAGATTGAACAGAAAATCTATACAATAAACGTTTCCAAATACAGTATCCCATCAGTGAAATTCTAAATGATCTATAATCTGTTTATGCTTGGGTGTCTCAGTCCTTTCTCGTTGGTGTTGGTTGATTTTATTATTTAATGACTATTTAAAATTATCAATGTTCGTTTATTACATCCCTAGTTATTTAGCGGTGCCGTATCGATAATATTTATTTTATAAATATTGTTAAATATTGACCAAATTGCTGGTTGGTTGCTATCTTCTGTTCTTTTTGTTTAAATATTCCTTCTTTTGTGATATGTTAAAGTTGATTTTATTCTCTTCAATTATGTAGTGTTCAATTTATTTATTTATTTATTTTTATTTATTTATATCTTTTCCACTTTGAATCATTATCAGTGATCACTTGTGTACGTCAAAATGGAAGTGTCAATAGTTCCTAGTATATAGATTGTTTGATTCTACTCTTAAGTGGACCTTTATATAATTTGATAAATATAGCTGGCAAACATTTAGACCATTCAGATTTAGTTTATAACTCGATTTCTTTATTGTATGTTTAGAAGTGTCAGGTGATTATTAGGAAACTTACGCCTACTCAAAAACAACACCCTTAGAAACAGTGGTTTTGGTTAAGCTTTTAATTCTTATATGTCTTCGGATACACTATTACAACTGGAAGTTCCTCAAGAGTCAATTCCTGCTCTTTTTTGTTCTTAACACATTCGCGACAGCTAACGTGAATTCACGTTATTTAAAATACTATTTCTGCTTGCGCTGACGTGAATTCATGTCATTTCAAATTCTATTCCTGGTTGCCGCTGACGTAATTTCACGTCATTTCAAATTCTATACCTAGTTGCCGCAAACAAATTTTATTCTTTTTATCCTCCCCTTGATGATACAAGTTTGCGGCAACCACACTCAGAATTTTATTATATTAGCCGATACTCAGAATTAAAAACTTAGAATATTTGCCGGGCTCGAATGTTTTATATTAACGACCTTCCTTATAGGATGATAGATTATTGTAATTTAGTTTCGTTAGAAAGGTTTAGAAAATTCGACATATATCCGATTATCATCATCATCGTCATCATCGCGACAACTGTTGGTTTTCTTTGCACACTTTCATCGTGTTATGTCTTACAGTATTCTGCTCTGGGGATTAGAGGCAAATGTAGAATCTAGTAGTTAATGTAAGCATTTCTAGAGTTCTCCAAAAGTAATCCAAATTTTAAAGAATCCTTTAATTCCTAATATATGTGAGAACATCTAGAATTCTTTTGGTACCACGCTTATAAATATATAAAATGTTACTTTTCTAAAAATATTCAGTAGGTATACTTTTAATAATTCATTTGAATTTAATGATTATTTACTGGTTGTATTTTTGAATTTTATCTGAGATTTAATTTATAACAGAAAATTATAATGATCGCTCTCTAATGTTTTATTAAAGATTCGTTTTTTTTTTAATTTATACTTAATTTAAAATTACTACAAACTCATAGAATAACAAATTCCCCCGAAGCGTAGCTGTAATAATACTTCTATCAGATCGGGGCTTGAAGAGCTAACTTTAATGTTATTGTTTTATCTTTTCGGCATTTAGGGATTACCGGTTAAAGGTGATTTATGGATACCGAAATAATAATTCAAACTGCGTGTAATATACTTAAAGGATATTTTTTTATTTAATTAAACTTTTTTTAAAATTATTAATAACAAATGAATTAACGTCTTGTTATATGTTAATATATATAAAAATCTTTAAGCCAAGTTGGAGGCAAAGATTTTGAAAATCAAACACAAACTCTATCGAGGTCATAAAGTAATCTACTGCTACTTTACAAAAGATATATTTAAAAAAACATATATTTACATAAAACAAATTTTTACAAAGTTGTTACTTCAAAAAAATGTTAAGGTTTTTAAATCTAACGTCACATTTAAACATTTTGTCCTTTTTTTACAATTTTTACGCCCTTACGAATTTAGAATCGTTATTGTTTATTAACATTATGAATTGTTTTGAACAAGGAATAAGGAAATGCCCACTGAAGATCAATCAATACGTAGAACAGCATAGAGTGATTTCATTTGACCAGATATTGATACGAATCGAATATGTTATTCTCTGGTTCAGTAGATTTTTGAATTCTTTTCGAAAAAAACCCTAATAGCCGTCAACATAATAAAATATTGGTATATTGATTGAATAATAAAGTCGTTAAGATGAGCTATGACACGACATCTCATCGGTAGAACAACGGAGACAGTTTAACAAAGGTCACAGGTCCGAAAACATGATCACGTTTTTTTTTCAATTATATTTATATTGATTTTGACATCTAATTTTGAGGAACTGTTTAAGTTATCTAGAGAAACATAATTAATTCTTGTATAAAAGAAAGTTTTTGGTTATTATGAAGATCAAGTTTTGAAGAATTAATTTAAATTAATGTCAATGTGTTGTTTCAACAAATATTTTAAAACACGAAGGTTGCTGTTATGTAACACTATTAAAGTGGCTCACTCATCATGATCTCCGAACAGAGGTCGTAGGTCAATAGCTCGCTCCTGACAAGCCGCTCGTACCCGTAGCAACGCGGCCTGTGCGCCGTCTAGCCCGCGTTCTCCAGCTCCACCGGAACCACCTGCGGCGGCGCGGTCTTCCGCTGACCCAGCTGCCGGTAACTCTGCCACACGCGCCGCAACATCACCTATTATCGCGTTCGGGTGCTTCTCTAGCTCCTTGATCGTGAATACTGCAAATATATATATACATGATATTTTTTATACTGAAGTTAAACGTGAATCGTATCAACGAATTACTTTAATTCATCTGCTGTATGTATATATACTAGACTTAAACGCGGGTCATTGAAATGAAAAACCGAAAGGCATACGTATAACGTGACCACTTCCAGCTTAATCAGCACGATTACTTAAGAGTAAGTTGCAATTTTTTATAACGAAATGTATGCCTTGTAAGTGTCAATTCAAACCAACCGATAGCGATTTATGTCGCTTGGCCCTAGTGTTAGTTACATAGCAAAATGAAGGTGAATATTGATCTGATTTATGATTGGCTGCTATTTTGATGATTGATAGGTATATTACCCTTTTTAACGATGTATAAATACGTCGCCATTAGTACATATTAACATAGTGATACTCACCACTGAGGCTATATGTTTTCCTTGCATTAGATATAAGTAAGTGATCGCCTTCCTTACTGACAATAATGACGAAAGACGAGACACGTCAAAAATCAGGGAGGATAATGAATCATTACATAAGAAATATAAGGATAATCTTACCTTGATCGCAGTCATCTTCAAAAGTTCGCCAGCAAACAGCGGTAGGGTCGTTGGGGCTGGTATAATGTGCCGCAACGCATCGCGCTTCGCGCTCTGAAAGCACTGCACGGAGCTCCATTGCGTCCAATGCCCGCAAGAACTGTTGTGGGGAAATGCGTCCACTATTCAGTGGGTCATAATCCTGCAAAATTGTCTCTTATTATCTTTGTTTACTCTCACCATATGGTCTATACGGTTATGATCAACTGACCCTGAGGAACTCAGAGACTCGTATTCTTCTCTGAAGTACAAATTCCTGCACCCTCATCATACTATCGAGCAAGTGACCCGGCGGTCGCGGTGGTGTCAATGCAGGGTGAAATACGTCAGAGCTGCCCAGAGCTTCAGGCGATATCCCCGCCTCTATCTCTGGGCGAGAGAGCTTGGGTAGAGTGGTATCGATAATTGCTTTTGGATGGTTGTATGCCTAAACAAAAAGAAAATAGTTGAATTTATATTATGAAAATGAACTTATACGAACAAAATCCAGTAAAACCTTACTGGCCCGAGGCCTGCTATGCCTTCCTTCTTTACAGCTTCCACGGCTTTCAAAAACTCCACATAGTCGAGAGTATAAGAGTCCTTGATGAAGCGTCGCACGAGAAGGTTGAAATCCTCTGGTGACACGATCACGCCGATGTAGTCGAGGATGCGGGCAAAATGAGCAAACGTTATCCGCCCATCATTTTTAGCTACCTGTTTTATAAATGTATTATTTTTTATTTTTTTAATACTGATACAGCGTATCTTATAAACTTTGCATCAAAGCTTTAATTCAATATTAGTATTACTTAAAACTAAAGATAACATAAGTACTAATTGTCGTGTACTTGACAGGTGTAGTAAATAAGAGTATGTGATTATTTTAAGCAATAATAGAAGGCCTCACTAGTTCGTAGTCCTGGAAGTATGGGCGCAGCGGTATGTCTCTCTGTGCAATAGTAGCGAGTAGGCAACATAGACGCCGAAGTTGCCACTGATCCAGTTTGTGGCAGGTTGGCTCTGGGGGCGGAGGACATGCCTCTAGCAGACAATCACCGGAAGTTTTGTCTCGACCTCCGGCATCTGAGTTTTAATAAATTATTAAATCGACTGCAATCTTTGTTCAACAACACTAAATAAACGAATCCTACCCTCTCCGTGTATAATTTGGCACAGCTGATGGTACAGTACGCGGCCATCTTGAGCGCGGAAGTAATCTGCTAGCTGGGAGATCTCAGCTTCCGAAAGGCCAACTACCGATCGTAGTGGTCCAGCCAACACCGACACGAATTTTGATTCTGCGTTTGTAGGTATTCAAATGAATATTGTCGCTTTAACATTGTCTTTCGTTAAAACAAAATACAAGATTGTTTATAGTCGATAATCATTAAAATATGACAACGTTAATATGATCATATTGCAATAATTTTAATTATCTTATTCAGGTATGAATACTTGTCTTTGCTTTTATAATTTCTGACTATGATGAAAATTTTATCTTGTCGGTGAAGTAAAGCATCATGAGGAAACCTTCATATTATCTAAGAAGAAAACAGTATTCGTGGTTAAGTTATAACTTTAATAATAGTATGATGCCTTATTATACCGGAGATGAGCGAATTGTCCTCTGGATCTAACGGGCGATACCAGTCCCACAAGTTGAGTCCCACGCGGAACACCGCCGCGCGGATCTTATTGCAAGTCTTCCATACATCAGCAAGCCGCACTATCTATATTGATCCAAAGAATTAATAACGTTTTTTAACGTCTATTTGAATTATGTAATATATGTTATTGGTATGTATGGTTTATATACCTATTTTTATTACAATATACCTTTTGTAAAAAACTGTTGTTTATATCTAAATTAAGCAGACATTTATGTTATCTATTAATAGGAGATATTTCTATGAAGGTTATTTATTTTCGGCTATATCTTGGATTATAAGCATATGTTAAACGCGCTATCTCTGATTAAAATAAAGTCAGGAAATATGTGTCGGGTCATGTTATTCACTATTATGCTTGAGAAATGAAAAAAATATGTGTAAAATATTTTACTGCGTACCTACTACGCGTTGACTCTAATATTCCTCAGGATTTTATTTGTTTAAAAAATATAAATTTATTATATATAAGAAAAAATTAATTCAAGAAAGGATTTACGAATTAAAATGATAATAATTTATTAATTAACCGCCACCTTGCTTTTTCTAAATAATCTCAAAAAGTAACTAGAATTATTTTAATTGTTAACTTTTCTGATATGATTGAATTACTATATAAATAATACTATATTATGTTATATTATCCCACCAATATAATCTCTCTAATTTTTAACACTTGTTAGAAGTTATTTTAACATGCAATTCCTGTAAATTGAACGGTGTGTGTTTTTACTATTATTTACTATTATTGTAGTTGATCCGAGATACTCTATCTATACATGTGGTAAACGAAAGCAATATAATATTTTTATAATACGAACCGTATCATGCATCTTGTATTATTCCCGTATTCTGTATTATTATAATTTTAACTCTAATTTAGATAAAAACCGAAAACAGTGGACGTGATCTATGAAAGTAACATAACAAATTTGTGAATTTCAGAACATTAAATATTAGTTAATGTCAATTTTGAAGGATTTAGTCTGTCGGATTAGGACAATATGTCACGTTTAAGAAAAGAATAGGACAAAAAAAGGTTTGTATGTACACAACTTTACCAACATAAATATTTTTATAAAGTTTTATGATTTGGTAATAAACGCTCTTCTACTCCAAAAATGATTCAAGTTAATTATAAAACCTAATAATTTATTTGATTGACGTTGCATTTTTACTTTAATTCATTATATTTTACTTATAAACTAAACCCTCTAATAATAACCCCAAATTACTTGTGGAACAAACAGTAATCTTTTAATACGATTTAGTTAAATACTCGTAAGTAGGTTTTAAGGCGCGTAAATATTTTATTATTTATTTACATTGATTTACGTTTCCACAGTTTAAGTACGGAGGGGTCCATAAAGTAGTGGCCTACGTGCTGCGTAATGTTTATTTTTCTTTAAGTATTTATTTTCATCATTAAACTAAAATTAGTGAATAAAAAAAATATAATCAATTAATCATGGCTCAAAAACCTAATGTGTCATTATTCGCTAAGGAGGTAATTGTTACATGATATACAAAATTATAAAAAACTTTTACATTATGTAGTAAGTTTTAATGTTACCGAGATTTATAACTGAAAATAATTCTATTTTTATCTGAGCCCTCCTAAACAGTTTGTCAATGGTAACAGAATACTGTACCTCGATATTATCATTTCCGAATCTTAATCCGTTTTTGAAAGCCTGTAAAACGAAGCGCGGTATACAAGTAGCATCAGAGGTTAGAACGGGTAAAGGGCAAACATTCTCAAGAGGAGATGTATACCGAGCACAGCGTGGGTGTTGGTAGTGTTGGTTTCTAGCGAGTGGGTGGTTCGAGACATGCGCGGTGGCTAGAGTCGGCGGCCAATGACGTCAGGAGATCGATCGCAGCGTAGAGGAGCGGCGCGCACCTCGGCCGATCTGGCCGCGATCTGTCACATCTGGCACGTGAGCTAGGATGTGTACACCACGGGTTATGTAACGCAGCTCAGGACACGGGTTTGATGTCTAAGGCAGGGGACACACGCGCTCATGTGCGGATTAAGCTTTAGGACCAGGAACAGCCCTTCGCAGAAGACCTCCCTTCGATGGGGCGACAGCTGCGTCAGGCCCAATTGTAACGCCACCGACGATATACGAAAGACCTAGGTTATTACAAGCGCGAGTGACATAACGTAGTGTTAAGATTATATACCTATTTTATGATGGATTATTATTACACTCTTTGTTTCGGAAGCTATTTGTAAAAAGCTTGCAGTGAGTGGCAAAGGGTTCGAAGGGAGGAAGGTTCTTCAAGGGGCTCTTAATTAAAAAGTGAGTGTATTTTGGACATCTTAGAATGTCTAATTCTGATATTACTGTGATATGTTAGTGTGTAGCGAAATTTGTATTACCTTACAATAAGCTATATTTAGAATTTTCGTTGATTATTAACAATGAAACACCGTTGGACTTTTCTTGAAGTTGAAATTGGTGCTACATATTTAACATTGATTTGTAGTATTGTAGTAGTAAAAAACAAAACAAAATATAAATATTTAATGGATTGTAAGTCTGTAACGCTTTAATAACGCTCTTTTAATATTTCCGTTTGATTATGTAAATCAATTATACGACTAATATTGAGTTGCTACAAAAGGGTTCGTACAATCAACTGTTATCTCAAATGTTCTTATTTCTTTGGCTTATATTAAATTTGTTTGTCGCAGAACGTTAAAATGATCAATATAGCGGGAGTAATTTCGATCATCCTCTTCTACGTGCTGATCCTGGCCGTGGGTATCTGGGCGGGGCGCAAAAAACCTCCAGGAAATGACTCTGAGGAGGAGGTGATGCTGGCTGGCCGGTCCATCGGACTTTTTGTCGGCATCTTCACTATGACCGGTAAATGCTTATAATTCAAATGGATTTCGTTAGATGAATATTTGGATCATCATTTATTTACTACAAAATAAGATTTCAAAAAATATAAATATTAACATCAATACAAATAATTTCGTTAAAGTGGTAATATTTAAATTCGTTTAAATCCCAGAAAAAATAAAATAATTTTTAACATTTGATAATAATACATTAAATAAGAAATGAATTTAAATGAATACCTTATAAATATTAATGACACTAGTAATTGAATGTATAGAGCAGTTAACTGTTCGATCTATATAATTATATTATTCATCGATTAAACAACTTGTTTATTCTGTCCTTGTCAGAATGATAAATGAGTGAGATAGTCATTTCAAATTTGTAGTTCTTTTGATGTTAAAATTATTTCTTTTATTTCGTAGCGACGTGGGTGGGCGGGGGCTACATAAATGGCACCGCTGAAGCAATTTACACCTCAGGACTGGTCTGGTGTCAGGCCCCCTTCGGATATGCTCTGTCCTTGGTCTTTGGTAAGAATTATTTAAAGACATAAGTGTAATCTTGACATAACACATTTTAGAAATACCTATTTTAGATTGGACCGGGACTTTTTAGTTTTTTGTTCAGTGGCATAATTAATTTTTTTATTAACAACCAATATCTCAAATAGTCCTAATCCTACTCCTATGATAAGGCTCTTTTAATTAGGCTTAGGGAATAGTATTGGCTTTTGTGATACCCATGTCATTGTGATAACTATGTCATTGATTGGAACTTTTGGGATATATTTCCGAAGTAATATTTATCTATGGCGAACGAAATCAGCTTTTAATAGGTCTCTTAACAAACTCTGATGTGGCTGAAACCGAATATACAATTGAAAATAAATAAGACACTAAGTTATAACTGATAAGCCGTTACTTTATGTTCGAGTCTCATTCATTCCTTATGGTGATAGTGATCACCGACACTAAAGCCTACAATTTAATTATATCTATAAAAATGTTACTACTAAAGGAACATTCGCCTACACGATGTCGAGTGGTTCTCGGCACATTAGGGTTTAACGAGGTCTCCTTACAGACCACTTCACCAACTATTGTAGTCAGGCCTGCCAACTCAATTTTTTGTTACTTTTACCAAAATGATAAACTCCATCCAAATTTTACATCGTTAGTGATGTCTGCAATTTATGTTTAGTTTTTAAATTATATCATTCGTAATCAAAAATTCGCTCGTAAATATTTACGGATTTCCATTCTATTCTTATGAAAATTCTTTGTTAATATTTCGAGTAAGGTAGGTTATAAGAGCACTTAAATTAGAAATTTCAGTTAACTATGCTTACTATGTCGATTGACAAATGTTGTTACACATATAAAATAGTATTTACTGGACGTTGAGATTGAAAACAGTTTTTAAGTCATAAATTTTAAATCTTTCGCATCAGTGAATGCTATAAAGAAATTGACAGATTTATAAATAATGACTATAAACACACAACATACGAGATCACCGTCCACCAATTAAGGAAAGTTATATATACATTTTTGCTACTTTAACTTTAACTTAACTTAAAATGATGAATACTTAAATATACTCATTTGCAATTTGGGATACAAATTATAAACATTTACTCTCTAAGTTTCCTACTTACTAAGAAAATTTTAATACTCTTAAAATTATACCCTAAAAATTGTATTTTCCTAGGTGGCATCTTTTTCGCTAATCCCATGCGTAAGCAGGGGTATGTGACGATGCTAGATCCACTGCAGGATTCTTTTGGCAGCCGCATGGGCGGACTACTCTTCCTACCGGCGCTTTGTGGTGAAGTTTTCTGGGCGGCTGGCATCCTGGCTGCACTGGGTATGTGCATGTTGTACTACCTGTTCAGGGTAATAATTATTGAGTTTTTTTTGTCAAGTAAAATGTTTTACATGAAAATTTTGTAAAGTGAAATCTATCTTATTAAATAGAATTTATTTTATAATCTTCAAGATACGAAAAAAAAAAATAAAAAACAAAAATTTGAAAACATGGTAAATCACCATAAAAGACCCATAAACCAAGTTGATAACAATAAACCACGAGAAGCTGTCATGTAATCGATATGAATCGACAGTACACCAAAGAAGGTAGCATTAATTTTCAGACTATTACTAAGTTGACATACTCAACCCGTTAAGTAACCACAGTTTAAAAAGGCATATCGTCGATATGTCGACTAAAAGTAGAAAAAAAGAAGTATTACTTACATTACTAATTATAAACAAATAGAGACAGTTAACAACAAAATAGACGAAGAGAGAAAAAAGGAAGAGACAGTTAACAACAAAAATAACAAATTGATTATAAAGAGAATAAACTCATTCCACCAAATTAATAAAATATTGTTAGAGACAATATTTCACCAAATTCTGACTTCCATTGTAACTAAACAGAATTTTATCAAAACCTTGGAAATTTCAATCGTTGTACCGATGCTGAAAAGCGTGTGCTCGAAATATTCAACGCACACATAAATATTCCCATCGCGCCATTACTCGAGTAAACGTTTTACCCAATCCCGACATTTAAAACTCAACCTGATTTGCTTCCAACTTTCAGTTCAGTTGTATTTACGGAAACACGAAATGAAATGCCAAGTTAAAAAAGTCTTATTGCCATTTGAGTATAAAAAATATTTAAAATCATAGCCATTCTTGAAAATGGAATCTCACTGGCAAAAGGTGAAATAACCTAATTATATTTATAATAATTATCGACACATTTATATTTGTAGAGATGCCGTTAGAATTTCAGCTTACGTAGTGTAATTCTTTTAGTTGTTGATTATAATTTTTGCGTTTAAACTTTTCTATTTGATGTATTAAATTATTTTTAGAACATTACTATTTTGATAATAATACAAATTAATAAGATAAATTCCATTTTAGTTTAGCCTCTTTCGTTATTTAAAATTTGAAGAAATTAAACCTTTTCATTGGGGTTTTTCCAACTCTTGATTTCGCTTTCTGAAGTCGGTTCGGTGGCCTGCGTTTTAGATGCATAAGAGGGTTTAAGTATAGCTTGGAAACAGTTCCTAAAAGTAATAAATCTACAGCCTAACTGGAGTAAAACTGATTAAAATCCCAATGCAATTAATATTGCTGTCCTATTCTATTTACAAATAATCAAAATAAATGTAAAGTAACTTCAAACTTTTTTGTATGACTAGCAATTTTAGCTTCGCAAAGAGAAAATTAATTAGATTTTCTAAATTTTTATAATATTGATATAAAATCTACAACACCGGCTCCGGTAACTGGTTAACTAATGGTCGTTAACTAATGAACGATCCTCTGAATGCCTCTGATGACGAATAGATGCGGGTTGGGTCAGGTTACCTATTACACTAATTGTTAGCACGTTTCATTAAATTGGAATAGGGCAAGAGCGGATACTTTGGACTCATTTAATGATATATAATGTTCTTTCGAATTCTGTCCGCACTTGAAAGCGGAAATGATGATTGAACATCGATCATTATCACTCTTTATACATCTTTATTTAAGCGACGAAAATATTGATTAAAACACAAAGTTTACGCAAAATATATTATATATTATCAATGTTCAAATTCAATATCATTGAATTTTAAATAAATAAAGCAAAATTTAACCTTAATTATATTTTATGCATATGTTTATTTTTTAGTAAGTTGTATCAGGGTAAAAATATGAACCTTGCTTTTTTAAGGGAATCACATTTTTACCTTGATTTTAAAATAATATATAAGCTCCTATAATTAATTAGGCGCTACGCTGGCGGTCATCATCGACATGGACCAACGCACATCGGTCATCTTCAGCGCGTGTGTCGCGGTTTTCTACACTCTCTTTGGAGGACTCTACTCCGTCGCATACACAGACGTCATCCAGTTGTTCTGTATCTTCATCGGTCTGTGGATGTGCATCCCCTTTGCCTGGGCCAATGAACATGTTAAGCCGCTCAGCTCCATGGAGGTGGACTGGATAGGAAAGGTTGATCCCGAGTATTATTGGTTCTACGTGGATTACGGGTTGCTACTTATATTTGGAGGGATACCGTGGCAGGCAAGTTTAGATTAGCTTATTTTTGTATTAATTAAGCACAACAATAACTAACAACGTACAGTAACAAATGTCGCAGTGGTCTACTAGGATTATATTTTGATTGTAAAAATTTATACAGCAAATCTCACATTAAATGTTTGTCTTCAGGTATATTTCCAGCGCGTATTAAGCAGCAAGACAGCAGGGCGCGCTCAGGTGCTGTCATACGTAGCGGCAATCGGTTGCATCTTCATGGCCATCCCGCCTGTGCTTATCGGTGCCATCGCTAAGGGAACCGGTAATAAATGAGCTACGATATTAATGTTAATATAAAAAAATATAATTATATATTTTTTTATCATTTAACTTTATTCTACTAGCCTGGAACGAGACGGAATATCGCGGTCCTCTGACGGCGGATGGTGATTTGACGTCGGATCAAACATCTATGATTCTGCCGCTGGTGCTTCAGCACCTGACACCAGATTTCGTGTCGTTTTTCGGTCTGGGTGCAGTTTCTGCCGCTGTCATGTCATCTGCCGACTCCAGCGTTCTCAGCGCGTCCTCCATGTTTGCAAGGTGAGGCTTTCTTAAAATTATTAATCATTTGCTTAAACATTTTTTTTTCTTTGTCACTATTTTTTCTAACAACATTTTTTATTGTTTCTATAAAAGTTTATTTGACAAAAAAAAATACTTTATTGCACAAAACTAACGTATCCAAGATGGATGAAAGGTGTTTGCAAATACTAACAATGTTTCTTGTTGCAGGAACGTGTACAAGCTGATCTTCCGTCAGAACGCGTCAGAGATGGAGATAATCTGGGTGATGCGCGTGTCCATCCTCGTGGTGGGAGTGCTTTCCACTATCATGGCACTTACTATCCCATCTATATACGGCCTGTGGTGAGTATTGATAACAAAGGTAGTGTTTTTTTTTTGCTTTACTTTTCAGATATTGTTTTATTTTCCATAATAATTAGATTTATGGGTGTAATTTTTTTATATTTTCGAGATCTAAGTGTAGGAGGTTACATATTTTCCAATTCCTCAAACTTTACGCAATCAGGTCATAGACGTCGTGACTCAATCAGGCTTCTATAAAGGTTTTTATGACTTATTGTTAAGCGATCTCTGATCTAATGCATTTTGCAACATGCATAAATCTGGAAAAGATTATTTATTCAGGTCTGTTAATGCTTTGCGACCTCGAGTTGAGCTAAACGGGGAAATGTTTATACGATATTTGTCTGGGAATGGGTTTGAAATAGCCAATGTGAAAATACTGAATAGTTATCGATTAGAAAATCATTTAAAATGATAGACATTAAGACCAAACAGTCAATATACTGATAGTTTTCAAATTGTGATATCGCATCTTACAATTTTATCTCATTAATAAAATTAATCATATTTCTTTAACGAGACGTTCTAACCTCTTATACGGGCCTCAGTATTTTACTTTATTGATATATTTATATATAGTTCAGAGTAAGTTATCACTTTTCCCAACATGCTTGTCTGAGTATTATATTCTTAATAAAAAAATAAACAATTGAGATATCTGGCTTGGACAAAGACTCATTTAAAAATAAACAGGTTAAAAAATCTTATAAATTCTAGCATTATGTCTACTAATTGGAGAAACGTAGAAATTTGAAGCACCTATCGATAATAATTGAAACGTGCGAGGGTCCTTAAATATTTAGCGCTCATTACAGACGCACTTCTAACATGTAAACTCGTTATATTTAATATTTGATTGAAACATTTAAGACATCTTAGTTAGGGTCGTTAGAAAATTCTTTCTAGAAATATAGCAAATTAAAAATGTAACAAATATTTTTATATTATGTATGTTTCTGTGAATAAATTTCTGAGGGATTTTTTTATGAAAAAAAAAATCCGGTTTCGTAAGGATTGGCCTATAATAGATACCTACAATATGGAATTTTTTTTTATATTAATTTGGAAACATACCCCAAAGTCGAAAATTGTTATTATTTTCTATATTTTTATTCGAACAGGCTGAACCTGACTGACATTAACGTTAAGAGATTTTAAAAGTAAACACAAAATACCTAAACATATCCTTAATATAATTAACAAATAAAAATTTTAAGGATGTAACTTTATCTGTTAAAATACATTAATTAGGATTATCCAAAGAGAAACGGGAAGCGTTACAACAAATTGTTAAAAAACATTGTATGACATCAAAAACAATAAATCACTCTGATAATTACAATCCATACCAAACACATCACGTGGCAGCACGTTAAATAGGGGTGTGATAAGATCAATGATAGTATCCGTAATAAATAAGAGTGTTTTGCTAATTAATTGGAAACTGATACAAGAGATATGTTATTAAAGGTAAAATATTTAGATAAAACTAAAATGTATATATGTATATTATTTAAATCCACATAATATATCTTGTAAAATGTTCTAATATAATTGTGAAATTTAACAAGATTAAAGTTGTACATATTTGCACTTGGTAAGATAGGAAGATATAAAAATGTGGTTCTATAATCAGTCCACTAATATTCATGTTCAACAATTTTTTTAATAGTATTAGTATTAGTATAGTATTCGCTTAGTGATGATTATGTCATGAGATTTAACATTAACTTAGACCAATCCCTACAGGTCAATGTGTTCGGACTTGGTGTACGTGATCCTATTTCCGCAATTGCTGATGGTGGTACACTTCAAGCGTCACTGCAACACGTATGGCTCGCTTGGTGCCTACATAGTGGCGTTGCTGGTGCGGCTGTCGGGTGGGGAAAAGATGCTAGGCTTGCCAGCCCTAATACACTATCCCGGATGGGATGCCGAGAATGAAGTACAGCTATTCCCGTTTAGAACACTCGCCATGGTGCTGTCGCTGTTCACTCTGGCTTTCTTGTCCTGGCTTTCTGTGTGAGTATTATATATATATATACATTTTAAATTATTCCATACTGCTTGCTTAGAGAGCTTAGCTGTTTAAATACTACATGTATTGAAACTTTTATTTATATTAACTATTCCTCCATACAATTTTATAATAATAAATATGTTTTTCAGTTTGAAAATATATATTTTTAAATGAATTATTTTAATATAACTTCTGGATTAGAGAAATAATCCCTGTATTACTGAAGGGTTTTACAAATATCTAAATAAGCGACACAAAAAGTTACATTTATAATTGTTTCGTGTGGGAATCGAACCCACGAACATTGGTGTAGCATGGACTAGAACAACAGGCCGTCAAAACTGAAATGAATAAATGAGATTCATAAAAAAACTAGGTCACGACTCGACACAACCACGACTTATATTAAGTTGAACTACATTAAGTAAAATATATTCTCGTTAGTTAACTCGATTTAGCGACTACTTTATACTGAAATTTGAATTGAAAGATTCCGATGTTGATTCCGACTGAGATAAATCTATAATAATATAATAAAATTGAAAAGTTTGTTTAAATGCTTTAATCTTTGGTGCTATCGTCGAATTAAAAAAAATATTTAGAGGATAACACTAAACTAAAAAAAAAATTGAGAGGATAACACTAAACTTTAAACATTTTTTCGAAACGGGAAAGCAAAGGCTTTCCCCATTCGAGAAGTTCTAAAGTAATTTTCTGATCGAATTTAGAATGCCTTTCTACAGGTTGACTTAGACGGTTCTCTTAATAACAATTCCATTTAAACCAAAGCTAAGGAAAAAAATTGTATACAATCGGTGAAATTAATAAGTAAAAAATCAAATTTTATATATTTTTTAAAGATTTTATATTTTTCGTTATAGATACTCAATAACAAAGACGTTGTAAGTTGTTAGAGTTTAAGAGTGTGGAGGTCCAAGGTCTTGGGCCTTCGAGATCTCGAGGGTTCCTAAAGTGTTCTTATAATTGTATGGAGTCTATTCTACAAACGAGTGAAGGGTGTTGCGAAAAAATCTTGGATTATTTTGTGTTAAAGGGCGTGTACTGAAAATAATCAGATCTTCTTTAATCAAACAATACTATTAAAAACGTTTAATTCTAACATAAGAGTAAATACATATTTACTCGTTAAGTTATATATATATATATATATATATATATATTTTCAATTTGATGTTATTAAATTTTATTAAAATTAAGAGAGAGTTGGAGATATTCTAATGTAATTAATTTGATGCTCGAGTGGGACGACTCTTGAACACTAACTTATTTTGGCCCATTGAGACAAATTGCTCTTTGTTATGCCGAGAAATTGTTATTTCAATCGTGAAAATGTGTTATAAATTTTACCTAAGAACTTGAAATGATTATTAAAGAGGGTAACATTAATAACATTCATACACTAAATATATAGCTTGATTGATAATTTTCTTAAGTATTTGTTCTCGAAAAATGACAAAATCTATAGAAATTTGTAGCAAACATATTTAAATTTATACCTAGTATGTAAGACTCCATTGCGAATGTCAATTATTTTAGTTTTGTAATAAAATTAGTCTCATTTATAATTTATAATTTTATTCGGCCCAAAAATTGATTTCCATTTGTGAATGATAAATATTTGTTAGAGATAGGGATGTTCAGTGATGGAAAGTTAGTGAAACTAGATCTGACGTCTTGTAAATTCAATATATGCCTATTCTAAATATGGTACTTGGACTTTTTGATCTTGATTGCAAACATCATATAATATCGGCGGATCATGACAGATTAAGCACTGTTTAGTTACTTTGATGAAACAGGAGGCTTTTCCATTTTATTGTTTTTTTTCCGTCTATATCACATAATTATTGTCTACAGGTTCTTATTCAACTCTGGATACCTGAGCCCTGAATCTGACTACTTTAACTGTGTCGTAAACATCCCTGAGGATATCCGAAGAGTGGATGAGCCTTCGGAGGCGGGAGAGCAGATGTCAGTGTTGGGAGGTGTCCCCGGACGTCTTTATGGCGCGGCATCCACGCTTGTGGGTCCGGATGAAAAATCTGGAAGAATAAATCCAGCTCTAGAAACTGATGATGATGACCTGGATGATCCCAATGATGGTCCAACACCTCTGTTCGGTAACAGTAGCGCCCCTCCCCCTGTCCAACCGTTCGGTAAACAAACGGCTTTCTGAGACGATTACTACTTATATTAGTTTCCGAATATAAGACGTTAAGGAATATTTTCTTTTTATCGAGTGCTCTGAATATTTATTTCATGATTCAGTGCTTGGACTCTAATCGGCTGCCACGAAGAGGGTCGAGTTTTTAGAATAGTGAGCTCAAATTATACATATCGAAATCATTTTACGAAGCACAACATTGAATCGAATTGTAATCGTTTGCTTGAGTTAGATAGAAAAACGGAGCAAAGTAATGAATTAATGAGAGTTTATTTTTTAGCCATGAATTATAAAGTATATTAATATAATTAATTATAACGAAACGCATACATATCAAGTAATGTGAAATTATATTATTAAAAATTGTTGTTAGAAAGATATATAACAATATTTACATTGAAAGATTCCTTATTTAAGTCAATTAATGTAGGAAAACATGCACGAATTATAGACGACTAGCGACTGTCAAAGCTTGTAGCACAGATGTCGTCTGGGAGCAGTCGGTATTCACGTGACCAATGAGAGGATCTTTAGAAAATTTTTAACTAACTAAATAATGAAATACATATCAAAACGCTTACAAAGTGTCATATATCTAATACATATCAGAATCGGGGCAATTTATGCTTTATTAAAACTTTTAAATATGGTTACAAATTACTATTTTTAAATGTTTTGCATGTTTCAAAAGTTTTTATAGCTTCTAAGTATAATTGAGTGGCATTTACGGTTTTTATAAGCGAAGCTGTTTTATAGTTTATTGGTTAGTTAGGCGATTGTATTGTATTGTATTGTTATTATTTCAAGTGTTATGAGCAATATGTTTGTAGTTGATCTCAGCACTTAGCGAGTTAGGAGCGGAAAATGGGCTCATAAAATCAGCCGATTGAGTTAATTCAAGTAACTTTTTATTGAATTTGAAAGGAAGAGCACAATACAGTATAAAAAGTACATAAATCACTAGAAATGTAATTTTCCTAATGTTAAATGTGCATCAGACTATTTCAACTCTATAACCATAATATAATTCTATTTTAATGTGTTTCTTGTGTCTTCCTCACAATCAGTATTACTCGATTTCGCTGATATTATGAATAAGCCCTAAATATCGTAGTTTAAATCGGTGTTCAAGTTATAGTGTCGATGTTCTCCCCCGTCGGGTAGTGGACGTTTTGATCCCTGGATTTTTAAGCGTTTTAACCCATTTGTACGTAATATTGAGAAAGATTGGCTTTTACTACTTTACATGCATATCTCGTTTAGAATTGTATTGATATATGTATATACATAATTGTGATATAGTCACCTGCCTGCAATACTTCGCGAAGACTCGATGGAAACATATCATTGTGAATTATTGTATTTTATGTACATCGCATATAGTGATTAGAGGAACAGATACATATCAAATATATTTAAGGTAGTGTTAGAAAATCGTTGTTGTTCTTCAGCGCCGTGCTTCGTTGCGCAGCGGATATCGGACACAGACACGGCAAGCATATTATGATATTCAGAATAAATGTATATAGTAGGTGATTTTGATGAAAAACAAATGTTTATGTTGTATTAAAGGTTATGTTTGTAAACAATATCAGAATTTGAATATAGTTGCATGTGATGCAAATGTTGAGAGTCGATTGCAGTGTGTTTGTTCGTCAGGATGTTTGCTTGAGAGGTTCCGAGGCGCGGCGCGTCCACTGTTAGACGTAGTTATGTCTACTATTGACTTATTCCTAGTACTTGTTGAATATTTGAAATGTGTAAATTGTGTAATGTTGTGACTCTGCAGTATCCCTGCGACCTAAATAAAACGTATAGTATGTTGATGGGCCTCTTTTGTTTCTGTGAATTCTCATTTCCCTTTTTAACTGTATAAAGTTTTATTTTAAATATTTAACCCACTTTTCTTAATTTTTTTTAATATTCGCATTTAAGGCTTAAAGTTCAAGACTTTAAGTTGTTTTGTTTTTATTCAAAAAACCTAACTAAAAATTATTATTCGACTAATTCTTATCGCAATTTCTTGTGTTTCAGGAATAAAAAAAATACATTTTATTTACAAAATTTATTTAATTTAAAATGTTTTTTTTTTTACTTATAGTTAATTTTGTACATGTTTTATTACAAATTAAATATCACTTAATATATAGATAGACATTTTGATTCAGCCATGAAAATATTATAAAATGTAGTACATAGCCAAGAACAAAAAGTAGAGAGGACATTTTTATTTTACATTAAATTCATTAATGTGTGCAATGTGTTATTTCTGTAATACTGATCATCCACACACTAAACCCTTATGCAAATGACTCATCCACAGCTGAATAGAAACAAGCAATATTTTAGTACACGTAACCACCACTGGAGTCGTATCCTTGACTGATTGTCGCTGGAATACCTCCAGAGTAGCCCCCTGAACCTCCCGAGGAGTATCCACCTGATCCATGACCGCCAGAGGAGTAGCCACCCGATCCACCCCCGGAACTGTATCCACCACCTGAACCTCCGGAACTGTATCCACCACCTGATCCTCCGGAACTGTATCCACCACCTGAACCTCCGGAACTATATCCGCCTGAGCCTCCAGAACTGTATCCGCCTCCTGAAGAATGTCCTCCTCCAGAACTGTAGCCACCACCTGAACCTCCGGAACTGTATCCACCACCTGAACCTCCTGAACTGTATCCACCACCTGACCCTCCGGAACTGTATCCACCTCCGGACCCATGTCCGCCTCCGGAAGAATATCCTGAACCACCAGAGCCATGACCGCCAGACGAACTAGGGGCTCCGTAGGTGCTTGCTGGCGCTCCATAGCTTGAAGACGGGGCAGATCCTCCAAATCCGCTGCTTCCAAAACTACTGCTTCCAAAACCGGAGCTTCCAAAACCACTGCTGCCATGTCCTGAACTACCACCAGATGATGGAGCTCCGTATGAGGATGATGGTACAGGGGCACCGTAAGAGTCAGATGGCGCTGGGGCACCATAAGAGCTTGATACACTTCCTCCTGAACCCGAAGAACCGAATGAAGGAGCACCATAGGAGCTTGAAATGCCACCTCCTCCCGATCCAAATGAACCTGATGAAGGAGCACCGTACGAAGAGGATGGAGCACCATATGAAGAAGAAATTCCACCACCGCCTGAACCAAATGAGCCACCGCCGTGGCCACCACCGGAACCGAATGAACCAGATGAAGGTACACCGTAAGTGGAAGATGGAGCACCGTAGGAGGATGAAATGCTACCGCCGCTTGACCCAAATGAGCCACTGCCATGACCACCACCGTGTCCACCGGAACCAAATGAACCTGATGAAGGTGCACCATAAGTAGAAGATGGAGCTCCATAAGAGGACGAAATTCCTCCACCACCAGATCCAAAGGACCCACCGCCTATTCCACCTGAACCAAATGAACCTTTGCTAGGTGCTCCGTATACACTAGAAGGTCCAGTCGGGACACCATAACTAGTTGCTGGCGGGCGCGGAGCTCCGTAGGAAGGTTTGGGAACTCCATAGCTTGATGATGGGCGCGATGGTACTCCATATGAACTGGAAGGCCTTGATGGTGGTCCATATTTTGATGATGGTCGTGGTGGTCCGTAAGATGAAGAGGGCCTGGATGGCGGGCCATAAGATGAGCTGAGAGGAGCTGCAAAAAGAGGTATTGGTGCTTAATTTATTTCGTTATTTGTCCTCTGTCTTTAACATCTGATGTATTTTAATTAATACACGAGTATAGTAAGACCTATTTACCTGACATTTTGTTATAAGTAATATCTATTCCAATCTTTAAAGTTTGAGTTATGTAATGAGTAAGTATCTAATAATGGGTTAATAAAAGTACTTATGTTGATATAGGGGTAACAATATTTATAAATGTAACTTCATACAAATAATTGCAGTAATTAATGTAATATTTTTAAACAACAATTCATATGGATTTTAATATTCAGTTCATAAGTTACAAAATGTTAAACATTTATTGAAATAAATATATAAAATTATTATTAAGTAACCCTGGATTAAAGAATAAAAATATGTACATATATATATCTTTTGTTTTATCTCACCTTCTCTCTTTTTGTGCTTTGGCGGTGTGGCCGCAGCTATCGTCACAGCCATCAGAACTGCCAATATCTAAAACAAATATTACATGTAGAATAATATATATTTATAACAACAGAGTTAAAGAAAGCACATGTCCTAGAAAGTTAGTTTATGGAAATCGAAATAAAATAGAACTTTACTGATTCTTACTGTCTTTTTGTGATTAAGATTAATGCATTTGTAGAATGTTACAATTAGAATGCTATCCGCACTACTGCCTTGACAGTAGAGAAGCTTCAGCATCCGTGTCGAAATGTTTACGTAAACTCAGATTGTCTCACGCACGCGCTCGGTTTGCCAATAGTTCGAGACATGGTCAATGTCGCGTAAGGTAATTAAGCTGGAAACTAATTAACATTTTTGATCTACAGAAATTTTTTTGAAATCATAAAGATGCAAACATTATTTCGTTTGTATTAAATATATTTAAGTTCCTACAGATTGAAATAACTAAACAAAATTGTAATGACATTTCTAAAGTCGATTATAATTATGAAAACAAATTAAAATCATATAATATTAAATGTTACTGTACATTACAATAGCGGTCAATTAGTCACGAACAATAACTTTCATCCTTACGTAAACTCGATATCTCATAAGTATGACGAGCATCTAAATTGAGTTGATAATAATACAAATTTACATTAAATTACTTGTAAGTTATAATACAAATACTTATAAATTATATTAATTTATTTTTGCAATGTGTTGAAAATATCCTTACAATTTAAAAAAGAAGGCATTTTTTGAACATTTGAAGAGAAACTATTTGATTTATAAGACCATTACAATTCAAGAGACGTAAAATAGAAAAGGATATCGGAGTGAAACTTGTTATCCGATAATCAAGGATTTTAGACATGGTTTGTAGTCGACGGACGACCCGGGTACGTGAGAGATAGTGACTGATTTATTATATCCATAATAAAGAAAATAATATTAAACAAGAATCTATAATTTAATTAATTATTAACGAAAGGAGATGTAGATATTCCTTAATATGGTTTTAATTGTCATCAGCAAGACGACAATATGATTTTTAAAATTCAATGTACCATATAATTAAAGTGTAATTAAAAAACGTTTAATTTTTTTATTACTTCTGTGAAGGTTTTCTTTTGACTTTAAAACAAAAGGTTCACTTTTTAACCTTGAACAACTGGAAACCACTAATTATAAATTATAATATTTTTTTTTTAAACGTTCACAAATCGAGTCTATCTAAAAACAGTCTGAATTTACATACTAAATAAATTATTAAGTAGTTGTAATCAATATACATATTATTATCAAAACAAAATATAAAAAAGTATTTTATGCAAGAACAAACAAAAGTTTTGTTATCTTGTGTGGTCTTGTTTATTTGTGGTAGGATGTAACCGGCGACTCAGAACAAAGCTGCAATTACAATATGTAAATTATAATGGCTGCCGTTAGGTTCTTTTCGTGATTCTCGAGGGAATACCAAATATCTTTTATTTATATTCCTTACTGAACATCAGCGTTTATTTTTATTACTCCCCGATGATATAATATTTAGATTTTTATGGATCTAAGAAAAAATAATCATGATATTTATTTTGATTTGAAATATTTTTTTATCCTCAAAGCATTATTATAATAATGATCGTCTATCAATTACGTAAGACATGTAATATTTAACATTCCATAAATTAAGAATTATTCACTTTCTATTTTTAATGATTGAGTTAACTCGGTTATGTAATATAAATTAACAATAAAGCATAAATATTTTGTCCATCTGAAAGTTACTGAATACTTCCATCGAAACAATCAAAGTGATGTCTTACGCGCTCACAATGGCTTGAGGTCAGGAAACACAAAAGGATCTGAGACAATAATCAAATCACAGATAAGAGAGGATCTGTCTCACGGGAAAACGCGGGAGCACAATGGCGCCCCACGCTCCGAATTATGCAAACTTTAGCAACAGCATTTTATTAATCTTTTTCAATAAGTACATCTTTATCAGACGCAATTTATCTACCATTAGATTTTTAAAGCCAACGACTAATGGCATAGGTACGATATTATCTGTAAGAATAACATTTTTCATTCACGACAGTGAAGAAATATAATGGAGTTTTTGTCAATAAGGGAAGTTGGTCCCGGAACCACTGAACAATGCATGAGACTTTCCAATAACTGATGGGAGGTTTTTCCTAATGTCAATCTCATGTTAGTGAAGTTTAGTTTACGAGGCAAAAATGTATTTTGTGAAGAATTTTCTCGTTAGTTTATTATTGAATAATAAGTGTAGTTTTTAGCCCTTTAACATAATGTAGTAATCCTTTCAAGCAATACAAAATTATCTTGAACATCATTTCGCCATTTACTTTAAGAAAGAAGACGGGTCTACAAAAGAACATTATAGTATAATTGTAAAACTTGTTTTCGTACAAACAAATAAATTAACATAATTAAATAATAAAAAAAACTCTTATCCAAATACGTATACATATTCTAATGTAACCATAGATAGCGGTGTGATATAACTCGAATCACGTGTGCACGAGCGTAGCGAAAGTAAAAGTGGGGCTAATGTAATACAACTTTTATTGCCGTCACTTATTGACGTTTTGAATAGAGACTTTAACGAAAAGCTATATTAACCCGTCCATGTATTACATTATGAGTTATGTATCGTTATATTGCATAATAGAATAGAGATCAAGCTGCGAACTATGACCGAGGTTTTTTATCGTAAGTATGTCATATCAGTGCGTTAGTGTGAGTGCGACCACAACACACTAATAGACAACTTTCGCTATACAAACATAAGCAATGCAGATAAGTTTGGGTTACTTTTACGATTAAGTTTTTTTCTGCTATACAAAAAAATATTATTTTATTTTTACGAATAAAGTGAAAGAGTAAATAAAATACACATTTGTTTACAGGAACCAAAGACGACACTCAATTATCTGATCCGCCCTGAAGGAAAATGTAAAAAGATCCGTTTGAAACTTGGAGTAGACTCACAATTCGTCGGAATCTTTTTATTATGTGAATAAAAGAAAGCATTCAAAATAACTTTAAAAACAAAACAAAAGAAGCCACTCAAAGTTAGTTTTACGTATTCCGATGTAAATTAGATTGGCTAACGTAAATTTTAATTTTAAAAAGAGATTTTTAGTTAAAAATAAATAAAAAAACATATGATCCGGCAAAAAATATATCTTCGATTGTGTTAAAGAAAGTGAAACTTGTCTGATCGCATTAATCTTTAGAGATTGGATCCGATCTTGTTTTGTCTGTGTACATGTGACAAAAATGTACTTCCTTATGGAATATTGCTATTATAATGACATCAAAATATCACCAAAGTGAGAATATTACTGTCATTTTCCGTTACAAAAATGGTAGTAAAAAAATACTGCCTAATTTATTGAGTACTACAAAACAAACAAACACAAAATGTTATAAACTTTTTTTTTATAATATTCTGTACATTTACAATGATAGACATTATAGTAGTAGAAAATGTCAGTCACAATTCGTATTAACGTCTGCATAACGATGAGATATCTGAATATATCAGTGAGGGAATAGTATGCGGGGAATTTATTTATTCCGCGATACCGACGAACTGGTCGCGTGTGGGAATAAGATTATATCCATGGCTCAGAGTGTGAGTTGGATTTTAAAAGTATTCCAT
Source organism: Melinaea menophilus ssp. n. AW-2005 (assembly GCA_918358695.1). Classification (NCBI taxonomy): domain Eukaryota; kingdom Metazoa; phylum Arthropoda; class Insecta; order Lepidoptera; family Nymphalidae; genus Melinaea; species Melinaea menophilus. The sequence goes on along the minus strand of OU911038.1, from coordinate 36,887,415 downwards.
GTTTATATGTTAATAATATTATTATTAAATTCGATTTAACGTAATAAAAAAAAGGAATGGAAAAATAAAGATGTATTTGAATTTAAGATTTAAATAGCAGATAAGCAAAAATATTTTTATTTATACACAAATTTTCTAACAGTGTCGATGTCCTGTCATTATGTCAAAGTTCCGCGGTGGATGCGCGCGCGCAGTTTCTCGTTGCGTCACACCGTGGCCCGGAAGTGTGAAGCGACCTTCACCTTCTTTGCACTTTCTAATCTTAAGCGCCATGAATTGTTTACATTTTTTTTATAAGGGCCTCCTTATGAAATTCTACATATTTGAGGCAATTAAAACTTATTACATCGATAATAAATTGTATTTTTTTATTAAGGATTTAAAAATAATGTAGAAACTTAATGTGACTTCAAAATTTTTATATTTCATTAATTATATATTTCCCAGGGGCATATCGCACTGTGTTTGTGACGTAATAAGCAGTGACGCAACGCTTGTGCCCGACTGAGGACGGACGTGCACTGAGGATGATTGTTGTGCATTTTATGTTTATTTGGTAATCTTTGTCACAATAGCTCTCATCATTATAAGATTCCTCTCTAAATAATTATACGATCAGCTGAAGATGCCACTGTTAGTATGCAGTTCTGTATGTTCCTTATAATATATAGCTTAGCAACTATAGTTATTATAATTTGTAAATTATAAATTTAATATCAATTGTAACTAATATTTAGTATAATATGAAAAAGACTTTTACTTTTAACAAAATATTGCTGCTGTAGTAAAGTGATGTTTTTTTACCTCATTGCCAAAATAAAACTTATTTGTAAAGATAAATAGTGTTTTTTACAGTTTGATAATTATAATAATACGTTTGCCGTTACTCGTCAGCCATAACGCCTTAAATGAATTTTTTAATAACATAACTCCTTTAAGGTGAAACAACATTCTTTTTCTGTTAATATATTTTAAAAGAAACTATGTTTCAACAATTACGCGAGATTAAAAGACTTGGTGATATCTTAACTTCATATTTTTATAGTTCTTGCTTTGATCTAAAGAATATTTATTTTGTATTTTTAATTTTAATTAAATTGTAATTTCAACTTGTGATAATTGTTTTTGATGTTCCATTTTTATTTCAAATGTTGATATCGGTTATAAATATTTAATTTTTCTCACAGTAACGAGAGCAGTCACACACATTCACATTCTGTTTAACAAAAACACAACATTGATGTCGAAACTTACGATCGTTTTTATATTTGCACATTTTTGATGTGTATATTTTTATTTTAAACTATTTATTACTTACAAATTACATGACTATTTTAACCGATGTTGTTTTACAGTTTTAATTTTTATATATATAACTATCTTTTATTTTACAATGATATATTAATTTAAAAATGTTCACAGTTCATGCTTGTGTTTTTATATATTTGTCATTATAATAAATAATGAAGGCGTTGTATTTAATTAAGGTTAAACGAAATGATAGTAATATGAAAGTTGGGACCCGCATACGTTTAACGAGAAAGTGCATAATGCGTTTCCGAATTTTATGACCTTCAGATAAATTAATTAAATTGTATTGTTTTTGTTGTAACACTATTTAATATATTATCAATAATAAATTATCTTACCATTGATTTAACGTGCACCATCTTGGAGAACGGGTCACTTCTGTAACTAAAAAAAAAATATATCATAATATATATATTTCTAAGATCCGACAATTTTATACCTAATTCTATATTAAAAATTATTACAATTACTTTGCGGTTCAAGTTCTGAAAAACCTTAGATAATTTTCCCCATAATTATATCACGACTTGAAATTATAATAGACTTTGTAATTATTAAGCGGGAACTTTGAAATACTTTGTGTATTAATGTTATTAAAGACATTCTTAGTATTCCACAAGTCAATCTTACCAGGAAGTCAAAGATCCAATGCACAGATAAAAATATTCACAAAACTTTTGTTTGTTGTTATACCAAAAAAATGGAAAAGCTCCGCGAATACGCGGCAAAGTACTGTAGTTGTGCTCAGGCGCATCTTCTCTATATATGTGAGCCCCCCCTCCCAACGCCTCCAATAATGTGATACTATCTTTTGATACAATAATAATTTAATACGTTTGGACTATCTAAAATTATAAGTGATAAAATTATGTAATTATCTCATTGTTTCGTCTATATAAAGGTAATTAATTTAATATTTTTGATTTATACAATTTTCGGTCAAGAATAGAGTGTTTTTTATCTATATTTTATATTTTTGTTACATTATAACTAAGAGTTTAATAAGTAGTGATCTTAAAAATCTTTACCTGAAGTAGCTCATTAAAACTTCATGCTTTTCTTCATAAACATTTAGAAAATTTTTATAATTATATAATGAGAAACGAAATATGATTATAAAATAATATAATATCATATTGTTTATAAATTATACGGAATCAGATTTTATATGTTTATTATAAAAGTATAAATTTATTTTATTACTTGCATTTTAATCTTTTCTTAGTTCACTAGTTTTTGAACGCGGTTCTGCCCGCGTCAATATATATAATTCCTTCATTTGATGCCATCATTACCTTAATTTAAATGTATGTCTTTTTGAAAAACATACAGAGTGTCCAATTGTGTCCTTAGGTGTTTTTTAAAAATGTATTTTACATCTTAACTAAAATATATTAAATAATTTTTAACCTTTTTATAATGGTTATAAGCAATAAAAAAAAAATAAAAATAGTCAAAATAAAAGAAAATTGTCACAAGAAATTTAGAATTATAAAAAGAAATGTAAAATATTGTAAGAGTTAAACAAAAATCTATATATATTTTTTACTGAAAATCATAAGCTATGAATTAATATTTAAGTGTATTATCATTTATAATTAATATTCAGAAGTACTATCACAGTCGGTTATATGGCGATATAAATGGAAATAAAATAGAACAAAAAATCAAAACAAAACTAAATATGACATTTTGTTGTCTTTCACATAAAATAAAAGTTGTTTAGACAATATGTTAGAAATAAAATATTATTGATTTATTTAAAACTTTGTATAATATATCACAGTGACGTAATAGTATTTCAAATTTTCTCTACGATGCCTGTACTTGGATCCCCGAAACCTAAGTTTTAATATTATTCATTAAAATTTGAATATTGTGACCGTAAATTCCATAATTAAAACCTTTTTAAATAATCTCTAGGTTCCGATTATAAATTCGGATATCCCTCTTGTAAAAATACAAGAACATATTACCTTGTTACTATGTAATATGTTATGACTTTTCGTCTAGGGAACTAAAACTTAAAATATAAGTTAACTATAGATATATAAATACAATTGAGAAGGTATCATTGAAAATGTGCATGTTTGAAAAAGTTTTTTTGGTGAGAATTGTTATGAAATCTATATATCTTAGTAGTTCTATAACATATAAGCTTCCAATCGGCAGTGTGTCATGGAAAACCACCAAACTTAGACTTCGTACAGCTTTTAATTATTGAAAAGCATTCACGTGTCCCGCTGTGAAACTTGTGTCAGCAGTTATAATATTTGGAATATATTACTTCATTTATTTATTAATTTATTATTGTGTCTTAATGAAACTCTGAATACAATTTTTATTACAATAAAATCATGATACTCGTTACAGGCAGTTCGTATTATTATTTAATATATTCTTTATTTCTTATGTGAATCTGATCTGATAAACAATAATAAGATATAATTATTGGTGTGTAATTTGTAAACAAACTAGTTACCTACAACCGGGTAAAGTCGAAATGTAAAGGTATAAACACATTAAGGTTGATAATGTACTCAAAGGGTGAGTCATATAGAGCCTTAATGGTACCACAAGGATTTACAATTTAAATGCTATATGCAAAGTGACCACCATATAAAAGTTTCTCGGATATAAATGATACCACTTACTGTGTAAAATAATTTTTATTTCTTTCAAACCTCACTTATTTACCTGGGAAGCCTTCCTTAGAATTTTTGTTATTACTCATAAATATATATATAATTAATACATTACATATGGATCCTACTTAACGTGAGGGCAAGGACACCTCACATCACTTGTTTTATTTTATTTTTTATACGCTAATGAGAGGAGTCCAAAAACAGTAATGTCACTCAATAAAATGATCCATTACACCAGAATTGAAGGCACCAATTAAGTTTACGTTAACAAATAACACCCAAGACCCTCAGGCTATAACCATTTGCCTAAAAGTGAAGTCAATCGGTCAAATGTTAGGCAACACATCTAGAACACATATAATTATCAAGTACAAAATCTTGTGTTACATAAAACAATTAAACTATCAGACCTACACATAGACTTCATACATTTATTGTACAATAAATTATATACAATTATTAGCATTAAAATATACATTATTAATTAGTACATTTGCTAGTTTTCTTTTTTATTCGTGCTATGATTGTATGATGATGTATCAAGGTTATCAGAAACATAATATAAATATGGGGTGTTAAATTTCTGTCACCTATAAATTTACAAGTATCAAATGAATGTCAATTGTTTTGAAAAAGTGAGATCTATTTCAATTGTCCTCTAAATTATATCACAGATAATCTGTTAAATATTTCATTTACATCGTAAACTTAATTTTAGTTTCCAACTATTGCGAAATTTTAACGACTAGACGTTGCACGCTGCGCCTGCGCAGCAATCTAATAGTATGGTAATGAGCCTTGCGATGATGACTCGAACTCGATATTTGGATAGATCGTTGATCATAATCGTTATCATGACGAATGTATTACTATTTATTTCTGTGCTAAGGACAACAATAATAAATGTGTAGTCATCAGTAAAATTAATAATATTTTGTACGTTATTTGTCAAAGTTTAGGTTTATTAAACTTTATTGAGTAACGACCAAATCTCATATCGACTTTCTTTTTATTTTTACATATATTAAGTGTTAGGAAATAACTGAAAAAATAATGCATCAATAATTTTTACCTGAAAGAAACAAAAAAGTTGTATTAATTGACACAACACATAGATATATATAATACATTAGGTTTTTATATGTTCTACTTCTGCTAAAACTGTGATATAAAAAATTCTACCAAACATTAGTCATTTATTTTAAATGTTGACTTAGTGCAATAATACATAATACATCGTCTTACTTAGAAGATCCAATTAAAGTAATAACTGTTTTAATAAAAAGAAATACATTTAAAATTTAAATAAAGATGAAAATTTAATATTGCATTCCGAGGATCTTATAATCTTTAAAGAACGTCTGATTATATCTGAATTTTAATGGAGGAGTACTAAAATATTAAAAGCAATTTTAGAGCAGAGATATCCATATATAGACTTTAAATGTATTTAGTAACAGATAAAAGGTAACGTCTAGAAAGTTCTATTGTCAATATTTTCTTAACCTCAAATGCAATTGACTAATGGACAGTAGTAATGTGTCGTCTATCGTATGACATTATATAACAGAGATGGCATGTATCAAATACCTTTAATGCAACTCGACTTTCCTTCATTCTATTACTTTTTTAATGGATTCTCTAACACTCATTAGTATCTTAGTTATCCAGCAGAGAGGAAGATTAATCATATACAAAGTAAACATACATTTCTTTGGAATTTAATGAGGTCGTGGTAACGTGGATGACTCTTCAATATTTCAGAGAATTTTCTTTCACCGAAAATTTTATTTGAAATTCTTATTGAATCCAAAATACTAAAATGTTAAAATTCTGTTCAGTTCTGTTCAATTTTGCGTCAAAGTGCATTTATACAGCTTAAAAAAAATATTTATCTCCGTAATTAATTACGACTTATTATTCATTATTTGAATTATAAAACTGATATTTTTTTTACAAATACCTTATTATTTATGGTTATCTTATTTTCATTATATTCTTGGATGCCGGTATTTATATTTGTCGGGTTTATTCGACGGCCTTTTTAAGTAAAGTATTATAGATATTAGTACTACTAAAAATCACCTTAATCTCTATAATTCCAGCGGTATAGGACGCGAGGCAAACTTCGTTCACTTATCGTCATCATCTTCCTGCCCTTATCCCACTTTTGGGGTCGGCACAGTATGTTTTTGCCTTCCATACTCTCCTGTTACTCATCATCTCTGTACACACTCCCTTCTTCTCCATATCGTTTTTCACGCAATCCATCCATCTTTTCTTTGGCCGTCCTCTACCTGTCCTTTCTTCCCTACCATACCCAGCACTCTCTTGGTTCTATGCCTTTCATCTCTCCTCATAACATGCCCATACCATGACAGACGGCTACCTCTATTGTTCACTTATCGTCAGAGGATTTGTCATTTTACACGGAAACAACGTTATTTTATCTTCACCTTGCAAACAGTGACATACCAGTCAATATGCTTTCGTCATCGTTACATCACAGCCAGTATATCGAATAATTGATTTGACGACATTTTACGCGACTCGTAAATGGTTTAGTGATGTTTTGTTATGTCAGTTTATTATTCCTTTTGTTTGGTGTCGTTAAGTTTTCGTTTACAAAATATTATAATTACATATTTACATTGGCGTTATATTTTGTGTTATTTGTTGTAGACATAACTATTTTTTATAATATAAAATATAATAATAATATTTACATACAATTTAATTATAGTCAAGGGACAGTAACATTCACTTATATTTAATATCACTATTTTCTATTATTGTGCAGATTAGTGTTACTGCGAAAAATATATATTTATAGAAGAATCATTCTAATATTTATGTAATCTAATAGTTATGACAAACTTGATAATTTAGAATGTAAGTTGAATTTCCACAACTCTGACGTCCGGACGATTGTGTGCAGACGAATTAGCAGATAGAAAAAAATATTAACGAGCTTTTAGGTCAATGGAGTACCAAAAAATCACACCCTATGACTTCATTTCGGTTATGTAATTTTGTGGCAATTATTTACCCACTTTTACATAATAACATATTTCTTTTCATACGATTGTGATGGTACCTCTAATCCAGTGGTATGTCTATTATGTCATTTTACAATCTCGTCAATTATATAGCAATTTACAGTCAAACTTTACTTTTACTTGTATCGATTTTTTTAAACAGTAACTGTTCTTACAATAAATAAGTCATAACTGAAGTGTACGTAAAATTAATATTATTTTTGTTTTGTCAAAACTCGAGAGATAATTCCGAATTTAATCTCTTAAATATGCAATTTGTTGTTATTAAAAGAGTAATAAGTAATATGTATAAAAACATAATAATACAATGAATAGGTTTATTGAATACAAAAAACAAAAAAATATATATTTATTATTAATCAGAGCTTCAGCTTAACATTAGTGATAATAAATATTTAAACAAAAAAATATATATCTGTAATTTTTTCATAGGCGTTTTGTTTTATATAGTTATTTATTACTTAAAAAATATTATTTCTGGGAGCTAAAAATATCGGTATAATATATATATTCTTATAATATATTTTGATATAACTCGATAAACACAAAAATTGTATACAGAAGTAGGCCTAGAGGGTCGCTCGCGCTATTTCAAGTACCTCTTTTGAAGATCACAAAGCGTTTCAACCCAGACCCAGATTGTCAAAAAGGTCGACATTTTAAACTATATTCGAAGGCAAAAAAACTTAAATGTCATAAAGAACAAAAATTACGTACATCATAAAACCATATTTTTTTTGCTTTTGCAAGATTAGACAATGTGCTGACACAGCAGTTAAAGCTTTTTTAAGTAGTGTAATAAAAAATCTATTAAGTTACATAAATAGTAAAGGAGTTGCAATTCGGTAGATTAGTTTGTCGGGCGATTAATTTGATGATGGTCGTGACGCCTCTGATGACCCCTGACGCTTGATCATTAGGTGATGATTTTGAATGCTAAATGTAAAATATAATAATTATAGTCTGATGGTAATTTGGTGTTTAATGTTATAATATATATTTTCTTATTTTATCAAAGTGAACATTTTCATTTTCGTCCAAATTTTTTTACTCAATCGACAGTTCCATCAAGAACCGGTGTGAACACTTAGCAGGTCATAAAATATAATGATCATAAGTAATATTATTAATGTAGTGATGTATCTGATTGTATAATGTGTATATATTACGTATTCCATTAAATTGTTATGTATTATTAAAACTAGCCGCTCCCTACGACTCTTTTCGCGTGTATGGAACTTATCGAATCCGGGAAGGAAACATGATTTCGATTATATTATCCCCATTTGCTATTTTTGTTGAATTCAATATTTTGCATAAACTAATAGATAGAATTTTTAATTGACTGATTGTGGAGTGTTCATAGTTAATTTTAAACTTCTTAAAAAAATTTTGAGGCCTACTCAAATAAGGTCAGACTTTAATTGCATATATCTCGAGAATCATTCTACCAAATTCAAACATTTTTATACCCTTCTAGTGTCAGACGTTAAAGCGTTAAAAGAAAAAAATATATATACATATCTCATCTTTAGATTAACATTAAAAAACGTCGTTAAATTCATCAAACGTTATCAAATCAATTGAGCACACATTGCTGTGAGTATTGCAAAATGTCTCCAAGCGTCTCGTATTTGAACAAAATCACATAACGTTAATAACACACGTAATGTCATCTACGTGGAGTAACTTAAGGTCACCATGCCTTCGGACTCATTGAGCAATTCGGTTTTAGTTGGTAAATGGATAATTTTTATTCATTGTTAAGCTTTGAATAGATACAACTGTTTCTAGAAGTGGAAGTTTATGATTTGCATCTTCATAGTGTTTTATGATGCAACATTAATTGAAGCGCTGTTGAATTTTTATTGGTAACACGGTGTTGGTAATAAGAATTATCTCGGATAAATGATTCACAATCCAACCTACATGCATTATTACATACATTTATGTGGAGACGTGCCGCGGTGGTCAGCTGAAGTTTTGTGCAGACATAAGACTGTATACATTTTTATAATGTTATTATTTTGAATACTATTATTTGGTGTACATTTGTAACAATTATTTTTGAGTATTATTAAGCTTATATTACTTTTTACCTGTAAATTAACGTTTTATGGTTACAGTAATTTATTACCACATTGGGGGACATAAATTAATGAAAAATGACTTTGGTTCGATTCCACACCATCTTTGTGTTCCGATTAGATACAATTCTGGTTTTGAAATGATCTTATTATCCTCAAAATATATTCAAATATTATTTCTCTTGTCTTTCGTCTACACTATATAGTGTTAGGAATGGTTCGCAGACGAAACCCACTAGCATAATGACGATACTTTACGTGACAATTAACGTGAATTGCAATTGCGAGGTCAGATATCGATGGTGGATACGAGATATAAATAGATCATACAAGCATTCTCACTTACCTTTATTATCTTAAACCAATCTCAAGATTAGAAGATAATATCAATATAAATATGTTTCATGCTTAATACAATCTTATTGATATATTATTTGTAGCAGTGATATTAAGAAACACTATTTCTTAAGTACATTATGACCTGTACGATTGATGAAATAATAATTAAATTAAACGTCTTACATTACGTTATTACGAATAATTTTAATTAATATTTATTTTATTTTATGTTTATTTGCAATTGCGTATTGTTTTATCATGTTTTATTTAATTGTACTATGTTTAATTGTTTAGTGGATACATTTCGTACTATTCCATGTTTTTACACATTTTATGACATTTCTATTCATAGAATCTTTGGTGGAAGATTTTTAATAAACATCTGTATCAAAGATATAACAAAAATATTTACTGACATTAAAGTAACAGGAAATTGAGCGTAATTTGAAACAAATAAGTCTTAAATTTAGGTACCTTTTCAACTTAATACTATTTATGAACTACTAGGTTTTTTTAAGCATTAGACAATCTTCCTAGTTCCGAAGCCATTACTACCGGCTTCATAATCTGAGCCGTTAATAACGCGATGATTCTAAAACTCACTTTCTTTTAATTGGTACTCGATTGTTATCATCAAGGTGGTAAAAACACTTATACCGAGTCATTATTTACTCGAATGAGACGCGATTCATTCAATTATTTTATGATTTAAATACTGTTACATAATTTTATAACCATAAAGTCATAGCACACTTTTGTGAGTAGTCATTTCATTAAAGATAAAATCTTAAATGTGTTGATAATTACGTTTCAAATTAAACAAATTATTAAATCTTTTCTTCTTCTGCTAAATAAGATTAAGAGGCTTTTACACAAATAATATCATAACACTTATATCTTACGTGTTCATAATGAATACGGGTACAACAATTGAGCCTTAATGTAGGAGTGTCGGTATAAATTATGTAATTTTTGTATGTAAGAATGACAGTCTTTGTCTAAATATCTTTTATAATGTCTCAGTCTTAGCACTTAGTGCTTGGAACTAATTGATACAAACGGTTACAGAAGAGGCCGAAATTGCTGTTTAATTGTCATAACGATGACTTTACGTATTATATATTTTTCATAAATGTACTATTATTATAATTGATATCGATTTTCAACATTCTAATATATCTCTGGTTGGGAAATCCTTTGTGAATATTGCCCGGTCCAAGGTTGAGTTCAATATACCTTCTAACATTCAACGGTTCCTCTCATCGTCTTAGTCTGTTAAAAAAAGAATATTTTTTTTTAGTAATAAAAAAGTATTTTTTTTTTATAAATTTGAACCACATTTTGTAATCCCTTGAAAAGAGTAGCGAATTAATTAAAACCAGATAACAATTGTGTCAATAGATTATTCCCATGCATACCTATCATTAACATAATCCTTAGTTTTTTAATGGGCTATTGAAAAAACGTGTCTAATGTAGGCTTTGAATGATTTTCCCGCTAAATTTGTGTTTCGGGTACTGTGGAAACATATCGCAACGAATTATAGTGGCAGGAGAAAGTTGCGCATTTATAATTTACATTTAGGGCTTTCTATTATATGATGTGTTAAAGGTAAGTGTAATGGATATGAGAATGAAATCTCGGTATCAATAGTCAATATTTGCGGGAATTTCGGGAGGAAGCGGCGGAGGCTCTTGGATCAGCAAACTACATTGATTCCTTTTTACCCTACGTTTCTGCTAGACATCTTAAAAATTTATCATGTTTTTACCGATGCCTACAACTTAAAAGCTGCTACAACCTATTGACCTCTAGCTGTCAGGTGGCAATGTAATAATTTGATTCATTATCCAACAGTGACATTGTTTTTACTTTGATTTATAAGCAACGTCATAATTTGTGAAAGTTTGATAATAAGTTGGATATGAATTTATATAATATTTATTGAAAATAAAATGGGAACTAGTTACTATATGTTAAGAATATATTTTGTTATTAAAATGAAATATATTTTTCTTAAAGCATGAATTGCCTGTATTTCTCTTTTTATTATGTTCCTGGAAAGCGGCGTCTTTGTAGTTTATGAAATAAATCTAGATAAGGATCTAGTTCTGAGAAATAGAAACAATTTTGTTGCCGTCGGGTTTTGGTCACAATATAAGGTCTTTATGTTTTTTTTTATCTTTCTGTTTATGTATTTTTTATAAATTTGATATTATGTTGTTTAACTCTATATAATATAGTATTTTATGTGTCAAAAGTGATTAATATTAATTAATCTTCTATTAATAGGGCGCCTGCTTTATTAAGAAAACCCTGAAAGAAAGTAATGATTATATCTCTTTAAACTAAGCTATTTTTGGACTTCATTAGACATCGTTGTTTAGTTCAAATGTATCTAGATTATCTACATTAGATATCTATCTAATAAGGTTAATTAGAAATATTTGATAACCGTTATTTAGTTTGCATTTCATTAAGGAGAAATTTGATAATCTTGTAACTTTATTGAAGATTGCGTAATTGCATAAATTTGATGATATTGGAAGTTTAGTTAGATACGATAAGTTTGTTTCCCCAAAAATGTAAGGTGTATTTTTAACATATACATATTTCTATTATTTGTGTATTTATTTGTTTCATAGCTTTAAAAGTGGATGAATTAATGGAAGTATTTTTTTGTTACTTAATAGTCCAACCAATCTCTAAAATGTTAAATGTACCACTTTTTTTTAATTATTTCCTACCTATATTTAATACAAATGTAATCTCAGTGAGAGTACTTAAATGACGTTAAATTATAAGTGTGGTGTTAATTACGTGTGTAATGAAAGTGGTTCATCGTCACGTTCTGTTTATTACAAATTTACTTAATTATGACTGTACCTTAAAACACCCAGTATGTTATAGGAGCCTCCCAGGCGCGGTGTCCAAACCACTTTGATATCTGGGTTTTTTCGGGAAAATCTTTTATGGATACTACACTCAGGGGACACGTTATGTGGGAATCCTTGGTAAGGTAAGGAAATACTACTAAAATCCAGATATGATTCACATCCAAGCTGCAACATACGTGCAGCCAGTCTCTTGACCGAACTACTTGGCAAATCGGGTTTACATCCCATGACATATGACCAACAATGAAAAGGCAACGTTATTAAATAAATATTAAACATCAATTATTCTTTAGTTTTCATTTATAAAAGCATAAAATCTTTTTATTAAAATTAAGTTAATTGTCAAAGCTACCACCGGCTAGAAAAGTTATTTTCCACAGATCTGAGAAAAGGCGGCGACAGAAACTTTAGCAAAAGGACAACTTTTATAAATTAATTAAATAATTCGTTCTTTTGCAATTAATTGTTCAACATTTTGAAAGCTTATTTAAGGAATAGTTATTATAATTACTATATGTATGGAGGAGTTATTATAATTGTTGTATAATAAATAAATTTCGTCGAAATTCCACGAGAATTTATTATATACATGACAAAGACTTATTGCTCCTAATATGTAAGAAGGCGTTTTCTTTTATCATATTTATATCATCAGATTATACATTTTTAGAAACAATACAATTCTAATATTATTAATTTTTAATTAAATTTCTTAATATTTTTGTTGGCAAGTACCTATATAGTATTAAAAATGTAAATATATAATATCTTCTAGAAAAACTTCTAGAAAAACTAGTCATTTAAATATGTAACTTATTAAATTTAACTATTATAATAATTAATACTAAGAAATACATTAAAAAGATAATTATTAATAACGAAGTCTTACTTATTTGTCTCTCGCTATTAATTTATGTAAGATATCCAAAATTTTATCAAGATTTATTATAATATGAAGATTATAGATCAGGGATTAAAAAAAAAAGAAAATTGAAAACGTTTAAAAGTTCTCTATCTCTGTATTAAATATTCAAGAATACTTTTACGTGGACACTACGCTTTCGCGAATTAATAAAAAATTCAACAATCCGATTGCAGGGAACATTGATTGCAGCAACGTAACGGAGTCGAGACGATTCCGACACGGGCCGGGGGAGGGGGGATGGGGGATGGGGGCGTGGTCGCTCGATACTGAAGATATGCTGAAACCGATGGGCTGCCAATGACGCGACTCTTATATTTGGTGGATTAGATTATATAAATATAATAATATGAATTCAACCTTTAAATGTTAACATACAATGAGGTCAATTAATTAACTTTATAAATTAAATATTTTAATTTATATATAAATATATATACATAACTTATATTCATAGTTTGTATAGTGTAAAGTCAGAAAAAAAATAGCTGTATTAAAAATAATATAAATTGAAAACAAAATAGGTATCTAGAACAAATTTAGTACACGTTTAAAATTTAGCTTAACTGTCAAAATAATATTATTGGGAAACTAAATCAATATAGTATTTGGCTGCGGAGCTGCAGAATCACATCTTTGATAAGTCTCTGATTCAAAGAAAACTAAATACTACATGTCCTATTTATTTTTAATCACAGTCTGTATATTCTAAATAAAAACACCAATATTGCTGATAAAAAAACTGTATGAACCAGCTTCAAATGTTAATCATAATAATAAGTTACAAGATACATATGTACATCTCAAAGCAGTTTATAAAATATAAAATCATATCTTAAATGCAAGTTATAAGGTTTTGTTACACTTAAGCTATTACCACATAATGTATGCACATTATAACATACATATAGTTTGAACTCGTGTGATATATGAGGATGTTATGTTTTTCTCCCCTCTTCCACTTTTTCATCTTTCTTCTTAAAATTCCTTCCATTCAATTTGGACTCTGGAATTATCTTCCTCTAAACGCGCTGCTTCAATAAAAAAGTCATGAAATATATTCAAACGCTGCATACAATAACGCTTTAAATCTTAAATTTCAATAACAGTGAAAATTATCTTCACTAATTTCTTGTTTAATATAATTCCTTTCCTTCCTGTGACTGTAATAGCACTCACAGGACGTCTCTCGTGTGACTTTTCTTCAACAGCTAATGGATTACCTGAAAGAGATTGCTTTTTATCGGTAAAGCCACAAAATTGTTTTTTGTTTCCATTTCATGTTCCTGGTATATATAATAAATAAATTATATACTATCTGTACCCACGGGTGTGTTCGTGCGGAATTTGTTTTTTTAGGACAGGTTAACTTTCAACTATTGCAATTTTAATGATATAGTTAGCTAAAGTTTCAGGCGATTTAATAAAACAGTTTATTATTAATATTCTATTGCAAATAAAATAAAGGTTTTTTTTATAAACACATTTTTTTTATTGAACTATTAATTTTAACTGAAGGTTACAACAATAAATCCTTGAAAACAGCATCATTGGATAAGCCGTTTCAGGTGTTAGCGCGCACAAGCGGATAGACAAACATACAAACAAACAAAATTAATTAACAAAAAATGTATGGTCCTATTCGTGACTAAAAACTTCTAAATTATTTTTTTTCTAAATATTTTTTAAGTACAGACAAGAATCAGTTCCAGATTTATTAAATATATAGATTATTATTGTGTTTCTATACATCATTGAAGGCTTCATTATATTAGATTTGTTACAATGACATTAATTAGTCGTCGACCTGACAACCTCCATTGAACCGGACACAAAGAAGCAATTTGACAAGACGAATAGCTTTCATTAGACACCTTTACCAGGACGACGGGCTCATTTTTCTTATTTAGCACTTGAAGAGGAAAATCAATTGACATATTTTATTGGAAACAGTATTTTAAAATCTACTTGTTAACAATTATGTCATCAGGATAATATTGTAATATGTTATACTATAAAGTAAATAGGAAATTGATCATTTTTTATTTATTATATAACGTCAAGTTGAACGGAAAGAAACTCTACATTTTTGTCATCTTTCCAATTTATAGCTAGCGGCTTATCTAATGTTATACAATAATACTGTTGGCTCAAACCTAACTCGGTTTAGACTTTTATAAAATAAAAATATCAATCAATTTTAAACTTTATTGGCTTCGATTTTATGTTTATTATTCTTTGATATCATTACATCCTGAATTGATTTTAAATGTAGCTTTTTAGCTTTAAAGAATGTTCTACGGTTATGATAGTAGTCATTAAAAATATTTTCTAAGTACGAATATATTTATATTCTAATGCTGTGTACACATTCGTGGACAACGATGTACAAAAATCGTATAAACAAAATGTTAACTACTACTGCTGATATTCCAGCGAGACTTCAAGTAAGTGGTATGTCCACACAAAATATTAATACATTGTACACAGATCTAAACTAGTCTATACTTTTAAAATTCAGCCAAATCAAGTGTGATCTCACCCTAAAAAAGGAAAGAAAGGATTAGCGAGGATCAAACTTTATATCTGGGTGGTATTAAGAAGAAACTTCTCGAGAACAGAGGCCTAAATAAGATAAGAGATTACATTATTATTTTCAGGTTATACCTAGCATAATAGGAAAAGTTGGGAATTCTATTGTAATTTAAGTAGCAATTAAGATAACATATATAATTTTAGGGTTTTATTTATATAAAGATGGTATTCATTCCCTTATCTTTCTATTCTTTAACTATTAATTGAAATATTTGATGAAATTAAATTTACAAGCTGCATATGACTACAATTTAGCAAGTCATAAATCATGATCAGTAAATAAAATAAAACTCTGCTTAATTTTTTTTATTATAGTTTGATTTGAAATATGAAGAATAGTAACAGATCAGTTAACAAATTGAAACTACACGACTTAAGTTATCACATTGTATCTGGAGATAAACAATGAATAAATGAAAAGGAAATCTCGGAGCTTTCAGTTCTAAACTGAAAACTTCTCATATTTTACATTTATTTTTAAAATGACTTACAACTTTTAGGTCTTTTATGTATGTATTACATATATGTACAACTCAAACTTAGTATTGCAATTTGTATTTATAAATATTTATATAAATCAACAATATAGTGACAAAACTTATCATTTATCAGTTAACAAATTGAAACTACACGACTTAAGTTATCACATTGTATCTGGAGATAAACAATGAATAAATGAAAAGGAAATCTCGGAGCTTTCAGTTCTAAACTGAAAACTTCTCATATTTTACATTTATTTTTAAAATGACTTACAACTTTTAGGTCTTTTATGTATGTATTACATATATGTACAACTCAAACTTAGTATTGCAATTTGTATTTATAAATATTTATATAAATCAACAATATAGTGACAAAACTTATCATTTATAAAAAAAAGTTTTATATACTGTTGGTCATCTGGTATTCTGTATTTGTGTATGAAGTCACGGGTAAAAGTTAGTGTTAAACGTATTCAATTGAGTTGCATCACGGTGTACTAGCGCGCATGCTCGTCATCATCGACCGCCGCCCCACCAGCTAACACCACCACCAGGTAAGACACTTGGTACACTGCATTTATAATAATAGCATACCATACTTAAATTAAACTAAATCATTAATAAATATATAAATTATTCTAAAATTTTTGACATACATTTTTAGGTGTGATAGAATATTTTGTGAGGGTTTTATAGGGTTATGGAGTCGTTTTAAGCCCTTTAAGCCGTTGTCTTTCATCCCTCCGCTTGTTAGAACAGTATATCAGGAATCGTAAATTTAGATGCGTCAATTAAATATAAATCAATATTTATTATGCAAATTTTAATCATATAATAATAATATAATTAGTGTAGCACCTATTATATTTTAAAGAATTGAAGATTCTTTGCTGTCAACAATTATATTGTTCCTAAATATTTTTTAAGTAATATAAAACTACTTCAAAAGTACTTTAAATGATTATTTTATTATGTAATTAATGTTGGTCTATAAAAGTGGTTTCAGATTAAGATTTTATACAAAAAAAAATAAAAGAAAATTAAATTAAACATTCTCTTGAGAACTATTTCAGTGGCGGAAATACAAACAACAGTACACACAGAGCTGTATTGGAAGATTAAATTGCTTTAGCTTATAAAGAAATAATCTTACAATACTTTGGTATATACATATATTTTTTAATTGTACAATATTGGTTAATTTTAAATGATTATACCTGAGCTTAGTTTTGTGTTTTCTATGATAATTTCCATAAACAATAAAAAATATTATAAAAAAATTTAATACAGTCTATCATACCTAACTTACTTAATGATTCTTGAAAATATGTATGTAGATATATTTTATTTGTATAGATAAAAAAATGTACTTACGTACCAGTCCGCCCTATCACTTAGTATGAATATTAATGATGATTTGGGAAAAAACGAAAAACTAAATCCATATATCGATGTTTACCAGCTGTTTGTTAGTGACTTGCGTGTCACTAGTTTTCCAACGTAATATATTACGACTATTACTAATAAATTATTTTATATTTAAACAACGTTTATTTAACATGGGGGAGGTGGGGCGAAGTGAGTATATTAAGGTACTAACCAGAATTTTTTACCTTCACCCTAATAGAAATTACATTAATAATTAAAAATTACATTTGCCCACGCCCCTCGGATAAAGATTATACCTTTTGATATCAGAATACAACACAAATTTAATTTTAGGATTAACTTCAAATAAAAACTATCCATCTTTAAATTATTATAAATACTATCGACAAATAAACACCGTCGAGTTCTATGAAGTTTTTATTTTATTCTTATAACATCTGACACTTCAAAAATAACTATTTTAAGTTGCAATACAAAATATAACTCAACTCTAAATAAATAACTTCATAAATATAAGAATAATTCACATCTGAAGGAACGCCGCGTTCTGCAATTTCTTAACAAAGAAATCACCGCTTGTGAAGAAAATATGTACTTGTTTATTTAAGCGACGGAAAGAATAATAATATTTAAGAATAATTTTATTTCTTTTGTATTTTTTTCGTCTAAATATATTTGACAAGCAATTTGTTGAAAAATGTTGTTAACATTTGTATAAATCTTTTACTAAAAGGCACGATTAGTAAAAATAAAATAACTTTTCGTAAAGATCAAAGGTGAATTTTATTAAAATGTTGTGTGTATTGAACATCATGGTTGGATTTATCGACACGAATTGATAGAATTTTATATTTCTAAAGGTTTAAAAAGCAAAATGGCTGGTAAAAAATCCTTTAAAACGTTTTCTTTCATTTTATTGGGCGTTATGAATATTTCCTGTAATTATGTTATATTATTTTCATAACGTAAAGAAATAAATCCATGTAAGGTAACGGATAAAATTTTTAAATATAATTAACCTAAAAGTACTCAAATCTGAATTGAATATAAGTGAGTATGAATATACATATATACATACGTATGTATGTATATATACATATATTGAATTAGTATCCGTGTTACAAGTTCCCATTTAATATTCAAATATATATTTTACAGAGAAAAAACATAGTATTGCTAACACAATACTGTATTTTCCACTATTTATCAAATTACTAATTACCAAAAATTTTATTAATTATTAACTTGTTTGAAAATATAAACTTTCATCTTTTAACTCTCTTTAGGATATAATTTCTGAAAATTTCTATTGCCTCTGTCGTAAAACAAATACAAAATATTGTAGTTAGGTTCCTTAAAGGTGGTTGTGTATTAATACAGCAATTTTTATATATACATAGATGAGCATTCAATAATTTCTATCAGTTCAGTTGAATTAATAATCAGTTTATAAAGAGAATTTTAATAAAATAACATTATTTTTGTAATACTAATATATACAATGTAATGTTATGATAATGTTTGCATCTGTTATACGAGTATGATGTTTCAAACTTGTCATTGGAATACTAGAAGCAACTTCATTTTATTAGCTTCATTTTCAATAGTTTTTATGTTATAAATTTGTGATATATTATATTTATATCATGTTAGTTCTAGTAACAGGCTTATAATGTATTCAAATACGTCATCTCCCACGCAGTGCTCCCGGCGTCTCACCAATCCGACGAATTGCAAAAGTTCGTCCATCAATTTAATATAATTTGCAACTTGAACATTGAAGTTGAGAAATTTTATTTACAAATTTCTAATATAAATTACAATTATTTCGAGTAAAATAACTTTGGATTTAATCTGATTACAAGATATAATGTAGATTTTATCAAATATATATATATTTTGTGATGTTCTTAATAATTAAATTGTGATATTTATAATAAAATTAGTTGTAACATTTTTTTAAGTGTAATGTTTTTTTTTTATCTATGTGTACATTCGCTCTTAATTGAAGATGAAGTTATATTGTTATATATTTGGTAAGGTATTATTAAACTTAATAAAATGAAATAAAATAAGTAGCTGGTACAAGTAAAACTACCACGCCTTTATAACATCTATTTTTAATCATATAAGGGTTATAATTGTGTGTATCAGTAGTCTAAATCTTTGGTACCAATGAGAAGGTTGTTGGATGTGTTCCAAGGCCACTTCATCACCAAGTGCACTTAACATTTGCAAGCAAAGCGTTCATTAAAAATCAAATCCATGATTATTAATAAAAGAAACAAGAAAAATACAAAATATATGAGTTATATTACTGACAGTATTAGAGATATTAAACATAAAAGTAATCACATTTTTCAAATAGTAATTTACAACATGTTACATAAACACAGCCAAGATAAAAAACTAGATGTCTTAGTCGTATAATTTTCAGTTTAATATTATTATAATTATATAATTATTTATTGTACAATCTCTTCAATTAGATAGTATTGTTATTGTTTATTATTTTAAATAGTATTCCAAAATACACCCAAATATTCAAACAATTCAAATATTCATAAAAGAACATCAAAAGGTCTCGGAAGATCATTACGAGTCAGTGAATTAGTTATTGTCTGTCTGTTGCTATTATATCATAGATGATAGCTGAGTACCCAAGAGAGTAGATTGTATTAACTATTATTACCTGATATTAGTTTAATAACTTATTTACTATTTTATGTAACAATCAGTGTGGCGATAGAGAAAAAATCCTGGTTATTCTCCAAGTCCAAGTCTTTAGCCAATTCTTTCTTTCAATAATCGATGGAAACTTTACAATGAATTCCATAAAAGATTCAGTTTTTAAAGAAGACGTCAAACGGTCGTAATATTAATATATAATGAGTATATAATTTTATATAAAACGAACCTTGAACAATATATACCGATAAAGTAATTTGATGTGAAAGTCATCAAAAAGTAATCGACGCATAAATAAATCGTTTACCAAATACTGGAGGTTCGATACGACTGAGGTGGAGGATATCGACCGAGGTTCCCAGGGCCTATATTTAGCAATCGACCCATTTGCCCCCTATACCTACATGAAAATTTCAGGAGCACGCGATTGGCTGGACGCCGATGACGTCACAATGGGCCGGGAACCAATCACGGCCGGAGGTTCTGCGCATGGCCCGGAAGCCTCTCAGCCGGCTAGAGCCGCTGGTGTCAGTCTGGGCTCGCGGAACCAGGTGTGCCAAGCTCGGCCCGATACAACACAAGGTTATTATACATTTATATACCGCCATTTTGATTTTTAAATGACCGTTATTTTTGAATGGGGTGTTCTTTTTTTTAATAATTCGCATTTCTGTGGTGATATGCATGTATTATATAAGTTGGTGTCATTTATTATGTATTGCGGTGATTGCGTAATGAATGTGTGACCGAGTGGAAGGATGTTTCGGGGTGTGTGTGAGAGGGATGGCTATAGTTAGTGATTTTTATGGTGCTGCAGCGGTGACACATTGACGTAATATGTTAATATATAATATGCTTTTTTATGCGACAGCCTCTGCAGCACTTCATCATCCGCCGTCGGAACATCGGTTTTTATTTATTTCATAAAACACGCAGATGCGAGTTTTAAAAATAGTTATGTTCTTTTTGTATTTTATTGTTTTATAATATGAAATAAAAATAAAATAATTTAAAAAATTAAAAAGAACTGTATATAAGAATTGATAGTACGTACAAATAATATAACAATAGTTTGCCGCCGTCGGCAAACATGGATCTACCCAACTGAATCTATAAATCTACTTTAATTTCTTGCCGAAGTCTCGGATTTTATTACTATTATGTTTTTCTTTAGAAAACTGTGCTAAACATAGTTCTTATATTTAAAGAAAAAATTTAGTCTCAAGAGTTAAGAGTTTTCGGAAGTGTACCCCGGAACCTACATTTCGGAAGTCTGTTCTTTAGTTACTTCCGGTCGCCATCTTGTGAGCAGTAACTTGCTCGGTTTATGACTTCCGCCTTCTTTCGTACACAAATGTACCCACTGTGAATAATTATGTATAATATGAAGTTAAACCTCGCGAACACGTAAGCTCTCCGGAGTAAAAAGTTTTCGAGACACAAGGGGAGCGTGGAGTGGATCGCTCAAATTCTCTATTACCTGAGCTAAGAATGTCTAGAAATACCCTTTCATATATACGACGACATTTGTTGAATTTATTATGACCTCTTATGTTTTTTTACAGAAAAAAATCTGGCGCACCATGAGCGAGCTGTGAAGCCACGTCCAGAAACGTTACATATCAAACATGCACTGATAGCATAGCAAATAGAATAAATATAAAACATATATACAATATCGATCAGATATTTAAAATTTAGAATAAAAAGGCTGGTATAGTAAATTTTCGAAATTTAAAAGTTAAGTTCAATTTCGGTAACGCGTGGGGCAGACGCCCCCCGGGCCTTGACCGTGGAGGACGAGGGGGGAGCGCTGCTCGGGCGGCTGCAAGGCGCGCTGCGTGGTGGCGCCGCAGCCGCTTCGCCCTCGCGCGTCGCCAGCTCCATCAAGGGTTACCTTACTAACAAGGTTGGCTCGCTCCAGCTGAGAGATACAGGTAAGATACAGTTAATAGGGACACCAGAAATATAAGATAGCTTTCATACACACCAGAAATATAAAAGAGCTTTCATACAAAATAAATGTACATGTAGTTATTTTAAAAGTATATTATGTACATACTTTGACAACGCCACTGCTGCACAAACATTGCGCCCTTATATATTCGTTTCAAATGAATAACAACCCTCATCCCTTATGATATGGTTTATTATTAATTGACAAGGATAACGATTCTAACGAAGAGCAAATATTTGTTAATACATTATTAAATAAACTGGGATGACGTAACAAGCTCGGGAAACAAAAGAGCATGTACCTGTGGGAATATATCATGAGGGGATGGGACTGCTAGTTGATATTATTGATCTTTTTAATACAATTATCTAATATTGTATATTCATAGTTTTGAAAAACATTGAACTATAATATAATATCTACTTAGTCTTTTATTTTAATATAATCGTTTAAAAATTTAATAAAACATGAACTGAATATTACCAAATTGTATTTTTTATTAAAAAGGGATAACCTATGATGAAGCATTGATCGAACAAACGATTTTCGATTTTCTAATGATGATTATCGACTAATGATTTAAATTATAAATGATATTTATAACATATTATATAAATGTAAACATAAAATTTTATATCACTTTTACAAGATTTTCCTGAATGAGCAAAATACTAATACAATCCTAATATTATTGTAAGAAGACCTTTGGTTTCGTTCTTAAAATGATGGGTCACGGAATTGACCTCAACCGTTAAAAAATATTATAACGATCAAAGATCCGTTTGAAACCTCAATACCGCAGTGAGAAACCGTGGTGGATACACTGGAACGTCTTTTAAGGCTTTACTTTAGTGTTATACGTTAATTATATAATAATTGTATAACACCAATTTATAATAACATATATTGATAACGGAGTGTAAGAGTTCTGACGATGTTCGAAACCTTATTACTTAGAAATATCTGTATATTATAATTAAGATAATCTTTAGTTAAATTTGGTACTTTCTTTATCTAAATATATATTAATATGTTTAATAATTAAGCGTCTGTTATATAATAACGATTGCCTTCAAAGGCGGCAAGTAATTCTCTAAACTCGGTTCTACGCCGCTAATTGAATAAATTATGACCCGTCTAGAATCACTTTATTACAAGACAAACCGCCAGAATTTGAGAACAACCTCATCCTTCGGGTTTATAATTTTGTTAATGTGTAGGTATAATTTCGTTAAAACAGCCGGATGCCCTCCTCCCTTCACAGTGTTCAATTTGTCTCAACCAGCGTTTTTCTTAAGGGTGGCAAAATATCTACAACTACATGCGCATTTGCATTATATATAAATTATTATAATATGAAATAATTATATATTAAGACTTTGATTGTCTCATACAATATTTCCCTATCATAATTTGTTTCAAAGTGTTTTTACATTTATAATTAATATCAATAAGCATGAAACTATGAGTTGACGAACTGTTGAGGTGTAGAGAGGAAGACTATTACCAACCAGAAACGCATAGTTGCCAAGTCTTTTAAATTATGTAACGTATTATATAAACAGTTTTGAGCTGTATCTTTAGTAGCAATAACATTGTAACAAACGTTATATTCATTTAAATTCTTCCAACAAAGCTTACGAAAATATACGCGTATAATAAGTATAATGATATAAAAACAAAGCACCTGAGGGGAGGTTGGGGCGGCACGCACCATGAGGCATGAATATTTGATAGCGCCCCGCTGACGCAGGCCGGGCGAGCGCCTTCGGCGTGAGTCGAGACTCGTGTATCATGTAAATGTACCACGGTTTTCATTTTGATTCATTCGTTTGTTAAAAACTATTTTAAGGGATAACATATTTGAGTTATAATATAGCAAAGCTTTCAAAACTTTTACAACACTGACCAAAATATATAGATATATACGAGAGGTAAAATATATTTGCTAACATATTCCTACATTCACAAACTTCAAAGTCAAATGTGAAATCCTACAATCTTGATAAAGTTGGCAAGGTATTATATTATCTGATTTCAGATTTTATAAATATGCCTTTAGTTTATAAGATGGTTTATATTTAAAAATCTTAATTATATTGATTGTTATCAATCTAATTGCGTTTTACCTTCATATTTAAGTAAGTGGATGTTCCTAAATTTATACAACTTCAACAATTCAATATCTGCTCTAGGCAAATATCTATCTATAATACAAATATACTCGTATATATGTTATACACCTTATTAGCATTTACATAAACACAGATTATATAATAAAGGTTGGTTTCGGATATATAAAGGTAAATTGAATACCATGTAGGCCCCCGGCAGCGTTCGTGATGGGAAATGGGCGTATTGATTTTCAGTTCCGACAGCCGCTTTGAAGTTTCTTAACTAGTTTTTACGTCGGTAACAGCTAGGAACTGGAAATTGAAGGTATTTTGTTTTGTTAAATATGTATCGAAATAGAAATTATATGTTTATAGACCGTTAGAAGGCGAGGGGAATGAAATGTCACACATTTGTAATTTCGTCTACATTAACCGTATCAAATGTTGCAACAATAATTAATGAATAATTAATTCCTTCAAATCATCAAATCTATCAAAAAGTCAATTAGTAACACAATGACATTGAATTCTTAAAATTTATCATTAATAATAATATTTGAAGTCACGGTACTTGAGCAGTAATTGTGATTGTCATCGTCTGTGAGGGCGCGTGTCCCTCGTTGCTGTGACGTAGCGTGACAAATTAATATATCGATATATTATTTCGATTTGAGGACCACATTAATTTACGGGCATAAAGTTATATAACCAAGCAGTTTTATAATATATTGTCACACTAATAAATACATTGTAATGTATGTATTATCTTTAATCAACTGATTAAGCGTTCGGGCCCTCTTGAATAGTGAGATTAGGCATCTCGGAATTGCAACCGTACAAATTCTAATCACGTCGTAGTCGTTCGGGCAATCAGCGCCCTCTGCCCCGACGGCAATTTATCTGCGCGTAACTAACCCTTGTTCCATCTCGCCCCTTCTTTTAATACGAATCATGAAATTTAATAATTTTGAAATACCTGTTCTGTGGAAGAATGGTAAATGTAATTTTAAAACTTCATAAAATACTGTATATTTTAATAATGTCTTAAATTAAAACTCAGTTATCGTTCAACAATAGGTAATAATAAGAAACGAAAAACCGAAATAAAATTATGGTTCTCTTATCCCGAAACTTTTCGAGAGGTTCAGTTGTTGCTGTACGAAATCAAACATACAAAAAATATTGTATTAAAGTTGGTTATGTTGTAAGTAAGCCTTGTTACTTATTTATTTTCCTGTTATTATAAAGTTTCTTTGAATTTCCCACTACGTCCCCAAGTGCACTCAAAAGTAATTTTTACATGTAAATATAATACAGTAACATTTCAAATGTTATCATAACAAATACTGTTATACCATGGAAAACAATCGTCTACGGTCTGCCTCTTTATATTATTTTATATTCAAACCCATTACTAATTGCACAAAAAAGTGCTGCCACTTCAAATAGAATAAAAGTGCAATAAAAGACCAGCACATGGCCCCGTATTACTGAATGTCCCCACAATATCCGCGTCCTGAGCCCCGAGCCCCGCATCCGCTACTATTGTTGCGGTCGGATATAACTAAGCCTGCTGGGGCGAATATTAACAAAGGGGAAACCGTGTTTATTAAAAGTGGGATTAAGTTTGCTCGTGCTAAAGTTGGATTCTTGTGTTTGACAATAGATTGGTGTTGTTACAACGATGTAATCTGGTACTGATATGGATATAAAAGTAACATGTAGTAGGTTATATTTAGGATACTTCAACGATGATGTTTAAATTCTATTTTGATTCTAACATACAGAGGAAAAGGTGTAGTTATATTGTTCTTTATTTTGCATACTTTTATGCGTGCTTACTCTATATATAAACATAAATTTTAACTGTTTGTATTGAAATATCTTCAAGTAGTACATCAAAACAGTGATGGAAATAATGTTCCGCTACTAAACAGGTAATGATGCGAGCAACATAACGTATAAAAACATTGTCGGAGACTGAGAAAATATGGGTTCGTTATGACACAATATTTGCACGATGGTTCACCCTCGCTTTGTCATACGAAAGCTAAATACAGCCGAGCGTTTTATATAGTAGTTACAAACTACTGCTATGATATTTAAAGGGTAATGAAATTAAACTTATATTTATAGGAACAGAGTAATTAATGATACGATACTTTACTATTTTATGTAAATGTCATTAATTATCAAGTATGCTTATTCTAATAAAAATATTTTTAATAACTTTTTGTTTTGTTAACACGTTTTTTTTGTCGCCGGTTTGTATTTAACCTAAGCAATACACATGTTCCCTCGTCCCCTTGTTAAATTAGCCGTCAGTAACGTCTAAGGGGAAGGAAGGGATGATTTGTGGCGATCCAGATAAGGTTCGCTAATACGCAGGACACGCTCAGGAGGAAAATTGACCGAGATTCTCATCTCGCGGTGCTTTAGATAATAATGTTACTATATTGCATCTTTAAAGAATTCTTAAAGAGAAAATGTGATATTTTGCTATTATTTTTTGTGATCAGAAATTTATTTATAAAAAAATTCACTTAACAAAGAAAAGATGTATAAAAGTATAGATAGGGGACGTCACCATGAAATGGAACATGACAATTTACTGGTGGACAGCAATAAAAGCTTTTTGAGCAGGAACACGGGCTAAAATAAATGGCTAATGTGAAGAACAAAGTGCCCATTGAATTTACTGTTCAGTAAAATGGACGAGCAGGGGTCGGATGGGATGATATCTTACTTCTATCATACGTATATCTTCTTGGGCTTTTATAACCATTTATCCCATTAAGCCGTATATAGATGTATTTTTTAAACATTGAAAGGAGATTTAGCTGTTAAAAAATGTATTTTGCTCACTCTAAATAAGATATATCTAAACATAAATGAAAATATATTATGTTATTCTTTCTTATATAAAGAAACAGGCTTCAAGGTTTTAATTTGAAAATACTGTTCAAATAATTATCTTATTAAAGATTATAAAATATAAAATTTAGGAATGTTTGACATTTCTTTGATTTAAAATATATAATTTAAAACTCCCCCAACAATCGACCCTCTTGACTTGATGTTGCAATCGTTGTCAAAACAAACGAAAGAGAATTCGTGACATTTTAGCAGCCATTCAAGTTCAGATTCAGAACGCGTATAAAGTTTATGAGAGATTTGAATTAACGATTTCGAATGTGTCTTTGATGGGTAATTTTTATTGAAGTATTAATATTATATCGTTACCTATAAAATATTTAAGATATTTTTTCAGCCATCACAAAATGTTATCAATAAAAAGAATTTAACCCTTTTTTGCTGAAAAAATTATTTAGTCATTTCAAGACATTTCTGGCTGATTGAACCAACAGTAAAAATATAAAAAACTTTAAGAATTAAAAATATATATTAGGGTTTTCAAATGATAGGATTGCTTGTTTCATATACCCCAACATTTCTATTTTTTGACATTGTGTTTTTGTTTCATAAACAAAGATGAAAGCTACCCAGGATGTAGCAACGCTCTTGTCATTATTTACATCAAACTACACGTATTCAGTAATGGATCCAGGTTTCAAACTAAAATAAACCGTATAACAAAGCATTAAATTTGCAATTTGTGCAAATACTTTAGAGGAATAGCTTCATTTGACCGATTCTCCCTCGTGTTATACGCAGAGCAATTATGCCGTCTCGTATTCCATGGCCCGTGGAAATTTAATGGTTGTTCCCCAATTAGTGGTACATTTTGTGCTTGTATTTATTAATACCATCGCGTTGAATCAATAGAAACCATAGAAACTCATTTTTAGAATGATGAATTAACTCGGTGCTTATTTTGTTTAAAACTCACATGAATTTGCAATACCTGTAATATAAATCTGTAAATTGGTATCGAATGCTTTTTAAAATACACTTCAACTTCAGTTTAAATATATTTTTGGGGTTACATGGGTGATTGCTGAAACTCACATTCCATTAGACATCGTTGTTCGTCTATCCGTTAAGTAATCCTTTAAGAAAGCATCGAAGCATAGAGATGAAGTTAACATATAAGGTTTAAGTCTCGTGAAGCTGTGCAAAAAATTGTTTCTATTCTAAATAAGCAAACATATATCATAAACCAGTCACCATCAGTCTCCTTATTCCTCATTTAATTATGATAGTTCAGGATAAAGTAATAAATGTATCATACCAATTCCCTTAATATCTATGCACTCGATATCGATGCTCTACCTTTCGGGTATATTTTAGATGGATACTTAAAATATATTAGCAAAAAACAGGCTACAAACTCCGAGTCTCAATTTCTTTGATGGATGAACATATCATCTGTACGGAACCACCGTCAGTGAGACTCGCGCTCGTTTTATTCAAAGTTTTATTACGTGGATACTTCTAAAACTGTATGTATGTAATGTACTAGAGGCACATATATATATACAGTCAAATAAGAATGGTAAATAGAATCCAACTCTATGATAAAGAGCTAGACTAAACTATTCAACGTAAATGAGACCCTGGACATGGAGAGAATACACATGAAATTGTTGTGTTAATAGTGAGTTTCAATGTTTAAGTGAGAGGGTATTGTAGTTTGTTTGTTTGCAACATTATGTAGGCAATTCCGAGATATAATTATTCTCTTCAATGTTTTAGTTGAAGTTAGTGGTGTGTGGCACAGGATTTTATTCCACTTGGGTTTATTTTAACACAGAAACACACAAGAAGTAAGAAATCAACGATTACGTAAACTTGGGAACAATATTATCGTTTCAAAACCAGATAACCGACATATGGGTTGACAAAGTCGTAACTCCTTCCCTCGCCACACTAACCCAAACTCGTCAAACGAGATTACTGTTGACTTACCCAACTTTTCCCGCCTTCCCCAGCCTCCCTGCGCCCCAGGGGACTTTGGCGATATAATCCAGTTTTGCCCATTCTCCCCTTGAAAATGGAAAGCAGAAAAAAAGCAATTTATTTTCCCTTTTACATTTTCACGTTTACGTCTTTGTTAATAAGAATCTATTTGGTTTCTTTCTTTTATTTTCTTTTAGTTTACACAGAAATGCGATTTAGGATTGGGTTTTAGGATATAGTAAATCATGATTAGTTATTAAAAAAACATAATATTCAATGGCTGACTGAAACATTAACGCATTTTGACTATAAATATATATTCCTATGAAAATGGTTTATACAAAACAATGGGATCACATGACGGGGAGCGCACTTGAGGTACAAAGAGTCCCTCAGGATACAAAGGTCAGAAAACTCGAGAGCTGCCCGTGCCCTATCGCGGACCTCGTTACTGAGATACGAGGACTCAGACTACTTGAATAATTTTTTAGGGGAATGTTTGTTGAAAGTGTTATATATTTTTATAAAAGTTATTTTCTTTACGATGTTTATTTTTAGATGTAGCCTTGATATAATATGCTCAATAAATAACTCTTTTATTTTATACAATAATTTAGGAAATTGAATTTACAATGTAAATAATTGAACACCATGAAATTAATTTAATTTATAATTTATTTCGAGTAAATCACTTCAAATAAAATTCAATTGACTGAAATTTTAATTTATTTCATAAATACCAATTTTAAATTGAATTAAAATATCGCTACAAAGGTAATAATACTGTAAGGTTATTTGGAAATATGTATTGTTATGATAGAAATTTTAAAATAATGAAATGTTTGAATATAAGAGGTAACTCACAATCAGACTTAGACTGTTTTTGCAAAATTATTAATTATATACATGAACTTTTCTCACAAAACTGTGAAACAGTGTCCATTTTTAAAACCTATATTCATAGTAGTTTCCGAAATTATCGCGTTTAGACCGATAGACGGACCGACATAGCGGGTGACTTTGTTTTATACTGTGACTATGTTGTGGTTACATCAGTTCTTCGTTCAATAAAGTCTCATCGGCGTGACAAAGGAGGTTCCGTGCAGAGCTGTCCAATTACAGTTTAAGTAGACGTTGCGAGAGTGTAGACAATTAAATATATTCAAATTAAAAATATTTAATATATATTTAGTTAGGTTGTTATTTAATTAATATAGATTATTTTTAATAAATTTTGCGTAATAAGTATTATTTCCTTCTCGACTTCCATCAGTACTGAACTATTATTGTGTAAGTTTAATGCCCTCCTTCAATTTGCACAATGAATATAATATTAAAATATTTATAATAAGTCCTTATAAATTTACATTTAGTAAATGGATCTATAAACAGAATTTCGACTGGACACTAATTATTTAAGAGAAACTGACAGAAAGCCTCTAAAAAATTCACGACCCGCCAGCCAACAAATTCCCCCCTGTCTGGATTTATGCTGAAAATTTGACCTTTATTTACAAAACCCTAAAGTCGAAAATGATTTCATCAAATATACCATTCACTCAAAATAAATGGTATCTAGATTTTTATATTGAACTTAATATCCTTTGGAATAGGGTCGCTTTTAGAGAAAAATTATTACACATATAACCCCTATCCCGCGGGATCGCTACTCCCTTTGAAATTACCTCACCCTCGCTCACCTGCCCTTTGAAGACAGCGACTGTAGTCCTACAGGATGAAATATATTTGTAAATTACTTATTTTTGTTCCTAAAATGTTAATGTCATAAAACAATACAGCCTTTACTTTCATATTCGATATCACAATAACAGTACGACATACAAGCTTAAGCTTAATAAAATATTTTGATATTATCATAATAATTATCGAAAATATGATAGACTCATATATTTGAAAGTTCCCAGTTGTCTAGAAGCCCCTGCAGCTGTACTCGGGGTGCGGTGCTCCATGGAAATTGCAATTTCATTCCATTCTAATACGTCTGTTTACCTTCAATATAATCCAGCGAGGGCGCGGACGAGGGTCGTAATTATTTATATTTCTATCACGTACCATTGTGTTATCAGAACCTTTAAACAGGATCTGTTTTTATAAGACATTCGTGTACGTTTTGTGGGATATCATAAAAGATTAATAATAAATACATGCTGTATATTTAATTTTAAGATTAGGTTTTGGGTAACATTACATTGCATTATATGGATATTTCGAAATAATACTTATATTACTTCAAGTTTCTGAACGGTAATCCAATCAGCAGTATCGACAGAACGAATCTTGTTCGGAATAGAAAAGAAAATTCCTTCTTATCTCTCTATTTTTACGTTAGAAATGTCTGGTCGAACTGTGGAATCGAGCCATGAGGAATAATTCACAACTTTAAGCTGTCGGTATAAAAATATAACTATGTAATTATTTTCTTGACCATCATTTCGTATACGTGCCACCTCCCTTCCTTACCCCACTTCAGTAGGGGTAATTTATTTTACGTGGAAACACTACCGGTCACGCAAGGTCATTTTCTTTTTAGGACCTCATGAAAATAATTATAGCTCTACCATTCTGATTGCTAATAGAATTTACAGCGTTCTATATTTGTTGTGTTTCTTATTAACTTTTTTTTAGAATAAATTGTTATTGGCGCATTTATGCGTACGGTGTAGACTCGTATGTACTAAAACAGAAAATTAAAATGACATTTTATTATGACGTATATTTTAAAAGTAAAAATATTTTGCTTATTAAAAAATTACTCTTTACTTTTCTACTTTTCAAACTGTTCTAGATAAAACGACGTGGTCGGACCAGCACTTAACCTACATCTAAAAATGAAATATAAGAACCGTTCTAAAGCAAAAACAAAAAATAAGTTTAAGTTTATTAAACAGAAAACTAGTTTTGTGCGAAATGTATATTTATTTATTTATTTATTTATATATTTTCCACTTTGAATCCATACCAGTAATCACTTGTGTACGTCAAATGTAAGTGACAGGAGGACCTATTTTGATATCATATGTATTAAAATAAGCCCTTCTGTAAATACACTTTCCAACTTAAAATAAGGCTACGAGCGTTCCAAACGCGCCCTGGTCTGAGAAGAACCACACAACAAACTGAGCCGGGTTTTTTTTTTTTAATGTAATCACTGTTTCACAAACGTCAATATATTTAGTGAACAAAGTATAATAAAGATTATATAATATTACTTTATATGTAAATTTATAACCTTACATTTATTTTAAAAAAGCATTTATTTCTCATGTTTTATAAAGTTGCCTGCAACGCAACAATAAAAATAAATCGATCTCGACATCGCGTGTATATTTATAACAATCTCAACACAAACATAAACATTGTTCATAATAAGTATTCCAATGTCGAATGTTTAATTAATTCATAAACCTTTATATTTATTACAATAAAACCTCAACATAATATACGTAACACTGTAAACGTAGCGAGGGCTACGAGCGTGTAGCAAAATTGTCCTGTTACAATATAATTTTATTTTCAAAGCTGTTGCAGACTGAGACAGACAGATTATTTAATAGATTATCTATGACTTTGGCTTACTTTTTTAATGCTTATTTATTTCTGCATCATCGAATTTACTTGCAAAGCTACTAATAAGGGGTCGCTCGGCCCTGACCCGCCGCTCGCTGCCCTTTCATGACATTTCGTGAGATATTACGATAACCTGTATAAGAATTGATTACAAACATGTTAAGTAGTTTTTATTCATATTTTTTGCTTGTGTATTTTCAATGTATAAGAATACTACAAACGATAAAGAAAACATTTTAAGAAATTTTCCAACTTCTAAAAAGGATACAACGATAAATGTTTAAAAATACATTTTAAATGTAAATTTACTTTGTAGTCAACATCAATATTCTGATCTATCGAGCGTCTAACAACCCTTTCCGGCGACGTGTCTTGTTAACGTTTTTTTCGTGTCTTTCATTGAAATTCTCCAACCGTCCGTGCCCTTAAGGATTCTTTATTTCTTTGAAAGCCATAAATCCCTATCCTCGAAGAATTTCAGGGGTTTCAAAAAATTTTTGTTGGGTAATGAGGTATGGATTTGGGTTTCAGTTTATATCATTCGTATTGACTTGATTATGTACGTGCCAATTTTTATTGATTTTGTAATAAAAAAAAAGATGTCTGATATTTTATTAAAATAATTATAGAATACAAAATAAGAATGTATAATAACGTATCGAATATATAATGAAAAACATATTTTTTCAGTAAAATTTACGCAATTATAAAAATGTGTCCTACAACAGATTTATTTAATTATTTAACAACATTTTATTTACCATTGGATAAAAAAAGCTTTCCAATTGATTTGAATAAGAAGCAGGAAAGGCCCCTCTCAGTTAGTAATGAGGTTGCCTTCTTGGCAACGATGGCGCTTGACGACGCAAATTGAATTTCTGCTAAACAAGTCGTTAGACTCGTCTCCGACATGAAACTGTTTTTTTTTCTATTATAGACCCCAATAAAGAGTAAATTTATCCTTAATATTTTTTATCTTAAATGTCTTAAATTAAATTTTTGTAGTGCTATATTCAAAAGGACTCTGAATCGTCTTTGCAAGTTGGAAACGTTTTGACCTTATTGGGATAGAGGAACCATGTCAACTAACAGAAACAAAGATCGACTCATATTCCTTTTGAAACTCGGCGCTCGCTCCCGCGGGTATATTTGTATCATGTGACGATGAAATGATAACTAAATGATCATTTCTGTCTGTTGTCAGGTTCCGAAGTCCCATTCGAGGGTTGCGGCGAGTGGCAAGGCGTATCCCATGATCAATAAAGCGAAGCGGCAGTACCATGGTTCACAGCTTTTTAAAATAAATATATTTATCTGAAAACTTCAATTAATATATACTAAAATGGCGGAGGGACCGCAGACAATATGGCAAAAAATCGACAGCGCCGTGATTCCAGTTATCAATCTGGAGGTCCGAGAGGTCCGAGAGATATTATGGGAGAAGATACAAGAACCAACCTCTCAGAGAAAGATAATTTTAGTAATAGTCTCCATAGCTCTTCTACTAGATAACATGCTTTATATGGTAATTGTACCTATTATACCAGACTATTTAAGGTACATTGGGGCCTGGGGGGAAGCAGGTTATGATCACGTGGTAACTTTGCCTCCAATCAGGGAAGGAAATAGAACCATAATACCGACAAAAATTATACCAGCTTCACATGAAGGGCAGGAGTCGGCAACGGGAGTTCTGTTTGCATCAAAGGCCATAGTACAGTTAATGATTAACCCCTTTTCCGGTGCCTTAATTGACCGCATTGGTTACGATATACCTATGATGATTGGACTCATAATAATGTTTCTTTCCACTTCGATATTTGCTTGTGGAAGAAGTTATAGTATGTTGTTCTTTGCGAGAAGTCTACAAGGAGTTGGATCTGCATTCGCAGATACCTCAGGTCTAGCTATGATTGCTGACAGATTTACTGAAGAATCTGAACGTTCAAAAGCACTTGGTATCGCTCTTGCTTTTATTAGTTTTGGTTGCCTTGTGGCCCCGCCCTTTGGAGGAGCCTTATATCAATTTGCTGGGAAAGAAGTACCATTTTTAATTCTTGCCTTAATTTCTCTTATGGATGGTTTTATGCTACTTCTTGTAATGAAACCGCTTAAGACTCAAATGAAGGAAGCAGCTCAGCCGAAACCAGCCGGAACTCCTATTTGGAAACTGTTAATGGATCCTTATATCGCGGTATGTGCAGGAGCTTTAATGATGTCAAACGTAGCGTTAGCATTTCTTGAGCCAACAATTTCTTTATGGATGGAAGATAACCTTACAAAAGATAATTGGAAGATTGGTATGATTTGGCTACCAGCATTCTTTCCTCATGTCCTAGGAGTGATAATAACCGTAAAAATGGCAAAGCAGTATCCGCAACATCAATGGTTAATGGCTGCTGGTGGTCTAGCACTAGAGGGATTATGTTGTTTTATTATACCATTTGCAAACTCTTATAAAATGTTAATGATTCCGATTTGTGGCATTTGCTTTGGTATTGCTCTCATTGATACAGCACTATTGCCAACATTGGGCTACCTAGTAGATGTTCGGTACGTGTCTGTTTACGGAAGCATCTACGCAATAGCAGATATATCATATTCATTTGCTTATGCGGTAGGACCAATAATAGCTGGTGAAGTAGTTGAGGCAATTGGTTTCACAGCACTTAACCTATTTATAGCCTTTAGTAACCTGCTTTACGCTCCAGTTTTGGTGTATCTTCGACACATCTATGACTTTAAGCCCTTTGAAAATGAGGCAAACATTTTAATGGCTGATCCTCCAGACAAAGAGTACCAAACTTACAGCATGCAAGACCAAAGGCCAGTTAACGGTGAATTCAAAAATCACTTGGAGTACACCTCCATGTCAGGCCAAGGGGATTCCGTGCAGGAGTCTAATGTTGACGGTGCACAATACGAATATCAAGAAGGATATCAAAATTATTCACAAGGTTACGAACAGCAGGGTTACCCGCAGCAAAATTTCCAGCAAGAAGGATATAACCAACCACGGCAGCTGCCAGCGCAGCCTCAGGCGCCAGCTAGCAACCCATTTAGAGCCACAGCTGCAGCACCAGCTCCAGCCCCAGCACCGACCCAAGCACCGGCTGCTAATCCAATCAGAAACCCATTCCGACAAGGTTTCTAGAGCTATTTAGCATTGTTGTCTGTATTTTTGAATTTACTTGTTGTGTATTTATAAATGTCTTATAGTAAATAACTTCGATCACTGAGCCGCGACCAACCGGCATTATTCTTTAGTATCTATACTAGTTGTCTATCTTATCGCGCTTGTAATTAATGTAGCGACTAAGCTGCAAACGCCTTGAAAATATGTCTTTAATGTTATGTGACAGCTGTAGGGACTAGATCAGGACTGTGATTAGAAAATGCATGTAACAATGTTGTTTTGGCAGCCTTTATGTTTCTTGTTGATTTTGTGTTGTTTTGATGCAAGTATTTGCTAGTAATAGACATATTCTTAAGAATATATGAATCACAGAATTCAACAATAGATTTATCAACACTTTAGCGACTATTATAAGAAAGTGTTTAAAACCCGTATATAGTAATAAGATAATGTATTTATGACAAAGTGTGTGTAGCAAACTATATTTATATATTGCTGTATGTACATGTATTGTAAGACATTTTATTCTTATTCTCAAAGCAATTAAATTAACTTTTCGATATTTAAAATATAATTAAATATCTTAAACATATGAATTATAAGAATTGAGGTAAATGTCGTTTCAAGCATATTATTTAAATATCAGGAAACGTACATCTACTTAGATTAAGATATTTATAATAAGCGGTAAAGTAATATAAAAATACATATAAGTGAAGTATATATGGAAGATCAACTCATATGGGGTTAGTGTGCCAGCAACATGTATTTAGAAGGCCGCATAGAAAGTATTATAACAATTAAATAATAACAATGGTCTAGATTCCAAAAAAATAATGTTATCAAAAATATTTAACGTACTTCACTTGTATGTAACTTTATTTAGTAAGGTAACGAAACATCGGAATTAAGTTGACGTGGTCGTTAAAGCTGGACAATTAAATATAAGAGACAGATGTTGTATCCATCTGTATATACCGGCACCACCTACGTAGAGGACTTATTGTAATTTTGAAAAGTAACTTGTAATTGAGACGGTGAAAGACGTAATGTCTGTAATATGCATTATACGAGCCATAGAAAGATATTAAGTGCCCAGCAGCTGTATATACTGGCACATATCTCTAAGTAATAGTAGATATATGTAGGCATTACACAAATATCAAGGGCCCGCCTCTGTATAAAGTGGCACTTGGGAGTTAGCAATTTTAACACGGTCAATCATCA
Organism: Melinaea menophilus ssp. n. AW-2005; assembly: GCA_918358695.1. Lineage (NCBI taxonomy): Eukaryota > Metazoa > Arthropoda > Insecta > Lepidoptera > Nymphalidae > Melinaea > Melinaea menophilus. Next base: position 36,850,116 of record OU911038.1, on the reverse strand, counting down.
TGACTTGTGGTTAACTTTGCGTCTATTTGTGCATATCTTCCATTGGTTCAGAAATATCAATTCTTATTATCAATTAGTTAGGATCAACTTGTGATAGTTGCAACCAAGGTAACGAAACATATCAGAATCTTTTGATTCATTAGGATAAGAAGTATATTTATTGTATTTGTATTATCTTGTGTAGTGAGTATTGCTGTTTAGCGTATTACGTAAAATATTAAATTATATTGTATAGTAGCGCGGTGACAGGAATAAGCTTTGGTCATTCGGTGGGTGGAATAAAGTATGTGGTAGTGATTATTATAGCAAGATAAATTTATGAAAAAGTTATTAAAATCCATTGGGATGTGTCATATATCTTTGGGTTACAGTTTTGATTTAGAATTATTATAATAACGAATATAATTAAATAATATTATTGACGATCTTGATGAGAAATACTCGTATATAAAAAAAATCATTTCAAGTAGCAGAAATATCTAAAAATGTAGTCAAAACAGGAAGCCCACCGCAGTGACCTCGGACAAACACAGACTCGAATATATACAAGATTAAAATGACTAAATTTAATTGTACAAGAAATCGTGACGTGCCCGATATGTCAATTGAAAGCGTGTATAAAGTAAAAAAATATTATTGTGAATATTCTTTTAATTATATTCTATGAGCTTCTAGTTGCTTATACATTTGTGCGTGATTTGTAAAAATTAAGTAATTACATCCAAAATATACAGAATGATGCACAAGATAAAAGAAAAGCATGTATTAAAGATATAAAAGATGTATTAAAAACATTGTGTTAAGAAAAGTGTGTAAGGACGCCTGTGTCGAAAGGAGTAATACTTATTCTAAATGGTACAAAGAACACGCATAAATGTAGATACAGCTGGGTTTCTGTTCGCATTTGCAAGAAGGTTAGAAGAAGTGTAAAATTAACTTCAGCCTCGTCAGCTAAGACATACATACGAGAGCACATTAATTTATTACGCACAAATATAATTTATGCTCCCGACTCATTGTTCTCATTAAACAGAATATCAAATTATATTACTCAAAAATTTATAAAATCACAATCTAATCTCTATGAAAGTGTATCGAGCAGTCGGGAGTCGGGAGTTCTTAGGTACGGTTGCTAATTATAAATTAAGATAAACGATTCAAGTTATCTTAAGTCCGAAGAGATATTATTTAATTGTAAGTTAAGTCAATTTCGTGTTAAATTCTCCCGAAATTCAATTACTTAGTAGTATCGCTGAGACGTTTACTGTTACTTGTGTCGTGGATTTTGATGAAATAACAATATTTTAATTGTTCTCTATTACGTTTATTTTAATTATAATTATAATACATTATATTCGTCAATTAAATTCAATTAAAATGTTAAAATCCACGAAGCATAGTATATATTTTGGGTGTAAACTGAAGCGAGGACGTGTAAGAACATCAGCAATATAAACCTATATCGCATACATATCATTAGCTGTAAGATATACAAAGTTTTATATGACATTCAATTATTACCTCTTGCACTCTAGCTTGATATTTTATAAGGATTTAATAGATTGTAATTTTTTTGGAGTTTAGTATTAGATAAGAATGGAGTAAGTGAGTCAAATTGTACTAAGTACACCTAAAAGTGCCCGAAGAATAAAAAATACTATCAATAACTTATTTTGAGATTTTTTTTATATGTTTATTAAAGAAGAATATCGAAAAACATGAAGATATATAATATTATACATATGACTTTAATAATGCATATCTGAATTATTTTCTTTGATGAAATTACTATACTCCAATACTATCTATCTAGTAACTACAATCTCCACCACATATCAGTTCATTTATTTTATTATATGTGTATATAGTTTATTTAATAACTTAAATTACCTCGAACTTTAACTGCAAACTGTTCCCGCAATATATATATATGTATATATACATATTTATATATATATAACGTTATTGAAGGTCTGTTGTTCATAAACGAATAACGTAGTTTGCAGTTAAAAGTTCATTTCTAGATCGTAACCCGTCCTCTAGTTCTATAACTATTTCTATACTTTAGCTGTACCTTCATTAATAATTGAATCACCTGCTATCTATTGTACTTAATTTTAAGATAAAATGTATAACACCTACAGAGTAATAAGTTTATTTATTAAAATTTCATCGGAAAATAAATAATAATGTTTTGAAAACAAATTTGCTTGTAGTAATTGGTTATTAGATTTGCAAGGAAATAAAAATTATCTAATAGCAGCTTTTATCCCAATTTGGATTTTTGAATTCATTAGAGAATTTAATATTAGTTTTATTTGATAGTTCATTAATTTTAGTTGGATTATATTTAAGTAAGAGAACATATGTAAATATAGATGAATATCCACGCGTCGAGTGATAGTCGAATAGATATACTAGTAAGAAAAATTTGACAAAATTCAATTCTTTCCGACTACTGATTGTATTCTATTATTACTCTCACTCGTCTATCTTATTAATAATATATTGTAATAATGTATTTAATTTTTCATTAAATTAATAAAGAATACAATTTTTGTAAATATAAAAAAAGTTAGACATTTCGTCATTTGCTATTATGAAATTCGCTATATCATCTTAAAAATTTCAGGTAGTTTATAAAACTATAAATTTTAGGCCTCACTAGAATAATTACTAATTATACTATTATATAATATATTTAAAAATAGCTTCAGTAACTTCATTTTAGCTTGACTTTAATATAATTAGTAGCTTTGAATTAAGCGACATTACATAATATCTGTACGTTTTAAAAAATGTAAAAATAGAATTAGGCTTAAGTAATGATTGTTATTGTGTTAGATAAATCTTGTAGAGATTATTTTGAAGTTATTTACTTCATTGTTTCATTATATGAATCATGGTAATGGTTTTGCTTGCTATTTTAAATATAACATATAGTCTCATACTGTTACTACAATTAGATCTTATTACTATATGATCTATACCGAAGTAGAATGTTAATGTTATTCCCATATAATCTGTATCGGTTGCAATAATCACATAATCGTCATTATTGTACACGCAATATTAGTCTTAAACACCTAGTGTTATGGGGTAGGATGGCGTGATCAATACTGATTATATATTGAACTTGCCTGTCTAATATATTCTTGTAATTAGATTCTAAATGTACAAGGCTGGCTTATTGGAAAACATATTTTAATTGTTTAAAAACATTAGATGAGCTATAAAATAATAAACGGACATACATAAATCTAATGATAATAACATACATATTACTATGACATGTAATTGTAACAGATCAACACAAAAAAATATTACATAGCTATTGAAAGACACAGCTAACTAAGCTAAGCTAAGCTAAGTTTATAAAACATTTTCATATGCATATGTTAAAGATCTCAAAATAATCAATAAAGTTGATGTCATAAGAGTGTTTATCAAAAAGCCAGCCGGTAGATATTAACTGTTAGTTTAAAAAGTTATGTATTAACCGAATATTCTATCTAGTTGTATTTAACATGATCGAAATTAATTCAGTGATCGAATATACTTGTTACATCAATATGTCTTTATTTTAACATCCTATAGTTATTAGATTGAAAGAATAACATTACAATTCTTCAAAACGTTCTACGAACAAATACATTCTATCAAGAAACTTATAGGCTCAAGGATCAAGAAACCTATAAACCTTAAAAATCTAAAAATACTTATATTAAAATTATCAAATTAAAGTGATTTGTTATTGTTCATATCTTTAGACAAGATTTTAAATATATTTATATTATATATATACTTCTTATCATAACTTACATTACATGAATATTTTTACATCCTTAACATATAAACTTACACACAAAATTTGATAACATTTCCAAAATGATTCAGGAACCTTAATACAATCTCTTCCCCTCACGTATGCAAATCAACTTATTAAATCATAAATCGATTTTATTTCGTTAAACAAATTTATGTGTTGTGTATTTTGATTTAAAGATCAAAATTGTATAACGTGCCACAGTTGAATATAAAGGTGTTCCCGTTGGATTATAAACCTTATATTTTGAAGGTATATTGCATTATCAGATAATAAATATAGACTGTGTGGTTTAATAATTAAGGTCTAAATTCAATTGTAGATTTAAGATAGAAGGGCCAAAGTTATAGGGTGAAGTTTTCGATTGTAATTAGTGTAATTAGTGAGTGTGTTTGTGTATCGGTATGACTTGGTCGGAGTATTTGGTTATATACATATCTCTTTGAAGTGAGTATCCACAAAGATTTGCAAGAGAGTAGAGAAATATGTCTGTGAGCAGGGAAGTATTTAATTCAATCTGTATTTATACAGTGACATATTTTTGACTTTAAGCTCTGTGTAAAGAGAATTCCAAAGTTATGTGTAGTATTAATAATATATAAGTGTTATTAAAAACAAAAGCAAAATCTAATTTCAAACATCATTCACGAAGGAGAATTATTCTATGAATTGAATGTTAGGTCTAATTTGTTCTCGATTCGTGTTGTATTTTAAACGAACCCTTACATAACTTACTTATACTTAATTGTAAAAAAAAATATATTTTGGTACGAAGATTGTATAATAGACTTATAAACGTATATGGTACTGGAAAGTTCATTTTGGCTTAAGAAATTTCTAACAACCCTCTTGAATTACAAACATCGTGATGAAATTTCAATGTTTAAGAAATACGTACTTGTATATGTAATCCAACCAGGAGTGGAGGAAAAGGATTCGTTAAGATTCACACACCATTTCCATAATTTGGACAAATGTTATGCCCAGCTGTGGGACTAGTCATATTCTAAAACCTTGTAAAGTTCTGTGTTACTGCATATTCAGCGACCTTATAGAAATCGACCGTTAATTAATAATTGTAACGTTTGAAGAGTAAACCAACCTAATCCTTTCTGTAATTGAAGTAAAGCAAATACTGACCCACTCATCTGTTTCAACGGTACCCTTTGGGTGAGTGCCATCGATCCCTCTCGACTTGCTTCGTGATAATTGTTGAGTGTAGTATTTAGGACACCCTCTATGTCAGCAATTCGTTAGAGAACAAAGAAAACAAAACAAATATTTATTCGGTTTTTGTTCTAATTAAAATAAATAAATATATATATTTGTCAAGTTGTACAAACATTTAAGCTCTTTCCTTACTGTGTAGGTTTTGATAGCAACTTATGACTCAAATCCACTAACTGATTACATTTTACAAATTGTCACTCGTTAGAGATGAAAGAGTGACGAAGGTCTGAAGGTCCCCGGTAGGGGTCAAAGAAACACTGACAAGGGATGTCGGGGACCCGTGAAAATTTAACAAGCATCGCGAAACAAGCCATAAAATATTTAAACTCCCATAAAAATTCAGCCTCGGGCCGGTTCAGGTCCGTGCTGGGGGCAATCGAGTAATAAAGAAAAGACGCCAATTCTTCACAATAACGATGCTACGTTATGGTTCAAATGATGAAGGTAGTAAACGTATTTTATTCAAATTTAATTATATTTGGTGTTCACTATAATTTATTATAGATAATAATATTATAGATAATATATAATATAATACTATTATTATTTATTGTGTATCGTTGTTACGCTGAACAAAATAATTAACTAATAATGTGCCCGTAGCGATATTCATCAGTTATCGTAGCCATTAAATCTTATATACTAAATTTACCGAGTACGTCACCATATAAAATTACTACGAAAGACTCATAATCATAAATATAAATTTCCTATATTTGTTATATAACATTAAGTAAATTGCTTTCAACTTTGCTAAAAATAAAGTTCAATAAATTGCAATTGTTCTCATATATACTTTGTACTGAACTACGAGATGCTACGTCGTTAAGTAGTATCTACGACTCACTTTATTGACTTTTACGTTTCTTGGTAGTTGTGTTTTTAGAATTTACTTTATAAAAACTTTTGTAACAAATACAAATTATTTTATTCTTACTATTTTAAAATCGTATATGTTAATATATAATTGATTAGTATTATATATGTATAATAATTTAATTAAAAATAACGAAGTTATACTTGGTAGTATCTACTTACATAGTTTAGTCAACAAACAAGTCAGGCTCTCTGGAGCTCGTTAGTGTTATTACATAGTAAACCTTACTTAGTACGAAGTATCCTGTTTCACAACCACTAAACTAATGTTCTACTGAAATATATATATATATCTCATTATGATGCTAGAATTCTTGCTTTCTGAATTATACAAAGAAAATATAACTGGAAACATGATAAGGAACGACTGAATTGTTATAATCTCTTTAGAATACCTATAAGTTTTTCAATGACATATATCTATCCTATCTTCATTTTATTTGAGTTTGTAATAACACGTACGTTTGTGTATCACACCCACAGATGTCCAATGTAATTCTAGTGGGTACATGTATGTATGTGTGGGTGTGCCACACCGGGCGATCGATCTGCGCACCTGTGTTGTCATGACTACGACAGCCCTCTGGTGTGAACACGTTGATAAAAACAGCGTTAGCGGTTTATTAAGATATAAGAAACAAATATTAATTAAAATATTTAAAAAATAATATTAAAATTATAGCTAGCTGTTAAATTTTGAATTAAATAAGGTAAGTTTAATATCAATTTATATATTTTTTCAAATTATTTATTGCTCCTAATTCTTGTATTATAGATAATTTCTACTGAAAATCAGATTTTATTCAAATATTAAACCTAGATATCAACATTTAGATAATTTTAAGTGTTATTCTTAATATACAGACCGTAGTACATAAATTCCTTTACTTATCTTTACGGGTGTTAATATATAAATATGTTTAAAATAAAAAACATGCAACTCGCTACATCGAATCTATTCGCCTCTGTCTAAACTCCAAAAGGGTGTAGGGTTGTGTAATCAAATTACTTAGGACCCGATGACCGATGCTGGACTCGTCACTTCAGACGTCAGAAGCTATTACGTTTTAAAAGCTCCAGTAATCTGCTTTCATTAAAAAGTTAATGTTAGAATGATGCATCAATTAAATGCAATTAATTACGATTATTTTACCTAATAATAACATTAATTTTACTGTCATAAAGTTTTTTGACAATTACAATAAATAATGCTAATAATTATAATGCTGCTGTGAAAATAATATTAGTAATATATTTAGTGCAGGACAACTTTATGTCAATCACGATACATTTAAATATATATTATTTTTTTTTTTTTAAGTCACGTCTAGCTTACGTGATTTGAACATATAATAATATATGTTTATATATATATAGAATGTATAATTATTATTAAATTATATAAATATTTAAAACACAATACTGTTCATATTATAAGGATTATATTTCAAAAGGTGATATTGTGAGTGTCTAGTAAAATAAGTAATGAGAGTCCCGTGGGAAAACACACCTGTGGGGGGACAAGGGGTTGCAGGGGGAGTGCCTTCACACGTCTGGAGTTAATGGAAATTTGAATGACGGTAGGCGTTATAAATATATTTTATATAAAACAAGACTGTTTGGTTGTTTGTTGCCTCACTTATTTTAATTCATTTTATTGATATTATTCAATATGCAAATGTTTTATTTGCTTTACCACTATTCGCAGTGGTCGGTTTTGAGTGGTTCGCGTTTTTTATAAATTATATTGATATAGAAAATTTACTTTAGATCTAAATAATAATGTTACCAGACATGGTATTGCTTGCATCGGTATATACTCTTTGTCTAATTTTTTCCAATTCAATTATTGACAATCAGATTATAAATTTACACTTCGATATCCTAGTATTTCTATACTATACATCTAAATATTAAACATAAAAAAATATAATATTTAAAATTTTTAAGTTAACAGTTATTTTTGAACAAGAAATCAGACAATATTCGTACCCATTCTGGTAACTTATATTTTGACTTGGTAAAAGTAACCCCATATACTAATAGTTATGTTTTTTCATCATACCACTTAATAAAAAAAATATTTTTTCTACTGTATCATTTATTTTCCAACTGTTTATAAAAGGATTATAATAAATATGAGAAATCTACAGTAAATTAATAACGTATTAAATTACTTATTTTTTTTTAGTTTTATAAAATCTATTCTGTTTCAACAAGCAAGATAATGTAACAAAGTTATGGAAGTGAAAAGGTGTTCAGTTCGTTCCTAAAAGAAATTGAATACTATTGAGGTCTAAAGAACGAGACATAAAAGAGTCTAGACGTAGTTTGAGAAGTAATTTTCAGTTGAATGAAATCTAGGATTCAATTTGTAAATAGATCGTGTTTTCGTTGCTTCATCACATTTTCTGAAGTATAACTTATTTCTGAAGTAAATACGAAGAATGTGTTATAGAAATAACAATAAATTAATATTTACATTTTGTAAATATTTATTAATTATGTACGTATATATTTTTATAACATTTATATTTATTTATTACCATATAATTATTTTTCTGTTTGATATTATATTTGTGTTTGTAAGCTATGTTGAGAAATATTTTTTTGCATATGTCCGCTATTTGTAAATAAATTATATGTTATTTAAAAGAAAAGCATACTACACTTAAACTACTACATACAAACAGACATACTACACATAAACCACTTATAGTAAATACACATTAAACATAGAATGAAATAGATGCCATGTAGTAAACGCAGCTTTTCATCCCCCGGGGAGGATTGGACCATCGGTCTCTGTCCGCCCTCTGTCTGGACTATCGATAATTTGCTGATCGGTTCTGAATTTATTAGTTAAACTAAAAATAATAATATTTTACATATAAATTTTATCAGAGATGGAATACACATGGTAACATTTAATTTATATTATTTAGTTTAATTTATTATTCTTATTATTATTTATTACCTTATTTTATCTTAATTAAAATCCACCAAAATTTAATTTACATTTTCACCCTCTACTTGTAGAAGATATTTCATTAATTTTAATATAACAAAGATGGTAAGTGTACTAAAAGCCAACGCGATAACACGGCAGAATCAAATAATTTTCCCTATGTATAATCACCGGCCAAGAAAGTTGGTGCACCAGTTGTTTAATAAACCTAATATTCTATTATTCTAAAGGATTCTATTGGGGATATTGTCAAACTAGTCCATTACAAAGTCACCACTATACTCGAGTAAGTCAACGAGTTGGTAAACAACTACTAATCCTGAAGCTGGGTGCAATTTTGTTACAGGATATTGATCTAATACTTTCCTAATCCGTACGTGACCTTTGATATCAAAAGTGGATTATTCGTTAATTTTCAATGTTTATAATAGAAAATTACCAAATTTTTACCTAAAGTATGATAGGCTACAGTATACAAGAAAATTAATACATATAAATGTATGATACAATGTTAACATGTATTAGTGTGTTGTAGTAATGAATTATTGTTTTTCTTGTTTTAAGCATGGGGGGAGTCGCTTTTATCTTTGCCAAAGAAATGGCTCAGCACACAGGTTTACGGAACCGACGACGAAGATTATCAGGTAACAACATTTTGTATTTTAAAACATAACTAGACGCGCCGACAGACCGTTTGCGCGAATATTGAGCGAAGCGAGCCCAATGTAATGACTCATCGTGTGTTTGTTGTTTTTTGACGATTATTCCTCAACGATATGACATTTTTTTTTAAACCCTTTCCTAATGTGTGTCTTTTTGTTTGCAAAATTTCATTATTTATCGTCAAGTAGTTTTCGAGCCCATTTATGATAAAAAATGTAAAAAAGTCTTTAATAGAGCGCTCCGCTCGCTTCGCTAAATAAGTTTAAACTAAGAAACTAAGGCATTTTTAAGAAAGAGGAAGAGATTTTTGTAATTAAATATTACTACATTACATTAGTAATTTAATATTTCTAAGACATTTTTTAAGAATATTTTATTTTATTTTAAAATTAATGTAATTTATATTTATTACACTTATATTTAGAAGTTGAAATATGTTGTTGTTAGCAGTACGTGCAGGTAGCGAAACTTCCAGTTCCGGATCTTCAAGCGACCCTGGATTCATACCTGGACTTCGCATCCGTTATCGTAAACCAGCAACAGCTGGAAAAAACTCAAGAACTTGTAAGAAAATTTGCAGAGGACCTGGGACCAAAGATGCAAAACGTACTTTTGGAACGGCAAAAGGAAATGATTAACTGGGTAAACATATTACCTAATATATTTTAGTTTATAACTACTTTTAAGGTATAATATTATATATAGTTGTATTATATATATAATTGTATAACTTTTGTCTCTAAATTCCTATAATAAAATCGAAATCATATACATTCTCGTATGTGCCAACAAGTCGAAGCTAAAGAAAAATAGCTATATAACTTCTTATCAGCTGCGAACGGTTTCTTTTACTAATTCATAACTCATAACAAATCCATTATACGAAAAGCATTGTTTCCCCATTTACGTTGTTACCTACTAAACAATCATGGTGCCTAATAATAGTTACTACACATATTTAAAATGATCCCAAAAGAACAGAGATTGTATTTATTGGTTTATCTTTTTTATGTAAGTTCTCAAAGCAATAGTGTCGCAGAGTTCCAAAAAACAAATAGTGATAATGTGTTGCTATTAAAGATATTGCAGTCGATAGACGCAGCTAGTAGTGATACATACTTATTTGATGTGACTTTGAAACTGTTACAAAGTGTGTGTGCGTGTATGCATGAAGCATTACATAAGAAGCAGAAGATATTAATCGAGGAAGCGAATTCATTACATTTGGAGGATGAAAAAGAACAAGAGAATGATATAAACCTTTATAAACAAATATACAATAACACTTGTATTGATTTGAGAACTGAATTACTAAATAAAATCAGGAGACATGGACTAATAGATGACAATAATGACACCAACCAGCAACTAAATTATGCTGTAACAAAGTATGAAAATAATTATATAGATGAAAATATGAAGGCTGTCATGAAGAGAATTTTATTTGCAAGTCTTATAAGAAACCAAGATAACAGAATATATAAAATTGAAAAACATAATCTATTTAAAAATAAATTACCATTAGGAAACAATAATGAAAGCAGGGTTATAATAATTATGACGTTATATCCATTTTCAAATAAAACCTTAGATGAAATAGAGAAAAGAGAAGTTACTGAGAATGAAATTAACGAAACTCTTTTAAAGGACACCCCAATAGATATTGATATTATTAGTACAAATAGGAACCCAGATAATAAAAGGAATTTTAAGGTCGCTACAGCAAAAAAATGTGATTTGTATTCTATATATTTGTTTATTGTACAGAGCTTAAAAAGAAACGAAATTAAAACCTTTAAGTATATAAGAAGAAAAGGAACAATAAAAATGTATATGGATACTAAAATTAATCAAAATTTTAAAGATTTTCCTAATCCATGTTGTGAAAATAAGACATTACTAATAGAGTGTAGAAAACGTATCTTCGATGAACATGATAAATTCATTGATAAGAATAAAACTGACAAAATTATATTAGAAAATTACAAAGATATTGTATCAAAAATAAAACTACTCGTAATACAATATAGCAATAAAATGAGGCACAATAACCAAAACCTAACCAGATCGAGTAAACTTTTATTAGTTACTAAGTCGAGTATTTATTTTGGAAATAAAACAGAAGATAAAATTCAAAGAATATTTGTAACTCCACCAGATTACCGCAGTACGTTTTCACTAAATCACAATAATGTGGAATCACAAAATAGAACGGAGTTTAATACTCCGACAGATATAATAAAAACGCGAACCGAAAAATATAAGTCTAACAATAATAACAGTTTACAAGACACATCGAACAGTAATAAGAACAATATAATTAAAAACGAGTCATCATCAATTAAAATTGACACAACTTTCTCAGAAGTAATATTAGAACACTTAATAACAAATATTGAAGCACCACCCATTCAATCTATAGAAAATCTATTAAAAATGAAATACAACAATTCAATTGCAAATAATAAATTATTAAAAATACTTACAACCGCTTCGCTTAACTCGAAGGGTGGACTTACATCCCCCATGAATTTTGTATTTTCGTCAAAGTGGCTTAAACAAGACGTAACAAATACTAAAAATTATCTTATTACAGTTATGCCACTTTACAAAACTCCTAAAAATATTGCTATCAGTACTCCACGATATATAGCAGAACCAAAAGATTTAAAACAATTTTTACGAGTTCAAGTAATCGATACATTGACAATACCTATAAAGAATTGCACAGAAGAGTCAACCATAAAACAAAGTAACGAGTCCTTTGTAATTACAACTGAGAGATATAATATGGAATATTTGTTAAAAATATTAAAGAATACTCCAAAACCATTTAAAGAAAATGGTCAAAAAGAAACCCAGGTAATTTTACCTCAGAAAAATAGCTTACAACTCAATGTTAATAACCTAAGACTAAAAATAAACAATCCTAGAAACGTTTTAAATTTTACATACAATAATACAGATTTGTTTATCTCAACTTTGAAGAACGATTACGAGAAAATTTCTTCAGAAAAAACAAATCGTAACACAATAGTGACAGATAAGTCTACGTCGTTTGGTACGCCTGGAATCCTATCACAAGTAACTTTATTTGAGAGTAAAAAGTGGCAAAATAAGTTGCAAGTTTTGGAAAAACTGAATCAAAATAGAGCAATATCTACACCTATACAAAACAAATTTATCTTCGATACCAATAACAAAACTAATGTAAATAATACAAATAATAAGATTATAGTAATATCAAACCAACTAGAAACTAAACCAAAAGGGTTCGTAAATGTGAGCAACATCTTAACAGCAAAACTAGATAAACATGTAATATCTGAACAAAATAAGAGTTACGAGCAGACACCTCCTTCACAATTATTTATATATCAAGAAAAACAACAAATCACACAAAATGACAATAAAACTGTGACTGCCTTGAATGTCTCCAATAAACCTAATGGCAGTGAAATAAAAAATGATGTTAACTTTATACAACTAATTACATTACCGGAGCCTTTATCCTTTCAGTCACTTGAACATTTAGAAAATAACTTATTATCTCCTGAAATGCTTGAGAATAATACGATATACCAACAGACTACACTGCCACAACTAAACTCTAAAACCTTAAACGATAAAGCAGTCCTCAAGGAAAATCAAAATATTGACCATAAAGTTTTAGATAAGATACCTTTTTACAAAAACAACTTGGAAAATGCCTACAACAATTTTAATAACAATTCAATAAGTGAACCATATATTACTTCAAAAAGCACGTTAAATTTTGAAACGCTTAATGTTCAAAATTACATTGTAAAAGGCTTTCAAAGGAAATCCGTCTTGCTTACTGGTCTTATAAGAAATAAAGGAGCAACTATTGAGAATTCTGTTTCAAAATATATTGATAGACATTTAAATAATTCAGATAATCTTTGGAGTACTCAACCAACACCTACAGTTCAGTCTGATTGGATTAATGAAAGTAAGGACAAATACATACAACCGAATTTAATCAAGGATTTAACAACTCTGTCACGAATTTATGTAAATAATAATATTAATACCCAACAAAGTAATGATAATAATGATGTTCTACGTGAAAAATATACATTATATTTTTCAACACCAGGACCTGTGATATTAAAGAAATATATCATAAATAACAACAATATACGGCAACACATTATGTCGAGTACACCACGCATTAGCGAAATAAAATATTTTAATAAATACTTCGATAAAGAAAAACAAAGGCCACTGTTGTTTGAAGAAAAAATAAGTGGGGGATATACAAAAAAAACAAACATGAATACAAAGTACAATAATATTGTAACAAAACTAGATGATTTAGTATTACCTAGGTACAAAAATTCTACAAAACCTGGAAAGTTAAGTGATACTAAAAACTTTGCAGTGACTAAAAACATGAAGGGAATAACACGAGTAGAAATATATAGTAAGGATATCTTAAATAGAAAATCACTAACGCCTTCTCTTAATGTAACAACGATTAGACCTCAATTTGCTGCTAAAATAAAAAACATACCCCATTTACCAACTTTCAACAACAAAGATATTGCTAATTTAAAAGCAAATGTATCTGTATCAATGGTGAACGAGAAAAAAATGGAAAAATCATTAACACTTAATTCCGAAAATACAGATGTTATTCTTTTAGATACTACACCTTATGAAAATGAAAACCACTCGACGGCACTCAAATATTTTAACCAGACAAATATCGATAAGCCCTTATCCGAAGATTCTGGGATAAAAAACGTAAAAAGTTATAACAATAAAACATTATTTTCCGAAAACTGGAGCACCTATCAAAATAAAAGTAGTAAAACAATGCCTATAAGCTCCACAAAGGTCGATATAAACCTCTTTACTGATAAAAAAATTGAAGTTATCGAAAATACTACTACAATTTCTCATACATTACCTCAAACAAATTTTTATACCAATACATCCGAAAATAATTACAAAATATTTCTTACAAGTCAAATTGTAAATGTACCATATATTGGACAAACAAAATTATCCGATCTGATAACGCCATTGACATTGCATGTGGCGCAAGTTTCTGGTCATCCACCACAATATTCGAAATTCAATAACTTCAAATCACTTACAAGTGTCACATTAAAAAATAATTCACACAAGGAACTTGATAAAATTGTAATACGCGAGAGATCTACAAGAAATAAAGGAGAAAATAATAAACCTATTTTATTACCTGCATTATCTAATAAAGCTGATATGAATCAAAATCTTGTTAATTACACTATTATATTTAGTACGGAAAATGCGAATGTATTAAAATATTTTAATACTACAAAAGAACTTAAATTTGGAGATAATAAATATATGTCTAATACAAAGCGTATTAAACCAGAAATATCACCCATAATATCAACTGAATCTGAAATCATTCTATCTAAAATGAATAATTATATAGGATTAAAAAAACCCTATCAATATGATTCGAAAACAAATAATCTTTCTGAAAATAAGGTAGAGTCGCAGTCTGTAAGAAATATGACAATAAAAGATTATAATCAGAATCTTACAAAAAAAGGTCCTGTTTTAACAACGTCATCTAACAAGCATGTAAAACGTAGTACAAAAAGTGAAGAAAATATATACAGCACCTCTTCAGTTAATCAGCTAATTGTTTTAGCTGGAAGAAAGTCACCGAATAATTTTACAAAACAGACACAAATAAACACTTTAAAACATTTAATATCAAGATATGACAATAAGACAAGTAATGCACATAACTCTGGAATTATGAAATTAAAAAATGAACTAAAAATAAAAGTAATAGACACTACATTAAAAGCAAGAGATAAAAGTAAGTCATTACATCCTTTACCAAAAAACCAAAATCATTATACAAGTTCCCATACAAGGAATTTAAATTTCACTGGTACTAATCAAATCGTATTTGCCACAAAAACAGGAAATTTTACAACTGCGAATATGCAAAAATATGTAGACACGATGTTAGAAAGGGGAAGAGATGTTGACTACGTTTCAACGGTTCATAACATAAATTTAAAACAACATAAAGAAAAACAAACACTAGATAAACCAATTTTAAAAAACAGTAATTCATCATTGCTTTTTTCACAAACAATACCACATCAGATAAAAGATAGTAGACAAAGAATAACTGGTACCAAATCAAGTACAATAACAGAATCTCCTCACACTGTAAAAAGTACAAATAAAATAATGACAATGACAACCTTTTTACATTTATTACTAAATAATGATATGAACCAGATAAAAAATGGGTCAATGAATACTACAAAGAAGAGTGAGTCAAATGCACTCAATAAAACAAAGATTACTATTTCGAAGTCTAAAAACCTTGAAAGTTACTTGACTAAACCACAACAAGAACAACTACAACATAACACAAATACTATAGCAGAGACATACTTGAAGAGTGATTTAAAGAATAGCGTACACAAAGTTTTTATTAAATCAGGACACAAGAATAATAGTGAAAATGAATTTGAAAAGAATAACAAAAATTATAATACAAGTATATCGTCAATTACAAAAAATCCTATTGCAGTAAATCAATTCAAAATTCATAATATCCAGTCTACAATACCAGTATTGCTGAATACAGATACAATGTACACTGATCCTCTTTTAAGTAAGATCCTCAATTCACAACATATATCTGACTATCCAAATACGAAAATCATAACTCAAGATTTATTAATTAAAAAAACAACGGAAAACAAACAACCTTCCATTTTTTATAACAAAATTAATATATCAAATATGAAATTGAATAACCATCATAGTAAAAATATTAATCATGTCACAGAAAATGACATTGAGAAAAAAATTAAAGAGAAAAAACAATATAAAGAAAATAAAACTTTTGTACGTCGCTATACAAATTATCCATCTCAAGTAATACAATCTACAATCAAACCTTATTCGACAAAAACACTCAATATATATAGGAGGTTTAATCCAGATGATAATATACCAAGAAGAAAAAGCGAAAAACCATTCTTAAAATATCGAGTAACGAAATTATTTGAGACAGACTTAGTTTTTCATAATAGATCGGATGGGGTATTCCCTGAAAACTTAGTTGTCAAACCAATTAATAAGAACAAAAATAAAATAAATAATACTGTCTTTCTAAATTTAACAACTGACAACAATAAAAATTACAATCTTGTGACTTTTACTATGCACAAAAACGGAGCTCCAGATATCGAAGACATTAACTTTAACCATAGCGCTATACTACCATCTACAACTTCATATACAAATATACATAATAAAAATGTGATCAGCCAAAATATGAGCAAAACGATTTCCTCAGAAAAAAATTACCTGAATTGGGGTGGTAAATTAAATAAATCATTCAGTATTTATCCGCCGCAACTCATCTCCGGTGAAAGAGAAAAAGATAAAAGAGTTTTTTTTATTCGATCAAAATCGTCAACAGCCGACAATACAGACTTTTATTCTAACAAGTTAAAGGAATCGGATATAAAAAACAATATTAAATATACCACATCAGAAATATCACATTTCTCGTTGAAAAGCATAATTTCAAATTCGGTAAATAATAGTACGTCTACACATATAGCGTTTTTGCAAGAGCAAGAGACTACAACTGAAAACTTTATTATGGAAACTGTACCTTTATACCGAAAGTCTAAGAAAGTAGGTCAAAAAATGTATACCACATCATCCCCAATAACTACTTCGGAATTATATCCTGTTTTAAAAGAAACGCAAGCGCAATTTGATATATCAAAAGACAATACAAGCACAACTATTTTCATTGAAAATAATGTACATACTAATCGTTCTTCATATATAACCAATTATGAAACTACCACAAATAAAATTAGGAACTTATACAATAAAAAGCGTGACATGAAAAATCCTTTCAAAACAAATCTTGGTGTTTATGAAAAATCTGTCACAATAAATTTTTCAAAATACCTTAAATCAGGAACTTCTGCGATAGAATTTCGTGTATTACAGGAACAAAATTTAAAGAAAGATATGATTTCGCCAAATAAAACAAATAAAAACATCTCACTTATAAAAAAATCTGAAGCCAATATTAAACCAAAGATTCCATTAACAAATGAGACGACAACTCATTCATTAAACACTATGAGTAATTTCTATAATTCAAGTGGCTCGGAAGATGCACACAACATAAATGTCCCAATCGATAGCAATTTAAAAATCAAGACATTGACATACCAAAAAGTATACATAAAACAAGACTTTAGCTGGCGCACCACGACCAGGCGTTTTAAAAAAAGGAAGACGATTAAATACAATACGTACAAACCAACAGAAAGAGGTCTGGAGGTTACCCAAAATATGGCGTTTAAAAATATTTTTAAAGAAAGAGATAAACAAACCAACATACCAAAACTTAGTTCTTTGAATTTAAGAATTACAAATTTGCCATCAAAGCCTATTCTTGATTCAAACTTTAAATCTAATAAAAAAACTGTTGCTACTACCCAATCTGGACATCAAATAAAATCAAAAGTTCCAAATATGAAATTATTTAATATGAATGAAAATACTTTATTATATCCTGTGGAAAAATCTGACCTTTCTTACCATCAAAAACAGAGAAAAGTAATGAGACGAATACATTTCCCAAATAAAGATAAAAAGATTGTCGCTAGAAATACTGAAGATTTCTTTCGGAGGCGTGCTACTCCCAACTATTTTAGAAGACCATTTAAATCATATTCAAAAAATCAAATAGAGAAGCCAGTGACAATTAAACCAAAAACATATATTATTCGCCCCATGTTTAATCAAATTGATGGCATCGACCTAAAAGATAAGTACTTTCGTCCCAAACCACTTTTAATAGGTAACAATGATTTCTATAGAGAAGAATTACGGACTCATCATCGAAGTAACCCACTTTTATTGCGACAAAAAGTTAATTACATAAGAGACACTTTGCCTCCACTAGGAGGAATTAGTAAAGTTAGTCAGGTTATAGAGAGACCTTTATATTTACCGCCAAATACAAAACCAAAATTTTTAAGAGATCGAATAGATTCTATAAGAAATTATCTCAATAATGCAGATTTTATCAAGAATACAGAATTTCCTATTCAAAATTACGTTGAAGCTGACACTGACGTCGCAGAAATGCCATACGAAGACCCTCTATACTACTTCCGAAAGAGCGGGTGGTACGACAACGCAATAAGCGACGAATTCACAACAAGCTTCATAGCCTCGAAAAGAACACGGAGGAAAAGGAAAACAATTTTCTTTTTAAGTCCTACTGTACCATATCGTTATTTTTGATTATGAGATAAATAAAGTTCAACATTAATTTCGTAATTTTAATTTAAGAACCATTTAGAAATCACTATCTAATCTAGAAAATCAGTTATATATATGTCTGTAAATACATAATAATTTATTTTATCATATGCACATTATTAGAAATTATACTTACATTAACAACAATAAATATTAAAATATGCTCAAAATATATTTTATACATTTCAAACAACAAATGTCATCATCTTTAGCATGTACCTAGGTGACTGACTGGTGGTTGGATGACATGTATCTGAAGATCCGTCTGCCAGTGCCAATTAACTCCAATCCCGGCATGGTGTTTCCTCGGAAACAGTTCGCGAAGATTGATGAAGTAGCCGACCTTGCTGCGCTTTATATTGACGACCTGCTGGACTACAAGGAAATGCTTGATAGGTATGTTTTTCATTCGTTTTTGATTAATAAACTATCCATCAGATGATTAATGGAGTTGAATCAATTATTTTCTGTTAGAGGTTGAAACTAGCCGAATCCAGTCAGCCTTACTTGGGGTGCAGTCAGGGTATACACATTGAGACATGAGTTAGATATAAAATAATTAATTGTGCCAATATTTTGTGAAAGCTTTTTACTTAGAAATCAGAAATTATCCACTCTACTTTACTCTACTCGGCTCCACCCCACTCTACTCCACTCCACTCCACTCCACTCTATTCTATTCTATACGTTACATATTATTCTTTAGAGGTGAACTGCCACAAGAAAGGGCTACGAGTCGAGAAAAGGGTCAGCCTCTATGCATGGAACAGTTCTACCGACTGTTGGGTGTGTGCCGCATCCCAGAGGTGGGCAAAGATAGGCTCGAGCTACCTTCGAGGCCTAGCGATCCCTCTGAGTGTGAAGAGTTGATTATCGTCGCTTGCAGAAACTATGTAAGTATAAGCACACAATCTATGGTTTTATGTTTATAACCTTGAAGATATATATCATATAATTATAACACCTACAAATTTATCCAGCATTTATATACTAATACGTCAAAGAGATTACGGTTTTTTTTAATCTAATTCCACAAAAGCAAAATTATAACGAAATATTTCATTCGTATTCCTACAGGAATAAAGAAAAAATAAACTAACCTAAATCATCAGCCATTATGTTAAATCAACAGAAACCCAACTTAATTTAAAGGATGTCCCGGTCTTTACGAAGCCACGCAGTTGAAGGGTCTCACAAAGAAATAATAAAGTTTATTTAGACTAAAATCATATTCTCTCTCGTTTGGGCCTTAACGAGCGTCACGGGGACTCGCGGTAATTTAATGTATAGCCGAAACATAATTACTTCCACCTCTTTTAATTTAATAATTTCCAAAACTTACAATTTTTTTCCCATGTAGTAAATAGATTCAAAACTACTTTTACAAAATTTGAGGAAATTTCATTTTTAACAATATTGTTTAGATATAATTACTTTAACATTCCACTTTTCTTCATCTTTTCTTCATTCGTTGATAAACATCTGTAACGTTTAAATTTACACACACATAGAGAAATGTTTGAGATATAACTATGTATTGTCTGTCTATATATTGTCTGTTATTTTTAAAATTGTGTAATATTTTATGTATTTTCATTTAAATTATTTAGTTCTACCCGATCCCGGTGAAAGCTTCTGACCGCGGTCGTCTCACCCCGGGCGAAATTCAGGCACAACTGCTCCACGCCATGGTGGATGCGGCCGGGGCTCCCCCCGCACCTAAGATAGGGCTCCTCACATCTATGAACAGGGATCAGTGGGCCAAGGCTAGGGAACAGCTACTTAAAGGTTTGTGTCTTATAAGACAAATATAAACTATAAGTAAGTTCTCAGTGTAGCGTAATCGATTTCGAAAGGAAAATACATGTTTAGAAAAAAAATCATATTATTTTCATAATATCGCTTTAAATAATATTATTCCAGACGAGACAAACCGCTTTAATTTGGATTTGATATCGCGTGCGCTGTGCGTACTGTGTGTTGACGAGGCGGGAGGGGACCGGCCCGATTTGGACCCCGACACCAACTCACTATTGAGAGCCATGCACGGTGCGGGTACCGCCCACCATTCCGCAAATCGATGGTTCGACAAGACTGTCCAGGTTCGTATTCGTTCGTTCGTTCCTATTTTAGGATTAGACGAAAAGACAAATTGACTATTAAGATAGCGAGCAATGTAATTTTTTGGTGGCAGTTAATAATATCCTCGGACGGAACGGTGGGCATGTGCTACGAGCACAGTCCGGCGGAGGGTGTTGCGGTGGTGCGTCTTGCAGAGCGCGCACTGGCTCGAGCCGACGTGGCGCCCCGTCCTGCCCCTCCGCCAGCGCTGCTGCCCGCACCTGGAGCCCTGCGATGGACCCTCGCTGGGGACACGCTAAGGACCATCGAGCGAGCGGGAAGAGAACTCGACCGGTTAGTCATTGATCGAATTGTAAGGTGATTGATATAGATTGTATAACTTCGTGTAACATTGTGCTTTCCTGAACCCTTTGCGTAATTGAATCGATGCGTGTGTGCCCTTTTACACCCTACGACATTTCGACAAAAATCTAGTTAACTTTTAGATAAAACTTGCTAAATGTACATTATTCTGAAACCTTTGAATTTTTTGAGTAGATTGAGTAGATACATAGATTTATGTATTAGAAATTCATTCATGAAATAATTATAACATTTATTGTCTAGGGCTATATCCGATCTGGACTTAAAGGTGTACACGTACCGTGGCTATGGACGCGAATTCATGAAGACCTGTCGCACCAGCCCTGACGTCTACATCCAGCTTGCCTTGCAGTACACCTATTACAAGTAAGACAACGAAAGTACTACTAGTACTATATACGGTATACTAAGAAGAATAGTCTATAATAAAGACAGCATTGTTGTTTTAAATGCGCAGATTCATGAATTGAACTTATAAAAATATATATTACCACAGTTAAAAAAAAACAGAGCACTACTTTATTAGATTGAAAACGAATTTACCAATCAAGAAATTTGTAGTCACAATACCATAAAAATAATCATGACAACAAAAATGTGAGTTTTTAATTTGAAACTTTTATGAGTCATGATCATGGCGAAAATTGTATATTGGTACAATCCATTTACATTTTTTGACCGTATATAAATTTTTTTAATCATGAGTCTGGAATATGGTGGAACTGCGGCGAGAATTGGCATCCGTAAAATTTGTTTACCAATTTAACAATGTGATATACATACAGCCTTTGCAATTCAGAATATCCCTCAAATTTGTCTAGAATACCTTGGAGCATCTTCTCTTGTAGGATGTACGGCTACTTGGTGTCCACGTACGAGTCGGCGTCTCTCCGTCGCTTCCACAATGGTCGAGTCGACAACATTCGCAGCGCGCACGCGGCAGCGCAAGCCTGGGCAGCCGCCATGACTGCCGCTGACGCTCCCCAAGACCAAGATGAGGGGGGGAGGAAGGTCTCATTTAACTTGTATGGAGTGAGTTATTTTTTATATATTTCAATGTTTCTTAATAAGTCTGGCTTTTCGAATCATCCTAGACGAGCATGTAATGTCAAATTAAATTTTAAATTAAAGATTTTTTTTATGTAATAAATATCCTTAACTGTTCAACTCAAATAGCCCAATATAAGGTTACATTCATATTTCGTACAGCATACTGTCCAGAGGTGTACAACAAAACAATTTTCTCCAGGAACAAAAGAAGTTAGAACTGTTCGAGGAGGCAGCCCGCAAGCAGACATCGATAATGGAAGCGAACATCCAGGGCCGCGGCATCGACAACCATCTGCTGGGGCTCCGAGAGGCGGCACGAGAGGCGCTCGGCTCCTTGCCAGACATCTTCACCGACCAGACATACACCAGGATGATAGAGTTCAAGCTTTCTACTAGCCAGGTGGGTTCAATAAGTCTCACAAAGTAAGGTTATTAAAAAAATTACCGTATGAAAAAATACAGCAAAAACAAATTTTAATATCTCTCGCTATGCCTACCGCTTTTAGTAGGATGTTATTATAATATTTGAGTACATTGTTACGAAATTATTCATGTGTACCCTCAAGGTGGCCACGACGACCGAGGGTACGTTCATGGGCTATGGCGCGGTGGTGCACGACGGCTACGGCTGCAGCTATAACCCTAAGCGTGACTCTGTCATCTTCTGCATCTCATCCTTCGTATCCTCCAGCGTCACCAACACCGAGGCCTTCCGACAGGCTCTGGAGGAAGCCCTGGACTCCATGAAACTCATGTTCCAGAACAAAAAGGTTGAGGGGTAATTTCCCAGTATTGATTTTGGGACTTTCCTCCCTTTCTGTAGCCCTATTGGCTTTTAGTGAACACGTATTTATATTAATGTTGAAATTTCTTGAATTTAATATTATGTTTATTCTTGTTATCTAAAAGAATTAATATTGATTTAAAAATTAGGAATACTAATAATGACATAAAGGTCGCACTTAGTGTAGATATCTTTAAAGTCTTGGACAAATTTGAAATTAGCCGAATCTTGTCAAACTATGAGTAGGTAAGCAATAAGAAACTAATACATATCACTACCGTATATTAGTATATTGTATGAGAATAGTGTTTAGTAGTAATGTTTATAAAAAACTATTATATGATTTTGGTAGAATATTATTACAAAATCTCGTCTTTAGTATATATTATATAAGGTAATATATTTATATATTTTATTAGTAGAGCTACAAATGATATTAGAATTGACTTGCTATTTATTTATAGCCATTATATTTACTAAAATAATTTATTGCCGTGACTGAAGTCTTATGTCTCATTAATATTTAGAAATAACCTTAACGGGCGAAATCGATATTTGATCTAAAATCCGAGATTGAAATCATGGTTAGGTAGTTGTACCTAAATATTTAATCCACAGGTCATTTATAATGATAATTGCATTGTAATTTCAATTACACATATATACATGAAATTATCAAAAAATAAACCCTGTGTTACTTATAAACAAAAATAGCTTTTTAAATCTATTTATATTAAATAGTCTCTCAATTTCAACTCGATTCTCGTCATACCTCCATCATAAGGATGACATGGAAAATTATTATTCTCTGAGCAACGATACCCAGGTCGTATAGTAAAATGTTTTTCTTTATTAATATGAGGTAAAGGATATTTTACAGTTAGTTTCATTAGAAACTGATTTTGTTAATATATATTTATATAACAAACGTTCCTCCAAATGTTTATTAACATTACGAATAGCATTAGACTTTTGATGTTATAACATTAGAAATGTTGCCATTTTAAGAATAATTTTATTGGTTTTTGGAAGTTCTTTAAAGCTATATATATAAATTATATCGCTGGCAATAGGTAAAATATATTTAGCAATATATTTTGAACTATTTAACGTCCACATTTCTCGAAGCACATGTACACATTATTATTATTATTATATTATTATGAATAAGTGAATGTTGTGTGACACTAACCTGCTAATGTGTATTAATCTTGTTCTTTATATAAAAACAAATTATTTTTCACTACAATTAGATATAGGTTCTTGTTACGACGTAGTCAGTCTGTTCTGTTTTATTGTTTGATGTTATTGTTTATATAACTCTAAGAGTATAGGTAATGTATACATATCAAGACTTCATGTCGGACATGGCCAAGAATGTCGCAAACATATCAATTAATTATAAGTTAGTTGTAAGGAAAAGCACATATCAAAATGTACCTTAGTATACAATTTAGAGTAGATTCATATTATTTATTAACTATTTTATATTTATATGTACTTCTTATCTACATAATTATTACTTATATATTCGAACTTAGTTCTCGCCTTGCCTTTAAATAATGGTCATACATATATTATATCAATTAAAATGTGAATTATTTATATGATAAAATATATATTATTGTTAGATGTATTAAAATATATAAACATATCATATTGCAATTAATAGTGCATAAGAATATACACTATTTATCGTATACTGTTTTAAAACTTTGTTAGTTAGCCTACGATTTTGTTCATTTGCCAAAGATAGTAAGTAATAGCATTTTTGTTATGTTATATTGTTGTTGTTGTGTCACTATAGTCGATGTAATTAAATTAATTCGAGTCGATAAACGAGTGTTGAAAGCAGTTTGTGTGTTTATGTAGAAATATAAATTATCAATGTTTATCAATCGCTCGATATATTCTATTTGAAAATTATAAACGGTATAAAATATGAGATTAAAATGTTTATCTTTGCTTATTTATCTTTTTAAAGATACAGATATGAATGAATGAATGAATGAATGAAGTATAGAATGAGATAGATGTTGACCTTTGGTTCTTGTCTAGTGAGGTTAGAGTAGCCGTCGGTCTGTAGAACTCATGGATGTTAATATTAGTATGCAAGATGTGTCAATTCAAT
This sequence comes from Melinaea menophilus ssp. n. AW-2005, assembly GCA_918358695.1. NCBI lineage: Eukaryota > Metazoa > Arthropoda > Insecta > Lepidoptera > Nymphalidae > Melinaea > Melinaea menophilus. The sequence goes on along the minus strand of OU911038.1, from coordinate 36,824,786 downwards.
GTTAATATACTGTCTGTATTAACTTGTTTCTTTATTCACCAAAAAACCACCACCAAAAAACCAAAAACCCAAACTTTAAATAATAAAACAATTTGTATTTTAAAATCACTTTATTATATTACATAAAATAAAATATCGTATCCAATTCTACGTTGACATTTTATGTCTTCAATCTATTAATAAAAATATTTTTATTATTATTGTACCAAAACATTTAACTACAGTATAAAAATATATTTGACTATTCATTGCATAATACAATCCTCTGCTAAATAAATATGATGGCACAAATAAAGTTGCCACTGAATAATGAACTCTAGCTGCCTTCACATAGAATTCAATTCTAGACAATTGAGTTGTACAAAAATATTTCTTCTATACAATTCTATAGATTTAAACAGTTGAATAATCCATATTGGAACAAGTTGTAGTAATATTAATACATTTAAGTATTAAGAAACATTTCTTTCTACAAATATCATATATGTATAATCCATTTTAAGTAAAGTCAAGTCAAGTTTTTACTGAATTAAAATGACTTTATTAACAATAAATAAGATTTAAGTACACTTATACAATAAAATATTTTTTTCGACTTATTAAGAACAATTTTATTTTTTGCATTGATATAAAAATATTGACCTACAGGTCTCGAAGACAAACACACATTATAGTATGCTTTATAGACGTGTCTCATATAAAAAATTGTTTACGTAATGAGATACGCCGGCTCACACTTACAGTCGTCATCTGACTTTACCTGAAAAAAAAATGAATTTATTGAATTAAGTCACTTAGGGCCGGTTTTGATAAAAAAAAAACATCCAATTATAGATTATTCCATTATATAACATCTTAAAACTCATAAACCAAAAATAAGGGGGGGGGTTATATGCACCCACCATCAAGAAGTGATGCATGCTGAGCGCCTCCGCCCGCGGCCGCTCGTCGGGGTCGTGGGTGAGACAGCTCATGCAGAACTGGCGACCCTCCTCCGAGAGGGAATCCGGCACCAGCGGCCTCCCTCCCATCCCCACCACGAACATTATCTGGTAATTGCTGTCGTACTCCGAGAAGGGGCGCTGTGGACCAAATATGATATAAATACATTATTATTTCTTATTATTTTTAAATATATTTATATATTTGTACCTTCCCGGAGGCCATCTCGGTGACGACGCACCCCAGGGACCACACGTCCGCGGCGCGCCCGTGACCCGACGACTTCATGAACACCTCCGGCGCCATGTACGCTGAGATGAGATTTAATTAACATTAGAAAGAGACCAATAATATATGTTAGAGGAGAACAAACAACAACGATATGTGACCATGAACTCTAGCAACATCCGAAGACTCGCACGATTGTTGCCGACCTTTGAGGTAGGTATATACGCCTTTTTTGTAGGTACCCATGTCGTGAATCTAATTTTTCAAACTACTTTCTCACCCTGTGTCCCCACGAAGCCCTGTAGTTCCCCTGGCGCGGTGGTGTTGGCTCGTATCTTGACGGCGCACCCGAAGTCACCCAGCTTTAGACAATGACCCTCGTTCGTCAAAAATATGTTACCACCTGCGGACATTAAACAAAATGGGCTATAGTGTGAGACAGTGCAGTACTAAGTGTATACCTGTATGTATGTATGTATGTAGTCTGTATAGTAGTAGTGTGCATGTTTGTGTGCGTGTGCCCATTGGGCATGTTTGTGTGTGTGCGTACATTCGTGCATGCGTGTAAGTTTACTCACTCTTGATATCTCTATGTGCGATGGCCCGCGAGTGCAGTTCGCTGACGGCGCTGACCAGCTGCTTGGTGTACCGCCGTGTGGTGGGTTCGGCCAGAGCGCCAGACGTCGCCACAAGAGCCTCCAAGGAACCCTCTACGCATAGTTCCATGAAGATCAACATCTCCTCCTAGAGAACATGAATATTTTAGTTTCTTATTGATCTCATAGAAATAGATATCTACGAGAGAATCCGGAGGAAATTCTAGAAAGAGTAATATCTTTATCTTATTTTAAGTTTCAACGCCCAATAGAGAGATCGTGATTTCACGTGAAAAAGCCTAAAGTCATATAACATAATAAGCATTCCGTGTTCCTCACCCGGTGCAGCTCGCAGCCGTAGTACCGCACGAGGTGTGGGTGCAGCGCCCCCTCGAGCACCCTCAGTTCGTTGGCCGCCCGCTGGAGGGCGCGGCGGTCCCCCGCACCCACGCTTAACTCCTTCATTGCCAGCACCTGACCGCTCTCCGTGTTCACCACCGTGTACACCTGACCACAGACACATTGCAGTTTATTTCAACAACGAACCCATCAATACACCACTTTTTAACTTCAATACCGACCTTCCCAAACGTTCCTGCTCCAATCTTCAGACCTCTTTGCCACTTGAAGGTGAGCTGCCTGAGCTTGGGCTCGTAACTCCTGACGGTGGACTCTAGCACTCTTCCCACGGACTTCGCATTCCGGAGCTTCTCGTCGCGGACCTCGTCTATATGCTGGATTGATTCGAAGATTCGCTTGCTGTGGACTGAAAAATGTTGTTGAAAAGCCACGTGATCTGTGATCAAAGAAACAGCGATATATCCTAGTTACCATTGTCCTCGACGGCGTGTAGTTGTAGCGGCGCGTCTGTCTCCGCGCGGGGGGAGGCAGCGGGGCACGGGGGGAGGGGGCTCTTTGGACGATATGTTTGAATACAGACATACTTTAAAATACTTGAATCAGTTGAGCGAGCGTGAATACACGCGTGTACATACGTACGTACGTGAGAACGCGCGCGTTTGTGTGAGTGTGTATGTGTGTGTGTGTGTATACGTACGTGTATGCGGTGTCGCTGTCGCGGCGGGGCGGGCGAGGACACGCCACGCGAGCCCACCACGTGGGAGATGCACCCATCCATCAGCTGTTTAAGGTCCTGAGATCGATCATTATAGTTTAGAATACATTTAACACAATATCAATGTATTAAAGTTTTATTTCGGCGTCTCACCTCGAACTCATCCTCGGTCAAGTGTTTTGTGTTGCAGGGGTCACAGGCCAACATGAGAAATTCTAGTCCTTGACTTGCCCACCTGATGAGAGAATATCCCACATAAATGGATCATGTAGATAAGTAATATTAAGGGCAAAGATCTAAATGACGTGTAGCTCACCTGGGCCGCAGTCCCCGTCCACGATCGCACCTCTCCACGACGAACTTCATCCAGCATTTGGCGAACTCTATGACCGCTCGCGCCACGCGGCCGCACTCGGGTCGAGTGGGAGAGGGGGCGGTGCGGGCGAGGGGAGCCGCGTGTGGGGTGGAACGACCCGATAGGAGGGACTCTATGTCCACGGGGCCCTGGTTGAGGGGATTATATATTGTAAACATACAACATTTGTAGGCTATTCCACAAATTAAATTGAGCTATCGTCAAATTTATTGTCTCAAGAGTAATATCAAAGAAGGATCACCCCGAAAGTAGGATCTTCCATTGCACTGGGCTCGACCTCCTCCCCGATGCTCTCGGACCTCAAAAGTTTCATCCTTCGCGGTGAGCCGGTGGCGCCTCTGGGGGTTGACTTACTTTGTGGCGCCTCGTTCACAAATTTGTATAGTTCTTTGTGTATCTAGAACAAAAGAATCTTTTACTATGACGTTATTTATTAATCTTTTTTTGCTATATAAAATGTAAAATTCTTTATAGGATGCAAGTCTTGTTTATTTTTATAAATTATTATTTGTAAAAGTTATTAGATCTTGTTAATACTAAATCTTCGACACGAGCGGGACGTGAATCTGCGACCTCTGGGAAATGGACCTATAGCTTTGCAAATTGAGCTACCTACCCGTCTTAATGAATGTAGCATTCTACATACAATCATTAGTACGCACTTAGAGATACAACATTTCTTATTCGTTACAATTACATTAACATTTTGCAAAACAATTGGGTGGTATTAGTATAACAACAAACAAATATTTACGATAAAATGATAAGCGGGAAGCATTATTATAAACAATCACCTGTAACGACACAACATTAACACTTACCGTGCAAGTAGATAATTAAGCACATAAAAAAAAAACAAAATATCTCTTCATCAAAAGCTGTCAACAAAAAACGACCCAATGTTACCGTAAACAATTTTTTTCCACACAAAAACACAAAATACTTTGTAACCGTATATCAGAGATGATAGAAATTATAGACTGAGAAACTTTGATTCGATATGATATTAACACATCCGAGCCCGTCTAATTTTCTACGTTTATAATTCTAGTACCGGCTGATATAATGAAATTCTGAACCTGGTTGCCCTAAACTTGTATCGTCAAGGGGAGGATAAAAAGTATAAAATTTGTTTGCGGCAATCAGGTATAGAATTTGAAATGACGTGAATTCACGTCAGCGGTCGCGAATGTGTTAACAAACAAAGTATACGCAATACATATAATTTGAGCAGTTTCTAAATAAGCTTTTTTATTTTCATTTCGAAAAAAAAAATATATATATATATATATATCCCATTTAATTGAAATACTACTAGAAATTTAAATGATCTACAGTATTGTTATATTCTTTAAACGACAAATGCATGTCCCCCACATCACAGAAGCACACCGTCCGTTACCGTCTGTGGTTGCAGCAGCACTGTCCCCGGGCGGGGCGCCGGGGGTGGGCGGGGCGTGCGAGGCGTGGGCTGCAGGGAGGCGGGGCGGCGGGGCGGGGCGCGGCGGGGGGGCGCCACCGCGTATCTGTGCAGCTCCATGTGCAGCTGTGTGCGTGCGATGAGGTGCGCGTATGTGTTACATTCGGTGCGGACATGCGATCGTTTACATTATACTATAGTTATGTTAGACGACGGAGCTGACTGTTTCGTTCGACTCACCTTTTATTCATAGGACTATCTTATATCTCCATACTTTAAATACTAAATATTAATAGGATAATTACTGTCGGGCACTCACCTCGAATCCGAGTTTGTAAACTTGCAAGAGGAGTTCCCTGACCCTGGCTCCCAGAGAGTCCCTGAAATCCTTGGGCATCTCCGTCGCCAGAGGCTCGCTCTTCTCTAATATGTGACGTGTGTGACGGACTAGACAATCTCGGATGGCCATAAGACACTCCTGGAGGGAAATAAATATGACAATATATTTTAATGCATAGTGGAATTAAGTTAGAGCTCCCAAACGCCATCTATGGCAGCGTGCTGGTCCGTGAATGTATGTGTATACTCACAAAGATCCTGAGCGAGTGTTCCCTGTGCGTGTGCGCCAGTCGCACGGCGAGTGCGCGCGCCCACTGCGCCGCTTGCAGCGCCGCCTCGCGCTCCCCGGAATAGATGCACTGCGCCTCGCGACACACCGCGTACACCACGTACCTACACACAGACAGGTTTGGACAATTGTTTTTTTTATATTATTCTCGATGGTAATGGCCGAACATAGAATTGAAATTAACCTGAACAAGTGGTCTTTATATACCCAATAATAATAATAAGCTAATTACGATGTTAACTCGATGCAGACGGAGTTATTAGCGAGTAGTATTTATTACCTTTCTTTATCAACATTGAAGATATTATTTTATAATATCGTATCACCTTTCATCGACATCCTGGTGATCGCTTTCCTCCATCTCCATTACTTTCTGGAACTTCTCCTCGAATCTGTTTAGAACTTGCTTCAGTTGGTTGCATGCCATGTCTCTGTAAAATATAAATATTTTTATGTGTGCGGGTCGGTCTGTGTGTGTTTTTCTTTATTGACCCCGTAGAACAAAATATAATTACGTTTAAACTTCTTTGAAGTAGTGTATAACTTTGTCCGAGTATTGTAATTGATTTTTTTTTAATTTTCCTTGGATACTCGTGGAAACGTGTCTGTGCGTGTGTGTGTGTGTGTGTATGTGCGTGTATGTACGTACGCGAAGGCTGGGGGCGCTAATACGGCGGCAGGGGGCGCTCGTGCGGCCAGTCGGCTGGTGAAGGACCACTCGGCCGACAGACGGGCGCGACTTAACGGCTCCGTCTCAGACATGGTGCGGAGATACGATAGGTATTGCTGTGAATGCATATATCGGATGAAAATATTATACATTTTATTGTATCGCAACACCGAACAATTAGAAATTAAGTTATGTAAAATCCTCAATAAAATTTTGTCTTACAAATAAGAACAAGGATAATTACATTCGAGATAACTATTCTTCGGTGTGCTTAGGCATATCAATATATCTCTCCGCATACTATATGTTCCAAAATTAATCCCATGCGACACTCACAAACGTGTCCCAAGGGCCTATATCTCATTATTCGAGTATTTTACCTGCAGCACGGTCTCCACGGTGGCGTCAAATTTGTGTAGTACGTGCTTGAGCTCGTCCCGTGCGTCGTCCGCCACGCACGCGCGACGCAGCGCAGCGAGCACGTTACGTGCGAACGACGCACGCGTCTCTGCGGCTATGTCCAGGCCTTCCTTGAGCTCGTGGATTAACTATGAACAATACATGTCTAAATTTTCAAAATATTGATGAACAATTTTATTTCAATCGTACTTATATACTTTTGAAGTTCTTCTATCCAAACTTTTACCTATATTATGCTACTCTTACGATCTCAAACTCTGTTAATCGTTGCCATGTACCCACCTGTTTGATAGTGAGGCAGGAGGGGTGGTCGGGCCGTCCCTCCAGCCGCATGGTGAGGTAGTCGTGTACCGCCTCCATAGAGATGCTGGTGAGCAGCAAGAAGTGGTTCCGGTAGGACGGCAAGTTCATGGCGAGAGTCTCCTCGCTCCAGCAACCGTATCTGATGAAGTGATATTTGATTTTAGATCACCTCTAATTTTTTTTATTTTTTTAATGCAAAATGGCTATATAATATACATATACATAATAATACAGAGGGCAATCAAGCTCTAATTTACAATCTGTAAATAGAAGATGATACTGATGCTCGAAGCACGGAAGGACAGCCGCTTGTACCAAGTCTCAAGTCTCTCAGCGCTCTCATGCTATCAAAACCACGAACGAAAACGAACTAACGTCTTTTAAGTCTTGAAAGCTACTACATACGCGACCGAAAGCTAGTACTAGCGCTTAGACATGTTTGAATTAAAAATCAATGAATCGACATGACATACCTCCGGAATTCATATGTATTGTTAACATAATTAGAATCAGTCTTGTTTTCCGTGTCTTTGGCGTCTTCTATATCCGAGGCCTCCTCCGGGGTCTGAGGGTCCTGCAGCGTGTGGTACACCTTGTTGAGGAGCTTGTTACATATCTTGTTCATGAAGGTCATGCAACGACGCACTCCCTGGGTTTTCAGCATCTCGTAGTGATAGTCCCTTTAAATATATTACCATTGTGTACAAATATAATTGTAAGATAATTCCCTTCCAATCATGTATAGATGTGTGCGTTATGTACATGCGTGCTCACGTCTCACGTACACGCGTGTGGCCGTGCATGTATGCGTGCGTATATAACCCTCACCGATAGGCGGATACTTCAGTGCGTCCCATGAGCTGCAGGCGTGCGACGTCCTGTAACGCGCCCAGCTCAAACACGTCGGATGCGTCCTCGTGCTCCGACGTGTAGCCCGACTCGTACGAGGAGCTCGTGTCCGTGGTGCTGTAGGGCTCCGACACCGTCACCTCGGGGGTACTGTCCGCATCTGAGGACGCACTATATGGTATAGTAATATATTTTTTTATTAATATTTGTGTAAATTATGTTTAACTTACCAGATTTCACGAGGCAGTCGATGACATCCTTACCCTTGTCCGCGTTATCTTGAACTTCTCCGTTCGCTTCGTCTAGACTGTGCTCTTTTTGAATTTTCTCCCTATCGCTTTTGCTGTCTAGAGGTTTCTCGCAGCGATTATCAGAATTTCCACTGGCGTCACTGTTGTTTGAGTCGCTGGCACTGGTGCTCACATTAAAGCGGACTTGGCATGGTCGTTGCGTTACGGAGGACTTTCTGAAAGTTTTCAAATTATTTTATATATATGTTTATTATTTAATGTATTTTATTCAATGATGAAAAATATTTCACCTGCTGGTACTGGAGCTGGAGGCCAAACGCGCCTTATGTCTCACCGTACGCAGCATGCGACGCACGGACATCACCTTCAGACGCATGTGTAGCGCCGTGTTGTACCACAGGCACATCGCCTAAGCACAGAGATCAAACTTAAAGGCAAAAGTAAATTGTCAGTTAAATATATAATAAAAATAAAAGATTTTTATCATATACATCTGAGAAAAATTTAAAAAATCAACTATTTAAACCTGTGGTCAAAGAGTCCAATTCTTAATACTATTAATGAAAATATTACAAAAGTGTATTATAATATATTTATCCGTCAGTCCGAAGGCACATCAACTTTTTTAGTGCCTATATGTTCATGTTCCATTCCTGGCGGAGGGTTCCTCACCTTAAGTCGGTTGGTGACCTCTGGCGAGAACAGCTCGGGGTGGTCCTCCGCAGCGGCGCAGCTGGACGGGTACAGCGCCACGGCGGCGTCCACGGCGTCCAGCAACGCCCACACCTGCCGCATGGCCGCGCCCACCGCGCCCGTGCACGCGCCACAGTCGATGGACACGCAGATGGACCTGGCTGGAACCGACACATTTTTATTTAGTAAGCGATTCATTTGAGACTGAAGCAGTATTGAAAATAGGTATGCTAAGAACTGTGGAAGATTACATACAAGCTTTGATTGCGAATCTGTCCGTATAAATGTATTATATTATATCTGGCACTTAGCAAACATGAATCATATTGTTTCATAAATTCTTCTCAGATGCGTTTGGAATCTAGCCCTATTTTAAATTAGATTGAAATTATTTTTATGAAATGTTAATGATTGTATTGAAAGAAACTATTAAATTATAGTTAAATATAAAATAGTTAAATTATACCTAAAAATATATATATATATGACTTATATCATATACCTTCAGAATGGGGGTCCGGTGTGTTAAATTGTTGTACATTTTCATTTGGGGACTGTGCACAATCTTCGGCAGCTGCGTCGATTGTAGATAACCTTCGGACACGATGTCCACAAGGGGAAGGGTTTTCAAATCTAAAATTATAGATAATATTAATAACACACACACACACACAATTAATTATAGACTCAGAATCCTCTATGACGCAATCTTTGCACCTATGCACACACATGCACAAAAAAGCACTGACCCACACATACACACCTGTAATCCTGTATACGCTGGACGAGGGCGGGCACGAGGCTCCTCCTGCGGCACAGCTCTTCGTCCTGCGCCGCGAGGCTTCGGCCCGCCAACTTGGCTTTCAGCTCCAGCCATATAAGATCCTTCAGCTCGTTCTGCCATACCTGCTCCTCGCGACTGATCTGATCATACACCTACCGGTTATTAGGAATGTGGTAGTTCTGTGTGCGGTGATTAGAGGATAATAGTCCGATTTAGCAACGTTCTTAAGACAGTTAAGTTTGTTTCCGGTCTGGGATCCTCGCTTTCAGTATGAATAGAGCTAAATGGCTAGTCAACCGGAAGTATACTCACAGTCCTTCTGCAGCCCTTGTCGATATTCCCCATGTTTATGAGCATGCTAAAAGTGCTGTGAAAGTTGACTCTGCTGGCCGGCAGCTCCTCGTCCGCTTGTCGTTCCTGGACTTCCTCGCACTGCTCCTTACATTTGAGTCGCGAGGTCAGAGACATGAAGCGGCTGCAAGATTCCACCTGATGTGAAGGACGTTTTATAATAAAATTAAAAATATTAACTTCATTTCATTTCAACTGACTTTTACCAAAGTGGGAACGGCTGCCTGCGGACTCGGAGAGGGTAGAGAATCGGCTCTGGACTCCCTCTGTCCATCTTTCCAATCTCTTTCTTTGGTCCTTATAAGTTTCAAGCTGGTACGCTTTTTAAATCGCTCTGTGAGTAAAGTAACAATATTAACATAATGAAACTAATATTTCAAAATATTGTAGCAAATATAACATTTAAAGCTAATAAAAAAAGTATATCACCTGGTGGTGTTGGTAAGTCATTGGTACTTTTGCCTTCTATGGGCGACCTCTGCATGTACATGCCGGAATCAAAAATGTTTCTGCAAATATACAAAAAAGAATAAAAATATTATTTGTATACAGACAACTACCATTATCTTAACCTAAATAATTTCTTTTATCTATATATATAATACGTAATATACTACCGAACTACTGAACTACTTAATGTCTACTGTGGCTGTATTGAGTCAATGGAGGTGAGGTATTAACATTCATAACAATTTATTTATTTATATCTATTTTAAATCAATAACTTGTGTACATAAAGTGGGAGTGTCAGGACTATTTTGATACCCTACCTATCGAAATAAGCGCTTCTTTTAACATTTTCCAACTTAAAATATGGCTACGAGGGTTCGAAACGCGCCCTGGTCTGAAGAATTCAAGAAACAATATGATTCCTGTTTGTTGAGTGTCAGATTATATACTATATTTTTACAGACGGATTCGCAATCAAAACTAGTAGTTTTAATAATTCTTAGCATGCCTATAACAGTTTCAAAATTATTTTTATATCAGAAACAAATTTTTTGACACTGACATTTCCATTTCTAATGATTAAGTCGTTATTTTTAAGAATTCTGTGTGACCATTTTGATTGTTCTTACTTAGATTTATGGAGCGAAGCGAGGCTCGAAAACAACTTGACGGAAAATTATAAAATTTTGCAATCAAAAAGACACAGTAGGTGTGGTCTTAAAAATTTTGGAAAATGTCATGTTGTTGAGGAATAATCGTCAAAAAACTTATATCCCATTGAAGTCAATGGGAAACGATGAGTCATTACACTGGGCTCGCTTCGCTCAATATGCAAACGGCACCCAAGATTTCGCGAGGGCAGCGAGTCAAAATTGAGGGTCTGTTAGCGGATCTAGTTAGGTGTAAGAAAATTAAATTGTAAATAAATACATGAATATCATATTGTATAATACGTATTATACATTGGGATGTTTAGTGTGGGCACTATTCAACATTGGTATGTTATCTGAAAACGAATTCTGGTACTGCGGTGTTAGAGTGGCGCTGATTGCATGTGATTATTGTACAATTAGCTTTCAGCTGATAGCGTATCAACGCTACGTATAGCATAGTTAGAGATAACGCGTCGAGTGTGTGAGACTGCCACATTAGTCATTAAGGACATATGAATACAATGAACTTTAGAAATCTGTGGTTAACCCCCCAAGGAGCGATACTGTGGTGATTTCCCTCCAGTATTGAAATGGGAAAGGAGATGTATTAAATGAAAAATGTCATACATATTAACTACATGAGGATATGCACGTATAAATAAATTTTACAATTAAACTGATTGAACACAATTGGAGTATTTACGATTATGATCCAATGTAAATCGCAAGCGTTTACGCCCGGCATCGCCCGAATTTAAATATTACTTTGTTTATTTAAAACTAAATACACTAAATAAAAAATTGAAAGGCAAAATTCAGCATGTGTTGTTATATTCTTTTTGTATTCCTCAAAACTAAATACTTGCAATAAGTACCTAGAAACTGTTAAGGTACAAAAAATCAACCGAAACGAACTTACCTTCTCTTTTCTTTATCTCTAATTCGAGCTCTAGGGGGTGTTGTCCCCAGAAGATCTGCTTCGGAACCGTCTCCATTCTCAGCCAGCAAGTACCGCGAGGACTGACGAGGGTGCCTCATTACCACATCCTTCAGATCTCTGGAAGGATTTAATAATTTAAATTATTGTTAAATCGTTTTGATTGTCGCATTTTAATCATAAATAAAAAAATAAACTTGAATTTTGATTTTAAAAAGTTTTTATTTTGATTTTAAAAGTCATATCCATGAAAAAAAAATAGTGACTAATATCGTATGTATCATCAAATTAAAAAAAAAAACATAGTCATGGTACTAAAATTGTTTACATTGGAACGTTAAATATATCGAGTGATAAGCATTCCAGATTCGATGATAAAAAAATTATACCACTTCATAAATATTTATAAGAATAACGTTTGGAGCAAATTCAATTCTCTAAAACTATTTATATGTTATAAATAGACGGATATTCCGAAACACCCGGGTATTTCCTCTAAACGTCTTCTAACCACGGCTGCCGTTCTCAGGGCTTAAAGAATAACGTTCCATTGTATGCGAAGCGACACTTAATAACTTCGACCTTGATCTGGTGTTGGTGATCTGACGAATATTTACTTTACAATTTAGAATCATCGTGTAAATTTCCACTTAGACATTAAGACGAGTAAATTATTAGACTATTTTTATTTATGCATAATTATATTATATATTAATTTATAATTTAATACTCATATATAAAAACACACCAATATATTAAATTCATAGACTAAGTTTATTATTATTCAGGTCTTGTTGGTTAACTGTATGATGAATCTAAATGTATATACGATTACATATTCACGTTAATATATTACAATATCTGTCAGTCTGTTATTATGTTCTTATAATTTGGGAAGCACTAGAACTGTTTGTGGATATTTGATGACAATATTATAAAAACCAATCTAATCTAAATCTAGTAATAAATATAACTTGTTAAGTGGCTTTCATAAATTATCTCTCTGTAATATTTTTATACACATTTTTCTTTAATATTATCTATACTATAACACTTGTCTACAGTTATTTGGTTATACGGACACGCTCCTATTGCTACAGTAAGATCCAGATCCAAACAGGAATGTTTAATACATTATATATATTTTTATACAAACATTACTTTAGTAAATACAATGTAGTGACAATAACATCTTTTGGAATTTTACTGTGTTTAATTAAATATACAACTACCGTTGGCGAAGCTCTGAAAAGTTTCTAGATCTTACCCATTTGTAGAAGGGGCCATTAGACTAGTTATTTATAGAAACATCAAACATGTATGTTAAGTAAATAAGATTACAAATATATATTTATACATTTAAAATATGTAAACAAAACATTTTTATACATGACATGACGCAAAGTATATATATAATTAGACATTCAAATTTCACTTGGCCCTGAATTCTTATATTATAAATAAAATGTGTCAACTTTATTGAAATAAAGACACCGTCACAACACTCAACAAGTTCCTAATAAAATGCTAAAAGTATAGCGCTATGAAAATAGACTAAGATTATTATAGACTACTACAAATTTTTTATCTTTAACTCACTTACGTAAATTATCAATAAAATTTAGCCTCTTTGACACACTTTTTTGTTTTGTTTGACATTACATCCTTATTCTTGTTTTAAAAAGATATTTTATGATAAGCATTTAATTTACACTAAAATCATGCAATGAGAATAGTTTTCGGTATGTCTAAAACAATATAATAATAGAAATCATATTTCAAAAATACTTCATAAATACAATGGAGTATAAATATTTTGTTTAATCAGCATTAAAAACATGTAATAGTAAACAAATCAAAACAATAATAAATAACATTAATAATAAACTTCTTTATAGGTAATGAGTCAAAGTCTAAAGTTTTTAATTACAAATCGGTATTGCACTTATAAATAACTGTATTTGTTTTAAAAGAGTAAGTTCATAGAATAGAAGCATCAAGAGAAACACGTATGAACTCATAAATTAATTTCCATGAATTTAATTTTATGATAAATTTAATATATGTAATATTAGTAATGCAGAAAACGTAACAGAAAGTACTTATTGTATTAATATTATAACCTTTACCAAGTTTGAAATGGATCCTAAAATTTATATAAAAAAAATATTAATGAAAATCAAATTTTATCTCAACACGGTAAGTCCCTGTCATTATTATAATATTTATTATTATTACTCACCCACTTTATATTAAAATAAATTTAAATAAACAAAATATTGATAGCTTAATATATTATAACATACAATAATAATATGATAAATATGTAATATAATAACTAGTGTGAACAAGGTATTGTTTGATGATCTCCTGTAAAGCCGTCGCAAATGACTTAGTCCGTGATAAGGTGATAACGCTAATAGAACTGAATACTAAAGTACTCACTACCCATTATAATAATCTTCATGCCATTATGATTACATATGATTGCATGTGCCAGTGGATTTCTTTAATAATACCGTATCATAATTTTAGGATCATTTTTCAAACATGAAAAATTTAATAATTTGCTTTTAGGTCCTGACTAATATGTTAAAGAGATCATTTCCTTAAATTCAAAACCATGTCTTTACAGGTTCAATCTTTTAGAGAAGACATTTCTTTGCAATTATTACAACAGCAGTGTCGACATAGGCTATGGCAAATTCAATTGATTTTTAAAACAATTATTCTACATAGTATGTGAAAGCATATTTAAGGACAGAATATTGTTAGCATCACTTTTTTTTTTATGAATAAATCTCCAATGAAACCAGAATACTAAAATAACCCGTGTTTATGTAGTTAAAAAGTACCCAAGCAACTACTTAGTTTTAATTCTCTTATAAGTATTAATGTTGCATGTGCCTACTGAGTTTTGTATTTCAGTTTAAAATATATTAAATGAAAATTTAAAACATTGTTTATTAGTAAATTTATCAATTTAACTGTTACAAGTGCTGTGTTGAGTTCTTTTTAAAATTAAAACATCAGACAATTCAATTTACAATGTACTTATGTTATATACTTTTCGTCCCCTAAAATAATTAATTGACTTACTTTTAACGGTATAACTATATAAGGTAAGTTTTTTCTTTATCAGATAATTAATATGCATAGCTTCTTATTGTTATCGAGGTCATGACCAAATTCGCAAAAACAAACAGGCTTCTAATTGACCAATGATATAAAACACTTACGTGTCTTCATCTGTACTTTGTCCAGAATCGTAGTTTATAGGAAATCCTAAATTATTTTTCCAATCCTTATCTGCGCCGGAACTCATTTTGTTGAAGTAACCGGAGGACTGCTCTCAATTTACATGTTAGCATATCGTCATTCCAAAGAAACCCGCCATCGTACTATGAAAGATACGATAAACTAAAAAGTATAAACACACGGCACTACTATAATCGTTGACACTGACCACAATTTGTTCTATTTACCGGCGAACATATCATTTTGAAAAAAATATCACCACCTCATCAATGAACCGTAAACGTCATACTAGTGATTACTGATTAGTGAACTGAATTGAACTGTGATATGTGATATGTGAATGTAATACGAATACGAATGTAACACTGCGAATGTCTATTATTATTTTTTTGTCTTTGTCATTTGACATACTACTCACATGATGCGTAAGGTCAAGTCTACATGAATTAAAAAAATATTTAAAGCTATGTACACATAAATTAAATATCCTTGTTCGAATTTAAAGTAAAATAAAGTTAAATTAAAGCAAAAGAAAAATTATACAAAAATATTTCAAGCAATAACCAGCAATAATAAAAAAGAACGATATTCTGGGAGCTACTTTAACTACTACAACAAAATGTATGTGTTCACACAAAATAAGTGTCGCCTAGATGTCCGTTTTTTGTTTAAGCTTAGATCAAATATTGTCAGATTAATTTATTTATATCTTACTTGTTGTTTATTCTTAAGTGGCCTATTTTTTAATGTATGAAAGTGAAATTCGATAATTCAAATAAAAGTATTTTTAACTTTTAGTTATTGTATGGAGTAACAAATGTAATTTGATCGTTGAGCTGGAATAGTGCTTAATTGTAGACATTAAATTGTTAGGCTAACTTGAGTCCGTGTACTAGTTAAATTTATAACCTCTATTTAAAAGTGAAGAGTGAAGTATTATTAAATTCTAGTGGTTTTCTTTAGGCGTTATCCACCTATTGTGGTATATTACCCACGAAAACGTTACGAACGGGTACGAAGACGTTAAATGTTGTGTTTATTATTTATTAAATGTTTTTATATTTGAAGAAGTGATCAATGAACAAGTTTTTCAACTGATTATTTCTTAATACTTGAATTATGGGATACCTCTTTAATAGCAGATGTAGCATGAACTATATGACTTCGTAAGTTTATTGCGTGGGTGTGTTTTTCTCAAGATGTTGCACGAAATCACTAGGCATAAGATATGTTATTTGAAAACATACATTGTTATATCTTCCACTAATTATTGAATGATATCGTTTAATTTTAAATAGATTTCTATGTAATATACGAGTACTATTAAATGTAGTAGAAATGCATGAATATCTGCGATATAATTTTGCGGGTTTCAGATATCACAGATTTAACAGGTTAACAGATATGACAGGTTCAATGATGTTGGTAAGTCCGAGGTATGGACGTCATTCAGTCGGAGGTATAACCACGAGTTTGAAAGACAAGTCAAGTATCCAGTAACAACTCCACAACAACGACGCAAGTCTAAAAGGAAGACTAGACGCCGAAATCCGATTGTGTTTGGCACAAGGGGCTTCTTTCGAAGCTTTCTTTCTACGGGCTTCCCGAGATTTTATGCGAGTGGATCAACAGCTTTCTTACTGAGCGGAGCATACAGGTATCGACAGCTCTAACTCGGACCTCAAGCTCGTGAATGCGAGTGTACCACAAGGCTGCGTGCTATCTCTCACTCTATTCCTCCTGCACATCAATGATATGTTGAATATTTCTAACATAGATTGTTATACGGATGGAGATCCATGGAGATGCGGTATATTTCGGCCGTGAGAAGCTTTAAGGCGCAGGCCCGGCCACACATGGAGTACTGTTCTTATATCTGGTCCGGATCATCCCAATATCAGCTTCTACCGTTTGACGGCGTGTGACGGAGTGCCGGTCGATTGTCAGGGAGCCGGTGCTCTGAGAACGGCTTGACTCTGGCATTACGTAAAGACGTGACATCTCTGTGTATTGTTTACCGCATTTACAACGGGGAGTGTCCGGAAGAGCTATTCGATCTGATAACTGCCGCAAAATTTTTGAATCCTTAAATGTTGCAAGAGTTCATGGGCGGCGGTGATCATGTATCCTATGTAAAAAAAAAAAACCTTTCGTGGTTCCATGATTGCGTTGCTAGAAAGTTATCGCGATTTTTTTGCTACAAATCTTAATGAAATTATTTGCGTAACTAACGTAGGAATAAAAATCAATTTAATAGATAATAAACCAGTTGTTGATCGTACATACGGTTATCACATTATGAACGCGAAAAAGTTCGGGAAGCTATTGATGTTACTTTTCTTTTTATTCAGGAATCTACATCCGATTATGGTAGTCCCATTATAATGGTAAAAAAGAACACTGGAGAGCATTGGTTGTGAGTAGATTTTAGAGCCCTAAATATTAGACAACCAACCAACAACCAACCAACGACAACCAAACGAGCAAATAAAAATGTCGGCATCTGACAGGGTTTCTTACCTCTATGGCCATTTTGTATTTAAAAGAATGCTCTTTACCCAAATGCCGCTGTATTTCAAAGAAATATTAATAAAAAATTATGAATGATTAATAAAATATTATTTAGATGATGTCCTAATAGCCTCGTTGTCAGCACTTCTCAGTTCACGAAGGGAGACTGAGTGGGTAAAATTCTGGGGAATGGGGAATAAACAATACCTACTATTAAAACAGAATAGAACCTATGTTTCGAACAAAATTACACTATGCACTATCCAATAAATTTAAGAGTTAAATAAATAATAAAAATGAAATAAAAGAACACTTAAGCAAAAATATTAATAAAAGATCAAATTATAAACAGACAGAAAAATAAGAAGCGAATCGGATTCACGCAAAAAGTTTGAAGTCGGTAATCTAATTAACATTCGTCGAAATAATTTGGCTAATGATAGAAAAAATTCTGTCGAAGTTTGTGGCTCCGTACAGTGACTGAAGTATTAGGTAATGATTGTTATCGAATATCAGATGTTTCCGGAAAAAATAAAAAGGCAAACCTTATGGAACCGTAATTGCAGGTAGAATTAGATCCTGGATACATGTAAAAGCCTTACAAGTGAATAAAAAAGCCTTCAGATGAAAGTAGCTCAAAGAAGTTTCACCGCACTGCAGCGCATCTGATGCCTACCGCCGAATTTCATCACCGCACAGCGCGCCATCGCCTCCAATACCATCCCTACCACCTGGATGCGTGACGATCTTCCTCTGTGCGGTTCTCAAGGACCTTTTTTCCACGTACCACTCGCTTGTGGAACGAACTCCCTTCGGCGGTATTTCCAGATCGGTATGACATGGGTACCTTCAAATAAGGCGTTTACTCCTACCTTCAAGGCAACACTCTTTTAAATCCTCGGATGTTGCAGGAGTTCATGGACGGCGGTGATCACGTTTGTGATCCGCCAGCTCGTTTGCCCTCCTCTGATATAAAAAAAAGAAAAAAAGAAATGAAACTCAGATTATACTTATTTATTTACCTTCACGCCATATCCCTTGCGGGGTAGCCAGAGACGACGGAGCGCCAAACGCTACGGTCTCTGCATACCTCTTTCGCCTCGGCCACAGACACACATCTTCGCTAGTACCTGCCATTCTGTGGATCTCTTCATTGCGGATTCGATCAGCTAGACTGACTCCGCATATTCTGCGAAGAGATCGCATCTCCACAGCATTTATCTTTCTTACATTCTTCTTCTGTGTTACCCACGTTTGGCTGCCGTATAACAGCGTCGGTAGCAAAACTGCATTGTGTACAGCCAAACGTGCAGCTATACTGACGTTTTGCCGTCTCAACAATGCAGTCAAAGCACCATTGACTCTGTTACCGACAGCAATACGTCTTTCCACATCCATTTCGTATCTTCCGTCTCTGCTAAACATACTTCCCAAATATACCACTTCATTCACTTGTTCTATTATCTTATCATTCACGTTGATCTTACATTCTGTTCTTTCTTCATTTCTTTCAAATAACGCCTAAAGCATTGTGTATGAGACATAAGATATTTTATTTATGTATAATATAACAATTTGTAACAATTATAACAACTAAGTCTAAAGTATACTGTGCGTGCTGTTATGATCTGTATTTATTAGTGTTTACATGTGTATCGGTTGTTTGGTTTGGATCTTTATCTTTATTTTAGGCGGCCATTAATTTTGGCGCTAACTCACGAGAGGTCGGGTTTTTTGTTTTTGTTTTAACCTTAGATTAAATATTATCAGACTAATTCATTTATATGTTACTTTTTGTTTATTCTTAAGTGGACTATTGTTAATGTATGGAAGTGAAATTCAGTAATACCTTATAGTCACTGTATGGTTGAGTTTCGTCAGTATTTACTCACTATTTACTTTTATAACCCCTGTTTAAATATGAGGAGTGAAGTATTATTAAATACCTTGTTAGATATTCTACGGGTTTTCTTTGCTTTTGGTAATTAGCAACAAAACAAATGTGTTTTAGATGATCTTATTCTTATCTGAATTTCTCGATTTTATTATATAAATATTTACTCTAATATATTGCAATATTGAAAACAAATGTTGCGTAACCGCAGTGAGAGGGTAAGAATAATTTTTAAATTAATAAAAATGATTTATCAATACGACATTCCTTTGGAAGAGAAAATGATAATATATCCACATTGTTTTATTTTAGTTTTAAATATATATACTTTATTATTATTATTATTTGTTTTTTCTTACGCTGTGAAATTTCTATAAAAATACAACTTTAGGGAGGCTTACGTCGTATGATTATACTCTTAGCCTGGAAACGCCTTTTTTTGGGCCGTTCATGTTTTTAATTAATTTTAATTCCATGAAACAATATTATTTTTGATAGTTTCCATTAAGTTAAATGTTGATACATGCAGAGATTAGTATGCAAACAAAATGAGTTAACAAGATTCATTACTGAATTGTGGTTGTGGTTGATTTATTTTTATCCTTTGTATATCAAATAAATGTATTCTGTGACAAGAATTTGTAACACGAAGTGCTTGAAAGATCAGAGTATATACATTTTGAAACTAGAGAAATCTTTGACAGATTCAAGGGTATTTTAAGTAAACTATTAATATAAATACTTTTTTCTATTCGAGTTGCAAATTTGCATCATTTGTAATGGTTCAACCACTACAAATTCAATTGCAAATGGTTTCATCATTTAAAAAAACGTGTATTCGATATAAATCAGGATAATTAATAAATAATTATTAATCATAATTAAGAATGTTATTAAATCGCAGAAATTAATACTATAGAACAAGGAGCCATATGGAACTTTGAGGAGCCTCAGGAAATGCTTGAATGAAGTTCCTACATATATTAATAGTGATTTAAAATAGTTAAGTAGTTCGGTCGTTTTAGGGTGACTAGGATTCGGAAATTATATACATATTTCTGTTTTATCAAATTTAAATAAGATCTTTGAAAAAATACATTCTAAACCTAATACGTTTATTGCAATAAAATCATGCATAGCGAACAATATGGTTTCACCAAAGGCAAATCAACCACTGATATGGTTGTTATTTCTATGTTGTTTATGTTGTTCTTTTACCAAGTTACATGAGAAGACATTTATTAATTTCATTGTCACTAAAAGTAATCGTCCTATAAATTTTAGTTAGACTTAGTTATTTATTTTATGTATATAAACTAAAATAATCACTAAAAAAACTTCCCACTGGCAATTTATATTTATTGTAAGTAAAAGAATCACGTAAAAAATATAAAAAACTATAAATACATAATCATTTGTGCTTATGATGACTGTGAGTAGATTTCAGCCCGTATTTATGTTTCAAATCACGGATGGTCATTTCACCACTTTCCATATCACCAGCCTCTTCAACGAGTCGGGACGGAATCTTCTTCTTTCCAATGTCCAACCAATCACCAGCGTTGTCTTTCTTAATCTTCTTCTGGTACACAACACGTCCGTTCCTGGTTACATACGATATCACGGGCGTCAGCACCTGGCGTTTGTGTTTATGACCAGATCTACGCTTCGATCTTAGGTATTCCTTACTAGATGAACAGCTCTCCTCACTGTCACTCGTGCTTGTGGACTCTGAGTCTCTGTAATATTTTTTCGGACGTCGTTTCTTTTGTTTCATGTATTTCTTGTCAGCAGCTCTTGAATGGTAGGGCATCACCATAACTGGTAAACGTTGTTGTTGATAAGCCATCGGCATTTGCATAGATGGAGGCATAACTAAAGGTGATGCCATCGGAGCTCGCATGGATTGCATAGACGGATTCTGGTATCCAGGCCCCTGTAGGTATTGAGATGCGGTCCCCAATACCATATATAGTGTGATTGTGCCTCGAATATATATGGAGAGGTCCATCTGAAATATAATAATAATATAATTATAATTATGATTACAAATAATGAGCGATGTCATTGAGGCCGGCTTTATACAAACTAGGTCTTTGACTTTGGTCAATGTCACAAGATGTTTGATTAACCATGTTATATCTGAAATGAGGACTATTAGTATATCATAGGAAATTTTACAGGTTACAGCTATATATCCATAATATGCTAAGTATAATAATTATTTTAATTTATTTTATAGCAACAAATATGACATTATAAACCTTGTTTAATGCACTGACGAGTTCAGTTGATACAGTAGTAACCATAATCAAGTTCATTATGTCTTAAATAGTGCCTTATAACAATAGCTTTTGTTTTGTGTTATAATGTAACTAAAATTTTAAATTACGTATTTGTGATGTAATGAATATGGATAAATGTTAGCAACGAGATTTTTGAAGTATTGTGATACGAGTATGTTAAGAATTATATAACAGCTTATTTATTTACTTAAACGATGTTACTATTAACAAAAGTTGTCACTATAACTTGAATTAGTTAATTTTTTAACAAACAGCCTATAAGGATATTTTTAAAACAACCTCTTACAAAATTGTAATATGTTATTCATTGTTTATGTTAGCGACTTTGAGTCAACACTCAGAAGTTTGTAGACTCGAATTATTCCATCCATCCCATGATATTTCTTTGATCCACAAAAAGGTTTCTTAGTCTAGATGTACTTTAGGTCTATAATGTTTATAATCTGTGAGAGGTTTTCTAGGAAACAAATAAAAGAATCTCTTAAAACAAAGTTTGTGCAGCGCTCAATGTGATATAAGGTGCATGCGCCAACAAGTCCCATTTGTTGCAGTAGCTCAAAATCAATATTTTAATTCTAAGAATAACCAGAAAAATTGTCTAATCTTGAAAAATATTTTTATATAGATATAAATCCTTTTTAATCATTTATTTGTAGTGCTTTATGTAACAGAGTAAACTTAATCACATAAGCTTTACGTAACAATTGAAATGCATTGAACAATTGATACATTGTTTGATGATTATGCAGTGGCTGTGCGTTGGCATACTCGATGTTTTGTTCATTTTATTTGATATGTAGAGGTGGACTTTATAAAGTTGATTGTTTTCCTTACAAATTCACATATGCTTGGAGAGCAGTGCCAACAGAAAGGGTCAGAATAAGCAAAAAAATCGACAATTATATACATAAATTTATATTTATAATTAACGATCTTAATTGTTTTCAGATTAAATATGTCATTGGGGAGCACACTGCTTCAAGCCATCATTCTAGTCTGTCTTACCAGCATACTGGCTAAGGAACCGGAATTGCCACTATGTCCATCAAACATGCAATATTTTCCACAAAATCTACCCATGCATTGTAGAATGCCAGTTACTATACAACCTTTTCCTCCAGAAATATTTCCAAACCCACAGCAACAACCAAAACCAGTACCTTTTCCTGTAGCACTTCCAGGTTTACCTAACCCAGAATCTGGTATTGGTCCTATACCAGGTCCAATGTCTATACCAGGTCCAATGCCTATACCGATGATGCCGATGCCTCAAGCACCAGCACAAAAGCTACCAGTAATCGTAATGCCATTTTATTCTCCCGATACATCTTTTAAAAAGAATAATCCATTACCACCTCCAAGACTGCCACATAAGAAACACAGAAGACAAGTAAAAAAAAGAAGGCCGTTACATTATGATAGTTCTGATGAAGAGAGCTCTTCTACCGATACATCCGATGAATCATCAGAACATGGCTGGTGGAAGGGAAGAGCAGGTAGAAGATCAAACCGACATCACAGTTCTAAAAGAAGAAAACAACAGAACAGAGATTTATTAACACCCGTTCTGCAATACGTAACAAAGGATGGATACGTGATTTATGAAAAGCAGATTTCAAAAGTCGAAGCTAAGGATTGGTTGGTAAAGAAAAATTCGGAACACGATAAAACCGAACCACATGAAAACAAAAACAAAGATCGCGATTCCAACGAAGAGCGACCAGTGAATAGTATCAATTTCATGATTAGAGGAGATGACTCTGTAGAAATCAAAACAGATAAAAGTCCACAAGAAATTTATAAAAAGAAAATATTGAAACGTAAACCGGTCAAGATCATTAAACAACAGGAATAAACTTTAGACGGGGAGGCAAATAATTTTATATATTTTTATTTTTTTTTACGTAACAATATAAATTTTATTACTGAAAGATGTAATTTTTATTTAAAAGATTGAATTCAAGTACAATATTAAAAAAAAACGTTTTGAGTGGTCTTTAATAAGGCAATAAACTGCGTTTATAGTTTTTAATATAAGTTTATGTTATAGATTGTGGTTCCATTATCAAATTATACACAATAACGATACAACAAAAAGTAGTATAGTAGAAAAATCTTAAACATTTTTAATTTTTATCGATTTTAGACGATAATTACAACAAATACTACCAAACAATTTTAATGAAAATATAATTTTAGCCTATTCAAAAAGTATATAAGAAAAATGCTTTTCACTGCTGCAAATTCTTTCGTTTTCACATTAAAACACAAAAAATTGGTTCAAGTTAAATAATGTCAATAACATTAAAAATATTTTTTTCTTCAAATTACTTGAAAGTGGCTATTAGCTTTCGAAAATGTATGTAATAAATGAGTAAAAGTTAAGAATATTTTAAAATATTAAGACAAGATCGAAGACTAAATTCATTATCGTTGTATTATCAATTATGAGTTATTGCCATTCTGTTGATGGCTGTCACCGCACCTCATAACTATAGACGACGACGAAGCTTCTTAGCATGCTATGGATTCGCCGTGCGGGTTCCGGGCTCATCACGTTACAAGGAGAGCAGTGCACACAATGCCCGGGACTTCCGAGCCAGGTGTAGGTTTAAGGGGCCTGTTTACTATGCGCATACACGTTCACCTTCACTGTCTACGCTCCTCTACCTAACCAAATAAAAGAACCCACTAAAGCCGCCTTTGAAATATGTTTTAGAAATAAACCGATGCTAGAAAGGCCGAATTCTTTAAGTAAGCTGTAGAGATTTTGCTGTTGTAACTTTCGCTCCTTATTCTAATTCTTTTATCAGATAACTTCTAAGACATACGAGCCATACGAACCTCTGTAAATTCATAGTTATTAATAACATATATTGTACGGTGCTCAAGCCTTTTTGTATAGAGAAGGAGAACACTAAGTTCTAAGACAATTAAAGTTCAAAGTGTGATTTTTAAATTAAATGTTTGAATTTATTTTAAATATTTTATATTAATTATGCGGTAACATACTCTAGTCATAAAATATTTAGCAATTAATTTAGGTATATGTGATTGGAAAATATGTGAAGCTCTTAGCGCATATTGTAAGGCCAGCATCCCATATGGTTTCATAGAAACCACTTCAAAACTTTTTGTCTATCACTATGTCTATATCAAGTTTGAAAGTATGTATGTTTGTTACTCTGTTACGCAAAACAAATTTCGATAACATTTTATAGCAGTATAGATTATATATTACTATAACACATAGGCTTAATTTTTGAAACATTACACTTAATGTAGAATTTTAGGTGAGAGAAGCTGCGAGCAAAGGCTAGTTTGTTGTAAATCTTAGAGCATTACAAACCTACAAGTGACATGGTTATTTATTGTATAGTTTCATTATGATATTACACTTTAGATTCTAATTGGTGTACTACCAATTATACTATTCTTTAACACTAATAAATGTACTGCAAAAATATTAGGTAAATAAAAGCGACTTTTGTGTGCAGTGTGAATATCATACAGTAACATAAAAAATGGTATAAATTTATTGTACATATCTATTCAAAATTGTTGCAAGATTCACATATTTAAAATATTATTACAAATAAATGAGATATTATTTCAATACCAACCCCAATAGTGTAAATATGAAAAGTTTATAGATGTTATTTAATCCGAAATAATATTCTTATCAGTCAACTATAAATTTTACGCCAATTTTATTATTGTTGCCTAACGCCGTCGTCATCGAATAACTTTTTTTGTGCCCACAATGAAGCAGTGTTACATAAAAATAAGTAAAATGCATAAAAGCCAAAACCAATCATGGTTTTCATGATTGATGTGCGATATAAGCCAGCCTGCCGATAATGATTTACGTGAGTCTTTACTTAATTATGAAAATACAGACTGTTTACTAAATCACAAATAGGAATACTGTATTAATTATTATAGTTTTTATACAAGTTATTATAGTGGAATGTAATTAGTTATCAAACTCATTAAGATTTCTTATAATTTCAGGACTATAAACAAATATGGATATTGACCGTATTTCTGGCTGTGATAAGATCTGTAAATGTTCAATTTGCAATGCCGATGCCGATGCCATACGTGGGTGCAATGTATCCTCCACCGCCTCCACCTCCGCCAATGTTTCCAATTCCAGCTCCCATCCCTTTTATTTTCCCTCTTCCAATAGCGCCAGGAGCATCAGATGAATCAAGAAACGAAAAAACTACAACGACTACGACTACTACTACAACCAGCAAACCTGATTTATCTGTAGCCTTAGCCATGCCTATACCGATGCCAATCCCGATGGCCATGCCGGCAATGCCAGCAATGCCAGCAATACCGGCAATGCCAGCTGTGCCACCACCAACTTTTTGCCAGGGACCTCCACCTAGGCCAAGAAATTGTCCTCCCTGCCCACCATGTACCTGCAAACCATCTTGTACGCCATCTTTCTTCTCATACTGTTCCCCTTGTCATCTGAAATGTAGATGTAAACGTGTGGAAGATGCACCGCAGCCTATTATGCCAAAGGAACCAGTAGCAGGACCAACATACGCAATGGGTCAAATTCTAGGACCACCGCCAGTGGTTATTGTACCTTTACCTCCAATACATCCACCGATGGCTCTACCGATGCCTCTACCGCGACGTAAACTCAAAAAGAAAAGAGTAAAATATTCGTCTTGCTCGGATGAATCAACAGACTCTAGTAGTTCAGATTCCGATTATTTAAGAAAAGGAAAACGGAGAAGATTAAATATTTTAAGAAGAAATCCACGTAGTTCGGAGAGTGAAAACGAATTAGTGAAGCCAATGTTGAGTTATATTTCAGAGAACGGCGATATAAAATTTGAAGCTAAGATAAGTAACGATGATGTTGCTGAACTATTAAAAGAAGGGGATGGTCGTTTTGATAATAGAAGATATCAGACGGTTCAAGTTTTGACAAAAGAGGATGAGACAAATAAGCCCCAAGTGATTGTATATTCTAAAGAAAGTCAAAGGGGAAAAAGTGGACGAGCTAAACATAAACAAGTATTTTTAAGAGGTGGCATTTCAAACCATGTACTCGATGATGGCAAAAAGCAATTAATTTTTCGTCCAGCTGATAACAAAAAAATTAGTAACTTATCAGTATCATTTCAGATAGTTTAGATTTGTAAGAATTTTAGAATAATATTTATTACTTTTGTATTGTTTATTTTTTAAGAAGTCACAAAATTCAAATATATTTTTCAAATCGACTATGTATTTTAAAGGTATTATATTTCAATGCAGGTGTAAATTATATAATGAAGTTATCTTGACAAAAAGCTGGTAGTTATGTTGTTAGTAACAATGCTCATTTATGTAAGTACAATGAACAATCTACACAATGATATAAAAGCAATGTCTAACTCAGTTTGCTATTAAATTTTGATAATGTATCGAAGCGCACCCTTTTACATCCAAGTCTGTATTCTAATGGCCTTTGCCAATTATTTACCTCCGAGTTCAATATCTATGCTGGAAATTTTGAGAAGCTATCAAAATACCAATCAACTGAAATCAAATTCATGGACGCAGAATAATAATTTGATTGGACAACATGTTCTAAGTGAGTCATTAAACTCCACATTCGCTTGCTGTCAAGATTTTTCTTGTCCAAATCCATGCTATCCTCAACCGTACCAGATGCCATCACCGATTGTGGTGCCTGCTAGAACCTTCTATGAGCCGGTTGTTCATAACCACCCCCCTTTGCACATTATTAAGAAAATAATAGCAATTGATAAAAAGCAATTGATGTCTGAATCAACTAGTGAGGAGTTTACTTCTAGTGATACCTCAGACATGGATACTGATTATGAAAATTAGAATAATAATCAGATTTTGTATTGTTGTGTTACTTTTAATAAAATAATATTTAAGAAATTCTTTTATTTTATTTAAAGAGTTAATTAAAGAATTGATTTATGTCGCTTATTTAAAGAAAACCAACAGCAGATTCCAGTATCCCGAATAGATAGAAATATTATTTTCTAGCGCTGTTGTTGTTGAATTTATGTATCTTATAATTTTGGTGATTATACTACTATACTGCTATAAGAAATGGTCTTACGTGACTATTTCCCTTATCGATGCGTAGCCACCATTTAGATATTTTCAGACTATGAAACTATGCTGCTTCATCCCGATCTTATACATAAAATGAAAAAACAGTCGAAAGACCCATGTAAATCTTAAGGTTGAAGTTCTGATAACAGCCCGCAAAACTGAATTAGATCACAACCCTTATCCAGCAAACCTTTTAAAATGATTATTTTGTAGGAGTAAGGGAGGCCAAATAATAATTAAAGTATTTAAGTCGATTTATAAAATGACCTTAATATAATATTATTTGAAACTTACAAGAAATAATGTTATTTATTTAAAATCTACATTGTATAAATAATTTTTAATTAAATGTGAAATGTTTCAAAATATATGGTGCATTCCTTAATAATCTCTCCCGATGATTTAGTAATTTAGAACATTTACAAACATTATGTATATTTTGTTTTAAATATTTTTAAAGATTATTTGTCATGAGAATGAAGAAGAACGTGCTCAGGTGGTTTGGGCACGTCGAACGAATGAGTGATGAAAGAATGGTAAAAAAGATTTATACAGGAAAAGTGAGCGGTAAGAGAGAAAGGGGGAGGCCTCGAGTGACCTTCGAAAACACTGTATCCATGATACTGGAGGAAGGTCACGTAAAAAGCATGAGGACCCCCCAGAGGGTATGTATGAAGAGGTTGATGTCTGTGGCCAAGATATGCAGGGACCGTAGCGTTTGGCGCTCCGTCGTCTCTGGCTACCCCGCAAGAGATATGGCATGAAGGTAAATAAATAAATAAATAAATTATTTGTCATTCTTCTATGTTACAATAGACGTCTCGCAAAAATCTTTTCGTGCTATGATTTTCTATGATTATAAACAAGGATTAACTTTAATTCTTAGGAATCTTATCAAAATATACAAGCTGCGTATGGGGAGTCTGTTCCGGAAACGTCGACCATTGTCAACTTTATAAAGATAGAATAGAACTGATTTCTTTTCAGGTTCTTATATATGCAACTTGATTGATTTATTCATGACCTTGATTGCAGGTTAATAGTTATAGGTGGAGAGTTTTTGTTACAAGAATCATAGAATTTATATGCAGGTTCGAAGGTGACGAATGCCCCTTGTTCCTCTGAATGAATATATTCTTTGAATAGCGTGGCCAAAATTGTTGCTTTCGTTTTTCAACTCTTTTGTATCATTAAATGTTCATATCGCTTACAGATGGACCACTAAGAAATGACGATAACAAGCTTCCAATAATGAAGTGAGAAGGAGTAAGGCAGACAAGATCAGAGGGATCACATGAGAAAGGTGATAATGTTCGGGAACTTGGATAATACATGTCAGATGAGTCAAATTTAAAATGCGTCTAAAATGTTGTTTGTTGGACTTTATCGTAGCCTCCCAGTGACCAGCAAAATAAGGAGTACAGTGGGAAATAGCTATATAAATAACGAAGACATACACTTAAAGTGTATGTCTTTGTTTTTTATATCAGTTTGGATCTTATCTACGTGATTATAAAAAGAGCAAGCAATTCCATTGCCTTTCACCAAGGAATGTGGTGAAATTATCCGACGTCAACGTATCAGATTTTTCTCGGCATGAGATATATCTTAGAAAAGCCGAAAGAAAGGCCTACACAGTTAAATACACTAGGGGCGCCAAAAGACCCTCAATTTCGAATCACTGCGCTCGCGAAATCTCGGATGCCGTTTGCATATTGAGCGAAGCGATCCCAGTGTAATGACTCATCGTTTCCCATTGACTTCAATGGGATATCAGTTTTTAACGATTATTCCTCAACGACATGACATTTTATTTTTATTTTTTTAAACCTTTTTGATTTCAAAATTTCATAATTTTCCGGCAATTAGTTTTCGAGTCTATTCGTGACAAAGAATATGAAAAAGTTTCCAGTAGAGCGTTCCGCTTGCTTTGCTCAATAAAAAGTCCCAGGTGCAAAGCTTGCAAATGGAACAAAAAATATATACTACATGATTTTATCAATTTTGCGCCTCTTCTCTTGCGATCAGCTTGAACACTGGCCCGGCATAATGAACATTGGTGAAATGAACAAGGACAAGACGAAGCTGATGTCTAATGCCCATTTCGTGCCTACTGAAATAGTCGTTGGAGTTGCTATGCTCGTAGTCGTAGACGATTACATATACTTGGGCCAAATCGTCTAGCTAGGTACAACTTTAAGAAAGAGATTACTCACCGAATCCTACTCAGATGGGCACCCGAACGCTCAAGTATGAACGAAGCTCACGTCCAAAATACCGCGATGTCTGTAGAACTTCAAATCCATTGTGGAATGCAAATTGAATTAAAAGAAGTAAGAGAGGTGATGAAATGTAAA
Source organism: Melinaea menophilus ssp. n. AW-2005 (assembly GCA_918358695.1). NCBI lineage: Eukaryota > Metazoa > Arthropoda > Insecta > Lepidoptera > Nymphalidae > Melinaea > Melinaea menophilus. The sequence continues at coordinate 36,794,729 of OU911038.1, read as the reverse complement.
AATGATTTTTGTATATCTCTTGAAAATTCTTCATCCCAACCGTACTTATTAATCTACAGCTTCTGCATTAGAATTTTCCCTTAAATAGTTCTTAAACAAGCTCCTAAAAGACAGAGAGGATCAAATATCTAACTAATCAAAGATATGAATTTAATTTTTGGTATTCTGTTATGATTGTGTCTAAAAATATATCTGAATTACAATCCCAATAAGATTGAGTGTTTTGCTAAGTAATATTTCATAAAAATTTAGAGTTTTATCAATTTTACACTGTTGATATTAACTTTCCATTACCTCATTTTTTAAAGATTTTGGGATAATTAGATTGCTATTTAGGAAAATAAAATTTAAGTATTAATAAGATTTTTACAATGTTTTATAACTGACTATAAAGAATCCTGATGATATTTTCGCATTGCGTTGCTCTTCCTATTTCCTAAATATAACAGTATTTAACTTTCTCATCATTAAAAGAATGAATCTCTATAATATAGCAATAGTAAGTAGACTGACCTATATCAATTAAAGCACATAAATTACTGTTAATGGAGTCTACTAATTTTCTTAAACAATGGCAAGATTTCTTTTGAATTGGTGTACAATTTAGGAAAGCATTAATGTGGTTGTTTATTAGGAGACGCTCGTTGTCCTGTGTATGAGGTACTAATTTCTATGCAATTTGGTAATTTTTGTTTATAAATTTTGAAAAGAATTTGAATGATAATTAATGCATTGTCTTTTAAATTTGCTTTCAAATAGAGAAATTTGTTAATATTACCTACGTTATTATTAGTGTAGGAAAATATACGTATCTCTTAAGTCGAGCCAGTTTTTAAAACTACCGTCAAAGCTGGATAAATTGATCTTGGGCAGCCTGACGAAAACGTGAAGCACGCATTTCCCTTAAATGCTCCTGTTGCTCAACTCGGATATAGAAAATGTTCGCTGCATCCATCTTCAAAACTTGTTCAAAACCGTACACGTCAACGGAATAAGAGATAAATATTTCGTTTAAGAGTTGATTAGCATCGTCAGGTAACAACTTCAAATCTGTCTGAAATTTATCGAAATCATTCTGTAGATTTTCCATTTTACCAAAAAGAGATAACTTAAAATGTGTAAAATAACTTTCAGTGATATAGTGATATTCCCTATGAATAGTTTTTTTAATAGTAAGTTTTTCTTTAACAGAACCATGTTGTTTTATATGATGTTTACTCTTGGCGTCATCCATTTTAATAAGACGATGCAAAAGAAATAACACAAAATAGCCAAAAATCGAAAGAAAATGCACAATAAATTAGTAATTAACCTAAAAACCATAAGAACTACAACACAATTATTAGCGTAAAATGTAATTTTCTTTATCAAATTGATGGTCAAGGTCAAAACAAGCGATTAGAAGCGGGACTGACCGGACGAGTTGCACACGGAACCGGTTTGTAAGGGAGACCACAATGCATGTACAGTAATTTGCAGTAACAATTACACTATTATGCAAATTAATTATTGAAAATTATGTATACTTGTAATTTCAAACAATTTCACAAAATTAACTGTAATTATGTTAATGAGGCACTTTAGGAAAAATATGTTATAAATAAAATTATTAACAGCTATAAAAGCAAAAAGCTATGAAGAGATTTTAATAACATTAAAATTGGGCAAGAAAGACTGAAAAGCTTGGAACGGACTCACTAATGACTGCTGCTATCCTCATTCCTCTTAATTTCCGCAGTGCTGGTGTTTTATGCTGGTAATTTCTAGAAGCTCTGTAACTGAAAGACCAAATGTTAAATATGTGCATCATAGAATATTTAGAATGATATGCTGCCTAGATTTAAAAATAACATTTTGACTGTACTGTTCAGATGTGTATCTAATAATGCCAGGGCGCGAGAAGCTCAGCACCCGGAGCCGGACACCTACCCCGCGTCCGTATCCCACAAGCCTGTTTTGGTGATCACCGAACCGAGCAAATAAACCCGTCGTATTGATTGGTGCAAATTTATGCTGAAGAGTTTGAAGGAGGATCTTGGCAAAACGTATGCTACGTTCTTACAATTAACGGATCTTAGAACTATAGCTACAATGCACTCGCATTAATTTACGCAAAGATTAATTTAATAAATATTATCAATTTTTATCGCCGCAGTTGTCCAGTAGCAGTAATTCCACTAGAAGATCGCTCATACTACTAGCTTCACGTTACTGCTAACGTAGAATAGTGATAGTGATGAAGCAGAGGATTGTTTAAAGAAATAAATAACAAAAGTAACAGTCACGTTTTTCCGTCGGAACCTTGGAATTTCCAGTATAAAAATATTGTTTAGATTTTTTTATCACATCTAATATACAACGTTTTATATAAAACCTTTGCTTGGTATAAAATTTTACATTAAAAATTACAGAAAAAAAACTCTAAAATGATTAAAGCCACATCAAAATGGGTTGTGGTAAATTGATTCTGACGTACAAACTTACCAATGTGTTTTGCTTTTATTCACAAAATCCACTTGTTTAAATAATATAAATATATAAATTGACTCAACTTGAAAGTTGACAGTGTGTGGTTTTTGGTCCACAATTTATAATCAAAAAATAATTTTAAATAGTGTATATAAAAAAAAAACTAATGTTTTATTCTATTTTTTTTGTAAGTTCTAATACATTTTTTAATGTTATGTAAAACATATTTATATATTTGAGTGATAATAGTGACGAACTGCGACGAATGAATTTGATATTTAAATAGTTTTTTTTTTTGTAATTTATTCTTTTCTCTGTATTTTTTTTGATTTACACATTTTTTTATAAACAAATATTTTGATGTATGCTTAAATAAATAATAAAAAATATTTTAATATTTTAACACAAGCAAAAGCGTATTTAACAGTATCTTTAAAATAAACATTTTATTAAACTAAAGACAACCATTTTAACCAGATTCATTTATGTTAAATAATATTTAAGATCTTTTTTTGAGGTAAATGGTGCAATTATATGTTTTTCTATTATAAACGCTAATACCTAATTTTATGTGTTTATAAATCATTTATAGTGGATTTTTCATTGTTTTACATGATTAATTAACTGATGTTATAATTACACCGTTTAAAAAATTAACAATATTATAATTATAAATATTAAAATCCAATATTTTTTGATAATTAACAAGAGTAAATAATAATTTGTTCAAGGTGTTTTTCTTTTTATCTTTGTGGAAAATAACAAGACAAGTAACTTTTAAATACTATTGTCTCTACATACAAACAGTTTTATGATTGGGGAAAAGAAATACTAAAACACAAAAACAATTTAATTAACTCCTTAAATCTTAGCTTTACATTGAAGTCATTTAAATACATTTTATTAAAAAAATAGATGTGCCCACGAATATGGCTCGAAATTTGTTTTTTAAATAAAACTATCCTTAGTTACATTATAAGTTAAGTAGAGTTATGACATCGGCTATCCCGCAGTGAGTCCTGTTAGAATAGGTCCAAACGGAAAGAACAAATTAGATTAACCGGAACAAAGAGACAGACAGACAATATTCTTATTATTTTAGTTTTTTATGCAAGTTATATGATATCATACGCATATAATGAAAAGCCGTTATTGGAATTACAAACGGACACTTCAATTTTATTTATATATATAAATATTTAACTAAGTATAATTGTATTTTTAATTGCTTGCGGTTGTGTAATTTGTGATAAAATTTTATTTCACAGAAAATAATAATACATTTTTGTAACTCACAGACAAGACATACAATTTTATTTTATTCCATAAGCAATAAAAGCTAATGTCTGTTTCTATTGGCCTGGATGAAGTTATTTCAAATAATCGAAGATTAAGTCTTCTAAGATTATTTTATTTCGTTTTCTCGATTCTTTTCGTTACATCCCTTTAATCTCTCTTACCTTTATGCCATAAATAAACCAAAATTTAATTTAAACTTTTATTTGTATAAATATAAATTGAGTCTTAAGTTTTCCAAGTCTGCCTCTCCACAAAATGCAGACAGAGTCAGTAGTAACAGTTAGTTATCAATAAAAATATAAACATTTTTCATAATACTGAGCCATGAACTGGTTTCGTATTACATATATAGATGAGTTTTATTTTAAAGTTCAGTTAACGAAGACGCGAAGGAGTCGGTCTCCGGAGGCTGGTGTAATTATTATTATTATTTAAAAAAACAATCCACAGTAAAACAAATATTAAAACAAATTAATAAAATTTTATTTTGTAATTTTCGGAGTAAATTTTTTTAATAATCCTGGGTAAGTTTAGAATATATTAATTATGAATTAAGATGTTCTGAAACAATTCTATAAATTCAGTTTCTACTTTGTCCTAAGTATAAATACTAGTACTAATTTATATTATAATTCCATTTAACTACTTCTTTAATTTTCTTATTATTCATATATATATAATACAATTACATATATATATCTGTAGGTGGTAGAGCCTAGCTGTAGTGTGTAAAAATACCCCAGGAGGGTACCGGCTTTGATGAAGCCTGGGACCCCCTCCCCGAGCAAAATCGGGGAAATGATTCTCGGATTTTGCTCGGGCTGCACGTCGTATCTGGGGCGGGCAAAGTATCGCCTTTTGTGTTTTATGAGGGCAAACGACGAGTCAACGCAGCGGCACCCGACCCACTCTAAATGTGGACTTTTGCAACATCCGGGGACTTCATTCCAACTTGAACGCCGTCCATTATCATCTAGAGACGGCGCAGCCGGCCTTGTTGTTTCTGACGGAAACGCAGATATCTCAACCTAGCGACACAGCGTACCTGTCATACCCCGGGTATAAACTAGAACACCATTTTATACCACACGCCGGGGTATCTGTGTTCATAAGGGAGGATATCTGCTACCGTCGCCTTCAGGTTTTTGAAGGTCGGGACCTGTCTTTACTTTGGCTACGCGTGGACATGGACGACCATGTCAGAGTCTACGCGTGCCTCTACAGGTCCCATAGTGGTAATGCAGAAACGGATCAACTCTTGGGCCATGTTCAGGCGAAGATTGACGATCTGCTTTCACAGACTCCCTCCGCCGAAGTCGTAGTCCTAGGGGACTTTAATGCGCACCATGCCGATTGGCTAGGGTCACGTGCCACCGACTACGCGGGGAGATCTGTGTTTGACTTTGCTCTGGCAAATGGTCTGTCCCAGCTGGTAAAGACGCACACTCGTCTACCGGACGTGGACAGCCACACGCCCTCTTTGTTGGATCTTCTGCTGACTACACATCCAGAAAAGTACCAGATCACTGTCGAGGCTCCCTTAGGTTCCTCTGATCACTGTCTGGTACGGAGTGTAGTGCCCATTCAACGGTCGGCTCGCACAACACCTGCGACTCGACGCGTTTGGCACTACAAGTCAGCGGATTGGGATGGAATGCGGTCCTTTTTTGCATCCTACCCATGGGGGCCGATTTGTTTCCCTTCCGATGATCCTAGTGACTGCGCTGCGGCTGTAGCTGATGTGATACTACAGGGCATGGAACTATTTGTACCAAGCTCTGTGGTACCACTTGGTGGCAGATCGCGGCCTTGGTTTGATGCGTCTGTCAGGGCTGCAGCAGCTGGCAAACGGCAGGCTTATCAAGCTTGGGTCAATGCGTTAGTCACTAAGGATCCGAACTCTAGAGTTCTGAAGAGGAAATATAATCGTGCCTCCAGATTCTTCAAACGGCAAATCGCTAGAGCAAAGTTCAAGCATGTCGTCAAAATTGGGGATCAGCTGGCAAAGTACCCGCCTGGCACGCGCAAATTCTGGGCGCTTTCAAAGGCCACTCTGGGAAACTTTAGCCAGCCGTCCCTACCGCCATTGCACATGGGGAATGACTCTCTGGCCCACACGGCAAAAGAGAAAGCCGATCTCTTGGGCACTCTTTTCGCCTCCAACTCGACTTTGGACGACTCAATGCCGGAAATAGTTTTTCGGCAGAAAACTATTAGGCAGTCTCTATTTTCCTTGGACGTTCATAAGTCGAGTGGGCCGGATGGCATTTCTCCATTGGTGCTACGGACGTGTGCCCCTGAGTTGACTCCAGTGCTAACGCGTCTATTTCGGTACTCCTACCTTAAAGGCGTAGTCCCGGTCACATGGAAGCGTGCCCTTGTCCATCCGATCCCTAAAAAAGGTGATAGCTCGGAACCAGCTAACTACAGACCTATCGCCATTACCTCTCTGCTCTCCAAAGTAATGGAGAGCATTATCAATAAACAGCTCCTAACCTACCTCGAGGATCACCAGTTGGTCAATGACCGGCAATATGGCTTTCGCCATGGTCGATCGGCTGGGGATCTTCTGTTGTATCTTACACACCGTTGGGCAGCTGTTATTGAAAGCAAGGGAGAGGGTCTGGCAGTTAGTCTGGATATGGCGAAAGCCTTCGAGCGTGTATGGCACAAGGGGCTTCTTTCGAAGCTACCTTCCTATGGGCTTCCCGAGAGTTTATGCAAGTGGATCACCAGCTTCCTCACTGGGCGGAGCATACAGGTCGTTCTCGACGGTTTTTGCTCGGACCCCAAGCCCGTGAACGCTGGTGTACCCCAAGGCTGCGTGCTATCCCCAACTCTGTTCCTCCTGCACATCAATGATATGTTGGATATCTCCAACATAAATTGTTATGCGGATGACAGTACTGGGGATGCGGTATATTCCGGCCGTGCAGGTCTCACTCGGGAAAACGTCGACGAGTGCCGAAAGAAACTTGTGTCTTCAATAGAGACCTCCCTGGGGATGGTCTCTGAGTGGGGTGAACTGAACCACGTTCAGTTCAATCCCCTAAAGACACAGGTTTGCGCGTTCACCACTAAGAAAACCCCATTTGTCGTATCACCGCTCTTCGAGAGCACTCCCCTCATTGCCTCGCCAAGTATCAGAATACTGGGTCTCGAGATTTCGAGCGACTGTCAGTTTCGTGGTCATCTGGAGAGCAAGGCCAAGTTGGCCTCGATGAAATTGGGAGTGATCAATAGAGCGAGGCAGTACTTCAAACCTGGCCAAAGACTTGCGCTCTATAAGGCGCAGGTCCGGCCACACATGGAGTACTGTTCTCATCTCTGGTCCGGATCACCCCAATATCAGCTTCTACCATTTGACCGCGTACAACGGAGAGCCGTTCGAGTTGTCGGGGACCCGGTGTTCTGCGAACGGCTGGACTCTTTGGCATTGCGTAGAGACGTGGCTTCTTTGTGCGTCTTCTACCGCATTTACAACGGGGAGTGTTCCGAAGAACTATTTGATCTGATGCCTGCCGCCGAATTTCATCACCGCACAGCGCGCCATCGCCTCCAATACCATCCTTACCACCTGGATGCGTGGCGATCCTCCACTGTGCGGTTCTCAAGGACATTTTTTCCACGTACCACTCGAATGTGGAACGAACTCCCTTCGGCGGTATTTCCAGATCGGTACGACATGGGTACCTTCAAAAAAGGCGTTTATTCCTACCTACAAGGCCGGCAACACTCTTGTAAATCCTCGGATGTTGCAAGAGTTCATGGGCGGCGGTGATCACGTCCATCCGTGACCCGCCAGCTCGTTTGCCCTCCTCTTACATAAAAAAAAAAAAAAAAAAAATATAGGAAATTCCTTTATATAACATATTTTATGAAACTATTATTAGTGTACACTATTCTAAATATAAATTTAAGAATAAATAAATAATTCAAATTAAAAAAAAATAACTTACTTAATTTATTATGGTTAGAGAGAACGGAACACTGAATCTAATTTCTCTTCTCTCTTTTTAGCTCTTATACCTATACTAAAACAAATCCAATATTTGATATTTAGTTATCCATGAGCGTAAGTAAAGACCTTATAGCTGCTCGTTTGATCTCTAATACTAGCTGTATGATTTATTTTTATTGTGATCAAAAGTTATTGACAAATAACACAACATTTTTTTAAAGCTCCCGTTTTCACAGGATGTTGTGGCTTTTTACTCCTCTGACGTTGTTAAGGCTCTTTGTTTATTAATTTTATTACATATTACAAAACTTTACAGTCTAATTTATATACAACTAACAAGAAATAACATTACTTGCTGATTTAATATCCTATAATTTACAATTACTATTAATATAACATATAATGACTTAATTTTATTTTATATCTGTTATTTATTCTTATTTCTATCTTTAACTATTTTTATGATCATGAAACAGTAATTTTTAAAATAATATATTATTTACCTTACCTTACTTAACATTTTTTATTTAGTTAACAGCCTTTTACTGCTTATTTTAAACCTTTAACACCGTGTTATAATCTTTTTAACATCTGATATCTGAGTATTTTTGAGAGTTTTTTTCTTTTAAAAGATTGTAATACTAATATTCGCGACTTTGTTTTACATTTTAAATCTTAAAGTCTTTATTAATAATCTTAATATATTTTATTAATATTTTAAATATTTTTTATTCTATTATAACCCAAGTAGTTTTTTTGTTTGAAGCATTCTTAAAGACCAGATAGCATTGCTGTAACCAAAAGTATATCACTACTGATATTAAACAAAAGTACGTTATTTCGATTAACAGAATAATTAATCTTGACCCCCCCCCCCCCCTAATAAGCCCTTACATTAATAACACTTTAAAACATTTGAAGATTTTTTGTTATAATCTCAGCTAGTGTTGCCCAAATGCAAGAACAAGACGAGACTTAGCCAGTCTTGGTCTTGGTCTTGCGCCAATACACCTGGTCTTGGTCTTGGTCTTGGTCTTGCGCTCTCAGTCTTGGTCTTGGTCTTGGTCTTGCAGCAAGAGTCTTGCAAGTCTTGCAATTACCTATTAGTCTATTACTATTTATTAAAGTTTACTTTAAATCTTAAAAAACGTATTAGAATTGGAACATTGTGAGCTTGAATTAACATAGCCATAGTAAAGATCAAGCAGATTAATAAATAACTGAAGATTTGATAAGAAATTCGAAAAATCAACTGACCTATATGTCGTTTTCCATGGAAGTAACTGTTTCTTAATAAACATTTATGATTTATAAGCTTACATTTGCTAAAACATGTAAAAAAACAAATTAATTACAATAACTTGACTGTATTTTAAAGAACAATACTTATCTGTCTAGAAAGAGATTGAACCCTCAACTTATAAGAAATTTAATAAAAGAGTTTTACGATTTATCATTTATTTGAACAAAAAATAAAATACAACACTAATCAACAGCTTTATCATTAGGTTATGATACTTTATATCAATTTTTTTGACCAATAATTAATACAAAGTAACCATCTGGCTGACTCATCATTTAACCTATTTCTATGTTTTCTAATTACTAATGATGCTTTAGAAAATAACCTCTCAGCAGGTACTGAAGTTGCAGGTATTGAGAGAAAATCACGGGCCATTTTCGATAAAATCGGATACTCTGTCTCATGCGTCCTCCACCAATCTAAAATGTCTTCCGAGCTGGCAGTTCTTGGTTTTCTCAGGTACTCCTCCAACTCGTCTATCACTAAGCCTTGAAGACAAGATCCAGATGACGTCGAGGGACATTCATAGAGTTTATCAAAGTCTATTACGTCTTCATCTTCACCACATACTTTATTTTCTTTTTCTGGTAATTCCAGAGATTTGTTCAGTGAGTGTAGACTTTTATATTCTTCATAAAGTTCATTGAACTTGCGCAGACTTTCTGTTTTAAGTTGCTTCCCCCACATTGTCAGGTCAAAAGTCTGAGCCTTATGCCTTGGGTCTAAAATTAAAGAAGTACAATAAATCCAGTTGCTCTTCTTGTAATGTTTAAGCATTTTGTCTCGAGCTGCTTGGAAAGCTAGAATGAGCCTTTCATCCACTTCAGATCGATTAGGTTTCTCATCTAACTGTTTTACCATAGATTCAATTTTATCTAGCAAGAGATTGAATGATACAATGACTAGCGGTAATGTAACATATTTGTCTCCACCAAGTTTTGTACTTAAAAGTTTAAAGTTTATTAGAAATTTATGTAATTTTTCGAGTACCTGCCATTCATTAGCTGTGATTTGAAAATCATTTAATTCGGTGACAGAACTGCACAATATGTCAATGCCCGCTCTCACTTTTAAACCAAATCCAATCATATCATGTGTGGAATTCCATCTCGTTGGACAGTCAAGAATGGCATTTAGATTTGATGGCACGCCAGCTGCTTCACAAGCAGACTGAAACTTCTTCTTCACTATCTCACTTCTTTTTATTTTACTGGAAATACTGCGTAACTTTGTTACAGATGTACGCGAGTCAGCAATATTTGGTGCAGATTCTTCATCTTCTTCATCCTCAGTTTCGTCTGCATAGTCTTCGTACTGCTGATCTTGCGCGTTAGTGTCAGACTCACAGTGTAATGCTAAGGTCTTTAATAAATCTTGTACACCAAGGTTTAAAATGTGAGCAAAGCACCGGAAATGTTGATTGTCTGAATCAAAGTGTGGCGGCAGCTGTTTGCCCAGTTCATACATAAATTTGGTATTTGCAGTTGCGTTGTCGACCGTGATACCTTGTATTTTATCAATTATGCCATATTCCAATAAACATTCATGGAAAATCGTTGCAATATCTTCCCCAGTATGTCGACCGCGTGATGGTATGAAATCAAGAACTACAGATTGATACTTCCATTCGTTGTCTATATAATGAATAGTAACCCCGTAGTAACTCCTACCAGCAATTGACGTCCACCCATCAATGGTAAAAGACATTTTAGATGATAATTGTTGAAGTCGTTCCTTGAGATTCAATTGGAGCTCTTCAAATCGCTCTTTGACTTTCCTTCTAAGTGTAGACCTTTTAGGAAACACCATATTAGGGCAAATACGTCGAAAATACACTTGTGCAGCTTCGTCATCGAAAAATGAGAAGGGAAGATATTTTTTCACCACCCAATCAACTGTAGCTGTCGTGATGTTGTCACTGCTGTTTTCCGACTGAAACAAAACAATAAATCTTTGTTATTATTTAAAACATACTAGGTTTGAGCGTATAAGAGGAGGAGGTTTGTTGTTGTTAAATCGAGAAAATCGTTAAATTGATATTTGTTATATTAAGGTTGCACTGTACTGTAATTTACCAAAATAAAGTACTTAGTTGTTACTGGCCGATTAAATGAAAATATGGGTGTTTATAAAAAATATTTAAGACGATAATTACATACTTAATATGTCGCACCCCTAGATGAAAACACCACTAACTCAAAAATACTTACGCAAGTTAATGGCGTTTTTGAAAGTATCGCATGAATAGCTACGCAGAGTTAAAATTCTTTTAACTGTTAAAAAAATATTCTTACCTGTCCACTTCTTCCAGCGGTTACTAAAAAGCTTGTGATATCTCCACTTAATTTTGGTTTACCAGGAAGAAATATTTCTGATTCCTTTTTGTGGAAAGATATTAGATGTTTCCTTAAGCCTGAAGTGTTTCTGTTTTTCATTTTTATTTCAATCTTTTTATGTTGGCACAATTTACAGAAGGCAGTTTGGGATGCATGAATTATTTCGAAAAACTCCTCAAATTTGCTTTTGGGTCTTTTAGATCTGTGACTCAAACTCTCGTTACTCGGACTAGAATAATTTGAATCTTCGTCACTCATATTAAATTGTACACGTGATACGTTTTTAGAAAACAACGAGAATTAGTAAAAACAATTATTAAGTTAGACTCGAAGCACAGCTCAATTGGAAATGACTGGAATTAAAATAATTCCTTTATTTATTAGTACGTTTCCTTGCTTTCTACCGCGCCGCCTCGCCACGTGCCGGCTCTATGAAAAGGATGCCGCCGCAAATCAAACAATGCCGAGTGCGGCGTACAAACACACACTAAATATTACCTACTTGTACAGACGCGACGCGTGAATAAAATATATGTAAAGAATTAGTGCCAATCACTATTCTTTACATATAAGTGAATGTTTTGGCGTACATCTATACTAATATTATAAAGCTGAAGAGTTCGTTTGTATGTTTGATGACAGAAGTTTTAAAATAAATAAATAAGTCCTGAACGTCACTATACCTCCAAAGTTACTATTCCTCGTGGACGAAGTCGCGGGCACAGCTAGTAAATACTTACTCTCATCATCTCTCTCAGAGATATTCGGGCTGGTAAGTAATACAAAACTCTTATCGCAGGCTTTTTATTTTATTAGTAGGTAAGTACCTACGCTTTTTATATTATTTTATTAGTTTTGTAGAATTTTTTTACACGTTTCAAGTATATTTAAAAGTGGCTACAATATTTATTAAACGGGTGCGGGGTGATATTTGAACACTTTTTTGCTATTTTTTCTTGTAAAAACTAAATATAATGACTAAATGTACAATAATAGTACCTAAGTAATTAGTTTAAAACCATATAAGTAATCAATATTATAATATATACTTACTAGAATGAATTAATATGACATCTACTACCTATCCTTACCATTTTATCCCAATCATAATACTACTTGCGTGATCAGTATAATGTATTCATTTTCATTCTAAGCACTCTGAAACTTATTTATTCTTTGGAACACCTGTAGGTACTCTTAAAATTCGAAATTATTTTGCATGAGTATACCTACGCCTACGCCCTATGGCGGCAATCAAATAGTGTCAAATGTTATGATTTCGGCGTGGCGGCAACGATCGTTTTAGATTTCAAAAGAAGCCGCCGGCGCGTGTATCATAACCATGTACTTCCGAAAAGCGGCAAATTTCTTTGAGAAGTAAGTACAAAACCTTTGATGCCGCATTATCAAAGTGCCGATGGTTAAAACATAACTATGCATGCACTCAGTTTGATTTTAATAGATAGGTCCAGTTTTTCATATTCTTTGATACAGTTTTTTGCGTCTCATAGAATTCCTAAGCGTACCTACCTATACACCGAACTGTTACACCTAACTACTCAGTGAAATAGCGCTAAGTCCTAGCTGCAAGACGCAAGAGTCTTGCAGGCTATGTCTTGTTCGTGCTCCATTCTTGCACGGTCAGTCTTGGTCTCGGTCTTGCTAAAAATACGCGGTCTTGTTCTTGGTCTTGGTCTTGCAAAAACGCAAGAACAAGACCAAGACTGAATTTGGGCAACACTAATCTCAGCCTTTGAGAAGGTTGTTTTGTGGCAAGGTTTTATTTAAACTTGTAATTTTTTATAATATATTGTTTTTCCTATGTTCTTGTTTATGTTCTCCAATTTGTTAATTACCATAATACGAATATGTTTTTTGTTTCAAGGAGACATGATGCATTAGTTTAAATTATTTTAATTATTTTAGCCACATGAAGCATAATGCAATAGTAGGAAATGTTAATTGTATATAAGTAGAGTTTATAATTGTTAGAGTCGTGTTCAAAATATTTTTATTTTATTAATAATACATCCAAAAAGATAATTCGTTTTAAAGATAAAATGTTATTTTATAAGCAAATATTTTATTATATTATATATATGTATAAATCTTGTAAAATATATCGAATATAATGTCTCGTGCATATATATACTGTATATAAATTTAAACTAAAAATGTTACCCGTATCTTAATATGATGATATAAAAAAATAACATTGGTATTTGGTTGAATACAAATACTATATTACGTAATTCCAAACGTATTGTTATTTGTGAGCCCTTGACTTCTTAAGGGCTCACGAAGAAGTCAAGGGCTCACAAATAACAATACATTAGGAACTAATGATTGACCCCGCTCATTTGTTGTCATATCGTTTACAACCTTCCAAAGCTTAAACTCATCTACTTTAATATATCATAATAAATGTTAGTTATTTTTTTTGTCTAACCAAATATTGGATCGGTTAAGGTCTGTTTGAGTTCCTCATTACTGGTTCCGAGATCACTGGTTTCCGGTATTACGTTTTTTATTATTTGTTATTATGTTGAATCTACTTTTAATTTTTTTTTTTTTGATTCGTAAAGGACAACACAAATTCATATTTATGATTTAAATTGGTTATAAACAACAATATTAAAACTTGTTTTTGTATGAATGTATTTATTCATTTCTATTTGATTGATTTATGACATGATTAAATTAAAACTGGATTTATAGAAAATATGTAATATTACACACATAAAAGTAGGTTTTATACAGATATTATCTAGAAGTAACAAATAATAGTTATGTAGAAAATAAAAAGCCTTTAAAAGGGAGAGGTATGAGAGGAGCATACCTTTAGGGATATGACATCTTCATGACATTTCTATGAACGCTACTTTTTGTATGATTATTATATATTTTTTTTTATTCACAGATGTTATTAGTGACAAGCTCAGTACATATTATAAAATATGAAACCTAGAAATTGTGAACATAAACCAAGCAAACGTAAGTATCAAGGAAAGCGTAAAACTAATTTTTGCTAGTTTTTCTAATGTTCCCAGGATAAGAAAAATTTCGAATTCGACTAGCATATCAGTTTATGATTTCAGATATACAAATAACTTGCAAGAGATAACCGTGTGGGTTAAGTTCCTTACCCTTTGCTTAGTTGAAAAAAATACTTCACAAGAAGAATAATTATAGATTAAAATTAAGATATCTTGTAGTTATTGTCTTGTTTCTTTTAAGCAAACTTCATCCTTATCGCTGTGGGACTGGTGTTATTGGTGTTGCCGATAGTACTGTTTCTAATAGATCCTTTATTTCTTATCATTCAATATGTAAGTATTTTGTGTGAAAATATTTTTTTATATATATAAAAGCAATTAAAATGTAACTTGATTTTTAAATGCATTATTATTTTTATTTTATTTTATAAATGTCGACTGAACTTAAAGTTTTAGTAAGAGCTTTAAAAAAGTTCACTTGTAAGTATTGTCTTTTATTCTAATAATAATAACATATTAATACACAGATGTCGCGAATATCAAACGGATCACGGTTATTCGACTTGATGAATCAGAATCTTACGGGGGCTTATTTGTACGTATACATTTTTAACGTCACCAACTCAGAAGCCTTTCTCTCTGGTGATGATCATAAGCTGAACCTGCAGGAAATCGGACCTTATACTTATCAGTAAGTCAAGTTGTCGACTCATGATAATTTCCAGAGGTCTTCTCACAATTCCTAAATTGCCAGTTACTGTAGGATATTCTTCATAATTAAATGTATTTACAGAGAACGTCGAATTAACAAAGACTTCGAGCTGGATGAGGAGGAGGGTGTAATGAGGTACTATCCGTTCTCCACAGCGGAGTTCCAGCCTGATGAGTCAATCGGAGACCCTCGGATGGTCAATGTGACTGTGCCAAACGTTGCTATGCTTGTATGTGGTATAATTTTATTAAATTTGTCAATATACTATTTTTTTCAACAGTATTACTTTAATCGCAACAATTGATCTCATTTTTGTCAATAGTACTTTCTGAACCCACCTCATGAAATATTTTAGAACAAGAGTATGTCAGCTCACCTCTATAGCTATTTACTTAAATTCTGCTATTGTCTTTTGAAAAATTAATATTATAACAGATGGCTTTTTTTATTAATAGATATATAAAAAATGAAATTGTGTTCTTAATTTTAAGTTCTTTAATTGTTGTCAAAATCGTTAAGCTACCGTATCGCTAAGCATCTCACTGAATTTTTGGTACAACTCACGCACTATAACTCATTATAGTATCAAAGATGAGTTCCCTTGATTTTGAGGATAGTATAAATTAAATGATGCATTTATTTTTAGGGAGCTGCATCTATGTTTAGTAGCTACTCGTTTTTCACGAGGTCAGGATTCAACTTATTAGCAGCCCAACTCAAATCGCAGCCCATCATCAGTCTCGATCTTCATAGCTTTCTGTGGGGGTACGAAGAGCCACTGATCTCTTTTGGCAATTCATTGATTCCCGGTTTGATCACCTTCAATAAATTAGGTATTTTGGACAGGGTAAGAATAACAAGCATTAAATAGAACGACAGTAAAAAAATTCAATGAATGAAAAAACAAAATTAATGTCTCATGGTTGTTGGAACGTTACATATTATATCAAAATTACATAAATAATCAATTTAATTATTCTTCCTTTTTGCTGCATTATAATTTTGGTTTCCAGTTGTACGACCCGACCACAGTGCCAAGACTGGAAGTAGTATCCGAAGGTAAAGATAAATTTAGTATAAAAACGGCGGATGGCTCTCCTGGCCTCAAAGCTCGGCAATACCACAATCTTCGTAAACGGTGAGTAATAGAGATAATTCGTTTATTTCAAAATTATGTATTCTGATATGTTTCTATTTTTTGCAGTACCCATTGTAATACCTTCGTCGACACTTACGAAGGTATCGCCTTTCCTCTAGGACTTAGTTCGGAAAGGCCTTTAAGACTCTATCGAAACATTTTCTGCAGGATGATAGACTTAGAATTCATTGGCACTAGGGCTTTAGATTATGATCCTAGAGCTTTTGTCTACAAATTCAGAAATGACACCTTCTCTACTAACACCGAGACAGATTGTCTATGCGGCGATTATGATTGTGTGGATGGCGTGTCTAACATATCGCCATGTTTGTATGGTAAATATATTTTTTCTAATTAGAAATATTATATTATATGGGTTGGAAAACCTTTTCCAGTTAAAATCAAGTATTGCTTTCTAATACTATCTTATCATACCGTACTTGTAAAACTCCGTTTTTTATATAAATATTTAATATATATTTTATTGCAATTATATTTTATATTGAAATTTCCCATCTCTTGTTACTTTAGTTCGTAAATGAGGGTTACCTGGTAGAAACCAGTTTAGTTGATATGGTCGCCATTTTCATTTTTATTTTTTACTCCTACTTTTCTTAGCCGGATGTTCTTTAAATGTGCAATAAAGTTACTAATTTTAAGTCAATTTAAATTGATGTATTTATTCGTTTAAGGACTTGGTGTAGGTTTTTCGAACGCTCACTTCTTGCACAGTAACCCAAAAATTTATGATCGAATCGATGGTATGTACCCTGATGAGAAAAAACATGGCAGCGAGATCGTGGTGGACCCTGTAAGTACTTTGAAAACATATTAAATAGTTTAAAAATCCAAAGGCCGTTGAAATACTTTGTTCTAGGATAGGACCATGACGAAGTAATGAAAAATACTTTTTATATTTTACAGGTAACCGGTATTGTCCTGGAAACCAATTTTACGCTTCAAGTTAATATTATAATTAAAGACGTCACCTTCAACAGCTTTACCAAGGCATTTTCTGACATGGTGGTACCTCTGTGTTACATAAAAGTAGTAAGTATAAATAATTTCATTATATCACGTTGCCTGTCTATTACCGCTCTTAAGTCCATATCACAAATAAAAATGTTTTCAGGTCCAACCGAAGACGACCGAAGAAATCAAATATTATTTAAAATTAATACACTTTGTTCTCCCTTATGTCTCTTACGGCTTAGAGATTGTACTATTCTTAATCGGCTTAATGATTCTTGTTTATTCTTCAACATGCATTTATAGGGGATTACTGTTTAAGAATGAAATAAGGTTTGAAATTTCAAACAGTAAGCAGAAAGTTAACATACCCTCGGAAACACCTTTAGTGGAAAGGCCCCAAAATGTAGAAGTGGTAAAATACCATTTGGACTCGCAAATTCAATCATGATATTTTCATTAGGGCAAATCAGAAACTTTAAATGTCGCTTCTATTCGGGTAAATACCCGTAAATAAGAATAGAGTATTATGAATCTTATGGATTGTTTTAAGTATTGTTAGCAAAAAACAGCAATATTCTAGTCTCAATTGCTGCATATTTACTAGATATAACTGTTTAGAAATTATAAAATATACTTAGATAATAATTTATATAATTAAATTGAAAACGAAACAGTAATCGAGGTACCTAATTTAAGAATAAGGCGTTCAGTCCTTATTATGCCTATTCATTTTATGATTCCAACATCAACTTTTAGTTATAAAATGATTCTATAATATCTATTTTATATATATAAATCTCAAGCAGTATTTTAAAACTAAATTAAAGTATCTGTCATTAAATAAAGATGACAACAAGTTTATAATTTGTTTCTCGTTAGGAGATTAGGTATTAGACATTTTTTAACGGACAGTGACAACCACAAATTAAATACCTAAGTTCTAACTTATATATATATATATATTATATATATATAATATTATGTTCTCTCTAGAACACACAGTGAAATAAATGCAGAATAAAGTGATCAGTGCAATGGAAACCAAATATATTAAAATATTAAGTTATAGCGTTTGGCGCTCCGTCGTCTCTGGCTACCCAGCAAGGGATATGGCGTGAAGCTAAATAAATAAATATTAATAAATATATAAAGTTATATTTCATTATTTGTTTCATTAGGTTCAGTAACTACTATTGTATAAGCATGGTGGGTTGTCAAACTTGTTGTTAATATACTCTTTTGGGATCTGTTCTGTTGTGTTATTAATATCATCACAGAAACGAAAAACACGAATGTCACGCCGCAGTCTGAGTATTATCGTTTTCAACTGTTATCTCTTAAATTATATAAATAATTATTTTTTATTGAATATATATAGAAATAAATAATTAAGGTTTTATTCACTTAGTCTTCACCTATAAGTATTATATAAGTTGATGTGTTATCTACTGTCTACAGTTGCTACTTTCATTTTAATAAAAAAAATAACAAAAAAAATAATTGCAAGTTAACTAGATATTAAAGATAAATTGATAAGAAAGTAATTACAATTTAATAACAACAGAATTAACAAATTAAAGAACAAAGTTTTTGTACGAATATATTTTATTTAATATCTATATAAAAATTAGAGATAAAAATATTGTCAAATTTTGAACAAATAAAATACTAGCTTTTTTATATAAGAGGAGGGCAAACGCGCTTGCGGGGCACTGATGATATGTGATCACCGCCGCCCATTAACTCTTGCAACATCTATTGACCATGGTGAAAGCCATATTGCCGGTCATTCATGAACTGGTGATCCTCGAAGTACGTTAGAAGCTGTCGGTTAATATTGTTCTCCATTATTCTAAAGAGAAGAGAGGTAATGGCGATAGGTCTGTAGTTAGCTGGGTCCGAGCTATTACCTTTTTAGGGAAAGAATGTACAAGGGCAAACTTCTAAGAGATCGGGACTACGCTTTTATGGTAGGAGTGCTGAAATAGACTAATAGTAAGCACTGGAATCAACTCAATGGCACATGTTCGTAGCAACAACAGAGAAATGCCTTTCGGCTCATTCGACTTATGAACGTCCAAGGAAATTTGAGACTGTCAGACAACTTTTTACAGAAAAATTTTTTCTGGCATTTAACTTTGACACCGCTGGATCGTAAGTGGTGCCTTTCCTTGGTCGTCCAAAGTTGAGATGGAGGCAAAGGGAGTGTCCAAGATCAACTTTCTCTTTTACCGTGTCATTCCCTAAGTGCAAAGGCAATAGGGATGGTATATGGTTTTAATATCAACTCCATATCGCCAAATGTCCCCTAAATCAAGGGATTTGACAGACAAGCAGACAGATAACAAAGTGATTCTATAAGGGTTCCTTCCTTTTCCTTTTAAGATATGGAACCCTAAAAATATAAACGTATAAAAAATAATATACTTAAAATTAAAATGACTTTATTATTCTTTATGATACTATTTTATAACCTTTACATAACTAAATTTTATACAGCATTATTGATTATTATTTGACGTAAAAAAATAATATTCGTTTCCATATTATTATTATAAAAGATATATTTTTTATTAATATTATATACTTCTCCCATAACCTTGATCTCGTATAAAACTTTGCCTATCGAATCGCCATTAGTTGTTTAACTTGTTTTTAAAACTAAATAATAAATAATATTTATAAAACAGATTAGTTTCCTCATATTTTAATCTGATCATATTAAATAATATCAATAAACGATACATAATATATGAGATTGTGAGTCCTAGAGCCTGGTCTTTGACGCAGCTATCAGGTTTTCATACTGATCATATGTGATGTCAGGCGCTTGTCTGGTTCTATACGAAAAGATTAACAAAGTTTATTACCAACTAGTAGTATTTGATAAGAACTGTGTAGCAGTAATTCCACCATATTTTATTATTCCTTGAAGATATATAGAAAAAATGTAGATAAGCAATAGAGCGAGAGATGTGATTAGCGATAGAGAGATGGATATTTTAAAGTAATGTCTAATTATCTCTTTATTTGTTCGTCTGTTTGTTAGAATTGATGTTATAATTTATTATCACAATAACTATTATTACTGATTGAATCAGATAAATCAAATAATAATATCTAAGTCGACAAATACTATGCAATTCAAAATACGTAAAGGGAATTTTGATAAATTATTAGATTTTTCATTGAGCGAAGCGAGCGGAGCGTTCTACTGGAGACTTTTTTACATTCTTTGTCAGGAATAGGCTCGAAAACTACTCGACGGAAAATTATGAAATTTTGCAATCAAAAAGACACAAATTAGGTGATGGTTTAAAAAAATTTGAAAAATGTCATATTGTTGAGGAATAATCGTCAAAAAACTGATATCCCATTGAAGTCAATGGGAATATGGTCAGCCTAACCTGAAATCTCCTACATTACCGACGTGGTCCACAACGATGAGTCATTACATTGGGCTCGCTTCGATCAAGATGCAAACGACACCCGCGAGCGCAGCGAGTTGAAATTGCGGGTCTGTTGGCGCCCTTAGTAATATTTGAAGTCAAAAAACGAAGATGATAAACTAAATATTTCAATTAAGTGGTTGGGCAAATTAGGAATTACTCTAAAATATTTAAGAACATTTTACGTACAAGTCGATGTTGGAATGTTTTTTGTTACTGGGACAACTCGGGCTTATAAAACCTCTAAAGTTAAAAATGTATTATATGGAAATATATAATGTGACGACTATTTATCAGACTTTTTGAGATTTCCTTAACAGTTACGTGTAATTTAAATTCCTCATAATATAATACAATAGCTAAACTAACTAATGACGTTAAGTAAAATTGTATTTGCTCCTTAACAATGACGTATTAGAAATGACAATTTTCTTAGGTATAACTTTAGATAAAAGTCCAGTAGAATCGTTCAACACTTTCAAAAAAGTAAAACAATAACACATCATAGTATTTCGTCTTATAGTGTTTTATTATACAATAATATATAATAATAGAATCAATTTGGACTGCACTGCCCCAGTGCATTTAATTATTTCAGAAAAATAGCTATTTATCACTTAAAAGTTTTCCTGACAGACGTTTTTGAAGAAATTATTATTTATATGGCCTCAGTATTCATTTATTTATTTATTTATATTTTCCACTTTGAATCCATACCAGTAACCACTTGTGTACGTCAAATGGAAGTGACAGAAGGGCCTATTTTGATATCATACGTATCTAAATAAGCCCTTCTGTAAAGACACTCTTCAACTTTAAATAAGGCTACGAGGGTTCCAAACGCGCGCTGGTCTGAGAACCATACACAAACTCAGCCGGTTTTTTTTCTTATTGTGATCACTGTTTCACAAACGTGAATATATTTAGTGAGAAATAGATATATAAAGACATATTATTTATAAGCCAAAATAGTGACACAGACATGTTAAGTATAAAAAATAACTATAAATTGGTAAAGCCTTATTTCGTCTTCAAAAAGTTAACAAATCATTTATGATATTGAAAAATTATGCAATATCTATTAGACCTTCATTTGATTAGTTTTAAATCTAAAATTAAAAGTATATTATTCAATAAATCTTATTATAATATTCAAGAGTTTTTGCTTTGATCGAACTTAGGTTGTTGACTCATTTGCAGGGATGATATTATATTAAATTTCGTTTAAAAAACTTAACAGAGTTTCTGGTCGGCTTTTATGCCGAGCTGGTGCTCAGATGCAGCTTTGCTGAGTGAGTAACTAGCGGACTGACTATACTGACATTTTTTTATGTAATAATTGACGATTCGTAAATGCCTACTTGTATTAAGATATCTTGATTTTTTATTTGATAAGTATTAGTATAGTAAAGGGAAACCATAATAACTAGTTTTTTTGGAAGTTTTTGGCGGCAGTAAGTAGATTTAAAGAAAATTATTATACAGTCGTTTCAATTTTCACTCCTCACTCTCGGTCACACTTTTTTTGTTGATGTTTTCTTATAATGTGATATCTTGTTTATGTGTGATCTTATTCCTGCTAAATAGAAACTGCATAATATTCTAAAAGAGGTATACGCTTAGAATTCCTGGTTAGTTCGCGACGCGCGAGTGCAAGATAACTTTACATAATCATTAACAATATTAATTTATTAATTTTACTGTTAAACTTAGTAAGAAAATGTTTTTCAGACTTTATTTTTACTCAACCGAGTGTACAGTCCTAGAAACTTGAATGTTGTTATATATGCACCTATAGAACAAACGCTATTGTGTTTAAAATTGCTATAGAAGTATTGCATTTTGGTTTCTTTACTACTTTTGTGAGGAGTTATTGTAAGGTGCGTAAAATATATATTATGGTGTTGTTATTTACTTCGATATTTTATATTTTATTCACTTTATTGTTTTTGAAAGTGTGAAGAATGAAAAAACGATATTTTCCTCATTTTTTAATATGAAATAAATTATTTTCAGATGTTTCTTCTATATTTGATGTTTATCGTGATTTTGAATGTTATAATAACAGCCTTCCCTGTAATGAATCTGCGTAACTATAGATGGGGTTATGACAAATTTGATGACATTGAAATCTCCAGGAATAAACATTACTGGCCCTGGATGCCCGGCTACCTATCATACGCTAACCACGTACAACCTCTATTCTTTTACGGAACTGTTCCACGAAATTAATATGATAAATGAAATAAAAATATAAAACATTTCATAATTAAATTAAGTGAGAAAATAGTTCCAGAATTAAACATTTAAAATGTTTATATGATTATTATTATTATCAACTGTAATTACAGATCATTATTATATGAATATCTGTTACTCTGTGCCCGTTGTTTAAAAAGTTATGAAATCCTCACACAAGGAGTATTTATTTTCTAATGCGAGCATTATGTATTAAAAAATATATGCTATATTTTAAATATTACCTTTAAATATTTTTCGTTAATAAAACTGATTATGTAATTATATAAATTAGTTTAAGTATTAAAAGAGATAAAATAAAATGTATTTGACTGCTGGTAGATAAATGTTTATTATTATAGTATATTTTATTTTAATTTATGATTTTTTGTTGAATGCTTTGTTGTATTCATGCCCTTAAAATTTATTACACTGATTTCGCTGCAAGTATGTGTGTTTGAGTGTGTATTTATACAAGTATGTGTGTTTGAGTGTGTATTTATACATGTATGTGTGTTTGTGTGTATGAGTATGTAAGTGTGTAAAAACACACACTGTTTGTGTGTAACAATCGACACATATTATTCAACTATGTTATCAAATGCTTTTGAAATGGTTTTGTTTCTTTTCATGAATGAAATTAGGTATAAGAAAGAAATTATATTTGTAAATGTATTATGAATGAAAAACTATACCGAAATAAATATATATTCAGATATGTATTTCTTAAGGCAGTTAAATTAAGTTTTTTTAATCGATGTTTTTTAAGGTTCATTATTAAGAGAAAAATGAAGATATATACATATATATATATATATATATATATATATATATATATATATGTATGTGTCAAATAAATATCATGACGTCTGTTATACCAGTTAAAATTTCTTAACCTATCTTAAATAACAAATTTAAATACTTTCTTTCGTAAACTAGTGTATAAATTGTATGAATGTAAAAAGTAAAATTAAACTTCGTCCACCTTCATACCAAAGTCACTATACTTAACATATGGTACATATTTACTATATATTTACATATGTTTATTATTATTACAATAAAATTTACCTAAGATTATTTTTAACTAAAATTTTCGCTGTCAGAAGGCAGGAACCAAGCAATGGCAGCACCACCTACAAGAGACGTATTATTTATAATTTGTATATATATACAGTGTGTGTATGTGTGTGTTAAAACGTTCTGTACTCACTGAACACGAGTCCAGCAGCGCCGTACAGAGTGACGGCGCAATGCTGTGAGATGGCGGCGCTCACTACATTGGTTCCTGCGAATGCGCTTAAACGAGCGACCATCATACCAAGACATGCTACCATACCCCTGAAATTATATGTATTAAATATACATCACAATACTATTGCATATTGTAAATTACTTCATTAACCCAAAATGATCTTACCTGTAAGAAGTAGGATAGAGAGTGACAAAATAGGACGATACGATGCCAAAAACCATGGCGGTTGTGAGGTAAACATAGAAGAGCACCAGTCCGGAGAGGGCCTCGCCTGTCAGGTCTACCAGGATGGCTGCTATTCCTGCTATCACTAGGATAGCCATTGTCAGAACCTAGATACATACTCACGTAAAGTTAAAAAAAAAATCAAATGAAAGGTTTCAGATAATAATTTAATAGACGCAGTGTTCTAGGTATCAAATTAAACTGTTAAAATGTATTAAAATGAATTAAAATATTTAAATAAAAGATAAAATACAAATAAGAAATAATCCATTCCTTTTACCGTACTTTTTGTTTATGCTTTTATGTTTAATGAGAAAGATTATAACAGATGTTAAATAATAAATACCTTCCGCTTGTGTGCTGCCTGCGACAGCAGAGCGTTGAGAAAGAAGAAAGCTAACCCATGAGCGCAGCCCGCCCACACTGTGTTTACTTCTATGCCCGCCGAGCACTCCGACCCTACCTGCATACATGTAGATATATCACAAATCAGCAAGGGGAAATAAGGGCTGTCCCAAAATTTACGCAAGAAGTTATTTTGATAGAAAACACAGGTTTATAATTAAAAATTGAAAATTTTTAATTTAATTGATTTATATAGTATACAGTATAGGGTTATGTATAGAATAGCATAACGGCTAAATGGCCTCCACTACTTTATACACACTCTTTGGTTGAAATTTTCCATGTTTTATTTTGCATTAAAGCTGAATTTCGTTTATATAGCGCTAATTTTTTTCCTTCAAGGCGTGGGTGATCATGGGCTTGTTGACATAAACCTTAGACTTCAAAAAACCCCAAAGAAAAAACCCAAAAGTGTTAAATCGCATGATCTGGGCGGCCAATTCTGATCACCAAAACGAGAAATTACACAACCAGAAAATGCAGTAATTGAATTGTTTCTCGGGCTATATGGCATGTGGCACTGTCTTGTTGAAACCATGTGCCGTCCACATCCATATCTTGCAATTATGGCACAAAAACCTGGAATATCATGGGGCGATAGCGAGCACCCTTAACCGTTATTGTCTGAGCAGCTGCATTTTCGAAAAAGATTGGTCCTAAAATGCCTCCAACCCAAAATCCGTAATAAGCAGTGACATGTTGTGGATGTATTTTTACTCAACAATCACTTATGCATTTTCTGAACCCCAAATGCGACAATTTTGTCGATTAACAAAGTCAATAAGATAAAAATGAGCCTCGCTGAAAATGATTTTGTTCGAAAAATCAGCATCCATCCATTCAACGAACTCTCTTCTCTGTGCGTGGTCAGTAGGCTTCAGTTTTTGAGTCAATTGAACTTTGTAAGAATGAAGATGCAAATCTTTCGTGAGAATACGCTGTAGAGAGCTTCTCGAAATGTCCATTTCTTGACCACGGTGCCGAATCGATGTTTCTGGACTTTCAGCAAAACTCTCTCGAACTGTTTCAATGTTTTGTGTTGAACGACTTGTTGAAGGACGGCCAGACTGTTTAAGATCATTAATTGATCCAGTCTCTCTAATTTTTTAAATTAGTTTCTTTAAAGTTGATGAATTTAAATCACTATTCCGACCATGTTTTGTACGAAAATTGCGAACTGTTGCTGGCAAACTTTAATTTTTTACAAAATATAGCTCAATAATAAAAATGCGTTGTTCTTTTGTGTAGCGCTCCAATTTTAATAACCCTGAACTGTCAGCTGTCACGCTGTATTTTTTTTGGTTGGCAACACTTTACCGCACAAATGGCGCAAAATTCAAAGCTTGCATGAATTTTGGGACACCCTTTATATTTAAACCGTACTAAGAATGTTTAGTACCATGCATGTGGTACTATTTATACCGATGTAACGAAACTGAATACAGTTCGCTTAACAGGTTATTTGATTCTACTAATATTACATATTCTGCAAATATTTACCATATCAGTATATTATGGTTCTGTTGAATTACTAAACCTAAGTGAAATATCATAAAATACAATAATAATTTTGTTTTACTAACCACTTCTTCCTCTTGCATGTTTCCAGTGGTGTTGGTAGCGAGGAGGTTGCAGAAGGAGTCATCAACTTCTCTGTTAGCGTACGAAGTGAAGAATACGTTGAATATCGTTGGCAAAATGATTGCAAAGCTGTTGTTACTGTAAGACAAAACAGTTATGGTAAGGACAATTGATTATAGTTTGTGGTAGTTCGGGAAGACATTGGAAGGAATACTGTCGTTTTGTATAATAAGGGTATTACCATTTCTTTATTTGGAAAAGAAACTGGCACAGGAGTAGAATTTATAAATACAAATTTTAATTATATTATTATATTGTTCGACAAAAAAATGTTAAAGTTTCAGCAAAAATATCTATCTATGTGGATCATATTCGAGTTACAGATGATATTAATCAGTAGGTTATCAACCATCAATCAATAAAATGATTTCGCAGATATCCCAAAGTAATCAAGACTTACGCGATATATATCACAAACGTCAGATAGTAAAGTAGCAATGTCCTCTTTAGTAGCGGCGGCGCGAACAGAGGAGCCAGCTGACGCCACAAGGACTGGAGGGTTACCGCAGCTGTCTCGCTACTACCCTCGGGGAGGAAGATGTCTTTTACCTGAGGAAGATATCAGAAGAACTTATAATCTTTGTTCTAATCTAATTTAGTCTAAATATGGATAAAATTGGCCAATTCATACCTCCATGGCTCAATTAGACTTCTTAAAAGGTGAAAAAAGTAATAATTATATTTTAAGAAGCATAAATAATTAATGTCAATAGAGATATTACGGGACGTATATAACAAATGCTGAGTAAATGTCTATTTGATCTATTTGTTTGAAGAGAAAACACAATCATAAGATCACCTGTATTAATGTATCATTTACAAAATAACTTATATGTCTTAGTGCAGAGCGTAACTGATAAACAAAGTGTACATATTTGAAGATAACATATCAATACAAACCGGATATTTCTCGTTTTTTCCATTAATCTTATGAATTCGCTTCAAGACATCCACGGCCTCTTTTGTTTTTCCAATATTGGCGAGAAATTTGGGACTCTCGTTGAAGAAATACAACAACAAAGCCCCAAGACCCAGAGGCAGTGCCATCACGAGGGTGAGGAGACGCCAGGGACGGTAAGAGATGCCCAGGATGTAGAAAGTGAAGTTCATTTGGGTGATAAAGTAGCCCCAAACTGAAAGTAATCATAAAAAATACATTTCGTTTCTCTTAAGGATAATCCAATATGTATTTTCATTTCCGGAATAGAAAAACACAAAAACACTGTTAGAATATAATTAGTATAAAGAATAAAAATTTAAAAGTTTACAAGACAGTCTGTTTTTATAACAATTAAAATAGCCTTAGAGAGAAATATGAACTTAGTGTTTTGCCACGCCATTTTAAGTAATGATAGATATTCCGCCGAATATTATTTGATTTATAGTATTTCAATGAATTGTTTGTGTAATTATATAGATATTTTTTTTACAATCTTTACCATAGTAAAGAGTTGGAGTCAGCATAAGCGCGCTGGTCATGAGCAGCATGTACCGAGCGCGGTGCTTTGCGATGCAGCATTCGCCGAGCAACGCGTATGTTGCTGACTCTGCTGCACTTGACCTGGGCAGTGACGAGTGTCACGTATCGTTTTAGATGGTTTCGTGGTATTTTTTGTTTATTTAAATTTCTTATAATTTACAATTGGAGATTTAATGGCAGCCTGGCCTGCCTTTGTTTTTTTATTGTATCTATTAATTTAGAGTACAAAGATACGGTTTCTTTGGAAAGATTGAGTTGCATAACATTTTGAACATAAAGTGATCATAAGATTTTATTACTTACAAGGCAGAACTAATGAACCTCAAGGCAGCCAGCACCTGCCACGTGGGGGCTAGACTGCTCAGTAGCGCGCTGACGAAACTCCCTCCCATAGCCCACATCAGCACAAAGCGCCTTCCACGGGTGTCAGACAAGTAGCCCCAGGGATAAGACATTACTATGATACCTGGAAATATAGAGTATTAAAGAACTGAAGATAAGAGAAGAACTTTTTTTTTTCGATAAATCGCAGAAAATGCCAAGCGCATCTTCTTTTCCTCCCAGGCTTCAAAAATATTCAGAAATAACTTAACACCAGCATTTGTTGTTGAGGAACCAGGAGTCAAACCAAACTGTTGTTTTTATATAATATGTTAAATGTTATCTCTATTAAAATAAGCAACTTGTTGATTAAGGTTAACTTATTCAAAGATCTTTCTAGACGTGGTTAATACTGAAATTAGTCTATAATTATATATGTTGGATATAATGGATAATTGTATCATACTATGTCTTATTAGATCGGAAAATATTCCACAATCTATACAGTTATTATTAATGCTAATTCGCAACAAAGTCTATTAGTAACCTAAGTATGTTAACGGATATTCCCCATTGATCTCTCGTCTTCCTAACACTAGTTAATTTAATACAACATAGATTTACGTTGTTAGCAACTAATATCAAAGCGGTTTAGTATAAAATTTAGTATCGCTAATATCAGTAATGAATGCTTTAAAAGCAATTGCAACCTCAAGGTCAGAAGTAACATATTTATTGTTTATGTTTAACTTGAGGTCGTTCCTCTGAAATTTAGCTCTTCGAGTTTCGTCATTATTTATCTTCCAAGTTATTTCCTTTTTTTTATTGCTATTTTGTATTTTCATTATACATAGTGGATTGCAAATTACCATTCAAACATTACTAAATACTAATTTATAAGGAACAAGAACCGATTTCGTGGTAAATACTGAATTAAATAATTTAATAAAAATATTTAAAAATCATCATAATATTGGGTTTTTTTATTTATAATAAAGGTAAATAAACTGAGTCATTTTTAATTTTACTTATTCGATTGGCAGTTACTGATAAAAAGTTACTTTTTTTATTTTGTTATATGTTATATGTTATATGTTAATATGTATTAAGAATTCGAAAACTACTGAAAATTCGTTCTGACTGAAGCTGCTTATATTATTAACAAGTTTCTAAAAAAAATTGTTTTAAGGTTTAAATTTTTTAAATATATAAAAATATATATAAAAAATTTAATTCAACCTGCAAACGGCATAGAGGACAGCACTCCAATCTGCTGGAGATTCAAGCCCAGGTCGCAGGTGGCAGCTGTGACGATGATGCCCAGTCCAAAGATGTCGATACCCATCGCGACGATCACCATGAAACATGCGAACAGGAGCCCTACATTGTATCTGCCATGCCCTGGAGGAAATAGTTTTACGCTGCTTCAAGATATCACAGATTAGTTTAATGAGTTCAAGGTAGATAAGAAATTATCCATAATGGTTTCTTAACAATAACAATGTTTACAAACACTTAAAATGTATATAGCTAAAGTTAATAAATAACCTTGTATTCGATCGACTTCCTATAATTAATATTATGTTGTTAATCCACTTCTGATTATGTAATTTTAATTTTATGTTAAAACACCGAATTTAAGACACAAGGACATCTTACGATATAATTTGAATTTCAAATATTTGCCCACTTAAGAAAATTCAATATAAAATATTTGTATTACAACATTATTAATGAAAATGTCCATGCAAAATTTAATATCTATAAAATTAAAAATATGTAGTCTTTAATATTTGAAAATAATATTTAGTAAAGTTACTAGCAATCTCCCAGCACTTTACCCGCTGAAGAAACTACTAACAAAAGGATTTATATTAAATTGTATTAAATATGTCAATTTGTAATAAAAACCGGTTAATAATAGTTTATAAGTTTTAAGAAAATATAACGAGAAATGCGCGTATTGTGTTTTAATAATAAAATACTTATACACATATACATCTGTCGCTAGTAATCTTTACTCAGCTGAAATCTGGTTTACTATTTGATGTTATAAAGAGGAATAAAATATCTAAATTACTTAACTAGATCTTGTGATGTTAAACTGTAATAAATATAAATTGTTTGTAATTTACCTGTTAGTTCCAATGCGTCTTCATATCCATGTATCTCCTTCACTCCACTACTCATTTCAATGTCATTCTGTTTATTTGCCATTTCTTATTTATTATACACTTAATATTATAACTTATTTTTAATTGTTAAATTAATTTTTATTTATATAAAACTAATATATTTATTTAAATCATACTGAATTAGAATAAAATACGACGTTACAGTGCCTCATTTGAAATATAAGTGAAACTGACCAGAAGAATATTCCGTGAAGATGTGAAGGACGTTTTATCTAATAAAAAATTATCTTTTGTCACGTTGTTTTGTCCTAACGTACATCGCTGTCTCGCTTCACGGACTGACTCATACTAAAATGTTTTTCTCGATGTCGACACTTGTTCATACAAAAATTTTCACTTAAAATATTTACAATAATAAGTAAGTGTAATGTTTTTTTCCTTACTATTGCTATTACAATATGTAATTGTGGTTTTGAGGTGTTTTAGAATTCTAAATGATTTGTCTGTCTGTATACTTTTGGACCTCGAAATAAACAATTCACCTTATAATATGTATTCTTTTAAGACGATAATTAGTAAATAACATAAAATCTCAAATGCATATAAAATACAAGCACATATATAAATGTGAGGTCAATAACCTCATTCTCATAAATAATCACGATCACCTAACAAAAAAAAACTAATTAGTTTCTTTACCTAATAATTAAATACTCGACTAAGGTCTCAGGTTTCGGGAATGTTCATGAATTCTTTAATTTTCCAAGTAAAGTAATGCTTAAAATTGATATCAGTATTGTTATATATAAGTACAAAAATCATTAAAACCGTGGAGGAAAATTTAAACAAGAGAATTGTTTTGTTTTGCTAATCAGAGATTACATACGACTAGCAAGCGTCTTAACCATATTAGTGATGCAACATTCTTTTATTCATTCTTATTCAAATTATTGTTAATTTTTATTTATGTTATATTTAATTGTTTCAGTACATCGAACTATTTTACGTTTTATTTTTGCAATACATTGCAATCGCAATCTATATATAATATATGATATAGTTAGCTAATATCAATGCTAAAAATATATCAATAGATCAAATACATATTCAAGAACCAGTTAGTATAAGAACGCAAAAACATAATTATAATAATGAATATATTATCAATAAATGTATATACACACCATGGTTTTGCATTATTTAACATAAAATTTGCGTAATTTAGTCTTTTTTTACCTTGATAATACATTTTTATAAATAATAATAGATTATACTAGACTTGAGACATTTTTTAAAACAAGGACATGTCCTGTAGAATCGCGTGTCCTAGTTATAATATCAGTATGTCTCGTTTGAAGAGTTATGTAGATTACATGTCTACATCTTATATCTTAAGATTTATCTTAGTAGGTTACTAAAACTAATACTAAATACTTATCTTCGTATTATCATAATATTCTTTGTGTCTCTTATTTAGAATATAAGTTTCTATTTTTTTTCGGGTGACTAAATCGTTTATACTTCATACGAATATGCTTTAACTAGGATTTGTAGCCGTGCACTGCGGGACTTGAGCTGAGCCCCCTCAGTTTTTTTTACCACCATTTCTGAACGGAATGAGATATTTTAATTCTGTACCTTCCTGTATTCTAACCACGCCCATTCCCAAGCTCTACAGCTCTGCCAATTTTCATTCAAATCGGTTCAGTAGTTTTTATGTGATGTTGCTTCAAAAAGAAGTTTCCCAAACGGTTAACAGCTTCGCTTACGCTCAGCACAATTGAGAAGCAAAGGATGGATGTAACATATAAGTAAACAGAGAGAGTCTCAGAAATGAATCAAAAAGAGATGAAGTTTATCTTAATAAGGGCCATATATCTTTTTCTATATAGGAAAAACATACGGTGATGATTTAAAGACACAAGGCCTTAACGCTACGCATCCGAACGCTAAAAATTTCACGGTAGCCAGAAGTCTGTAATGAAAAACATAATATAAGTATTTGTCCTTTGTCTTTAGCAAAGTATGACGAAGAACATATTATGTGGTTGTTAATAAGACAAAGCTTTACATAAATTAACAAGTATAATTATAACTACGTTTTTATTTTATGCCAGAAATAGAAAAATAAAAACCTAAGAAGTGAGCTAAGATAAAGTAATTATTGACTGACTGACGTAAATGTAAATTCACGTCAATTCAAATGCTATTCCTGGTTGCCGCTAACGTGAATTCACGTCATTTCAAATTCTATTCCAGGTTGCCGCTAATGTGAATTCACGCCATTTTAAATTCTATACCCGGTTGCTGCAAACAAATTTTATACTTTTTATCCTCCCCTTGACGACAGAAGTTTGCGGCAACCACCTTCAGAATTTTATTATATTAGTCGGTACTCAGAATTAGAAACGTAGAAAATTTGCCGGGCTTTAATATTATAACATTTTCGCACTACTACCTATTATGGTAAAAAAGTCTGACTGCAATGGCAATGAAACATTGCGATATAAATAGAATTTCCTTGACAGAAGTAACGGTTTTTATGCAATAAAATAATAATTTTAAATGAAAAAAACAATAAAGTAAACGTAGATAAATTCACAACTTAAGCTAAGTCTAAATTCATCACTATTTAGATTAAGAAACTTTGTTATTGGTGCCAATTAAACTGTCTTAATAAAAAAAAATGTTAATTATATTGTAAATAAAATATTATTAATGAATTAATAATATAGTTCTTTATTAATATTATGTACACCATTAATTATTGTAGTTTTTACCTAAAGTACCCTTAATTTTAACTGTATTGTTTGTGGATTTAAAATATAGTATTCTGAATTATCTTCACCAGAAGCTACTTAACATATAGTAGTTTTCTTATAAAAGTGCCTCATCTGGGGTAAAGGCTATCCTATGATTCTTATAACCACTGTTCCCCTGCTATTAATGTAATAGCAATTCTAGTAATAACCAACTATTTCATTAATAAATTAAAAGGAAGGTTAAATCTTCTAAAGATTATAAGTACGATGAGTGAGGTTGAAATAAGTTATAGAAAGAAAAGTTAACAGGAATACGGGCTATTTTTTAGGGTAAGTTACATCATAATCAAAATATGTCAGTTTGTATCTGCATTTTTGGAAAAATAATAAGAATTTTAACGGACTTGGAATGTAGAAATTGGGTTCAATAGCTACGACTCCACTAGTTCGAACGAATTTTTTATATAAAATAATAGCTAAGTATTTTTTTGTCTTTATTTGGTTTAATTAATTGATCGCAATATAGTAATTATGTGTGTGTGTGTGTATTCGTTATTTTATTAAATATATTTTAGTTTCATATTTGTCTCAATATAAAAAATGTGTTAAACGAACGGTCTTTAAATTATCAATGCACGTATAAAAAAAATTGAAATGATATATAGGAAGTGCTTTCTGTTATTTTTAAGTTTTCTTTTTAATAAAATAATTTGTTACGTGTTTTAAATTTAAAATATACATTTATTTTATTACTGTATTCTTACTATTTTTATTATTAACATAGATGTGATTTAATAATTTATAAATGGGGTCTAATAGTCAAGATGCGACGTCACCCCACTCGTTTTAAAAAATCAAAGGTATGTTAAATAAAACAAAAAAAATTAAAAACCATAAACGGTGCTTATAATATATTTATAATTAAGAGTACATCTGTAACTCCTCACTCGGGTCGCTCCGGCCGAGTGCTCTTCGGGAGGATTATACATAACAGACCACTCGCTGAAACACACACAAATAAACAATTAAACACTTATTAATACATGTTAACTCCGCAACTAATTTATTAAGTATACTAACTGATGAGTAGAGATCCAAACATGTAGATGGGCACGACGCAGTGTTGGTCGACGAGAGCTCCGAACACCACGTTACCGACGATGGCGCCCACGCGACCGCACATCACCGTTACCGCCATCGCTGTAGCACTGCAGACAAATAATTATATTAATATTAACATGGAGTATGCCAAAATAACAGTTCATTCGACCATTTTGTCACATAGTACCAAATTATTAAAACTTAAATAATAAAGTAAATAGTAATGTCTGGAACTTGTGCTCTTTACATTTTAGCACAATAATAAAACTAAATTCCAGCAGAACATGTTAATATTATTCTTGCAAGCGACGTCCACGTACAATACTACTGTTGTATTATATAAAAGTAATTATCAGTTCAAAAGAAATCGTTTTCCTTGAATCATCCAGGTGCGTGCTGTCTCCACCATCCCGGTATAAATAAAGATGTTATTTATAGAATGTTAAATTTATCAGAGCGGCTGACTGCACACTAGCTCAGTTGGTACAGCGGCGGAGCAGTTTCTCAGAGGTCGCACGTTTAAGGCCTGCTCGTGTCGATAATTTTTCATTCTATATTTATTTCAATTTCCCTTGAAAATGTTTTAAATTCGACACATCAAATTATAAGTTTTAGAACTGGAAAAGACTTAGGAGTAAACGTTTTTTAATTACAAATTTCTTTACTGTCGAATGGATGCTAATTTACCGTTCTAAAATATAACCGTATACCGTTGTAAATAAAAATACTTACGCAACTTTGGTAGGGAAAATCTCGCATATAACACAAAACAGCACAGCCTCTGTGCAACTGACGATGGCCTCAAACACACACGACAGCAGCAGGTTCTCCAAAGACGAACGCACCAGGGTGAGACCCAACGCCGCCAGACCAGAGCTTATCAACATTATCACTGGAAACAAGCAAATGTTACATTTATTTTGAACCTCGACTGATAGTTCGATGATTAACTTATGTGTACAGCTTGGAATTGGTATGAGCTGATCGGTACTAAGTCTTTTACATCTCCTTAAACAAATTTCAAACGAACGAACGACACTTACCCAACATAAGTTTCTTGCCCACCATGTTTATGGTAAGTCCCACCCACAGCGCGGTGGGGACACAACTCAGCGCCACCACCAACGTGTGGATATAGACTCGGTCGTCTATTGTCTGAGGACACTCCAGGTTGGACTAGAATTTTAAAATTGATTAAAAATATATTCGCCCCTTTTAAATACATATAAGAATAATAAAAATGTAATAAGTGACATTAATTACGATTAATTAAAGGGAATGGGTCTATCCAGAGTCATCCAGGTATATAATGAATTACGACTGTTACTTACATACAGTTCACTCCTCGTGACGTTGGCAGAGACTTCGCAGACGCCAGCCGACACACCAGGGAACAGAGAGGAGAATTGACTGAACCGCTCGAAAAGATCCGGAAACCACATCATTAGTGTATAGTAACTGCGAAGGCAAGAAGTTATTACTTAATGATCTTTTTCATTGTGTATTATATTTGGTATAATGCACCTTACCTAAACATGAGTCCAAAGTCCACAAAGCAGCACAGCACCAGCAGGCCGATGTATGGTTGCGTCACCAGCATCCTCTTCCTCAGCCAGAAGGCCTCCCAGCGCTGACCCCACGTTAGAGGTGACTTTGTCTCATTCCCGTTATCATCCGCCGACACAACCTCCGCCTCTTCTTCACCATCCACAGCACTGATCATCGACTCCACCTGAGGATAGCAGATTTTGTTACTGTTGTCAGCTGGCAGCCCTCTTTGCTCAAAAATGAAGAGATTATATCGATATTTGTAAAAGAAACGAATTTTAATTTATATTTATACTTATAATATACTTCGCAGATGCTATACTTACAGGAAAATCTTTTTCAGACAATCGTGTGTTAACAACAAATATCCTCTGCAGCACTGTCAAAGCCTGATCGGCCTTGTTAACATGCAGCAAATATCTCGGACTCTCCGGGAACGGCAGCAGCAGCAGCACCACCAGCAGACTGGGGATGCCGCAGGCGGCCACGAACACTCTCCAAGAGGTGTACTGAAAGGTTGCACCGTCAACCGTCAGGTTGAATCGTGGATCTTGGATAATAAGCCAAGCGATTCCTGAAATGAACATGAGACTCGTCTATAGACATAAAGTTATCAAGAAACAATTTATATACATTATTACTTAATGTATTATCGAAACTATAGTCTAATCTTGTTAATACCAGGCAATAGAATGGTCCCAAACGTCCAAAACACTTCCAGCCGACACAGCATCACATCCCGGTGCCGTAGAGAGAGAAAATCTCCAAAGTAAGGGAAGATAAGGCCAGTGGCACCTATGATCCCGAATCCCGAAAAAAATCTGTAACAGTATCACGTCTAAAACCAATGGTTACGTCTAAGATAATGAGGAAAACTATGCATTGGTATCTAAAACTTTTTGTATTAACTTTAGCCATCGACATTACCTTACTTTAACAATTTTTATTACAATTGGTTAAACCTCGTTTTTGAGTCGCAAAATTATATACATACGACAGATAGATAGTGCAAAGTTTAATTAAAAAATTCAAGAGTGAGTT
This sequence comes from Melinaea menophilus ssp. n. AW-2005, assembly GCA_918358695.1. Lineage (NCBI taxonomy): Eukaryota > Metazoa > Arthropoda > Insecta > Lepidoptera > Nymphalidae > Melinaea > Melinaea menophilus. The sequence continues at coordinate 36,757,942 of OU911038.1, read as the reverse complement.
AGTGAATCATAATATAAAGAAATAACAACTACAAATTTATTATTATCTACAAATGAGCACTAAAGATAAACTTATATGTTTAATCTATCTATTTTAATCAAATGAATTGCCTTTTTATAAAGAAACTGTAAAATCTTCGAGCAAATTAGAGCGGTTACACAGATACTAGTTGGTACCAGGTACGGCTATGATGAAAAATATCTACTTTGGCTAACAGAATATCTCTACATATCGTGGTAAATAGATACCTGCAGGCCAGGAAGGCGGGGAAGGACTGAACCAGACTAGAGAGGAAGGCAGCGAGTGCGTCGAGGAGCAACGCACCGATTATAGCCTTCCTGCGACCGCGCGCGTCTGCTAAGTTGCCCCAGAAGTAGGAACCCACGCACATGCCTGCAAAACAAACACATCATATTTGTATATCCATAAAATACAGAACAGATCTTCTATTTATTTTAAATTATGACTCATTCATAAAAATAGCAAAATGTTTTATTTCATACCTATAAGTGGCGTGGCAGTGAGGCGTCCTTTGTCGCTGGACGACAGAAGAAAATCGCATTCAGCCGCCGGCAGCACGAAGCTGAGTGTAGTGGTACTGAGCGCGCACACAGCGTACACAGCGCCACAGGACATCAACAGCAGCCATTGGAAACAGCCGTAACCTGGGACACCCAAATATGATTTTAAAAGAAATGCCACCTAGTTAATAATGTCAATTTGCTTTAATTTTTCTCAATCTACAAATTTATAAACATTGTCAAATACTATTCGTCTAACCAAATTTCCCATCTGTATCAACATTTCTGGAAAATTTATTAAAATTAACATCCCTTTTCTTCATCCTTTTGAAGTTGTATTTAACTTTATACATACGAGTACATCCCTATAATATAAATATCCAAGAAATGTTTTTATCTAAACGTGTTTTTTTTCACAAACACGTTAATCCATGGTAATCGTATTAGAAATTTTAATAATGTTCTGCGTAATTCAAATCCTTTATTTCACTCAGCGTATATACTTCGTCTATTAACCAGTGTTAAGTTTTATTTACATTCTAGGACCTGTACGTACATCCTGAAGAGAAAAATTATTAAACCTAATTATACAGTTTTGAAAACCATATTCATAACACCTTGACCCTCAATACGTTACATAATAACTTTATATCTATTATTGTTTAAAGGTAATCGATTGACAAAGTGCATTCGATTGATCTTCATCAGCGCAAGTGTTCTCAATCACGTCTATATATAAATACAATAAAAACTGTAGGAAGTGACGTCTGTCCAACCCAATTGTTCTTAGTAACGCAATGTCGTAAAACGAAATGGACCAGGTCGAGTACTTTTGATCTAATTACACGATAGAGCACACAAAAGGGTAAGTATCATTATGATTTTATATTTATCAAAATATATACTAGCTATAGCCTGTGACTTCGTACTGCAGATGACAATTTAACATTCGGACCATTACTTCAGAACTACCCGCATTAAATGCTATGAGACATGTTTTAAAGAGTCACTTATAACACTTAATAGCCAAAGTAGTTTTTTTTTTAAAGTAATGTGGTTACGGGAATTTCCTTCCACATATAAACAAACATACAAAATCAATTCTCACACTTATTATATTAGTACCCTAGTATATATAAAAATTAAATGTTGATTGTAATTTTTAAAAATTATTAAATTATTAAAATAACGACTAACACGAGACGCATTAGGTCAACAAAAAAATATTGTTTTTATGTAAAATTAACAATTTTAATTTATACATAACATGATCAACACTTCAGTGAACCAACATGTCCCGTAATCGACATTTACCAGCGACTGAGTCAACCTTGACTTGTCACACCTACTTACACCAAATTAAAAAAACACCCACTTCTAAATAAACTAAAAGCACAATTTTATAATTAAAATAACACGAGGTACATATGTATAAAATATTAAATATTAAAACATATGTATAAAATATTAAAACGAATAAATATATATGTATATATATATATATATATATATATATATATATATATATATATATATATATATATATATATATATATATATATATATATTTATATAAGAGGAGGGCAAACGAGCTGGCAGGTCACAGATAATACCGCCGCCCATGAACTCTTGCCACATCCGAGGATTCACAAGAGCGCTGCCAGCGTTGGAGGTAGGAATAAACCCCTTTTTTTGAAGGTACCCATGTCGTACCGATCTGGAAAAACCGTCGAAGGGAGATATATTCATTCGTTCGGAGGTTTCGTATATTTCTAATTAATACACGAAAAATAATTCTAACTAGTTCGTTACATCGAGATAAAATAGAATAATCATTTACTTTTACTTTATTGTATATATGCAAAAGAACGCTAAAACCAACAAGAGAGCAAAAACTATTCAAATAAATAATGTTACGTATATAACGAATACAAACAAAGATATAATTTAAGAGGTAAATTCCTTCTAATAATACTTTTCTTGTATTAGTTACAATCGAATTAACACTACATAATATCTCGCAGTAGAATATTGTATCAAAAACTTTCAACATTTTTGTCGTACTTTTTTACGCTACATCGATCATCAAATTAAATTCAAATTGGATTTTAATATCTTATTATCGAAAACCTTGAAAAGCAAATATTTTATATCATAAACTGTTGGGCCCAACTTCACCCCTAGAGCGACCGCCTCCCCGGCGCCTTAATTAATTGGATTGAGCGGTTTCGTCAAATCTCGTTAGGCTAGTATTAAATCGACCCTAAATCCAGCTCAGGCTTACAAGGATAATGTTTCTTTTTACCAATGTAAGGTAAAATAAACAAATAAATATTTATATGTACATCAATTTAATTTATGATAGCAGAAAATAGATAAATAATCAAACGATGGAATATACCGTAATCTGTAAGTGAAGACGTCACGTCCAGAGTTATAACACCATGATCGGCTGTAAAGTGTTTTAATGGTTGTAGTGATGTAAACTGTTTGGTAGTTTAGCGGCCATTTTGTTTGGGTTGTGACAATATTGAAATGTGAAATTTAAATAATATAAAACTAATAATAATTGTACGATGTCTTACTAAAAATCACGACTCTTGTTTTAAATTGTTGGTAGCCTTAAACAAATTTTTCTTTACAAAAATAATAAATAAAAATCGTTTGATGATGGTTTTTAAAAAATGAACTTTAAATAATATATCATTTCAATATTAAATCTAATTATCTATTGTTTATTTGTGAAAAACATTAAAATACAATACTTGTGACATTAAAAACGAAATTACATACTGTTAATATTATATTTCTCAACTATAATTTCATATTATTTTGTAAAATGTTATAAAACATACAAGGGAACTTCCCGGCCCTTCGGGCCAGGAAGAGTCAAAGGTCACATATGAGGTTGGCACCTACCCTATTTTGTAGCCTGATTCAATAGCTTTTTTTTGATGTATTACACATTATTGTGTGATTTGTGGGTGATAAGTGATGCGCGTGCATACAGAGTCAATTAGGTCATTATTATATAGTAAGGATATTTTAGCCTTGTTATATATATTACCGTGACACTTTGAGTATCGGGAACCCTTGCGTCTAGGTCGGCTGTGACGATCGTAATTTTGGCAACTTGACAATCAGTAAACTATCCCGTATTTAAATACACGTGGGAAAATATATTATAAATTAAGAAATAAATATAAATGTAAGCTAAAAAATTCTCAATAAAACATTTATCCTTTGTCTCGAACCGGGAGATCGAATGTTTATCGGGATCGTGTTTGTAAATAATAAGACAGCTGACAGAAAGCACGTCGCATCTAAATTTAGACGAGGAAAAAACAATGCCGACTCATGTGCTGTTAAATACACATTAAATACGATGTTTGGAGGAGATTCATTATTTTATAAACAATTACAATTCAGTTCAGTATCTTTAACGTACATTGAAATAACAATAAAGTTTAAATAATGTTTGCAATAAAAGTATTTTTTACCATATATATCAACTGTCAAATATTATGAAAATTAATAAAGTGATCAGGAGTTATTATGTTTATAATTTATACTTTGTAGACTTTAAAAAAATCTAAATTAATAATGCCAAAACGATAAAAACACCTCCATCCACCTCTCCCCCCCTCCTCCATGTGTAAACATTATGTCAACCAAATATAATAAAAAATAACTTGTAGTCTTAATATTGCAATGTATGAATACAATACTTATTCAGTGGTATGAGTGTGTGAACCTTTGTACTGTATAATGCGTCCATGCTAAATATAATACAAAAACATTGTATGCGATCGAGAAACAAACATCCAAACATAATAATTATAATATGTATATGTAGTAGCGTTTATAACAATGTACATTGCCAACAGATGTGTTCTTACTTTGGTGTGTGTGAAAAAAATGTGCATAATTAATGTGTGTGCACAAACAAAACTATAGTTCTTCAAATATAAACTCAACACAGAATAGCTCCCATAGTAGAATATTTTTTATAATAAATGTAGCCGGGAACGCAATCTTGTTAAAAACAAAATCGTCATGATTGAGTCGATATATCTCTCGCTAACCTACATAAAACTAAATGTAATATAATGAAAAATAAACAGGTTCAATGACCCCACGTCCACGCCCACGCGTGTGACACTCATTCAAATAAATAATATTTATTAACAATAAAACAAAGAATTTCTTAAACATGATATATATATATTTATTTTATAATAAAATATTATTTCTTTCAAAAATTTTTAAGCTGTAAAATTTCTTAATATTCATATTTTGTTATTTTCTAAACTTTAGCACACCAAAATGTATAAATTATATTAATATAAAATTATTAAACAGTTATCTGTATGTACTTTGGTGAGTAAGGATGATAGGGAAAGTGGAATAATTTATATAACAAAAATATAAATTATTTAATGTTTTCAAATATCAAACACTCATAATTGCATAATATATATTGTTTTATTACATACGTTATCATACATATATGTTCCCTTTCATTCCATAACATATTTTTAACACAAGTAAATGTATCGTAAGCTTGTTTCGTTTCAATTTTCCATGTCGTTGTCGTCGTCGATGGGGTTTATTATCGAGCGACCACTGGGCTTCCCTCTGCAGTGGAAAGTCCCGGCCATTTGGTGATATTGCAGGGAATGCTTTCGAATATAATTTAAAAGGACTCAGTAGCCTATTCACTGTTGCCTCTCTTTTGGATAAATACTTTCAATGAGAACTGTATTTAAATAATGTTGAGATAAAAATAGAAAATATTTTTTTAATTATTTATAGTTCTAGCTCTCAGCCAAAATATTTTTTTACGCGACCAATCTGTGCATTGACTAATTTTATTTTATTTAATAGAGATTAAAGTTTTATAATAATTTTTCATGTATTCTACTTCTAAAGTAAAAACCAACACATTTACCCCCTACTTCAAAAATAAATGACCTACTCATCCCCTATTTAGAATTCTTAGGGATGATATGAAAAAATCCTGTCTTAGCAATTAGGTATCCTCACTATAAAAGTCGTACACAAAATTAATAGTCCTTGCGTGACTTTATAATAGGTCAATAATAATCTCTATTTCGCTTTTCGTTAACAAAAACAACGTTAAAATTATTGATTATCTATCGTTAGTTCTTTCCGCTGAGAGATGTTGTCAGTTAAATCTCGTGTCCTTCTTCCTGTTGGTGATCATTAGGTGTGTAAACGCCATTAAACTGCTTTTAGCCAACGAAGGGCGTCACCACGGGCGCGTCTCAAGGTCACGGGCTATATGGAGAAAGTTAAGTTATCTTTATTTTAATATGTGAAGATCAATGTAGTTTTGACTCTGTCTTTTACCTATTTTATGAAGTCTGTTTATATCATCCAAACGTAAATTTAAAACACTTTAAGAATACAGTTTTAAAGACGACGACATATGCTCCGACAATTGTATCATTTCATATTTCATTAAAACTGTTTCATCAAAAGAAACAATAAAGTCTAAAGTGCGAAAGAATTCGCTCTTTGATCGCCATGACATGTTATTTTGGCGGCAAAAGGTATGTCCGATGACGTCTGCGGCCATCTTGGCTTGACGTAAATACATTCAGTATAAAGTTCTCGTTACAAAATATGATATTTCTATTTTTAATTACAATGACTAACTCTACTTAGATATACTCGTATAAAGAGATAATATACTCGTACGTAGTCAGTCAGGCTTTGTGAGTGTTGTCTACGAGTGATGTGCTTGCTACGAATATATCTATATGTAGTAATTTGTTTAATGTAGCTAAACACTTCGATTATTTTCTATTCTATTTAATGACTTCAAAAGGTCGAAGTAATTGTAGAATTTTTATGTGATGCAACCTATGTTATATTATTGAGTCGTGGTAAAGTCACACCAATAAAATACACAGTGGTGTGGAGAAGAATTTAAAATGAAAAAAATATTATGAATCATAAACTTATTTCAATATTTTTCTTTTCATCTACCTTGCAATATATATTAACAAAAGAAAATTATTTTGGACACAAAAAAATCATTGAAGAAACAGAAATTATATTTAACATAATTGTCACACCGAATCGTCAACATCTTTACATCTTTAGAATTTTAAAAATATTACCTAATATTATAAACTAAACGTTCTGAAACAAAAGAACTGACAGAAACAAAGAAGGCGGAGGTATTTATCTATCATGATTAATGGCGCTAATGTACAGGTTATCAGTTAAATCTTTAAATAAAAGTGTACAAATCACTGCTCACTGCCACAGAAAAGAATTTGTAATTGTAATGGACATTTATTTTATTGGTCTAAATTTGTAACAAATGGAAAAATGTATTTTTTTACTTATTCACAATGTAGTCTGTCTTTTGATTATGTCAATTATGTAAGAAATATTAACGACCGGTTTCTGAACGTATGATTCTATAAAAAAACAGACTTTTGACAGCTGTCAAAAGTAGTTTTGGCGGTAAGAGAGTTTTTTACAATTTACAGCAGATTTGAAAGTAAATCCAACACCCGGTGTTAGTATTTAAGTAATCTGAATTTAACGAGTGGTATATAATTTGTAAAGCGATATGGGAGGGACTGACCTTGTCCTCGTGACGACCTAATATTAACACAAAGTTATTGGTCAATTACACGTGACCTTCACTGACACGGCTTCACTGGATAAAGCTTGAATTCACTGGATTTTAGGATCCATTTATAATCTCTATAAGGAGTATCAGATATATACCATTTGTAATTGGTAAATCCATTTGATTTTATCTCTTTTGCAAGTAAAACCAGAAACATATATTTATTGATGTAAATGTTAAATAAAACAGTTTGCTATAAATAGTAATTAGTCGCGGCCATTGTTATATGTTTCGTGGAGTGATGGAAACCAGCCAAAGAATTAGATGCCGCTGGAACATACACTATTTATAGATTAAAAATATTATATAAAACGCGTAACATATATTAATAATATAAAAATAATAAAAACAAAGCAAGGCGAAGTACATACCGGCGTGATGCAGGGCGGTCTCGAAGGGCGCTCGCTGCAGTCGCTCCTTCCTCTCTGCCAACAACGAAATATATTAATGAGTGCCAAATATCTCGTGTAGACTTTGACCTATTGGAAAAATATTTAACTTTGAAAAATAATATATTCATTCACTACCTATTCGTAAGCAATAATTTCTACAGCTTCAGAGAATTTTATTGGGAATATGAGGTTAATACATAAACCATTACAATAATAAATATCTTATACTTAAATAGAGCGTAAAAAGATTGGTTGTTCTAAAAGCACAGCTGTTTTTCTTAATTTTTTCTTAAAAACAATTTTATTTTGGTTGATTTCGTATCACAAGTTCATTGATCGTGATATCCAACAGGTGCGTATTGTCATTGACAGAGACACAAAAATAACCGCCCTAGAACTACATTAACAACTAGTTGGATCACTTGTTTATTCTAGACTCATGTATCCTCATAGTCAATATGAACTATGCGGACACTAAGGAAGTATTGGCTAAAATTTGACTCACCGACAGACATCTACTCTCGTTTCAAAGTTTATTCCTATTACATCGTTATCTCGACCTTCCAATAAGGTTTGTTGATTATAAGAATATTTGACTTAAACCTAACGAGTGAAAATGTTAGAAGATAGTTTTTTTTTATTTGAATTTTATATGTTAACGATGGTTTCAATCTACATTGATAATAAACAGCCATGTACCATAAATCGTTCTAAATCTTATCGTCTACAAAGCAATAACACTTTTATTGATAATTATATTTTTTAAACAATGAGATCAAATGTCAGTAACGCATACATTGTCTGAAGAATTTTATTGTAACAATGAATTGAATGATGTGTCAATAAAACCAGATGGGATCGAATAAGAACGGTTCGAAAACACAGCATCCTAACAAAGATCAAGTCACAATTAAATCTTTCTGCATTTATATTCTCAGCAGTATTAATACCGGTCCAAAGGTTCCAGGTTCGATTTCGTGTGATCAAATAATAGTATTTGATCACACGAAATCGACTTTAATCTACCTTAATATAACATGGATATGTAACATTATTTATATATATATATAATGTGCACTCAAGTATATTAGTTTATAACTTACAGGCTATATATAGTATTATTATATACTGAATATATACTGAAGTATACTGAAGTATACTTACTCTGTAGTATAAGTAATTTTTATAGTAAATCATTAAGACATATATATAAAAAGATATAAAAATTATTGTCATTTGAGGGCAAGCGAACTATTTACTGAATGCCGATTGAATTTAGAATATAATATATTTTATTTTTATTATCTCAATCTCCATACAAAGTATTTATATAAATCTAAACTTAGTATCTCTTAGATTGTCTGGTTCAGGCTTTCTATTATCCCACACGACCTACACTCTCACCCAAATAACATAATATAGGCAGTTATTTCATACTTCATAACATCTTAAATTACAGACGCATTGTTCTTCGGATCAATTACTACTTATTAAGTCTGAGTATTAAGCTCTAGAACGCCTCCTCAGAATCAGATGGAATTTTTGTTTTTTTTTTCTATTATATTGTCTAGTGGAGAGTACTTTGTAGTGGACTATTGCAGCCCTCTTTCGTACATAACATTCAATTGTTATATTGTAAATAATTTAAATTTAAAACATTATATTCTTGTTTGAAAATAGAAAAAATTTAGTATGAAAAGTTTTAAATACAACAGCTGTTTCAGTATGAACGTTCAACTTGCCAGATAAGAGATACAGTGATATCTTTATTAAGATTAAAACTATATATAGTTTATTAAATACATAAGACAAAAAATACAATTAGTTTAAATTGACAATAAAACAACACGCAAAATGTCACTTAAAAATAAATTAAAAAGAAGATGAATTCCTTAATGAGCGTAATCAGTTCCCAGCGTATCAACAAACGCATTCCTGCACTTGTTATATTAATCTGAATCCATCAACACCAATCTACAGTTGTTACGACTAATCGCGACTGATATATTTTGGATAAAACTGGTTTTAACTGGTTCAGAACATTTTAACAGCCCCAATGGAGTGCCCCAAAACATTCAGTGTTGATCATCCACCAAGGCAGTCCTTGCTGGATGATCAACTTGTATGCCACAAACGTTGCCAATATTAAACTTTAGATTAGCAGTTTTAATTATAATAAACATATAAGCTAAAAGATATTAAGTATAAAACGTATTTAGTTACAATGTTTTCTGATATGAGCTTAAAATAAAGTCTTACTAAAAGGGGTAAGTTATTGACTGTATAACCCTTGTCTAAGTCGGTTTACGTCATCGACATTAAAACTGGTACAATCACTCCCTGGACCGACGACGCCTGTCCCCCCCAGAGTACCGTCTGGGGGGAAAAGTCCTTTTACGATCATCTTACATTTTTACTAAAGTAGAAAACATAACGCTTGTAATATTTAAAAACGTATGTAAAACTTTCAGTTTATAGCACTCTGTTTTTCATTTGTGGTTTTGTAGTATGTTTAGTATTAGCAAACTAATTAATTAATTATAACAATTTTATAAACAGACTAACTAGGTTAGGGTAACAAGTTTCCTGAAATATAACACTTTCAAGGGCGACTTTCAACTTATACTTATCCCCTAGGAAGCATTTTTGTAAAGTTATTTAAATGCAGGTTTTTCTTTCTTTCTCAATGAATCAATGATAGGTCCAAGGTTTTACGCTATACGTTCAATTTATATCCCAATATCTATCGCATATCTTTATCTATCTTTTTAATATCGCCGTTGTTCGACATCAAATTACAATTATTACGTAAATTTACGTCGTATCGTGCAGGTTGTGGCAGTTTTGTCAATGATTATCACTTATAACATTCTCTCTCTCTCTCTCTCTCTCTCTGTCTCTCTCTCTCTATTTATTTTTTACACACGAAAAAAAATACTTTAAATAGGATAGCCGGATAGGTGTTAATTATAGAATATGTTTATGACAGTTAACACTTCACATAGTCTGAACTAACCAGTGTTTGAAAACCACATATGTCCGCCATTTAAGGGACTTGTGAAATTACTTCTCATGGAAATAAGTAATCGTTATCATTTTTACATATATAATATCGATGTTTCTGGAATTTTGTAAATTTAAATACTTTTAATTTTAGTTTTCCTTCTTGTGTTTTATTGTACATTTTCTTTATATGTAATACCATATAAATGGAATATTTAAAGTTTTATACTTATATTTATATATATTTGATTAAAGTTTTAAAAGAATCAAAAAAGTTAACTATTTCGTTTCCTATATAACTCTACCGAAAAAGTCTGAATGTCGAATGTTATCTTTAAGATGAACTTTTTTTGTCTTATATAATCTAAAATATTTCAGTAATTACACATACATATATCAAGTAAAATAACAACAACATTCTTTTAAATAAAACAATAAAAAAGGTAAATAAATAAAAAATTAAGCCTAGTTCTTGAATGTAGATTAATGATCATCCAACGAAGCAAATTAATAACAATGTAGGCTAATCACCTGAGCACAATTACACTTATCAGCATTATTAATAACAATATTATTTAATAATAATTTATTAATTCTCCCGGTCACATTCATGTATCTGGGTGACTGACTTATTTACACTATTTAATGACTGACTCTAATTGGATTTATATTTAAATAATTTAATATTTATATTTTATTATTTTAAACAAGGATGTTTATCACGAAGTAATAATGGTATTAAAAATATCGACTGAATTTGTTGCGGTTACTATTGCCCTAAATAACATTTTAAAATGTTTTCAAAAATATTAACAGTATTGCTATTATCATAATTTATGAGTTATAACGTTGGAGGAAAAAAGGGTGGATTAAAGATAGAAGATGCAAATATAAGCTAAATAAAATTATAGTAATTGCCATAATTCACCGTTGTGGCAAAATTCTGGGTGTGGCATTTGGGAAGCATGAAAAACTACTGTCCACAGATTTGGTTCAGAGTTCTAGTGACGTCTGTCTTACATTTCATAGCTTATTGATATCGATTATATTCACTATTTCAACCTTTAGTACGCAATGGATACGATAAAAAAGGTAATAAATAGGCTTTTCAGATATAGTCTAGATTATCTGATAGATTTTTCTTGTACGGGGAGCGGCGGCGCACCCACCACCAGTTTAAAGGTCAATCTCATCAGATTAGAAGAAACATTGATTATTTGTTATAAAAACTACATATAAAGAAGAAACTGAAATTTATTAGTCATATTAGTACAATCTATATTTTTTCAAGCGACATAAAGACCGACAGAATATGACAGTCATAATTAATGATTAATTAGTTAAAGCAATTAATCGTTAATCGCTTATTAACAATTAAAAGCTATGAGAGGGGCCGAAGAAATTATGATAGTGACTCATGTGATAGACAGACTTACATTTAAATGAATGTATTAGAAAGATAATATTCGAGTTTATTACACCTCATACAATACTATAAATAATTTTAAAACTGAATATTGAAATTTTCATAAAATTTTGATGCTGAAATTTTATTTACCTGATTAGGATACCTTAAAAATGTCTTCATTTAATTAATATACTATGATAGTCTATTTGAATGTTTCATATTATTAATTTATATTATATTAAAACTAATATTTACATATAAATAAATGATAAAAATATGTAAAACAAGAAATAAATCACAGCAGCTTGACGATAACTTGAAAAGTTATGAAGATTTATTGATCATAATATGTTTTAAAAATATTATTATATTATATATTTTTTATTTGATTATTTGTTATAAAAACTACAAATAAAGAAGAAACTGAAATTTATTAGTCATATTAGTACGATCTTTGTTTTTTTAAGCGACATAAAGACCGACAGAATATGATAGTCATAATTAATGATTAATTAGTTAAAGCAATTAATCGTTAATCGCTTATTAACAATTAAAAGCTATGAGAAGGGCCGAAGAAATGATAGTGACTCATGTGACAGAGAGACTTACAGTAATGAATGTATTAGAAAGATAATATTCGTGTTTATTAAACCTCATACAGTACTATAAATAATTTTATAACTGAATGTTGAAATTTTCATAAAATTTTAATTACTTGATTAGGATACCTTAAAAATATATTAATTTAATTAATATATTATGATAGTCTATTTAGATGCTTCATGGTATTAATTTATATTATATTAAAACTAATATTTACATATAAATATGTGATAAAAAGATGTAAAACAAGAAATAAATCACAGCAGCTTGACGATAACTTGAACAGTTATGAAGATTTATTGATCATAATATGTTTTTAAAAAATTATATATATTTTTTAAAGTTAAAAACAACAATTATTATGTTAATATATTAATTATAAATTTAAGGAGAGAATTAAGGAAAAGATAAGATAAAGGTACTATTAGTTATTATAAGATAAATATAAATAAATTTTGAGATCATTTTCTTCAACTTCAATGAATATGAATCTTGGGACATTAATTAATAAAATATGTTATTCTAAAAAAATTGTCATTGAAAAATCCAATAACTGACCACCGGTTTGTGGTTTCGATACGTGGAAGTAAGTGTTTTTCATTTGATTTATTTTTTAGATCCAAACAAAAACTATTTGTCCTTAACACGTACGAGCCGTGGAGTATAATAATAATAGAATTATGTTTTTGTGATGTTTGCCAACTTTTTACTTGACACAACTGTTGCGTACTTCAGATCTTTACAGTTTCAGTCTGAACTTTTTATCAATATTTACTTGTTATTTTCTGTTTTTTTCATGCCTTTTCAGGTTTCCATAATTTTTTTTATATATGATAAAAAAATTATTATATTTTTAATCTAAAAAATGTAAATAACTTACGTAGCTCACCTGAAAAAATTATCTACAAAAATTTCAATTGTGTCAAAGTATTTATCACGTAAACGAGGACATTATAACAAGTTATATAAGATATAAAATAATATAAACCGGTTCAGGAGTAACAAGTTACAATAACATATGACAACAAAACTATTATTGACAACTACCCTCATAATATATGACAACAGATCTAACATATGACAACTACCCCCAAACATAAAATTACGAATCATATATTGTAATATTATTAAAAAATAGAACTAAATGTCATTATTTCTTATTATGATGTCATCCCCAAAAAAATTAAGTTAAACCATTTTCAGTAAACTTCATACAATTTTCATTCACAATCCATAAACAGTGAATAATCCAACAAGTATTAACCTGTTGATTATATTAACCGAAACGCTCCCTTCGCTTTTAACTATTATTAACTAAATTACTTTACAGACACGAAATATATATAATATATTTATATAATATTTAATGAAAAATAAAAAAATATATAATCACAAAAATACATACCAGCCTGTTCTTCCATAGCACAATAAAGTCAACTTAACTAACTTAAACTAGTATCACTTTATATAAAACACTTGTAAGTCCTAAAGCTTAGCCCATTTATTTATTTTACTTGAATTTAACGCGGGAGCGGAATCTAGGCATTGACGAGCGCTGCGGGCCGCGGGCTGGGAAACACTGGCCGCTAGGGACTCGCTTATCACTATCGATGTTATTACATCCCTACACTCAGTTTTGTGATTGCTATTTATTGCTATTCAGTGTAACGCTATCGATTCTTGCTATTCTATGTTATAGGTTACTTTTCTAATTAGTTACACATTGTTATTGTATACTTTATGTGTCGCAGTCGTTTATGCAAAATAACTGATATGTATTGTAATACATTTCAAGTAATTAATTACTTTTTTAATTTTAATGTTATCTACATGTACTGTTCTATATACGACTGATATTTCTTTATTTTAATTTGTAACAATATTGACGTCTTAGGAATTAAAATTGTATATATTTCGAGCTGATTTTAACAATAGCTCGATACTTTTTATCCAGCTATTGTTAAAATCAGTTCCTGTTTTCATTATTCATAATGTTTCCGAGGTCAAGTTAAAAAAAAAATATTAAAATATAATGACGTGATAAATATACGAATATAATTTTAATTGTTTCATTTTAAGATATAAATATTGACAATTGGAATTCATTCGTATATTGAGGTCATTATTTATCCAATTGAATAAAAGCAAGGAGGTAATATAAATATATTTATCGACATTTATTATTATCGATTGATAGGACCAGCCCTATTTTGTTTGATTATATTCAATACGGATTGACAGTGGAGTACTTTGGCAAAGCGGTTCCACGCTCCAACAACGAACATTGAACTTCGATAGATATTTAGGGGATTTCCAAAGTACTTCACTACATTAATCTTAGAGAGCTCCTGTACTTGGTTGGTAGTTATAAGGATTATATATTATTAAAGGTATTATTGAAATACTAACCAAATAGAACTGCATAGTTCTTTGTCCATCCTGTCCAAAACTTTCGCTCCCCTCCAATTACCTGAACAAAAACATAAAGCTAAAATCTTTTAGTTACCACCCACCCTCTAAACGATTATGGAAAAGTTAAATGTTAAATGTCTATTTATAAATAAATATTATAATTAATTTCGTTTCAAAGAATCTTTTTAACATATAAACTGAGTTCGACGGGCTGTTTATAGAAACAAGCTATCCAGATTATTATAATAAAGATGAGCTTCAATTAAATAATTATAATATCGTCTATATATAGCACTAGCTTTACCCATGCTTCGCGACGGACCGCGAAAGTGATTAAACATTTTGTTTGAATTTCCACACCACCTATTTATTAGGTATCAAACAGGCGTGTTATATTTTTTGCAGTTTTTTAGCTGTAACTTTAAAACGGTTTGGACCTTTGCAAAATCTTTGCTTATTGCATCTATTCAATATGTCAGGAGTTTTGTGTCCAAATTTCAGCTTTCTAGGTATTACGGTTTGGCCTGTAGAACGATGAATGAGTCAGTGAGTCAGTGAGTGTCTTTGTGTTTTATATATTAAGATTACATTTGTAACATCTGTCCGAGTTTAAGATTTTACATATAATATATTTGTTTATTATGTTTAGATAATTCTTTCTTTTCATAGCCATTCAAAATAATACGTATTATTTATAACTTTCAACTAGATATAGTATTATCGTATAAAAGTAAGATTAATCTTGTATAACGATATGTTTCTCCCATTCTGGATTGTCATGTGCCCAATATACAATGAAACTTATTGATCAACAAACAAGGACATGTATCGATAGGTAAGGTCATAGGTAAGTCCCTGACTTGAGGTAAATAAGGCGAAGTAACTGTTGACTCGAGCGAGCCTTGGCACTGCTGTTGTGTAAATATATACTGTTTATCATCTATTCATTCATTAATTAAATTATATCTTTTTTTTATATTATTTGTGTGGACTCTGCTGTTAGCACTACTGGCCATAACAGTTTCATTGTGGACATCTAATAACTTGTAATTATATTATTCATTATATATAAATTAATACACCTTTACGTATTTAACATTAAACCTACCAAGTACCGGTCAAATTGACCGTTCTTAAACTTTTGCAAAACTTACACATTCTTAAATGTTATTACCTGCGTTCCATTATTACCTGTGTTAATTAATAATTTCCATTATTACCTGCGTTATATAAAAAATAACTTTTAATTACCGTTCAATTTGACGGCGTGCGATAGGAACAGGTACACAAGAATTGTCGGTAGGTTTAGTGTTAAGAATAATATTATTGAACTTATATAAAATCATTTATTGATAATAAAGTATATATAAAATAATAAAATCATGAAAATAGTGTTTGCATCATAGAAGAGTACACAGGGCCCAACAGATCGTAGCAGTCGGGTAGTAGCGTAGTCGTAGAGTGCGTAGCTGTAGCACGTGCCCGTAGCGTGACTCGAGCCAAGTTTAATCAGTATTTGTGCAGCTTCACTCTAAATTTCACTTATTACTTATTAGGGTTGGCATTTTTAAGAAATATTTATATTTCATAACAAAAAAAATGTAAAAATTGTTTTAATGTAATGGTTTTTAAAATAATTATTTTTAATAAATAGGAAAACATGTAAATTGTTAATAAAATATTCACATTTTAAACAGTTGTGTAGATTATTTTCAGTGCAGTGTACATTTTAAAATATTAGAAAAAAAAATCGAATTCTTATAAAATAATATCGGTCACTTTGTTATAGTGAATGATTTCGTAACTTACCATTACGTGTGTATGAATAAAGTATATAAATAGAAATAATTGAATAAGAAAGAAAATTGCCATAACAGTCAAAGGCTAGCTTTAAAAATGAACTAAATTTTAAATTACAAGTTATAAATAAAATGTCTTTAAACTGCTAAATAGTATCAATTAATAGTGTGACGCTCCGTCCTTAATATATTTTATGTTTCTCATTTCTTATACGCATTGATATTTCGTAAGACTATCTTTTGACGAGTTACTCCATATTAGAGTTATTTTTATTTAAAATGACATATTCTTTCTTAGTTTTCTCCTGTTTTGTTATATTTTAGTTATTATTGTAGATAATTTTAAGATAACTTTCCATTTTCCATTCAATAGTTTAATATATCCACAGTGAATAGTGCTCATTGACTACTTTTCATTAAAGTCCCATCGAATGTCAGTAATAAAATATTTTAAGCTATTTGTGTAATTTATAATAGATCTGAGATTATTTCAATATTTTCTTGATATTGTTTATTACGTATCGTTACATATTAATTAAGATATAGACAACAACTAGGCAAATCACATATACACAAACATACGAAAGGTTTGAGACATTATGCAGGTACCGTAAAAAGCTGGGAGTTGCTGCTGGTACCATTAAATTTATTTTCCAGTACAAAATAAATAGATGTCCACCTCAAAATAAATTATTTAAAATAATAAAAAAATACTATCTGAAGATTTTTTTTTCTTACTTCTAATAGTAATTTGAATATATCGTTAAATAATGATCCTGTAAATAACATTTTATTGTAACCAACCATTTCAATCCAAAAACAGTATTCAAGAGACTTAAAAGATAGAAATGATTGATGTTTTTGAATTACTAATTAGGATAGATCATACTAATTACAAAGATAAGAGATCTAAGGTACTACATCCTTAACCAACGGGTGAAGATTATGATGTTCTATCCAATTTATTATTTCTGTATAAACCTTAGAGTATGACATTTTCTACAAACATGTCTAGTCATGTTAAATATAAGTTCATAAAATTATGCTGTACATCAGAAATTAAATATACTTTTTATTAATAATATTGCATTATTTTTGATACTTTAAATAATATAATTAATTATGAGTTAAGTGAACTTATTATCAATAAAAAACAATTACGTTCAGTCTGAAGCACTTAAACGGTTAAGGTGTTTACAATTTTATTAATTACGATGTAATTGGTTGATGAGGTCAATAATCTCTCAAGGTCACTTACAGATGGATGCTGTCAATGGACCCATATCTCGGTATCACGGTCAAGAACTAGTCTAATCGTCATTTTGGTGTCATATTCATTTTTTTTATTACAGATTACTGTTAGATCCTAATAATCTGATAAATGGTTTTCTTGTTCTCGGGAATACATTTTCTTTATCACATGTCATGTTCACTAACGGTGATATCAATAAAGAAACTTATCTATTGTTACATATAATTATTGTTTACTTTATTGCAACTTTATTTTATCTACATATTATATATAAAATGTGCATTACATTATGTATATTAACTGAGAACAACACGTTTTTTATGTATGCAAGAGAATTATTGTTTACAATAATACAATGTGTTGACGACAAATATTTGTATATCAAATATACTCGGATGGTTTTTTGATTGTCTCTGATACGTCCCAAGTTCAAACCCAGCTGCAATTATATTGTAAATGTATGCAGATTGTAAATCAGCTGCAATTGATATTTTGCGCTGCAAAAAGGAACTAATTGTCTATTATATATAACATAGCAACATAACAATATTTAGACGAAAATAATTAAATTTATAAAAAATAGGTTATAATCTAATGATGATATTCATCTAGCAGTAACTATATTGATGTTGGTCTATATTTGTTCTAGATATCACCTGGAGGAAAACTGATCGTGTGTTTGCAGAGCACACACCAAGATCCCGAAGCAAACTCTGATAGCATCCGAACGTTCTATATAACAAGGCATCACACACGTTACTTCACTTTAAATTATATTACCGATAATGCCAGTAGTTTGTGTAATTCAAAGAAATTACCAAATGGACATTCGGTTACAAAATTTTAGTTTACTTAAAATTTAAAAAGTAAAAAATGGGTGTCACTGATGTAGAGGCTGCAACGACACGAGAGGAGATCTCGCATAACCACCTGTACAAGGTCACGGGACTGTCGTCGTCGAATTTGGAGAAATTAGCTCAAGGTATGAACTTTATAAATAATTTAAGGTGATCTAATAATACGGTATTTCTGAAGATGCATTTTGGCTGAAGGTGAAATACTCGCTCAATGTCGTTTCGATCGATTTTAATTTGAATATCATATGAAGATTCTGGTGTTATATTTTATAGCCGATTCAATTGGAAGTGTCAACTCACATTGTCAAAAACTCATTTATTAGCTGTACTTACGAGTATGTTGGCAACATTTTTCTTATAAATAGATATATATATATATTATAATTTAAGTAAATAAAATAACATAATTCTTAATATCAAAAAATGTTAATCGGCTGCGCCGGCGCAACGAATTCATTCCAATAATAACATATTTAGATTTCAAAACAAATCCGTCTCAGCGCGGTCTGGTTATATTCGCAATCCTGGAATCCCGCCAGCTCTTGATCTGTAATGTCACTCACTTTTATGGGACGTAATGAATCTTTTTGTTGTATTTGTGGAAAATTACCTTGGATCTGTGGACCTTGATATTCGCAAAACATATGCGAATCCTCCAAAAGTACACACAAAAACTTAAATGTTATTCGCTTTCATATTTATTCCACTCTTATTTATATAAGTCATGCTTGTTTTTTATCAGAGCCAGAAGCAGACTTCGAAGCAGCCATCGCCGCGACCGGCTATGGCTGGTTCAACCTGGCGCTGATGCTGTGCACGCTGCCGGCCTTCTGGAGCGCAGTCTCTGTCACCAGCGCAGCTTCCTACATCTTCACAAGAGCCCAGTGCGATATGGAGTTGACATTGCTCGACATGGGCACCGTTAATGCTATGACTTACATCGGTAAGTTTCGTTAAGCCCAGCAGGTAGTCTTTGCAGCAGTAATGCCCTAAATATTGCGAGTGCTAAGTAATATCTTGCAAAAGTTTCTTTGTTTGGAAGTGTGCTTTTTATTTACACTGAAAAGACTTAGCAGATTGTCGTATTCTTATAGAGGCTTTAAATAAAAACCTTACTGATATCCAAAACATACAAATACTCATAAATTAGCATATGTTTTTATATCTTTGCCAACAAAAGAGTAAACGAATGCCACATCATAAGATAAATATTTGACAGAGATGACAAGATCAAAACAAGAATAATTAGATGTAATAAACATGAAATAAATGCTGTTACAAGTAAAAATTTGTTACAATGTTAAAACTAGTATAAAAAAGATCTAATTTTAGCGTAATTTACAAGATAATGTACGAGCCGTCACATGTACCGATATTAGACTAATAAGTGTCGGGGAACTATTATTTAGAAACATAGAATGACGAAAAAAATAAAGTTGACATGATATATCTTTTTATCTAAACGTGACATGGATAATAGAAATAAAAACAGAATAAAATGAAGACATGGGGCTTAGTTTCACAATTGATCATAGAACAAATATAAAAGTGTTCGTTTATTATAATAAGTAATTGGATAGATATTAACGTTGATATTCCATAGTTAAAAACATTTTAGAAACCTTTAAGATAACTCATTGTACATATTAATAACATCACAATATTACAATACAACGTCATATTTTTGTTTCTAACGTATTCGACACTGAATAATAGAGCGTTACATAAAAATTGACTCAGATGTAAGATTCAATTTTTATGTAACGCTCCATGTCAGTCGGATGTATCAATGATATAAATCTTGACTTCAATACGTAGATGAAAATGTATGACCCAGGATATTAATATACAATAATGCGTTTCAAGCCATCCAAACCATGCCATAAAGAAACACTGCTCCACACAAAGGAAATACCAACCCGACCTGGTAACGTACCGCCCAATAACCCTAATATAAATCTGACAGGTTTTTGAATGAACAATTAACAGACAAAGAGACGTTGTGCTTTATAATATGCATTATTAATTTATATATTATAGTTTTATATATTTTATCTTATATTATACTTTAACAAAAAATCATCTATTGTTAACTATCATAACAAATGATAACACTACAAAGGCACCTACGTCTCTACGCAGACTCGTGTACATTTCCGTGATAAGCTCTTGCGTCATCGTTAAAGTAAATTGTTTTAAGATCGGTAAAGACAACTAAAGAGATAATAAAATGCAGTTAAATTATTAATAGATTATTAATGCATCGTCCAAAATTGCTTATTATCTTTTGACGCTGCTAGATATGGTATCCCTAACACGATTCTGTTTTTAAATCTAATCCGAACTACAGTTTTCAAACCGGTTAAGAAATTTAATTACGAAATCAAAATTTTGCAAACTAGTTTAAATAAACTAAATCGACCCATGACCATGATTTGGGAAACTGTTTATTATTTTTTTTCAAGTTTCATAAATGGTACTATAAAACATAGAATTAGATGTTTTATTACGCAATAGCGTTGCCGGCCATAGAGGTGCGAGTATACGCCTTTTTTGAAGGTGTCTATATCGTATCGATCCGGAAATACCACCGAAGGGAGATCGTTCTAAGGTCCGTCATAACCGGACAATAGAAGATCGCCACGCATCGAGGAATTAGGGATGGTATTGCAGGCGAAGACGTGTGCAGTGATGAAATTCGGTGGCAGGCATCAGATTATATAACTCTTCGGAAAACTACTCCTAGTAAATGCGATAGAAGAACCAATGCCAGAGAGTCGAGCCGTTTACAAAGGACTCCGACGGGCTCCCGACAATCCGAATGGCTCTCCCTTGTACGTGGTCAAAAGGTAGGAGCTGATATTAGGGTGATCCGGACTAAAGATAAGAACAGTACTCCACGTATGGCCGAACTTACGTCTAAGAGCGCAAGTCTTTGGCTGGCAGACTTGAAATTCTGCCTCACTCTATTAAGCACTTTTAATTTCATCGAGGCCAATTTGGCCTTGTCTCTCCACATGACCACAAAACCGAATCGCTCGAAATGTCTTGACACTTCGAGCGATTCCGAGATGAGATTCTGACTTGTCTGAGACTTGCTCAGTATTCTGATATTTGACGAGGCATCACGGCGATATGACAAATGGGGTTTTTATAGTGGTGAAAGCGCAAACTTGTGTCTTTTGGGAATTAAACTAAGCGCCGTTCAGTTCACCTCTTTCTGAGACCATCCCCAGGAAGGTCTTTGTAGAAGACATAAATTTCTTTCAGTACTCGTCGACGTTTTCCCGAAAGGGCCCTGCACGACCGGAATACACCGCAATGCTGTCATAACAATTTATGTTGGAAATAACCAACATATCATTGATGTGCAGGAATCAGGAACAAAATTGAGGATAGTACGCAGCATTGGGGACACCAGTGTTTATAGGCTTGAGGCCTGAGCAGAAACCGTCGAGAACGACCTGTATGATTCGCCCAGTGATAAAGTTGGTGAACCACTTGCATAAACTCTCGGAAAGCCTATAGGAAGGTAGCTTCGAAAGAACACTTACGCCTTACATGATTGAAGGCTTTTGCCATATCCAGATATGTAGTTAGCCAGGTCAGAGCTATAACCTTTTTTTGGGGATGGGATGGATAATGGCAAGCATCCATGAAACCGGTATTACATCTTTAAGATAGGAGAGCCGAAATAAACACCATAGCACTGGAGTCAACTCAGGGGCACATTTTCGTAGCACCATTAGGGAAATGCCGTCTGGCCTACTCAACTTATATATGTCCAATAAAATAGAAACTTTGTTATGGTTTATCGCCGAAATGTTTTAGAAAATAATAATAATACTAAAAAAATGCCAAATCTATTAAAGCAGGTTCTTAATCTTCGCTTGAACATGGCTGGCCCAATTGAGTCGTTTCTGCATTCACTATGGGACAGATTTACTCGTAAACTCTGACATGATCATCTATGTCTACGCGCAGCTAGAGTACAGACAGGTCCCGAATTTCAAAAATCTGAAGGCGACGATAGCAGACATCCTCCCTTATGAACACAGATACTCCATAAAAAACAACAACCCCGGTTGCGCCGTCTCTAGGTGATAGTGGACGGCGTTTAGGTTGGTGGTGGTGGTGGAGGGAATATACCCCAAAAGGTACCGACTTCATCAAAAGCTGTACCCTACTGGGGTACATTTTTTTGAGGCATCGCTATCATATTTGGCAGGGGTGAGGGGGATTTGGAATTCTCTTACTCACCGAAGGAACTTAACCAAATGAATTTGGTTAATACACGTCGATCTTTTGTTAGAAGCTGGTCCTTCCCCGGTCAATCCAGACAAATACGAATTGCAGTCAAATTACTACAGCTAAGCTCTACCATTCAGCTTTTATAGTAGTTATAAAATCTACATTGGTATAACCCGTTGTATAAAATGTACATTATATATGTATAAAACCATGACTTTAACAGTTATAGTAACACCGATTACAATTGTTTTTATTATCCTTCGACAATAACAATTAATACATATATTCACGTGAAGCTCAAAGACATGGAAATCTAATCCCGACGAACGGAATCAGTATATAGACAAAACATAAAAATAATAGCGTAAACGACTGAAAATGTTTTGTTCACGGATTACGGAATGACTGCGACTTAAAATATAAATGGTTGAACAGGCATGATCAGCTCGGCCATGGTGTGGGGCTACCTGTCAGACACCCTGGGGAGAAGGAGCATTCTGGTATGGGGCTGTCTGTGTACAGGCCTCGTGGAGATAGCAGCCGCTTTCAGCCAAAATTTTACTATGTTGCTTGTTATGAGATTTGCCAGCGGCTTTTTGTAAGTTGAGATATTTTAACATAAAAAAAAATTGTGTTATATTGCTGTTTAATGAATATTAAAAAGTAATTTAAAGAAAAAAGGACTTTTTTATATTTAAAGGTCTTTTTATAATGGCTCATTTTTCAGGTTCAACGGTCCCTTCGCAGTGATGATTTCGTACATAGCCGAGCTGCACTGCGCTGAACTGCGGGCTCGTGTAATACTTTTAACTGGTTTGTTCTTCACCATCGCCAACACCACGCTACCTCTGCTGGCCTGGGCTATCATCACACAAGATTGGGAATTCTCACTGTTCGCAAATAGATTAGGTAAAAAAATAAGCTCATGTTAAAAAAAAGTATTCACATAAAAAAAATTAGGACCGTCCATTGAAAAAGACCCGGAGATGCAGTGAGATTGTACTTTTTTTAAAATCCTAAATTAGATATATTGTAAATCTTGAAGTAGTCTGGCCGTGAAGCCTTCATACCTACTGCTCACTAAAATTGTCAAAAATACAAATGTCTCTTAATTACTTTTTGAATTGGTAACAAGCTAATATTTAAATATTTAGGAGCTTATTGAAAGGTGAAACATTGCAATTTTAAATCGAGTAAAAGAAAACGTGAACTTGTGTTTGTTTCTCTTATATATATTATGTATACATATAGTATTCTTATTGCAATATTTGAAATTTTAAAAGGTATACTAACCAGCAACTGTTACTACCTTTATTACTTATTCTTATGTTTTAAGAATATCTAAGATCCAGATTGTAAAATACATGGATAAGTGTATTTTTTACAACAAAAATAGTATTTTAAAACAGTGCTAATCTCGAATGCTAATTATGCTATCAAAATCAATATAGTAAACTACCTTCTCAATAATCTCCTCCGGGAAACCTTTTTGAACAGCGTATATTTCAAAACTTTGATTTTAAGACAATTTAGTTATATAGTGTAGACGCCGTAAGACGACTGTTTTTATATAAATCTAATTTTTAGTCATTCGTTCCTGGAACTTGTTCCTGCTGGCCACAGCGATGGTGCCGCTCCTGACAGGGCTGGCCACCCTCTGCCTGCCCGAGAGCCCCAAGTTCCTTATGTCACGAGGTCGCAACGACGAAGCCTTGGATATGTTACGTAGGATATATTCCTGGAATACCGGCAATCGACCTGAGACATATCCAGTAAGCAAGTTCTAATTTTATTTTCTGTTCAGCTGGGGTACTTTAGTTTTGAAATGTGGAGCCATGAGTTAATGATATGTATCCCATTTTGAAAGAGCGTGATAGATTAAAGGAAAGTTTTAAGCCTTTCCATAAAAGAAACATCAGCGTTTGCACGACAGTGTATTATATGTTACTTATATCATTACAATTTAGAACTTTATTCAAAAACATTACCAATAAAATTATTATAATAAAAAAAAAAAAATCCTACAGGATACCAAATCCTAATTCTTCACTACCACATTTGGTCGTTATAAACGATCAGATATTTCTTCAAATAGAATTTACTAAAATAATACAGTAGTAGTAGTTCTATGAGAAATCCACTGTGTCCAGATAACCCGTCTAGTGAAGGAGAAGTCTCTCCAGCGTGGTCGCGGGATGGAGGCGCTTCGTGGCGGCGCGGAGCAGCTGGCTCCGCTGTTCCGAGCACCACACGTGGCCTGGCTGCTACTCATATGTGCCGCACATCTGTGCTGCATGTTTGGGTAAGCCTTACTTGAACAAACGAACCATTGTTTCGCTCTTTTATTTAATAAATACTTTATCTCCTATAAAGATGTAATTTGCAAACTCTTTTCCAGAGCCAACACTGTCCGTCTCTGGTATCCGCAGCTGGCTGCCATGATAGGCTCCGAGGACAATTCAAGTCTCTGTTCCGCGATCGCTCCCCATCCTCAAAGGCCAGACGCAGGCTGTATCCCCATCGAGACTGACATGCTCATGTACCTGCAGAATGCAGTGGTGGGGGCCGGCTCCGTGCTTACGTATGGAGTAGGGGGGGTGCTTATTAATCGGTGAGTAACTTCGAAGTACACAAGCCAGCTCGAGGTACAACGTACTAAAAGATCAACTCAGGTCGTATTCAGTAATAACACAGAACAAGATTTAACTATTGTTTTATTATTCACTGTTCATTATTCACTGTTCATAATTCACTTATTTACACACTTTAATGTTTGTATTCACAATTCAACGATTCAATCCTTAATGACACTATATTTGTATATCAAATTTTACCAGACCACAAAACGTTTTTCCCCTTTCACAATGCACTCTCCAGTTGCCATATACAATAATTTACTTTATGGTATGTATCACAGTATTACAATAATAACATATTTGAATAATGTACTACAATAAAAATACTATAAATCATATCATCAAATAATTATCTTACAGCTCGGCCATCCTTATTAAGGTGGGTCCTCACACCAAATTTTAATCTACATCAAAACAGTTAAAATAAATTTTACATTCTTAATATATTATGATGCTATTTTAACATTGCAATGAA
Source organism: Melinaea menophilus ssp. n. AW-2005 (assembly GCA_918358695.1). NCBI lineage: Eukaryota > Metazoa > Arthropoda > Insecta > Lepidoptera > Nymphalidae > Melinaea > Melinaea menophilus. The sequence continues at coordinate 36,731,660 of OU911038.1, read as the reverse complement.
ATTTTATTACATACTTAATCAATATTTTATTTCGCCTAATAGTTTTACATAGTTTTTAATTATAACCATTTTAAAATTTACTCAAGAATACAGTCTAAATATTTTATTATAATTTAATCGATCAATTAATCATTATTCACAATCACAAAATCACATGGTCTGTTATGATCTGCGAACATCTGTGCGATCACAAATTCACATGGTCTGTCATGATCTGCGAACATCTGTGCGATCACAAAATCACATGGTCTGTCATGATCTGCGAACATCTGTGCGATCACAAAATCACATGGTCTGTCATGATCTGCGAACATCTGTGCGATATCAAAACCGATACCATTCCCTTTCTGCACTGTAAGCTCATAACCCATGTTCCTTTGTCATCATCCTTCAATCATTATTGTGATCTGTAATCATCTGCGTAGTTAACGCTGACTACTCACAATACTGACTCCATAATGCACTGTAAGCTCATAACCCATGTTCCTTTGTCATCATCCATCAATCATTATTGTGATCTGTAATCATCTGCGTAGTTAACGCTGACTACTCACAATACTGACTCCATAATGCACTGTAAGCTCATAACCCATGTTCCTTTGTCATCATCCTTCAATCATTATTGTGATCTGTAATCATCTGCGTAGTTAACGCTGACTACTCACAATACTGACTCCATAATGCACTGTAAGCTCATAACCCATGTTCCTTTGTCATCATCCATCAATCATTATTGTGATCTGTAATCATCTGCGTAGTTAACGCTGACTACTCACAATACTGACTCCATAATGCAAATCAATTCTTTCACTGTAACATCTCGTCCAATCACCAATCATCTATTATAAACTTAGTTTAATAACACTTTGTATTTCTATTGGAACTGTTACATCATATAATCATATCAACACATCTCTCACACTCATCTCAACTCTTTTCATTTTTACTTAACATGCCTAATCGTTCATTATCTTATCATATATGTATAGTTTATAATCGAAAACTATTTATCACTTTCGTAATTAACAATATTAGTGTCGCTGTCGTTTTCGCTGTCGATTTCTTTAAAATTTAACCATGGGTGAATTTTATCAATTGAAATAATATTTTCATACTTTTTATTTCCTCTTCTAGTAAGAGGAGTATCCTCGACTAGAAATCTATCGTTCGGTAGTATTTTAACAATTCGGTAAGGCCCATGGAATTTAGGCATAAGTTTCTTAGATTTCCCTACTCTATCCTTGTCAAACATTGTTCTTTCTATTCTTACAAGATCACCTTCATTGTAACTCGTTGGTAATTTCCTATGTTTGTCGAATCGGTCTTTTGCATACTCCTGTTCCTTTACGATTTTAGCTAACGATTCATTTCTCAAATCTACCAAATCGTTACCGCTAACCCTATCTACAGTTTCATTAATAACATCATTAAGTATATTTGATACTGTACTTGTAATGTTATACCCAAATAATAGCTCGGACGGACTTTTTCCCGTTGTTTTATTTATTGATGTATTTATGCCCAATTGAACTTCTCCTACATATTCATCCCAAGTATTATCATTCTTATCATGACATTTCGTACTCAAAGCTTCCGATATTGTCCTATTGTAACGCTCTACTTGTCCGTTTGCTCGAGGCGTTGCTACTGCATTTAAAATGTGCTTAATATTGACACTTTTCATAAAACATTTAAATTTTGAGCTCGTAAAACATGTACCTCTATCCGTAATTAATCGTGAAGGTGTCCCAAAATAACTAAAATGATCTTTAAATATACGAATGGCGGTTAAAGTCTTTGTGTTTTTAACGGGAGTAATATTGACATATTTTGTAAAAGCGTCAATAATTATTAATAAATACGTATTGCCTCGCCGTGAACGAACGAAAGGACCTAAATGATCTGCGTGTAACGTGTGAAAAGGTTTATCAGGTTTTGGAATAGGGTGCAACAACCCCTCTTTTGGACCTCCAGGCATTTTGTGGTAAGCACATTGTAAACACGCAAAAACGTATTTTTTTGTGAAGCGACGCATTTTAGGAAACCAAAATGAACGTGACAATCTTTTATATGTCTTGTCATATCCGAAATGACCCACTTCATCATGATTCATTCTTAATAGCTGCCACCTCACCGATTTAGGTACTACCCAACGAATTCCGCCTTCTACTATCCTGTATACATGGTTACCCTTCAATTGGTAATTTTTATATATGTCTACAATATTTTTCGTATCCTTGTCTACTAGAATTTCTCGTATTCTCTTAACATCATCATCTGCATTTTGTACAGTTGCGATCCAGTCTTGGATGTCTAAGGTAAGAATATCAATTACGTGAACCTTGTCCACAAGAGTGGGCTCGCTGACCGGAGCACGACTTAGAGCATCAACATGCGACATCTTTGACCCTGACCTATACTCTATTTCACAGTCGTACTCCTGTAGCTGCATCCACCATCGACCTATCCTAGGAATTAAATCTCTTTTTGTCATTGTTGTCCGTAGCGCATTACAGTCTGTTATTATTTTAAATTTTAAACCCAATAAATAAACTCTAAATCTATTTAAAGATGACACTACAGCCAAAGTTTCCAAGTCATATGAATGCATTTTTTTTTCGTCGTTTGTAGTTTTTCGACTGTAATAAGCTACAGGTTTCATGAATCCGTCAGTGTTACGTTGCATAAGGATACCTGCGACACCGTATTTCGATGCATCTGTGTGCAACTCGGTTTCTGATTTTACGTCATATAATGCAAGTATAGGTCGTTCGATCAGCTTAGTTTTCAAAATTTCAAATGCTTGCTGATGTTCGTCTGTCCATTTCCAAGTAAAATGTTTTTTTAAAAGGTCTGTTAACGGTCGTGCAATTAAAGAAAAATCTTTGACAAATCGTCTGAAAAAACTAGTTAACCCAATAAAACGTCTAACATCGTGAATGTTTTTGGGAATTGGAAAGTCAGATACTGCAGCAATTTTTTGGGAACCAGGTCGAATACCTGAACCACTAACTTCAAAACCTAAAAAATCTATTTTCTTAAAAAAGAAAAAACATTTTTGCAATTTAAGAGTTAATTTTGCATTTTGAAAAATACTCAACACTTCATCTAATCTAACTAATCCTTCATCAAAAGTACGCGCAGGTATTAATATGTCATCCATAAAAACTAAGACATAAGAAACGTCAGAGAGAATTTTATTCATCGTTCTTTGAAAAACTGATGGCGCATTTGCCAAACCAAAAGGCATTCTTTTAAATTGATATTGACCATCAGGAGTTACGAACGCAGTTTTATCTTGTGAATTTTCGTCGACAGCAATTTGATAGTATCCAGACGCTAAATCCAGACTGATAAACAATGAATTTCCCGCCAAACGGTCCAGTTGATCATCGATCAATGGTAAAGGAAAATGCTCTTTTTTAGTCTTTCGATTGAGAGCGCGATAATCAATACAGAGACGCTTATCACCGGTTTTCTTTTTGATCAGAAGAACTGGGCTAGCATAAGTTGAATTTGACTCACAAATTATATCCGCATCTAACATTTCCTTAACCATTGATTTAACTTGTTCTCTTTCTGGGTAAGGTAATCGATAGGGCCTATAGACTACAGGATTGGTATCAGTTAATTCTATTTGTATTTTATCAACATTTGTAAAACCTAAATCTGTCAAATTATGTGAAAAACATTCATTAAAATTTTGTAGTAAATCTTTTAACTGATGGACCTCATTTCGAGACAAATCTTTGTCATAGTTAAGCAAGTCACTCGTTTTAGAATCATTAAAATCCAGTAAATTGACATTTAAACTTTTATCCGTTCGTAATGCTCGTGTTAACAAAAATTCTCTACCGAATTTTAATACCTCAGTCGATATATTTTGAATCAATAAAGCTCCCTTGCCGTTTAAAATATTATATTCACCTATCATCAAATAATATTCTTTGCCGGGTAACCCTCTCAAAGAACCATTAACATACACCGTACCAGAGAATTCGATATCCGTGGAAATGTTAGCGATAGCTATATTGTTAGGCAAAATCTCGATGTTATTACAAAGTGTAAGTTTTAATTTCGAAGAACAAGTCCTTCTAAATATTAATGAATTATTAGTTTTCATTATAGTGATACCTGTTGTTTCCGTAAAATTGTGACCAATCAATACTCCGTATTTAACGACATGGTCCTCAACGACATAAGCATCAATCAATTCTGTTATTCCCTGTATTTCGATATTAATTAAAGCTTTTCCGATTGGCAAAACGACATTTGAACCTATGCCTCGTAAAGTTGGCATCTGACCTACTGACCATTGAATCCCTAAGCTTTCGGCAATACTACGACGCAATAATGTACATTGACTGCCTAAATCAACATAGCCTTGCTGAAGCTGACCATTAAGTTTAAGATTTACAAGATATTTATCATTACTCGTATTAGAAATGGTGTCTAACGCCAAAACTGACTTTTCTCTATCTATATGTGGTTTGGATTTATCAACTGATAATTTATAACAATTAGTTGTCAAATGACCTAGCTTATTACATATGTTACACTTTAAAATTTTTTTTGTACATCTAAAACTAAAATGACCGGGTTCTTTGCAATTGAAACACGTTATTGGTTTCGCATTCTCAGTATTTGATCGGATTGATGACGTATTTATTTGATTATTAGTAGTATTAATAATATTTGAATTAAATCTTTTGTCAAAATTAACCCTTGATTTACTATCCGATTCACGCGGCTGTTGTTTGACAGATTGAAAATATTTTAAAACCTGTTCAGGTTCTTCACATTTAGCGGCTTTAGCTCCCAATCTTAAATTACGATCTTCTAATCCGTATAATAAACAATCTACCGCACGTTTACCTTTAATATCACATCGATTTAATAAATTAATTTTCTGATAATAATATAACTCCAGTGAGTCGTTATATTTCACCCGCTTAGCTAACATTTCCGTTAAAAGTTCCGCATAGTCATCGCTTGATGGAAATGATTCAATTAATTTAACCTTCCATTCCGACCACGAAAACGACATCGACGGCAGAGTTTGATACCATGTTCTGGCCACACCACTTAATTTTGGAAGAGCGTAATGAATCACTTGATCATCACTCCATTTATATAACCGTGCACACTCTTCAACTTTGTTAAGCCATGTATCCATAGTCTGCCCTTTGACCATCGGATCAAACTCTGGTATCACATTACCTAATACAGGAAACTTATTGCCTTCGGAACGATTACAAACAATTGACTTAATTAATTCAGTTAATATTAATTGAGTATTTTCACATTTTGAATTTGAACGACTCACGCGCCTTGTTTGTCTTCTCGATCCGTGTCGTCGTCTCTCGTGAACATCTAAGTCCGCTGCTGAACTTGACTCAACCTCACTGCTGCTATTGCGACGATTGTCACTTTTCTTCATTTTTCGCTTTCGTTCAGGCGTCAGGGAATCACGACTCCGAGTGCTCGATGATTGTATTCGACCATCATGTTTACCTTGACTTATGTTTTCACGATCTTTACTACGATAACGTAGAGTTTTTCGACGATGGCCCTGTTTACGGGGCGACTTTTTACGCTTTCGGCCGGCACTTTCTCTATCACTGTCCATATTGAGCGTTCACAAGAATTTTTATTCGAAACTTTTTAATACGTAAATCACTTTTGGGCTTAATAATCCCACTTCTGAGCTAAAAGATCAACTCAGGTCGTATTCAGTAATAACACAGAACAAGATTTAACTATTGTTTTATTATTCACTGTTCATTATTCACTGTTCATAATTCACTTATTTACACACTTTAATATTTGTATTCACAATTCAACGATTCAATCCTTAATGACACTATATTTGTATATCAAATTTTACCAGACCACAAAACGTTTTTCCCCTTTCACAATGCACTCTCCAGTTGCCATATACAATAATTTACTTTATGGTATGTATCACAGTATTACAATAATAACATATTTGAATAATGTACTACAATAAAAATACTATAAATCATATCATCAAATAATTATCTTACAGTACCGACATTTTCTACGTGTATTAAATATTTAACACTTCTCTTTTTCCCTTCTCGCCTGAATCAAATTAGCCTTTCCAACGCATATACCATTTAGATTATATTGCCTCATCATGGAATATCAGTTCAAACTTTTGCTAGCATAGCCTCTAATAAATAAAAAAATATAAGAAAAAAATTCTTTCATTATAGTTGTGGTAAGAAAATGGTAGCCGGAGTGTGCGGGATTCTAAGCGCAGTATTCGTCGGTCTGATGCCGTTCATTGGCAGCAGCGCGTCGCCTGTGGTCGCCATGGTCACTACAGCACTGGCTCTCACTGCTCTGTGTTCCGCATCGCTCTCCAGCATCGCTGTGGATCTCTTTCCTACTTCTTTGAGGTGAGATTGATAATATATTTAGATTAACAAATTATGATATATTTTTTTAGATTTTTAACTCTATAATTTATGATTACAGAGTGATGGCAATGGCTGTGTTTCTGATGACGGGTCGGATGGGCACAATATTAGGAACCATTATTTTTCCCACACTAATCGAGTTCGGTTGCTTCCCACCTTTTATGGCCATCGCAACAGCTTTAACTGGTAATTCTATATAATACTCATTGAAAATCACGCCATCTATTGAATTATAAGTAAACTATTTAAATAGTAATTTCGGTTTCAAGAACCACTCTTATTTAATGGTTAGTCGAAATCTAAGTCAGTTAATTCGAATTAAGTCAGCGATCCCTTTTATTAGTTCAATTTAATTTCGCAAGATGGCGCTTATAACCCATAAATGTTTCAGCTTGCGGTGTCGCCTGCTTCTTTCTACCGAATACGACGCTCAAGAAATTGGAATAAAATTATGTAATACAGTATTCTTTTGTGATTGGCTGTTTATATGTTGAAGCAACATGACTTGTATATATTTTTTTGTATGATATGTGTGGGGTAAAAAAAGAAGTGAAATAAAAATATTCTCTTTCTTTATTATAATTTATCATATCCTAATCTCATTCATCTCAGTCAAACAGTATGAACAGTCAACATGTACGAATATGGACTATATACATACAACTCCAACAATGTACCTTTGATGTTACAAGCAGCGAGGTTATCAAAATTTTATTCTATTAATTTCAATACATTATGAATAATAAACAATCGTGATGGTCCCGTAAGTCAAATAATATAGTTTTTGTAACCGGATTTTCTTGCTTTCATTCCAATAGTTATAAACCCTCGCTGTGACTGTCTATTAAGGCTACATCAAGTATCAGTTAATTATGGATGCATTTGTACCATAAATCAGATAGATTTCTATTCAATAAATTGATACCGTTTAGATCATAATAATATTGCTTTTAATATAAATATATAATTTTATGTTAATTTAAAATAAATTAATGTGTGAACATCGCACTGGCCTACACATACAGACAAAGCAAGCTTCATTTTAAGACTAGATTCTCTTATTGTCAAGTAGACTCACTTTGTCCAAGCACTTAATATAATATTACATTTCAGAATTGACTGAATCACCCTATATAAGACTTATACAACGCAAGGCACAGAGTAACTACGGGCTACAAACGATCTTCCAGATCTCTCACTTGCTGTTCCCTTTGAGATTTAATTTTACACATATAGAAATGCTTTACACAGCCTTCCCTTTATACGATGCGTCAATTTGTACAAAAAAATGAAAAACTTACATTTAATTACATATAAGGTAAGGCATTATGATAATTATAAATAATTAATAGTACACATACGTTATATACAGTCTCGCGTCTTAAAGCCGAGTTCTATACATAATATACATTTATTGTACAAGTTGGTTCAAGCTTCACGTTGGAATATTTGACATTGGCCAACGTTGGGCCAACATGCGACAGAGAATTGTAACTACACTTCACAATTGGGTTGACCAATTTGAGCGAGTCTGATGTTAGTTGTGTTGAAAATTAAAAATGTTATTCGAATAATTGTGTAGAAGAATCTAATGTTAATACTTAATATGAAAAAAAATTAAAACAATTAAAAGTATAATATTTCAAGTCATTCTCTGATCACATTCAGGCCACGATAATTGATATTTATAAATTATAATCATGTTATATTTATGTACATTAGTGATTTTTTTTATAAAATAAATATTTGTTTCCACTTATACCGGTTCGGTCGGACCGTTAACACTGTGGCTTTACAGATTTTAAATACCAAATACAAATATAAACAAAATCAAGAAACCACAGAGTAATGAACAAACATCACGACCACCGTTCAGTCCACGCGAATAAATCACAATAGTCCACCATAGTTCACAATAGTTCACTATAGTCCACAATAGTCCACGATAGTCCACAGCGGAGCACTGTCTAGCGTCAGCTGGCGGGGGCCAGCAGCACCTCGAGCCAGCAGGGGCAGGCGGTGACGTCCCTCCTCGAGTATTTGGGTCCCCATCCTTTAGCGAAGGAGATCCTGACGGAGGTGTTGTCGACGGGCCCCACGTGCGGGAGGCACAGCGGCGGCGGCGGCGCGGCCGGGTCGAACACGCACAGGCAGTGGCCGGGCGCCACGCGCCACACCAGCAGCGCCCGCGCCGCCGCCGCGTCCAGCGCGGGGGACGACACGAACACGGGCTCCTGGCTGCGGTTGTACAGCCACACGCCGTCCGACTCCAGAGACAGCGTCACGCCCAGACCGATCTTCGCTCGGGTTTTGCGCACCTGCAACGGAGAGGAGCTATTTAGTTTACGATACAATTTTAGCGATTTATTGTAAATTCTCTTATACAAAACCCGTTTTTCAAATTAAGTAACCCGAGTACAAGAGGTATTATAAACTTAAATGTAAAACGCAAATATATTCAATAACAATATATTAGTAAATTATTAGCATACCGCGTGTTATCGCGGGGTTATCGGTACTCGATGAATCAGTACACATAATGCAACTCTATCTACCGACCGACAGATTTATTCTGACCTATTAAATGATTTTCGATCTCTCTCAGTTAATATGTTAATTTGTTTGGATTCGAACCCTGGACCATTCGAGTACGGTGACTATCAACATGATGATAAAAATCACAATAACGTAATGATATCGCAGGCCTCGTGTCGGAGTCCACGTACGCACTACACGATGCGGCTCACGTACTGCGAATTTTGGCGAACTTATACAGAGGATGTAACTATTTATTAATTATATCCTTTGATTTAATGTCGGTTATATATTTCGTTCTATAGATCTCACTTTATTTCTAGATCAATTTCAACCTGTTATAAACCATACATTCCAATATTGGAAACAGAAAAAATATGTATGTTTACTATCAAACAGTACCAGAATATTATGTATTCTAGAAAGGTATTTTAGTTCTTAGCTGTTCTCACCTGTTCAACCTGCGTATCCTTGTCCCCGAGCGCGTCCACACACATCCCGTGTCTTCCCTGCCCGCACGCGCCCCCGCCCCCCGCGAACACGTCCACCGCTCGCACTCGAACACCGAACTGGCGACCCACCCGCTGCGTCAGCTCCCAGTACGCCAGTCTGCACCACTCACTCTCCCAGCTCTGACGCTCTGGATAAAAATACATTGAATGAGATAACCTGTACTTTGTTATGATACCCTATCTTATAGACTCTTATAGAGTAACTCATACGCGGCAGTAATATAAGAGATCATCACCACCCAACATCCTCAATGTCACTGTTGTTATATAATTGATTTCAGCAGATTCACAAATGACATTTTAACGAAGTTACGTTCCAGAACGGAAACTTGGCGCTAACGAGCGTCACTGATGGACTGTCTCACGCAATTTGCCAACTATGACACTTCTCAGAATATGTCATAAGACAATTAATGTAACATCTAACATCAGAGATGATTTTCTAGGTATTATTTAAACTGACTGTCAATGAACTGTGAACAAAGAGCTTCGTATGACACAGTGCAGGCTAATATTAGTAATAATTTTAAATACTGTATGTATAGGTGAATTATAAAAGTTTCTAGAAAGCACCATGAGGTGTCTCACGAATCCCATGAAAAATGGTAGGTTAGCGCGAGGCCGGCGCCGGGCTGGCGGCGATCGATCGTCAAGGTTACACCACCACTGTGGACACCACGGCTATGATGGTACCATCTACTTATATACAGATTTAATTACTTTGCCCATACTATTATTTAATATTTATATTAATGAGAATAACTTCCATTAGAAGATGATAGTCATAGTATTTGGGTATTTATCGTATCAACGGTTCATCGACCCAATAATTGTAGCTAATTGACCGTACCAACCTTGTTGTGACGTAAAATATTGCATATAAAACTATTTATAACATGGAAACAATGTAGATATATACGACAGATTTATAAGGAATTATGTACGTAAGGTAGACCTTCAAAAGCTTTTAAAATAAATAGGTTTTTTTCCGTTTCTATATGTAATTAACCGTTAATCATTAGTGAGGTATGATTAATTGTTTTATAGAGAACCTCATAGTGCATTCAGGTGAGCATTTAGTCATAACCACACTCCCTTGTATAAGTATATATGTATCAAAATAATAATTTGATTACCTTCACCGTCTGTAGCGAGTGAGCCGGTATCAAGCCGCTCGTGGTCTGTCCGTCTCGCGTCTTCCGTGTTCTCGCCGTGCTCTGCAAACAACAACATAACATATAAATAACATTTCTATTATATATATATACATTTAAAATATTCTGTGTGTAAATTTGAACTATTATATCGAAGACCGTTTAGGCCTGCACCAATAAAACAAAAACCGCCAAAGAGATAGACGAACTAAAAAATCCAGCTCGACTACCAATCGATATCGAGCGACAACTGAAACTTTCATATTCCGCCTTCAGTCCGAAGGTATCGCGGTTTGCATGCGATTCTACATATTACATATACATTCATTTACATATATATATATATATGTATATATATACATATATATATTTTGACACGAAATATCTCATATATACGAGTAGCTTCTTACCAACGTTTCTATTTCCTATAAATATTTTTAATTAAAAAGAATACATATTTAATAGGATATCTTTTGCGACATGTCTTTAAAAAATATAATTTTCTATTACTATTATTTAATATAATTCAGAACCAAAGATCGTAATATCTTAACATATAACATATAAACTAATAATCGTATTTAAAAAATTGAAACGCGATACCAAAGAAAGAGGTACGAGCAAGTTTAGGAGATATTAGGTTATAAAGCAACCTGTATTTCGAGTCGATGACATCAGCTGACCACCTGCGAGGGGCACTGAGGATACCCTCAGATGCGCTTTGGACATCAACTTGCAATATTAAACAAAATACTTAATGACTATTCTTTTAATATAAATTCAATTATTAATAATTATTTATATGAATATCTATATTAAGTAACAAAATTTTTTATTTTAAAATATAATAAAAGATATATTATATTATAGTTTATATATATATATAATATATATATATATATTAATCTACATATAAATGGTCCTGATGTGGTCATTTGTCCTTTACATATAAAACAGTGGGCGTGTCTGTCCGTGTATAATGAGATATTAACATATTAAAGATCTAATCAACGTTGCCGGCTAATTAATATAACTATACACAATACTAAGACTCTGGACCTGTTATGTATCTATAATATATTAACTTACTTTTCACCCGGCTCCGCCTGGATTTTAACTTGAATGTAGTCGTTAATACTTTTATACCGTTAATAAATATATACAAAGCTCATACCAATAGGTAAGAAACTAATACATGTAAGCAATATGTATCTTTAATTTTATTTATTAACTACCTTTTCACCCGGCTCCGCCTGGATCTTAACTGTTACCGTTAATAAATATATACAAAGCTCATACCAATAGGTAAAAAACTAATACTTAAATAATTGTTCTCGAGTTATAATCATGCAGACGGACATATAACAATGAGATATCAGCATATGAGGTAAACCGGGTAAAAATAACTAAGATATTATTATATGAAAATGAAAACATTTCTCCACGTGTAAGTTGGTTTACTTCGCTCCTGAGTTGTTATTACAGGATGTATCATTGTTATATATATTATATTAAGATTATTTTAAATATTTTTGTTTAATATCTATGTTTCTATAACAATATTTTGGTATATTTACTGGCAGGTAGTTCCTAATCAAATACTACTAATATATTTTGTGATTTGTTATTTTTTTATCGAAATGTATGATCGTTTTTTTTTATATTTCTAAAATAAAAATAAAAGTTATTCCTCATAACATCAGCTATTCGAGAGTAAAAGTCCTATTGAAATAGGTGAAGCCGTTTCAGAGAACAGCCGGAACAAACATACAGACAATTTGAACTAAAAAAAAAATAATATTTTTTTGATATAAGTGCCGTATACACTTTCGTATGAAGTAGTGAGAAATTGTCAATTTGGAATTACAGACACGTTTATTTTATTTATATGTATATTTGTGTATTACTTAAACGCCTGAATATATTTAATTGCTCAAGATGTTTCATTTCAATCAACAATGCAGGTGGTCGTAAACCGGTTGATATTTATATTAAGAATATATAAGATGGGAATATATGAAATATAAAAATACCTAAAAAATAATATATTTTTATTGAAAATCTTTGATATCAAAATGTACATTGTGACCAAAATCCACCAAGACGCGATATAAAATAGCAGGACACGAACCCTTTATATGTGAAGGGACGAAAATGATAATGATTTAAGAATTGAAGTATTGATGAAATGATGGATTGAAGAATTGAAGTATTGAAGTATTGTAGTATTATAGTATTGAAGTATTGAAGTATTGAAGAATTGAAGAATTGAAGAATTGAAGAATTGAAGAATTGAAGAATTGAAGAATTGAAGTATTGAAGAATTGAAGAATTGAAGAATTGAAGAATTGAAGAATTGAAGTATTGAAGAATTGATGAATTGAAGTATTGAAGAATTGAAGTATTCATGAATTGATGAATTGATGTTGAAATTGATGATTAGATTGACGGTTTATGTTTAGACGTCTCGTATAGTTTATTTCGTTTTTGATTATTTAATAACGGTTGTTGATATTTTTAAGACTTGCACGTGAAGCATAACTCAATAAAAGATGTTAACGGAACTCGAAATTCCTCCGCAGAGCGCTGAGACGGCGTTATGTGGACGTGTTCATCAAACGCTAAATAACAACAAAATAATTTAATAAAGAATAATTCCCAACATATATTAGTAATAATAAATCGATTGATGACGTATTGAGGCACACCTCTCACCTCGCCTTGGAAGGTGAACACTTAAAAATCATCGTATATTGATAAAGACAGATGCATTACTTACGTTATCAAGTAATGTTCTGCCCTCGGCGAGTTATAGATTAAAATTGAATGTAATATTGAAGGTGAACGATCTATACACATGTAATGGTGATAGTATGAAGATTTCAATACGATCTAAGTTTAGACGTGTGGTGTGTAAAAGGGTGGTTAAGCGAGCGCTGACCAGTTAAGTATATTTGTGTCAGGCGAGCGGCGAGCGGCGCCGGCGCCACGATAACGTTAATGGATACCGTCGTTATCGCGACACTCACTTATACCCAGGGACGGTATCGCTTGAAACGAGAAAACTTAAACATAAAAGGCCCCCTAGCATTCACACCTAAGGTCCAAACTTCGTGAGCCGAGTGGGTTTATTGGTCTTTCCGCGCCGCGTCCGTCCAAATGGAATGAATGGATTCGGGGAAGCACGTGAGAAAGATCGTAATGGCTGCAATCGGAATGTCAATGTCAACGGTATCACAAAAAAGGAAGGCTCCGAATCGAATAGTGGTGTTCCATTCACTGATCTTAAGAGCGCCGATCAACCTGAATTGATATTGCACTAAATTATAGCCGGGACCATTTATTGTTGTGAATTATTTTAATGGAAGGTGCTTTAGAAATTAACATTTTCCTATTTCAATTAACGGTATCAGTTTGGGCGACTATTAAAGGGTTAATAAAGCGTAGACAGTTATATTAGTTGAAATACGAAGGGTAAGAATTTGTCTGGAGTCCCGGAAATCCCTATGATGAAGGCTGGAAGGGAATCCCGGAGCGATAGAGCCAAGTTTTGCACCCCCGCGGAAACATTGATTGTGGCAAACGGAAATTCCTGTGACGTGTGGGATGATAATATTTTTAAACGTACATACAAATCTGTTTTTTCACGCCTTTGTAATTCTTTTAACTTCGGCGCTCATTCAATGATCCGAACACAAGGTGTATTAAATATCAATAACAAAAGACTTATAAAACAAAAATACAATACAAGTCTCTAGAACAACTGAGATTCACTTCGGAATGTCCGGACATAACTTTATGAAACAAGATTTTTAATTCGTTACGGCTTTCACACAAAATAAAAGACTAAGGATCTACTTAATAACTGATATTAAGAGACGAATGCCATTTGTATAGAAAATCTAAATAGCATTCGTATTATTATTAAATAAAAAACCGGATAAAATCACAAGAAGCGACATCAAAAAACGAGAATAACTTAATTGTTGAATGTCAATATAAAATATTAAGAAAGGTCTCTATTAAATACAAATACATCTCCGCAGGGTTGCCGGTTGCCGGTCGCCGGTCGCCGGTTGACGGTTGCGAGAGTTGGTACAAAAAACACCACTGATGTTTGCCGTAAGCATTAATAATGTACTTTAAAGATGGCGGCCTGCGTCGGAATGCGCACGGGCGTAGGGCGGTGCGGTGCGGTGCATACGACAGATTTTATCGTCAATACTTTATTTTATGTTAATAATTTAATATTATTTTACATTCCTATAAATTTAAGTAATACTACCGAGTATAGTACGTATATTTGTTTAATATGCATTCCTTGCATGTATCTTGAAACGCTAATATTGATTAAGATAATAGCTGCTGATATTTTATCAAAGTATGTGGTAGACACGTTCTTTGAATATTCAAGGATGCGTCGACCAGTCACCGGCTATCGTTGTTTAATTATAAGATAACTTTATTTATTAAAAATATCTTCTTTTATCGTTGTTTTAGTCTGTTTTAATGGCATATGATAATATTCATAAGTGTTTGAACAATTCAAGATGATATGTCATCAAAAAACAAATAAAAAATATTTATATTTTTATGTTCTTTGGTGGATATACATATATTTTATCGTTAATCGATACGACGCATCACAGCACTAGATATCCCTAATTTCCAGGAAGCTGCGCGGGCGCCGGCTCGTGGTCGGATTCCTCGATCTCCCGCGTTTTTCGACGCCGTATACAATCTCACGGGACTAGACGTTTTAGTTTCATTTTACCGGTTATTTTTAAAGATTATCTATTATTTTTTTATTCTTTTATTTAAATATAATACTACACTAATCATCACTATTTATTAATATTTTTGAGTTCCTTTTTAGTAGTGTTTAGATTTTGAATTTAATTAATGTAAGATATATTTTGTAATGCTTTTGAATTCCTATAATAATTTACTAAATTGAAGGATTACTAAATTTAACCAACCTTTAGGTTTGACGTCGTCCATTGCAATCCGACTGTATGGAGGCGGAGGGGTTTCTGAAAGAAACAAAAAATGATAATTTACAAACATATACAATCATAGACAATTATTATACTAAGGGGACACGAATAAAAAAAATAAACCTAATATTGTATGCACACACCCACACATACACACACACACACACACACACACTAATAAACCTAAATGCATCAGAGTATCAGCATCAAGATTTTCAATTCTGAGAATTTATAATTAACCGCGTTACCCGCGGCCCAAAAACAAAAGAGCACCAAAACAAATAAGATCAGGTAGATTCGAGGCAATTATGTCCAGATGAACCTTCCCTAACCTATATTTGGAAGTTATAAGAGGTTACCCAAAACCTTATTGATGGCATCTTTGTTTTTTATAATAATATACATAATTCCTCTTAAACAACACTCGCCTATATCCAAATTCAAATGATATAACTTTTTGGTAGATCAAGATGGCGTCCAAACATTTAGTTTTATATAAAACTATAATAAGTATGCGCAATGTATAATGTGTTAAATTGAGTAATTTTAATTCACAATCACAATGCAATGTATCCTGCAATCGAGACGGCACGCGTCGTCCCAAATTTCAGGCGCCATTAACATTTTGTTAATTCTGTATGCATATGATAATGTCATTGCGATTCGGCGCCGGCGGCGGACGTGTGAAGTGTGAATATTTTCGATCGATACAACAATAATCGAATACAAATAAACCAAGGACAATGCGATTTTATAAACGAGCTTCCGAGAACTTTTTAACGGCGCATGCGCAACATTTCTAAAGGATTCACGGCGTATGCACCTGCATATTGAATTTGACAAACAATTCCAAGAGCTATACCTATATAGATCTATATAATTATAAGACATTTTAAAATAAAACTTAAGTCTTCAAAATATGTATAAAAAAAATAAAATGGACACCTACCCGACAAGGTAGATATTTCAATTAAGACACTAGACTGATAAACCACAATAACAATGCAGTCCTCAATTGCCTATTACAAGAATTTTAAACTCACCAGACATAAATACTTACGGTGACTCAGAATGAGATTCCACTCAAGAGCGACAGGAAAAACGACAGGATAAAACTAAATAACCCAAAACGCCTAGCACCGAGTGGTTATAAATAATATTGTGATTTTGATCTATATATTCGTACACAAGACCTAGGAAAGCCGTATCTTCTGAGAACTACTTCCATCCTTATCTTAATAAAGGTCCATTCGGCTATATTGTGGTCGAACTGAAAATTTATTTTAAACGTACGAGTATCATTAAACGAAAAAAGACTTTGGGTTTATGATAATAAAGTGCATTCAGGGAGATATTATTGTGAGACTGAAATGCAAGCTGAAATGTATTATATGTTATTAGTGGGACGGTTTAAAATTACAACACACCGATCAAATATATCTCGTTTCTATTTGAGAATCATTGAAGATTGAACCTTTTGGAATTTTGATAGGGTTTTATATTATTATTCAAAGCGATGGAATGCCAACAGATACTAACCTTAACATAAACAAGGATGGGATAGTAGCACTTGCGAGCGGTACTTTTAATACTAAATGATTTGCTGTAATAAACAACATTACCATATAAAAAACCCTATCGGGCCAATGTTTATTTAACGTATGATTATACGATAATTCGAAACAAGTACATTATTTTTTGGCAATTGCACCACAACCTTCTTGTCAAATCGAATTGAAAATATTAAGAATATTGGCAATTGTGTAATAAAGAATTAAAGAAAAGAAGAATTATTATTGCCTGTCCTTTTCTGTATCCAACTCCCCTATAAGCTATGCTTCTCAAAGACAGCAAAGGTATTGCTACTACCCACATTTTTTCTAATTTCACTCCGACTAGCAATTTACTTCTTAGCAATGGAAATTTGCACGTTGTTATTTTGAATATCACAATTTATCATTTGAGAGCAATCCTCCAATGGAATCAATGGAAAAACAAATTTCAAGAGCAAGAATTGGAACGTGGATATTTTTTACTGCCCTACACGCTTCAAGCGTACATTTTGGATGCAACATCAGATATTTAAAAGATATGGCGCATATGGCCGAAGAATAAATAAACAACGTTAAAATAGACCAATAATTGTGATTTATAAGATTATAATGATGGTATTAATTGCTTCCAACGGCGAACAGAAGCAACAAACAGTTTTTAAAATTGAAAAAAAAAAAAACTTAATACGCACAGAACGTTGCGCGCGTGTGAATCGACAGAAATAGCCAGCCCGAATTATAACACGAGTGGCGCCAGCGTCGGCGCCCGATTGCCGGTGCCCACGCCTCGTGCCCTCACATTTTGGACAATCGCGACTTCTACCACTCGGATTTCTACATTCTGCTTTATCCATCTATTGTTAGATACCTATTGGTATACCTATTTTTATATTCTGTGATCCTCCACCGTGAACTCTAACAAAATATAGTTTTATGTTTCTGAACAGTTTGTCAATTTATTATTTTACATCAAAACACATTCTCACATTTTATTTAATATTTTTTTTTGCAATAAAGATGTAAAAATTAAAATAAGAAGTTTATTATCAATATAAATCTATAAAGTCGTTCCGTCGATTGTAAATTTTGATTATATGTCATAAAGCACAATAAAAAGATTAAAATCTGCGTAAATACTTTAAAAAAAAAAAACAAGGAAATAATCAAACGGAGAGCCGAGAGGCGCCAAAAGTGACGTCACCAATCACATTTGCGCAGAAATCGAAGGAGGGGCGATCAGAATTCAAAGTTGGTACAGAGTCGTATTTGTGTTAACATTCCATTTAGCTCATCAAGCTATATTTATTGTAGGCGGAGATTAAGTCGTCATTAGACACACCTCATTCGCTGTCCAGCCGTCGCATTAATACACAAGTGTTGTGTACCATGTTTTATTCAAGGTGACCGTCTATCGCTATTCCTGTGTTGAACTTTAAGCGCGTCTACATCCCTGTAGACTAAAATTTACATTTCTAACAAAGGTATGGAGGATGGTACGTTGTCAATATCACAACTACCCACAATTTCTCTCTCTTTGAATAACAGTTATTTTCATATTGCGATAACTTTTAACTTTTTTTTATGCTTATAATATTGAATATTATAATATATGATTGAAAATAATATATGATTGAAAATAATATATATTTTTTTTGTTATAACCCTACAAGGACTTTAGTGCTATTTATTTTCAGAAATAAGCTAGATAAAAAGATTTTAAGATTAATTATAATGCTGTTTATGAAATAGTTGAGAGATATCAAATAAAGTCCGAATCCGATTTCATATTATAAACTACTTTTGTAAGGGAAATAATGAAATGAATTTTATTAAGATTAAAGGTAAATACAGAAAATATTAAAAGCGATAATAATTACAAAGAATTGTACGACAAACTAACAAATCACCAGTATCATTCCTGCATCAATACAATTATAGGTACATCTCATATAAATTCAATATAAAGTGATATTTTCTTCAAAACGTGATATTTTCTTCAAAAAATGACTCACGATACC
Organism: Melinaea menophilus ssp. n. AW-2005; assembly: GCA_918358695.1. Classification (NCBI taxonomy): domain Eukaryota; kingdom Metazoa; phylum Arthropoda; class Insecta; order Lepidoptera; family Nymphalidae; genus Melinaea; species Melinaea menophilus. The sequence continues at coordinate 36,712,445 of OU911038.1, read as the reverse complement.
GAACATAATAAGGTAAAAATAAAATAATGCATCGAAACATTTAAAAGCGAATCGTAAACTATTAAAGAGATGGAAACGACCGCTTCTAAAGTTTACATATCAACCGGCGCCTCTGAAGAATTCATTAACACTCATTAGGCGGATCTTGCGACTAATTTCTACTTGACGTGCGTTATAAATTGAGGTATTAATAAGGCGGCTCCTCGTGATAAGAGCAAATGTTTTTAACTTTACCGGTTCCACATAAGAGACAACGAAGTTGGTATTGGTTTTAATGAAACTTTTATTAAACACGGACAATATATTTTAAAGTTTCCGTTAATTTATGATTAGTTTGAATATTTTTGAGATATATAGTACTAAAACTGTTTCACACTGAAGACCTGAAGCTTATAAGAATGTGTTGATATCACTTAAACACTGGTAAGCCTTAATTAAATTTGTATCGTAAGTCTGACGCATACCAGAACTATGTGTTCTGATTCTGCTGTCATAGCTAGCTCTGTTTTACCATAAGAGGCAACCTACAAGCCTTCTGAATTTATGAAACAGATTCTACCAATTATCACGGTCTTTAGCGGTTTATTGGTTACTTACAACTAAATAAAGGTAAATGACCCACAAACAGTGAACAAAGGTTGTATTGTCAACACGAAATACTTCACGATTGACGCACGTCCTTTAGAAATATTTCTTTCGAACGTTTCCAACAAGCTACTTTCGATTACTATTGATACATCAATATTGCTATTGATTGCTTTGTATTTCAAGATTTGTATCAGATTATAAAGTACCTAAGCGACGCTGCATATAATTAAATACAAACAATGTTTTCCATGTTAGAGGATATTTTCAAAAGCATAGTCGCTAATGAAGTGACAATAGCGTCGTCCGACAGCAGATAAACAGAAAACAAACAAAACGGGCGGTATCAAATTTGTAAAGACATTATCACAGAGATCGAGCAATGAGCGATCGGCGACACGTCGGGTCGGTCGGTGTCGAGTATAAAGAGAATTTTACCAGTTTCGCAAGAGCCAGCGACGGGTGCGACCGGTTCTTTCACAGGTGCCGCGAGTCAATGGGCCGCCGTGACACAGGCGGCGACTAGATTCTAGTAAACAGACGCCATCGCGTGAGATCATCGTTAATTTTGATTTTGCGACAAGTGCGAATTGAAAGAAAGTTCGAAACTAAGAACTTTCGATAAAAAAAATATAATTCTCTAAAGATGAACATCAATAGTCCCTTGTAAGCTTATCTCACAAGAAACAACAAAACAAAAATACATCTACTATACCTACATCGAACGTAATAGCCATTCACAAATTCAACAAAGCAGCCCAAAAACATGACCAGTTTACAATAAAACAGAAAAAAAAACCGATCACGAAAACCGAGTTGAGCTTACTCAGTGCGACGGGCGTACCTGCGCCGGCGCAGCTCCCCCCTCCCCGCCTCACCCCGCACGGCGCGACATGGCGCCGGCGCCAGTCAGCCGACAAGCAATTATGGCTAAATAAATATCGGCCACGCCGCCTCCGACGCAACGCTAGCAGATGGATTCTGCTATATCTAGACGTCATCATTAAATGTTGTACTTTTCAAGATGCGTGCCAGGAATCATTTGAATGTTACCCACATTGTTCACCCCACCAAGCGTATCAAATATGCGTATTATCAGATGATTTAAACTTCAACTGAACTCGTACAACGTGGTGTTCGTTTTAATCCCGCGAGCCTCGGGCGTCTCGTCGACGCCTGTGCTCGATAAGATAAGGGGACACCCTCCCCCCCAGTCCTAGGAGAGCGTTCGAAAAGCGTCGAGTTGAATAAAAACATTCACAAATAGGGGCCACAAAGGCATGTTTGGCGCCGTTCTGTAAACATGATGAAATCACTTACCTATATTCAATGAATAATTTGCATGGATTTTTACATTCACTTTTAAGTTACCGTTTAATTTATCTATTATGTATGATATTCACGATAATGGGATACTGCCATTAACATTTTTGACAAAGAGAATGCTTTAGTTACAACTAACTTGATTCAACTTTATTTGTAGATAACGAAAAATATCTTATATTTATTATTCGAGTGAGAGTCATTGAATTATTTTAATTAATTAATATTTGTGAATGATAACGTTGAGGCATAAAAAAATACGATATCAATGATAAGAAACACAACACAAATAAATGTTTTATCAAGTAATATTCTTAACATATTAACATGAAATGGCGAAATTAAATCATTAAGATACTCAAAACTAAAAAATATATAAAGCACTCCGGTAAGAATGCGTGCTGGGTAGTGGGAACCCGCCGCGAAAGTCGACAAAAAAAAACGTCTCGCCGATTACTCGCAGACGTCCACAAAAAAACATCACAGGTGAGGTCCGACGAGCACTATCATACCTTTAACGTCAAAAATTATATTTTACCATATATATATACAATTATTCTGAATAACATTTAGAAAGACTCATTTCAATTTATATTTGGTTTATTAACATAAACTTTTGTACGCAATTTATATCTGACTTGGTGGCGTTTTTGATGAAGGAATTCGAAGCTATGTTAATAAAAACGTGAATTGACATTCGATCCGCCGATGGAATGGAGTCATAAATATTACTGCCAATTCGAAGGCTGTTTTTTTTAATGACAAAGCTTATCATCTCATTTTGAAATAATTAAAGAATATAAAGATCAAAAAATCTTCAGTTTTATCTTAAGAAATTGTTAATTATAGAATGTTTTAAAAATTTCATATGATTTCGATTAACTATAATATAGTATGACTTAATAATGGACATCAATTATTTTAAATAATAACAATAACTATAGATAAGTTTAAAGATTTTTTGATTTTCGTATTATAGTCATGTTATACAATTTTACATTACCACCACTAATTAAGGAGGTGAGGTCTACCACAAAAGCGAAACTAATTAAAATTCAGTATTTCGTTGCTTTCTTATTAATTAATATGCTAACCACATTGTCAACACACCTACGTACTGCTTCCTAAGTGCCGTAGTACGAGAGAGTGGGCGGCCGTCGACGCGAGATGCGTGTGATTCGGTACCGTGGACGTCTTCCTATTATCATGTGATAGTTACGTTAAATGTTAAGAACATTTATCTTTAATTTATATTAATATAAAAACAATATAAATTTACATAAATAAAACGTAAATATAATATAATATATAAATTAAAGCGTAATTTACAAAGGTCGGAATGTAAGGAAGCACAATGTTGTTGGTTCGCGAATTAAAAAGTTAACGGGCTGCGCGCGCCGGGCGTCGCGGCACGGCGGCGCCAGCGCCGTGACCTTGTCTAGTTATCGCGAGCGAGTGACCCTCGCAACGGCAGATTAGGTGTTACATACTTTACCTACGCCGACGCACACGCACATACCACTGTTCTAAATTCAAACTTAAACCATATATACTAAATTAATTTGTATAATCTAAAACGATTATGATATTTATATTATAAAAAGTGACCTTTCAGAATTTGGTTACACGTACTCGATACGATCTAAGACGACCGCTGATGTCAGAATTTATAAATAGAACGCCAAGCGCCAATGTTTACAATCCACTAGAGGGATGGAAATTATTGCTTCGGTCTGACGCTACACGATGTTATTGAAGTGAAATTAGAAGAGCGACCGAGCGTTGATCCGCTACCGGTAGTGTGTAGCAGTGCGAGTAGCATGATGCCATGATGCCATAATCGACGTAACAACAGATACAGAAGCAAACAGTGGCGATAAACACTGATATGAGATAACGATTTGCACCGATACTGGCGTGGTGCACCTCCCTGACAGTGAGTGTTTAGACTCACGTGAAAAGTGAAAGAAACGTATCGAACATATAGCTACTATCTTCACTACGATAAGTTGGCAGAATCTCAATTAACAACGTCGAGATAAACACACAAATAGGTCGCGATAAGAGTTCATCACACGACTGCGAACTTAAGCGACTCGAGTTTCGCTACTTTCCACTAACAGATAAATACTATTTGCCGAGATACTTATGCAATGCGAGGACCCTTCATTTAAAGCACAGTGAACATCGAACCGGCCATTCACAATTACAAATCCTCTTTCGTAGACGACTACGAGGACACCCGGCCACGTCTTCGTCGGCATTCACATCAAGAAAGAATTTATTTTATAACCGTAAACTAAGAACACTAACGACAGATGTCAGATTCACTTGTTGCACGAGTCAACGTCCGTCACGTACCGGGCTCACATAGACGGCTGTAGTGGTAGGGGTTACAGCACCGGTGGTCGCAGCAGTGCGGCAGGCGGCGCAGCTCGGTCAGGTCTCGCAGGTCGGGAAAGCGGAAGACGCGGGCGACCACCAGCCGCAGCGCGGCCGGCGCGTCGGGCACGCAGGCCGCGCCGGCGGGCCCCGCGTCCAACGCGCGCGCCAGCCCGCGCAGCTGATCGTCGGGCACGCTCGCCGCGCCGCCCGCCGCCAGCCGCCGCCGCAACGCGCGTCTCCGGAACATCACATGCCGCCGCCGGCGTCACGAGCCGCGCGGTCGCCCGCGCCACGCGCTAGAGCTGCACTGCCGACACGACATCACTCGCCGCGTGCGGCCTCTCGACTGCCGAGTCTGCCGACCGCGGCCGCGCTCCGCCGGCGCGACACCTGCACTCGTCGTTTACCCCGTCACTGTCGTGCCCACGTCCTTATTTATTTTTTCTTTTAGTGCAGTGTCTTTTGCCGCTCATCTGCCCTTGTCGGCGCTTCCCTCAATCAATAGATAGAAAGCACACGTGTCCGGATGTTCAGTTATTTTTTCGCTGGGGGGGCTGTGGCTTGTTTATAACTATTGCTTGTCATAAAGTCAACAACTTATTCATATTACATCATATTTTAATAAAAGTAAGTAGGTAAGTAATTAATTGGAAAAGATATACTTTAATCTTATAAACCCTTAACATCAGTAGTATTATAACTGACAAACATTCTTTTGAACTGTGCTTGGCTCGATCCCGTGAACCTAGGTGTTATATTTAGATTTCTGCAACATCGGGCAATCACAAATGACCTCCTGAAGAATTGAGGAATGTAAAAAATACCACACCAGATACAATTTTATCTTAAGAAATTTTAATTGTAGAGTTGACTTAATATATTACTTCAAAATTCTATATTCGTATGATCTACCTCAGAACATGGACGACACTTCAATCTCGTTTGCACGAATAAAATTAGTTATGCAATATACTTTTTTACTTGGCTACCCGATATTATTGCAACAGCACGTTCACTGGCAACACAGAATGGGTGAATGCGGGCGGGGCGAGCGGGGGGTCTGGCGCCACCGGCGGCGTCAGGTGCGCGCGCGTGTGTGCGTGCGGCGCCACCGATACACGCGACACCGCATCGACGAACCGTTCTCTTTATTGTTAAAACATGATGTCCTCTCAGAGACAAAATTTGAATAACATTATTTTCGCATTATGAGGGAACTGGCTTTGTAAGGATGACCATGCGTTGTTTGGTTTTCATGAGATAAAGGTGCAGTATTATTTTATTATTTTACATACATATCATCTTGCATCGTTGATCCCTTAATTTGTAGGATAAAATAAATATTATTTAAAATATGGTAAGCCAAAAATACTCACAACCCTTCACTGACGCTCTCCAGCGTAGTTTATTAGAATTATCTTAAAATGACGCTCAAGAAACGTGGAAAAAACTGTTAATAGTTAAAAAATTTCGACAGAAGAATACTTTCTGAATATAGCGCGACAGCTGTATGGTAACTAAAGACGGACGGGTAATTAAATATGTATAATGTACAAGTTTAAAATTAATTATGAAATATTAAATATTTTATTTGTACGGATATTGTTATTAATAAATAAATAATAATTAGTATAAATGTATCATCTGATTATTAATATTCTTTGAGAGTTCGGCGAGCGGAATGCACGCGGCGACATGCATCACGCCAATAAATAACATCGCTAGATAACGCTCTCCGAATCTCACCGCTCTCCACTAACACTAACACTAAACACTAAACGCTCCCTTGGTGCGGGTTGCCATGTTCTTATACAATGGTCAACGGAACTTTATAATTATTTATGTATAGCTTTTTAAATATATTTTTTATACAATACTCAAATTTTTTTAACTGTAAAATTCAAATCAATTTATTAAACTAAGTTAGACATGAGGCTGCTTCAAAAAGCTAGTTTAACTTTAAGATAGTTACGGAAATAATGATAAAAAATGTCTTTGATAATTTTTTTATGCGTTATTTTGAATATTTTTATATTCACTTAGCTATTTTCCTCCATCTATCATCATATTAGGGACAAAATCAGTTCACTTCTAATTTTAGCTCAAGACAATTTTATTGTCTCGTGGGAGTTTTTTGTCTAAAGACAAGTTCCCAACATTAGGGAAACTCTGATACTACGGAGTTTTTGTCAAAGATAACAACTTCTGATGTGAGTATTTCTTATTGTTTCGTTTGTTATGATTACAGGATGAAAATAATATTACACAATCGAAGGTGGGCAACTAATAAGACAATAGAAAACAAAGTTTGTGGTGAGTGCTGAGTCGGGTGTTCCAAACTAGTATTGCCTTTCAATGTTCCATGGACGCGCGCAATAGCTAATACAATATGAATTTCACTTCTTTCAACCTTATTGTATATAAAAACGAATACGATCTGAAACTAAAGCAAATGTTAGAAGAGTAAAGAAAATATTTGTGATAAAAAAATGTCGCAATTTAGTGTTACAACACTTTTAAAGCATTGTGCACCATATTTATCGGTTCTTTTAGAATTTAGAGACCGAAAAATAAAAAATCTGTAATACGAACTATTAAAAATTATAATTATATAAATTCATATAAATAAATTAAGGAAAATAACACAAATTACTATTAATAGCACATTACGGACACCGCCGACAAACGGTTTGATTTAACTAGTTGCTTTCAGGTCCTAGTTCTAGGTTCAACGCTAGATATAATTAAATAGAACTTAGTTCCGCTATCTTTTCAGAGAGGCCGCTGTCCTAAAATAATTGTACAAATATCATAAATATCGTAATTAATTAAATACATAATATATTATGTGGATGATAAATATTTAATTGTATTGATTTATGTATATGTCAACATTTATTATTAAAGAAATTGAAACCAATGGTCTGAAATGAATTTATTGTTATTGACAACATTTTACGATTTATTTTTTAAGTTAAATTTATTTTTTTATATCCAATGAATATAACACCTGTCTGTGTTATCACCTTGTCTGTTCGTGGATAGCGTAAGTTTTTTTTGTTGACTTTTTTTACTCTTATTTTACAAGAAGTGGATTTTTGCAATTTTCTTGTTATTCTATAATCTTCAAGTTAAAACTTACAACAAAAGTAACAAAATGTTTGAATATATATATTAAATATATGTAAAGATAAGTTAAAGATAATTGATATGTGTAAAAGTTTATTTATACTTTATTGTAGGGTATAAATACATCTAATTAATCTAAATAATGTCACAATGAAAAAATCTTTCAGGTAGGTATTTTTCATTGCATTGTAGTATCTAATAATTTTAACTACTATAAATACTATTATTTTAATATAACTACTAACTGGCTTACTATATATATAATATGGGATGTTTTATAAAAACATTTATAAAACCATAAAAAAATTCTTATCGATAAAAGTTGTCCACATATCATTAATCGAAATAAACATGGTAAATGAAATAAACAACTTGCATCGACTCATTCATACCTAAATCATCTACAGCCATCCGTAATTCTTATAATAATCTCCAAAGTCCAAACACAGCACTGACCACATAAAAAGTTTATAATTCACATTGCATCCATGACGCGGTAACGCGACGCGAGTGCGAACTGAAGAATGGCGGGAAATAACAGACGCCACCTATTTATATTCTGTCAAGTGAATGAAAATACAGATTAACTAGATAACTCAGAAAATAGGTTGTTTATGTTTTCAGTTTTTTTCATAATAAATGTATATTTATATTTCATTATAACATAGTTAAAAAAATATATATAATAATAATAAATAATATCATTTATCCCGCTTCTTTCTATATTCTCTAAAACATGCAACTGGAATCTGATATTAAATAAATTTTAAATATTAGTTATACTAGAAGTGTATTTAAGTCTTATTAATTTATAATGCACAAAAGGTTATAACTGATAATTGTTTTTAAATTGTCTTTTATATTATTCAATTAACTTTAATACATTTAACAGATAGATAGCTATCGAATACTTTGCGGGTTAAAACGAAATTTCTTAAGATGTTAAATCTTAAAAAAATACGCGACTTAAATAAAATTATATAATACTTTGAAACTTGAGAAATTACTACAAATATATGTGTTTATCATTCCATTTTATAAAATGGTAATATATTTAATAAAAAATATATATATTTTTTTATAATTTTTTGTAAAAGATCGAAAAATGCTCTGCCAAATGTATTTAAAATTAGTTATTAAATGATAATAATATTACTTAATATTTATACATAAGATGTATCAGGAATCGTAAAGCGATTCGCGAAACCCGTTGAAGTCTTTAGGACTCGCAGAATATCATGTACATAATGGTAGCCACACACGTAGCGATTTACTTGCGCAAATCCAGACTTGTACAAAACCATGATTAACAGAAGTGAAAATAACCTTGCAGCAGCACAAGTTTGAATTTGGATTTTTTTATACTTGTACCAGTTATAAATTTGAGCAAGTCTTTTGCAACAAACGTTAAAATTTACTTATGCAAGTCTGGACTTGGACAAGCAAATCGCTACGTGTGTGGCTACTATAAGAAATCAAATGGATGGATTTAAATATATAATTATTAAATTAAATAAGTTAAGTATCTACCTATTGATAATATATATATATATATCAAAGACATATGTATACATATATATGTTACAATTATTTAAAATTAAAGTTATTTTTTAATATTTTAAAATAATTCCCGATAATCTTCGTGTATAATTAATTATAAGAACGTTAAAAAATTTTTGATTAAATAAAATATTTGATTTGACAAAGAAGGTAATGGCGGCGGCGATTTATGATGTGACAGTTGACACTACATACAATGTGAAAAATCTGTTTCTTACCGTCAAAGTAAAAAACAATAAAACTACGTTCACATCATCGAACTTTAATCGAATTATTAAATCATAAATATTTTGGATAAACTAAAAATCAATGCCCAGTTCTATTATAAACAAAATGTCATATTTATTTTAATATTCAAATATAAATAGTTTAATAATATAAAGTTATTTGTATAATTGCAACGCCACTAACGAAGAGTAAATTATTTTACGTCAAACTAAAAGTATAATTAAATATCCTTTTACAAATAATGATGTATGTATGTTTTAAACCCCTCCTTAGTGATTTTATTGTATAAACCACAGTAATAAGTAGTAAACATGGCAAGTGACGTCACAGTTTAATAATCAGATTGACTTACCATCCCCTGACACTTCTTATGACAAAATAACATAAAAGATGAGTACCTGAGACTGCAAGAGATTGGCATGCGTTGACCGGCGTCCCGTCGTCCCGTCGTCCCGTCGTCGCCGTGTCGTCGCGTCGTCGCCGGGCCGTCGGGCGTCACCCCGCTTCAATAACTGTACTGATTTTTGGCTTTGGTTTCCATATCAAAACTGTTTTTATGGAGCAAGGTGCTGCTTGAGGATAATGTGTGATGGTATTGAAATTTTTAGATTGAATAGTCATTATAAGTATTAGCTGTTTATCACTTGTTTAGATTCATATAACCTGTCAACCGATATAAATGTATTATTTATAAAGTTTTCATTCAAATTCAAAGTTTTATTTTCAATAATATAATTATATTATAGTCATCCGACTCTACGTACGGTAGTGCAAACGATCTAGTCACTGGAGCGTAGTCACATCACTACTGGATGCGGAATGCGGAAATGCGGACTTACGGAAAACGGACTTCTGTTTGATTCATTTTGTATAGACGAAATAAACGGAAACTTAAAAGAACAGTTCAAAAAATATTTTCCCTCCCTTTCGCTCCAAGTGGGTCAACATTTTGATTTTCTTATAAAACGTCAAACTTGTACCTAACTGTTCTCCAGAAAATATAAATTTTAAATAATCGTGATTGATGTGAAGCGAATGATATCCAATAAACATATCCGTGTGTTGTAAATCACTTGGATGAATTATAAAAATGTTTTGTTTTCATTATTTTATATACATTAACATTCATAAGATATATAACTATTATAACTAAGGTAAAATTTGAAAAAAATAGGTTTTGGTGTTTTAAGAATTTAGTGTGTGTTAAAAAAAGTGATGAGTTTTAGAATAATATTTAATTCATGATGTTGTAGCAAAAAAAAAATTAAGATTCATAACTTTTAATTGTTAAAAAATACAACAGATTTTACTAACGTGATAGTAAACCTTTACCTGCCATTCATTAATTATTATCAGATATAACCCTTCCTTAACAAATAGTATTTTAAATAACTAACCAATAATGTAATCAAGCACATTTTCCAACACAATCATACTTTTCACATACAATATTAAATAAATGTAACACAAAATATTCAGTAAGTGACATAAAGTATTAAACATGAGCATAGGACGCCTGCAGGACGCGGCGCGGGCGTCTCGTCGGCGGCGGGCTGCAACAAAAACATCTTATTTTTAATATTATTTCTATCATCCACTGGATAGTGGAATAAAAATTTTATAGCTACCTCTTTATTGTATATGAGGACATATTCTTTATTAAGACAGAGAGATAAGAAGTTCAAACAATCGCTTAGTAAACAATTATGACAACTAGAAATTAGTCAAGTTACCTAGTTAACAGATCAATCAATCGCGAAAATACAAAGGAACTAAACAAGACAACTGTTTACGTCTACAGAACTTCGGAATATAAAGCTTATGTGTAGGTAATTAGGTGTGTTTCACCTTATTTTTTGTATAATTTTGTATCGGCCGAAGACAGCGCCACTGTGTCGAGGTTTGGCGCCAAATTCAGGCGCCATGTTGCTACATTCACATGATGGCCGACAATAAAACAATTTGGGTCCGTCCATTTAATAGCTTGATATGCCAATTCGTGTACAAAAATGTTAATTAATATTTACGTTTCAATTATCCGTGCATTTTAATTTTTTTTTAGAACGATACCTTATATAAATAGTATTAAATAACTTCAAAGTAAAGTAACTGTCACAAATTTGAATTTTAAGGTTATATTTTATTAGTTAATATTAGTTAATATTAAAATTTTAAAGATTTTTTTTATATGCGTCTAGAATTTAAATATATAAATTCATTAGTTCATTAAAAAAAAAACTTTAATAAAAAAAAAAGAAAGAAACATCATACGCGTTGTTGAATTAATGTAGTAAGTCAATAATTATATTTATTTCGTTTTTCCCCAAATGTATTACAAAACAAAAATGTATAAACTATTATTATAATGCTATGCATAATTGATATTTTCAAATGTGGCTAAACCTGGGCGCCGGAGAGGCTCAATGCAATGAACTAGTAGTTTCGGAAGTAGGTAATAGGGAAGGGGAGGAATCGATAAGTGATCCCCTAATTTATATCAAACAAGCATCGCAAGATACTGTGCATCGCAAACACTCATAACACTTGGACAGCCGCGTGTGGCCACGGAAAGTGAGAGGCGGGAACAACTTATTAGAATAAGTTATAAGCTTATATAATGTTTTATATGTATTTATCGTCTTTTCCTTTCCTGACTCTTATTATTTTGTTAAATTGAAAGTTATTCTATTTTGGAATAGGTCGTATAGCTATAACGAAACTATATTATAGACTTAGTAAATAGATGAAATCTAATTATAAAAATATGATCCAAGAACCAAGTGAGCCACATCTAGTTTAGTGGCCACGTGAGGTTCCTGTCGGCAGAGAGTCGGGCGACGGTCGGCGCCGGCGCGACGATCGCTGCTTGGTTTGCTTGCTTCTTATTTTTATTTTTAACTATTCCTCTTTTATGACATATGTTAAATACGTCTTAATTTGAGCTGAGGGAGAATTTGAATTTTATTTTAATATATCAACAGACAGTCGCCACATCACTAAAACGAGGGATTCAAATTAACCGTCAAGTATTTCAAATGTTGTTTGATCCAATTCGAAGTTATATCTTTACTAATATTATATAAAGGTAAAATTTGCAGTTACATATCAAATTTTAGATATTAATAAACCTATTGTTAGTTTTGTAATTAATATATATCTTAATTCTTTTAAAAGATGATATATCTATATAGCTAATTTGGAGAGAAGTAATCTTTACGTGAACCCATTTTAGTAGAATCCTGTTAAAATTAAAAAGTTTTTCGTAAATACCAAAACTAAAAACGAAAAAGGAGTGCATTTCTTACAAATGCCTTAATTAACGCTGTGTCTACACGGATAGTCATGGGCGAGTACTAGTTTTTCTAAAACCTAATTTCAATACCTACCTAATATACCTACTATTCATATTGTAAGAAATTATTTATGTATTTTTGTAATACGCATCTTAGTTTACATATGAATTGGATTAAAGCATTTTATAGTTTATTGTTACAAAAAATTAATTTAATATAAGCGATTTTTTTAACTTTCCTGAGCTTTTCTCTCATAGAGGAAACTTTACTATTATCTTTAACAACTCCTTTCCCTTCTGCTCTGATTTTTCTAAATAAAGTTACGAGGTACTTAGCTTTCTTCTAATGGACATTTTTTTATATAACTAATACTTTTTTATATTCTCTCTCCCATCTTTATACAAAATGTGTGAAATAAATATATTTCCAATTTTCACCGCCTGGCAAAACAATGCCGGATTTACTAGAGAATTATTATAAATAGTTCACTTCCCCTAATATTATGGTGAACTCCGATCCCCAACACAGACAAGAGTCGCCGCGGCCCTTGGAGGCGCCGACTTTAACAACTGTCTTTGTTTGTTCATTATATTATTAGTAATGTTATAGATCCAAAAATATTGTGATCATTTGATTGGTTAAAAAAAACATTTAGTAAAGGAGTTTCGATCAAAAACCAACTTTAAAGACATATTTTTTTTGTGTAAAACCAATTATTTTGGATTCCATTAAGATTGAAACATAACCGGTACAACCAGTACAGTAGCCAGGGTTGAGGAGACAAACGACACGTGTGTGTCGTGTTTGAACACGACGCGTCGCTCCGTCGCCGTTCCTTTGTTTATATCATATTTTAATAAAGTAAATTTAACATATAACTTTAAGTCTAGTGTAGGGTATGTGAATGAATTTTATAATCTTTATCATATTAATTTGATTGGAAAGAATATCAAATATTATTAAAATGTTACTTGTAAGTTGTGTCAAATGTAAGTTGGTTGCATCGACGATCGGACGCCGACTTGAAGACGCTGTAATTTTGTCTACATATCATCAGTTTTTATCTTCTATGTTTTATTATATTTTATGGATTCGCATTTATTTGTATATTCAAATTAATGAAATACTTTCAGTATATACCTCTTATTTGAATGTTCTTTATTAATTAATTTTTTTTTTTTTTGTTTTAAGTATGACTTTAATAAAAAGAAACAAAACAACGCTGAGTCCACCGCCAGCTCTTCTCAGGACAATGGCAAGTAACATTCCGAGCTGGTGGTAGCTTAGACAATGAAAAACATTTTGTATAAAAATGACTTTCAATAAAGAATTTGAATTAAACAGTTTTTTTTTGTAATTGTTATGAATTATCTATTTTTATATATCAAAGTTAGGTGTGAGGTTATTTTATTTTATCTGTTGCAAGGGACTTCATTGGCGCCGTGCCCCCAAATACGTTATCTATTGTTTATTACATTTTAACAAAATACTTGCATTATGTCTAGTTTTACTATAATAAAAACTGTATGCTTTCTTTGCAACTTTTCAGCATTAAAATATATCCTACATATTAATGTTGATGATAAACTCATACGAATTCAATTACTATTATTATTATTATTAATATTCATGCTTAGAATTTAAAGAATAATAAATTGCACTATAAATGTGTGTGCAGTCTGAAAACCACAAAATCTTCAACGTAATGTCAAAACATAAAAAGTATTGTAATAACCTCTCTCTGAGTCTGAACCCAAGTCCTAAATGGCAGGTAATTAATGCGGTACTCTTGAAGAAGACGGGAGTCAGTAGTCTGCGAGTAGACAGCAGGTGGCGCCTGTTTATTTGCGACAGAACGCCGCGCCGGCCGCCGGAGCCCGGCGCCGGACCGAACTGACGCAAGAGGGAAGATAACGTTTGGTTAAATATTATACGGTAATAACTCGTCAGTTAAATATTACTGTATGCGGTACTGGAGATGTTAATCAATATCAATTAAGACATATATAAATCTTTTTAACATATTTATATATTGTAAAAATTATGTGTATCAAAAAATATATAACAAATAAACAAATCGATAAATCTTGTGACTTGAGCCGCATATTGGTCCACTAATGATTGTGGATGATTTATTTGGGAGTCAGTTTTTTAGCGATACGATATGGCGAAGGTGTTTGTTGCGGACGTTGACTTCAAACAATTGCTTTTTACACACATTGATATTTACTTGTTTTTGTTTTTAATGTCTGGGAATTTTGTGTAATCGTTTTGTATTCTTGTTGATTAAGATATAACAATCACAATGGGCTGTTATGGCGTGTCTTTTTTTTTAATCAGAGCTTTTTTCTTAAACATTTTTATTCTATGGGCTTGTGTTTGCCAGGACGTTATTAATTATTTAATAGTAAATAAATGTTTTTTTTTTATAATATATTAATTTAAATTCAATAAATATATATATATAATGTTAAAAATACGCAATATATTTTGAAAAACACGTAAATTAAAATAAATTTCTGCCCACTGACCGATAAAATAAGGACTTTGATAACAATTACATATATGGAGAGGTCCATATTGATAATTTCTGTTTCTTCGGCTAATCGAAGTCTGTTTAAGCAATTAGAATAAATAAACAGTGTACAAATTCCTTCAAGTATCGCGTACTTGGAGTTGTTATTCAAGATTATACCAGTAAAGGTTTTAATTCTTACAATTCTTACGCAATGGTGTGAAAATTCTTCTACAGATGGCGGTATCTCTCCCCGTCATTTAAATCTACAAAGCATACCCTTGACTTGAGTTTTATGAAAATGTAGTTTTTTTTTTAAATATTACTCCTAGACTTAACTCACAAATTAAGTATTGAATGTGACATTTTGAGATTCGTTATTGACTTACTAACTCAATATGACATTGGGTAATGAGTTATTGAATAAATATATATTCAGTCCAAATATTTCACGTTATTTTTATTGAAACTACTTTTCGTTACTTCATCCGCTGACAAATTCAAAATATTTTTATTCAAGTAGTCATTTTCACGGACTTTTGAATCAATTAAAAATGTGAGTGTAGTCAGTCCGTGAGCTACCACCGGAACGCTGCTCTGCTGGGAAGAACCGGCCAGAAACACAACAGTTGCTTTTATTAAATGAAATTTAACAAAGTTTCATATCATTATAATATCAGTCAACAACCAAGTTCCAAATTACGATCAACTTAAAACGTTAATATTATAAAAGATTTATTTAATAATACAATTAATTTTATATTTAAAACTGGACGGATGTTCAAACACCTATTTAATTACTAAAATAAAACAAACAACAAAATAGTTACATTTTATTAATGTAAAATCTATCTCGAATACAAACTACGTCGGACAGACGTCGTAACAATAAGTTCGTGTATCGTTGTTAATTATCATACAAAACTAAACTCTATACGTTATAAATACGGTTGGAAATCGCTCAACCGTATTAGGCATGCCATTTCCAATCATTTGTCTCTCTCTTAAGAGTATAACCATCTCTCTTCTTTGTTATACGTGTGAAAGAGAAACAAAACTAATAAAGCTAAATTGATTTTGAAATAATTAAAATCATATTAACTATAATCTTATCAATAACCCGCCCTGCAGACAACATTTGTAAAATAGCTAAAATTAACATTATATTGAGATATAATGTACTTTTAATAACTAACTTTACACGGGGATTTATTAATCTTGTTCTCAGAGACATTATAAATATCTTATTAAAAAAACAACACAGCGACCGTTACGCTACTCGCGATGCAAATACAAAAACTGCTGTAAACTTTTGTACAAATCAATTTGGACCCCCATTCCTTACTCGAAACTATCTACTTACCGAGGCTTCACATAAAATACTTGAAAAATGCATTTAACTAATACTAACACAGGCGCTATTAAAATATAATAAAACAATTAAATTTATTTATCTAATAAAACAAAAACCCTACATTATAATTTATAATATTATGTAATCAAAACATTACACAAAATATTCAAAGTACGGAGCAAATATTCAAATATCAAATCAAACATTTTCTCTGTTGAGTATTCGAATGTTATACAATAAAGTGCCAAATCTTAAAATTTTATAAAAGACAAAGTGATAATATATTTAAAATTCGAGTTCAATTAATATTTTTGACACTTCATTGTATGACACCATCCTTTAATTATTTAATTATCGTGTATGCTTCCAGTTGCCATTTGCGTTTGAGACTCGGTGAACGAAACACAAGATATTCGAAAAGAACAAATACAAATAAAACCGAAGCCCACAATGCTGGACCATAGAGCTACAAATGTAGAATTCTTGACCATAGAGCTGAGATGAGAACAGTCTTTACACTCAGTACGCTCTGAACGGCCTCGGACTCTTGAAGGTGGGGGAGGAGTTCATGAACAGCTCTATGTAGCGATGCTCCATGTTGTTCTTGTCGCGGCGCATCGCCTGTTACAAATATTATGATTAATAGGTAATCCTATTAATAGTCATCTCTCATCTCAACAATAATTAGTACATACCCGCATGGCGTCCTCGTGGCACTCGAACTCGACGTCGGCCTCTCCCGAGGGTCGGCCGCTGTTGTCGTAGTGGATGTTGATGTTTAACGGACGGATCGGTTTGAAGAACTGGAAATATCAACGTTATTATTATTGGGATAAGGTTTACTTTTGCTTCTTCCTTGTTGTACGCACGGAAAGGAATCTTTAATGATCTTCTGTGTCCTCGTTGAGGTCAGACATAGGATAATAATTTTCCACATTTATATTGAGAATATGAGCTAATAAGAAGCTAAGAAATAAGTGAACATTTACATAATTGTATGTGGACTCTGGCAAAAATATAATTTAGATGTCAGTGTACAGTGTTAATTGCAGAGAATGTGTGTGGCTGTGTGCGTGTACGTGCGCGCATGTGTGCGTGCTTGTACGTGGGTGCGTGTGCGTGTACATACATATGCGATGTCCTGTGGCGTGGCCTTAAAGGGCAGTCCCCTCATGTGCACGCAGTGGCTGGAGCCGCGCCGTCCGCCGCGCCCCGTGTACGCACCTGTGGCGCCGCCTAGCGGATACATATACAATTATGATAACATTGATGACGGCTGAACTTAAACTTGCGATTTTTGTTTCCGATTGTCATTCTCTTTGTGACCGGATTTATTAAGATCGGAGCGATATCTACTGGTTGCCTTTCTAAAATTTTTACTGACATTTCCAACTTTACACTCCGAAATAACATTAAAATTAAACAAAATTTTAAATTAATTTCCGTGTGCTGTCCGAGTAGAGTTCGTTCGTCTATACTATTATATTATACTAGCCTCTGCCGAAGGAACCCCGACCCCTGGCTCCGAATCGTCCAGAGTATCTGTCGTTCCTGTCGTAGGGTGTGGGTCTGTAACCTCGAGATTTGAACCCTCCTCCCTCCAGACGTGCTCCATACGCCCGTACCTCGTCCGCCGAGCTCAGGAACACTTCAATGTATCTGTGAACAGAATGCCTTCATTAGGTATATTTTGTAAGAACATCAAGAATACAAGTAAATTTATTGACAAATTACTTTTTTTTTTAAACATATTTGACAATATGATTCAACAGACAAAATATAAAAACTCAGTAGTAATATAAGTATATTTTTTTGACCTGAAAAAAAATTATGTGGTGAAAATAGTTAATACAAATACAAAAATAACGAAAATTCAGTTAATTCCTTGTAATTTAATTTAATCATTATTCCTAGTTCCCTACTTTCCACCTCATCTACAATTCGCATCCCTTATAAACCATCAGTCTTCGTCTCCTTCCCCTCCCTTCTTCCTCCCTCTCCCCTCTGCCCGCTCCCCTCGACCTTCATAACTCAACAACCAATGCAATACAGAATGTTTGATGTAAATCTGACTGTGACAAGATCATAGAAGTAAATATAGGATTTGAAAATAAATCGCTATCTACGAAATAATAACTGTTTTATTAAAAATGAAATAATATATACTAAAGATGTAAACGTTGATCTCGTCACAGCATGTAGCAGTCTAGGTATGCAGTATAAAATTGTTTAAGCCCTTAACTAATTTAACCCAATATTTTTCTAAATAAATAACCTCTTTCATATCCATAGACACCATGATTTATAGAACTACCCGTGTATTTAAAACTATTTCCATTATGAGATAAAAAGATGGTCCAAGGTAACATATTCAATTATTTGTTTCTATAAATCACAGATCCACACAAGAGGTCCGTGTCAAGTCAACCCTCTACACCATTAACTGTAACTGTGGTGTGCATTATTTGTGGGTTATAAGACAATATCACTTTTACATAATTATCTGTAGTCGGAAAATATAATAAACTAAATTCAAAACAAATGTCCAGTGTATTTGTTTACAATTTGTGCAATAGTGCTCTATTGAAACAATTTATGAAGGTTTTTGACAAAATTTTTATGTTTAATCAAAAATTTTTTAAATAAATGATAAACTAGTGTAAGAAAGGTGAAGCAACATTGCCGAATAACCGAGCCCACCACATTTAAATAATATCCCCCCACCTGTGTCCTATTTTCTCCCTGTCCCTGCCGAGAGCGTCTTGAGCGCTCTGCTTGTCTACGAAGTAAACAAACGCCTCGCCCGAGGCCCGCCCCGTGTGGTCCGAGAGCAAGTGCACCCCCTCCGGGGCCACCGACAGCCCTGCCCCAGCGATAAGGCAAGTTATAGTTGCTTATTTTACATTAACTCGTGAGACTGGTTCTTTTATTGTCATGTTTAAATAAACATTTTTTTGTAATAATGTTACCATTACAATTGAAGTTTTTAATCACAACATGCCTACACATCCCCAAGATGTATGAATACGGAAGATCTATTTGATAAAATAAATTTTGAAATAGATTTCACACCTCTAACTCACCATCAAAGAACTGTATTATTTCCTCTTTAGAGCAGCCAAAAGGCAAGCCTCTTAACTTTACTATGCCAAAATCATCAGAGACATTTGGAATGCTGTCAAACCCATTTTCAGTTTGACGCATAGCATTTAAAGCCCATTCCATGTCTTGACGATCAGTGGAGAAAACTGTAAAATATATATTTTTTCATTAATGAAAATAAGAATAATAGGATCCCTCCCATAACTAATCTTCTTGAAATATATAATGTTTACCTTCAATGTATCGTCTGCCCAAATTTTCTTTGTCTTTCTTCAAAGCTTCTTCCACATCTTCCTGGCTTTGCACCTCTACGAAACATTCTCCAGAAGGTCTACCTGGTCTAACCTCAGTCAAATGGACACCTTAAAACACGTATTTTATATGACAGTGCTTCGCATTATTATTTATTAATTTTGTAAAGATGCTTGTGTAACGCTTATCTTATGATGTATTTAAATATTGCAATGATTATTGCCTACATCCGAGGCTTTATATAAGAACATATTTACCTTCTTTATCATTTATAACATTCACGCCGCTTAGAAAGCTGAGGACGTCTTCAGCAGTTGTAGAGAATGGTAGACCGCGTAGTTTTATAATGTGGCTATTATCACCAGATCCCAACATTTTTATAAATATTGTATGGGTAAATAAAATAATATGATGATGAAATGTTCAATATTTACTATAACAAAAGATGATATATAATTATGCACAACATAAATAGACAGTATTTTTGGCTTCAAATATAAAATTATAAACTCCGTACTCAGCGTCGCGATAAATGACGTCGCGTCCTGTTGTAGCACAGACTACAGTTTATAACATAAACGCAGTAATGAAATCATTTTACTATCCAATCTATCAAACACTAGCTCAACTAGCGTACAAAGATCGTATAGTGAAAAGACTGTTGTTAGTAAGCTAGCGAAGGTGTGGAGATTATCAGTACGCTTACTCATCTACTACGCTATCTAGTGAAACAGAATGCATCGCGCAAAAGGACCTTATAGCTATTGAGTACTGAACGGACTTATGATTGAGGTTTCTTGCAAGATTGTGATGCTAGTTGGCTTAATATAATTGAAAAACATTTTTTTAATTTTCATTTTCGGGATGAAATAGTGCGAACGATAGATAATATAGGTGATAGAAAAAATATAACTTATTAAACAATAATTACAGTGTATGTATTTGATGTAATAAGAATTTTAACAATCATCTTTTGTATTATTAAAAAAAATGATTTCAGCGAATTACTTACATTGATTTTTTATAAATTAAATATCTTCTTAACGCTTCGGCGATACCGATTCATAAATTATTTTCAATTATGATATTTGGCACATGTATCAATATAGTGTTTTGTCAAACGTAGTTTCACAACGAGCCGATAATAGATATATAATTCTAATTCGTTTCGCCCACCTCTAATGTATAAGACAGTACAAATTTTAAATCGAGTTAGAATACTTTTCTTTTTAATTTTATTTACTTGAATGTCAAAAAGATTAAAATGTATTATATGTTTTATCTGTACACATTATTTTCTATACTGCTGAATTATAATCTGTTCCATTTAATTTAGCATATACCATTTTCAATTTTATCATTTCAAGTCCATAGTTTGCGGTTTTGCCTTCGTATTGTAATAATTGTGGTGTGTTTCTAGTTCATTTTATGAATATACACAAAATTTAGCTTATAAGCTGTTACATATTTGTTGCTAAAAAGCATTTAGAAAATGACGGTAGACGGAGATGATAAGCCCCAGCGAAATCGTGTTTTTATGGATATTTCCATCGGCGGTTTGCCTTCTGGTCGTATAGTGTTTGAGCTGTTTAACGAAATAGCACCTAAGACTGCGGAGAATTTTCGTGCGCTATGTGCTGGAGACATGGGTGTCGGGAAGGTTACAGAAAAACCTTTGACATACAAGGTTTGTTGTATTCAAATCACATTTTTTCCTCTTCTTAATTTCGATGTACATATTTTACATCAATAACTGCCCTGTTTCACTATTTTCAGGGTATGGTCTTTCATCGTGTAGTCAAAGACTTTATGATACAAGGAGGAGATTTCACAAATGCAAATGGTACAGGAGGAGAGTCTATATATGGAGGCACATTTGAGGGTGAACCTGACACTATAACTATATATAATTAATACTAAATATTTATTGTATATATTTGTTTACCACTCAATAATACATTAAGTAGAAACTTTCTTCCAGATGAGACATTTGAGCTTCAACATGATAGACCATATTTGCTGTCCATGGCTAACAGGGGCAAGGACACAAATGGTTCTCAGTTCTTCATGTAAGTTGTGATCTACAAATGGTAAGAGTATGCATTTTTTTATTCATATTGTTTTTGTTATTCCATATTTATGATGACAGCCTCGAAGGAAACTAATTCTGCTTGCTACAATATTTGTACCTAACACCGAATGAAATCAGAGGTTTTGCTTAGGTCACAGAATAATTTTTCTGAACATTATTTACTTAATATGAAATATTTACAATATAACATATTGTTTGAATTAAAGTATAAAGCCAAGCACAGTATAGAATATCAAGAGTAAGATATTTTATACATCAAAATATTATAAATTAAAAAAATTGTCTATTTGTTAATTAAAATATTAACAACTTGTTATTTTTAACAATAACATGATTTCACGCAATGAATCCAACATTCCTTTAAGTATAATTGAGAGAAACATGATAAGGTTGTAGTGGAGTTGTACATTACTATTAGTATGTAGTAATAAACAGCTGTGTTGTTGCTAGCACGCGGCCTCGGCGGCGAGCGGCGCGCTATCATTGTTGTGTTCTGTGTGTTGTAGAACAACACAGCCGGCGCCGCATCTCGACAAGTGAGTATCATTTATTATATATAATATTGTATTAGATGTTTGTCCACCTTAATTTTAATGTCTCATGATAGCTTATCATCTAGGTTGAGGGATTTAGTCTCACTCAAGTCTCATAAGTTATAACTGGTGGTAGGGCAATGGTAATCCAAATCTGATAATATCTCTGTGTGACATAAATAGAGGGTCTGTTGTATGTAAATTTAAAGGAGGATAGATAAGAGACTACTATGCATTATTTATTTATTTTATTTATTATTTATTGTATAAAAAATATACAATTGGTGGATATAATGATAAAACACTTTCTATCAGTGAACTGATATATTTAGCAGAGAAACACAAACAAAATAAAATAGGTTAAAACTATCACTTAGTAATTAAAATATTACTCCAAGACATTTTCTCGTATAGATAAATACAGATATGTTTTTAAACACATTAGGGAGCCGGCAAAATTAATATATTTGACATAAATACTAATATGGTGATGTATATTGCCCACAGTGTGCACGTAGTGTTCGGGCACGTGGTGACGGGCGCGGCGCTGGTGCGTCAGCTGGAGGCGCTGCCGGTGGACCGCAACGCGCGACCGCTGCAGGACGTCACCGTCGCCAACTGCGGACAGCTGCTGCGGCTCAAGCTCGGTGAGTGCACACACATACACATCTCGTTTGATGTCTACTACGAAATACATTTATCTAAAATGTTTGTATGTGTTTAAAGTTTATTCTAAATTAATTTATCAATATAAAATAATAATAATATTATTACAGGCAAGAAGCGTAAGCCAGAGAAGGAAAAGGAGAAGGAGAGTGGGGAAGAATCTGACCAGTCACATAAGAAGGACAAGAAAAAGAAGAAGGATAAGAAGAAGAAACGGTATGTGATTGAGTACCACAAAGGTGCAAAAAAATTATATTTTAAATTTGTACTTGTAACATTTTTTGCAGCCAGTATCTCACACACTTTCTCATACACTAAAAAAAATATTATATATTTTTTAAACAGTCTTGAAAATATATTAAAATACTATTTATATTACATCAAATTTGACAAGTCTTTATTGTTTTTTTTTCTTACATATAATTAGATAAATTTACCTGTTAAATAATATACATATCCACATAGATTTGTTAATGTGTAGTCTATAAACATTGACCTCATCATTGTTTGTTTCATTTACTAAATTATTAAATTTAGAATTACTTTATATCTAATAAAATAGTTACTTTTTTAAATATTAATAATAATTGTATCTATCCAGTCATCAGTCGGAGCGCTCAGAAGAGGAAGTCCCAGAAGCCTCACACCCATTTGTCACAACATCCAAGATAGACCCTAGGGAAATTCCCGAAGTACCAACTAACAGATTCCTCATGAGGGGCGGACGAGACCAGGATCGGGGGGAGAGGAGGGAGAGAGAAAGGTATAGTAAGAAGTAAAGTGGTGCACTGCACATTTAATATTATAAAAGAAAATTATTATTTGCCACAATTTTATTTGACGATAATTTAAATCCTGCTATTTTAATATGAATTAAAAATAAATGCTCCTTGTTGACGTCGAAAATGCGTTACGCAGGATCCGGTACCGCGAAAGGGAGCGACACAACTACACCCGCAGCGGCCGCATCATCAAGGGTCGTGGGGTATTCGTAAGTAAAATGACATTCACACAACACATCGATTAACATATGCAGAGTGTACAAGTGCATCTCCCGCAGCGCTACCGCACGCCGTCCCGCTCACGGTCGCGCTCGCGCTCCGCCACCCCGCCGCACTGGAGACAGGCGCAGCGACGGATCGTCAAGCTGGCACACATCGAGGTACATACCCACCCACACACACACACTCACGCACGCATCGCAACATACATACACCCATACACGTACTGACGCACGCACGCACACACACACTCAAGCATCAACAAAACAAGTATGTATTCAGTTACTTGTGTACATGCCTTAACAATGAACTACAATTTTATGTAAACAGATATCCCGACGCTCTTACATTGACACGAACACACACGCAATATACATTTGTATATACACATTTATTTTGTTACAATAGACCCCATTATGCAAACACACACACAATCAAACATTACTCAATTGTGTTTTTATTAATTCAATAATATGTTGTAGCAAATGGAACGTGAGCTTCCAGAACAAGAAGTACCCAAGCGTCAGGAAATACAACACAGCAGTAAGTTAACACCTCAGTTAATGTTAGAGTAACTTATATTCTATAATTATTAACTTTTATATTATTATTTGTTGTTTTATTACATATTTATGAATTTTCAAATTTAAATAAATAATTTATTATGAAAAAATGCATGTTCAAAAAGACTACAATACCATTTTTGGACTACGCAAATTCTACCATATTTCAGTTTTCCGACTTAATTTATTAACTTAAGTGGCTCCCGATCCGCCTTCGCCGGAATATGCACGTCCTAACCTAACCTAACTATACAGGGCTGTATAACCTCTTCTCCAACTCAGCTCCTTCCTACCTACATCAACGATTCCACCTCCCAATTCCTAGTAGTCGTCCTAAACGCTCCTGCGTTATAGTAAAAACCTTTGACATTCCTCCTTATAAATCTAAATTTTATTCCAATTCTTTTACTATACAAGCAGCGCAGTTATGGAATTCCTTACCAACAAATATAACATCCAGCCGTTCTGTCATGGCATTTAAATGAAATTAAAACACTACTATCTCTCACAGGATTAAATTATAATGTGTAATATATGTATGTACTTCTTAATTTATGTAGGTATAAATTTATGTGTATGTATTTTATTTTATATAGTATTATTATATGTATGTTCTTAATTATTGTAGGCATAAATGTATATGTATGTATCATTTTTTATATAGTATTATTATTATGTATCTGCATATTATTATATATGCAGATACATAATAATATACATAAAATATATATGTACCTTTATCTGCCATCTTAAACCTCCTGTCCAACACTCTAAGGGTAGCTGGAAGAGATCTCTTTGTAGAGATAAGTTCATCCTATGTATATGTCTTTTATAATTGTCTTTTCTTTTTTCTATGGTGCATAAATAAATAAATAAATAAATAAATATCCAGGATAGAGATCCTGGATATTGTTTTTGATGTAGAGTTTGGTATTGTTATAGAGATAGTTAGAGAACTATATTACATGAAGATGCTCTATATGTGATGTTTGTTTATAGAAGAAGGCGAGGAGGGTACTCCGGAGAGACCTCGGGAAAAGGAGGAAGGAGAATGTGATTCAACATTGGGTTAGTATTATAATAGAAACTGTTGTTATAAATGACTTGTTATTTACCTTTGTATTATAATTATATAGAACTAGAAATACCTCCATACTTCACCCTTTATCTCAAGGTGTAGTTGTAATAACGGGTTTTGCTAAGTTACTGGACCTGATAGACACAGACGAACCAAAGGACTTAGTTTTATAATATATAACAATAATACTAAGATATTATGTTATATGCAGATCAATCACAACACGAGAAGGTGGACTACAACGCGTTGGACTTCGAGGAAGATATAGAACGGGATGGTGAGAGTGATACATTCATGATATAAGAAAATACAAATCTCTATATTATATTCCTTTATTAATTGGAAAAATTAACAACACGAGCAACTGGCATTTTATTTGTACAAGTCTTATTTGTGAGAACTAACTATGTGTTATAAAGTTATTTATTTATAAAATTATACCTCATCCGCCAGAGGAGCGACCGCGCGTGCGTCCGTCCCGTGAACCCCGCGCTGAGCGACTGGCGCGAGCCCTTGGAGTCACACCACGCACAGGGGAGCGGTGAGCGCTCATACATGCACAAATAATTATGTCTTACATACATCAACACAGAGACATACATACACACGCACGCACACACACTTACGCACGCACACTTACAGACACACATACTAACACGCACGCACGCATGCACGCAGGCACGCACACACATACACCTAGAATTTACCTAATTTGTTATATGTAGAGACGGCCGCGACGCAAGGGAACTCTTACCGAAGCGTCGTGAAGGCCTGGCGTCCACAGTGACGTACGTACCGAAATTGTCGTCCACCATCGCGACCGTCACACACGAGGAGAGGGGGGGCAAGAGGGATGGCGGGGAGGGGGTCGACGGGGGTGAGAAGGGGGACGACAACAAGGGCTACGACCCTTTCAGCCTGTTGAGGAGTACCTTCAGTAAGAACAGAGAGAAGCAGGTGTATAGGTGAGATCGTTACACATATTTGTTCACTCATATTTCTGAACTGTATCCTAGCGACGAGAAATTCTTCTTTACTTGTCTTATAGCATGTGGTAAAATATATAAACTGCAACAATTTGTATTTTAACAGACAGGAGGAGCGTTTTGATAGACGGGACCACGAGAATCGTCGTGACAGAGAAGAAACACGCAGCAAACATAGGAGTGAAAGAGAAAGAAAATACTCAGACGGCGGTAATAAACCAACAGAGAAACAGGAGAAGAGATCCGAAGCTCGTAAAGATAGCGAAATGGAAAAGGATAAGAATTATAGAAGAGATATATCTAAAGATAAAGAAAAAATGATCGACAGTGGAAGAAAGACAGATGAGTCTAAAGACAGATCGAAAGACAGAGATGAAAAGAGAGGAAGAGATAAACGCGATAAGTCCTGGGATGACAGGCGGGATAAATCCAGGGAGAGAGATAGGAGTAGACGAGATAGAGATGAAAAGAAGAGAGACGATAGAGATAAAGCTCACTCTTCCAACAGAGAGAGGTGAAGTATTTTTCAATGTCGCAAACTTCATTCACACTCCATTTATATTTATATGTAAATCTCATTCATCGTTCTGTTACTTTCTCCCAAACCTCAATAGTGTAATAAGCATGTAATTCCTGTAGATATTTTATTAATTGGGTACTAATGTAAATTCCACTCATCCGGTAACGATTTTTCCACTCACCTTAAAGTACACTTTTGACTTCTCTTACCTAAACTCAAATTTTAGGTACTTCTTTCTCTGTTCCGATCATGTTGTTCATATAATAACTTTTTAAAGTTATTACCAACGGCCTTTAAGTATTCGACATTTATCATTTATTTCGATATTTTCCAAGGCCGGCCACGCTCTTGTGAGCTCTCGGATGTTGAAGTTCATCGCACATCAACGGTGACCCACAGGCTCGTCTGCCCTCCTATAACATAAAAAAAAATCCTTATATATATATTACGAACCAAACTCTTCCAAAGCTGTCTGTCTGTATGTAAATAGTTTGCTCTCAAAATACTGAACTGATTTTTGTACGGTTTTTACTAAAAGGTAGAGACTCTACCTCTCACGACTAATTCAATAACTATTATTATGTTTAAAATTTCATTTCAAAATATTACGTTATTTTCCTTCTTTTCACTATTAATCCTTATCTAAATTAGTTTCGACATTTAATATAAATAAAAATTGACCATTACACTGTATGAAGCAAACAAATACTTTAGAAATATTATAGATATAAAATTATACTGTTCGTGCTATATAAGTCGACAATATTACGTACAACTTCACATACAACGCAAGTGAAGCCGCGGCTAAAAACTAGTTTATTATAGTTTATACATTTTATATGTATAATATCCTTTCATACGGTAAAGATCTTTTTGATTATTTGTATAAAGTATAAATCATTGTGTAAAAAGAGTCCATAGAAAAAGTGCCATCAGGACGGAGTTTCTCCTGCCCACTCCCCCCTATTTCAAGTCGGGTGTCCCCCACTATCAGTGACGACGTGATGGCCAGTAGGGCTAACAGAGATAACATAGGTCTCATCGGCCAACATCACTCAACATCAACTTTCCTTCGGAATGGTCTTATTTTTATTGTTAGAACATCAGACGTGACCTGGTGTTGGAGCGGTTCCATCTCCTTATACACAAATGAGAGAAGACTAACACTATAGCGATTACCATATTACGTCGCTATTATTCTTTAGGAGTTTCATTAATAATATTGTAAATAACTATTATAACAGATCCAAGTCACCGGACCGGAAGAAGTCACCGGAAGCGAAGATTCAAGAAAAGACGGGAGACGACAAAAAGAAGGTTCTTATTATTTATTAGGATATATAGTAGTATGTTTTTTGATAAATTTGGGCCTTTTTTTGTGAAATTATGTAAATTTACATTAGATGATTTTTTCAAACTATTTATCTACAGTATGTATCTATAATAGTTATATGCAATTATTTGTATATTCCTTAATTGTTATCTAATATGTATGTCCGTCCGTACAGGAGGAGGCGCGCCGGGAACTGCTGGAGATAGTGAGACTGATCAAGAGCAGGCAGAGAGAGAGGGAAGAGAAAGGTGATAGGAAATAGAGAGGGAATATAAAAGGAGATAATATTAATATATGATAAATAACATTCATAGTTTTGTAAGCCGTAGTAAATAAGAGAGCGAAGTATCTTTTAAAAATATAAAATATTTGTTATCAGATAGTAAGAAGAAGCGCTCCAGCGAGTCCTCCGACTCCGACGGACGCAAGGGAACCGACCGGAAGAAAACATCCGATAGGTAATGAGACAACAAATAACACTCATCGATACGCGTGTCTACAAATGTGTGTGTGCACGCATATGCGCGTGAGCACGCTTGCGTGCGTGCTTGTGAGTGCGTATGCACGCGCATATGTGCGTGCGAGTGTGTGTGTGTGTATGTGTGCGTGTGTATATTAGTGTGTTGTGTAAAATATATATACAAGACAATTATAAAAGAAAATTAGTTATAGTATCCTAATATCTAATTCATTGATTGCACACGCATACTAATATACTCCTCCCACAGGGCGGGGTCGGGACGCACTCGCCGCGGGGGATCGTCTTCATCTAATTAAATACTAAATATATACAAACTTAATTGAGTACGTCATTTTTCTTGAGTTTGTCTCTTTTCTATGTAATAGTTTAGCGTCGGTTTATTTTAAAAATATAAGATATAATTATTGTGTTTATTCTACATTGTCACGTGAAGAGGACATTTAAAAGTAGTTTTTAATTTATTTGATAATCATTCTTCATACAATTTCAACGTAATATCGGGATAAAATTGTTTTATTTTTTGGATCCTTAATTCTTAACACTTTCGCTGCCACCAGATTTTCAGAAATTGAGCCCTGTGTGCTGTTTCAATTTTTCATATAAACGTTTGCATAAAGGCATTTAAATAAACGGAAAAATAATAAAAAAAATGTTGAGCCAATTAAATACTATAAAAAATTGACTTTTAATTGCTCCGTACATGCTACGGCCCTGGGGTGAAACACGGGGTGAAACTTGCGTCTCCGTACACGCTACGGAGCTGGTAGTGAAAGTGTTAAATGACGGTAGATGTGTATCTAAGGGTCATCGACCTTATATCAATAAGATAATCTGTGGATGTTATTTTCTTTATTCTTCATTCAATAAATTTAATTCTAAAATGGTTTTTTATTTAAAATATCACATTTCAGGGACAGAATTAACAAAAACGAAATATATATATGTATATATATTTTTTCTAGTTACCTTTCCTATAAAGACTCATTTTGCCTTTTAAAATTTCATACTCCGCAGTCTTTCATTCCACGCATAAAATATCTTATATTTAAGTTACTTTCATAAGAATTCGTCCAGTAGTCTAAGTGATCAAAGAATCCAACAAACAAACAGAAAAAAAAACATGTCTGTTCTGAGATAGTGATAACAAATTACAGTTAAAACTAAAGACTTTATTATGTATATGATGTTATTATAATAACATACTATTCATCATCATCTTCCTGCCCTTATCCCATTTTGGGGTCGACACAGTATGTTTTTTCCTTCCATACTCTCCTGTTACTCGTCATCTCTGTACAAACTCCCTTCTTCTCCACATCGTCTTTCACGCAATCCATCCATCTTTTCTTCGGCCGTTCTCTACCTGTCAATCTCCCCACTACCATACCTAGCACTCTTTTGGTCACGTGCCTTTCATAACATGCCCACACCATGATAGACGTTACATTACCATACTGCTTTAAAGATTTGGCTTTGTTTTACGGCCGGCCGCCTACCTGACGCCAACCCTCCTTGGTACTCTTTGAACGGTCACGATCCACAAGGGGCCCTCAGATTAAACTCTTTGACAAACCGATTCCTTGGAAAAACAAGGCCAAGTACCTAGGAGTGACGCTGGACAAACAGCTAATATTCACCTCACATATCGAGGACGTTCGCAACAGAGCGGCCTTTATCTTAGGGCGACTTTATCCCCTGTTAGGCAAGCGGCGTAAAATGTCCCTTAGAAATAAGGTCACACTTTACAAAGCCTGCATACGCTCCGTCATGTCCTATGCAAGCGTTGCCTTCGCTCACGCGAACCTGAAGCCCCTTCAGGTGCTTCAGAACAGATTCATGCGGCTCGCCACTGGGGCACCGTGGTTTATGCGTAATATCGACTTGCACAGAGACTTAGACCTACCGACGATCGCACAGTATTTCAAGGGGCTCTCCAAAAGCTACTTTGACAATGCTGTGGGACACCCAAACCCGCTGGTGGTTAAGGCCACAGGATACACGGCCCGTAAGACTCCTAAAGTCAGAAAGAGAAGACCCAAGTCGGTACTTTTCGATCCGGACGACGCGATTACGTTAGGGAACGCTACGTAAAAGCGGCAAAGCGTACATAAATACTACACATACACACACACACAGCGTCTTCGCCGGCGAAGACGAGGCCCCCATCCAAGCACGTTGCTCCGGCGTTCTGCCGTCGGAGGACGTTAGTGTCAAATCCTAACCCACATCCAACCCTCGCTTCCCACCTAACGGCGTCCTGAGCCGTGGTCCGAGCCTCACAGGAGGCGCCCTCAGGACGCGCGTTCCCCTGGGGCCCTTCAGGCCCCCTTTTTTCAAGGGCGGGTCTCTGCACCCGTCCTTTCCACCGGTGACGCTGTCATGGCCAGTAGGGCTAACAGCAGAGACAAACAAAAAAAAAATAATTATTTATTTAAAATTAAAACAAAATTAATTTTTATAACACTGAAATTTAGTGATCCTGATATGACCAAATAAGTGCGTGTAAGTTACTAAAACGTTACTGGTGTAATTTGTATCAAAAAATAACATTTAAATTAAGGATAAAGATATAGTTATATTTGAAATAGTAAATTAATGTCACTAGATGTTAGTATGAGACTAAATAGTTATAGTAACGGGACCTACGAGGAGTATTCCATAGTATTATTACTAACATAATTCTGTTCCGAGGATCGTGGCTGGAACTCAATCCACTTTTATTTTGCAAGCTATGTCCCATAAAACTTAGTATAGTTATTAGTACATTACTCGTATAATTAACCTAGCCTTCTTTAGATGGGACACTACTTAAATTACATTTATTCCTCATTTCATTGACTTTGTTTGCGACTAAGTAAATATAAATAAGTTTAAAGAGGTATCCGGAAACTTTCTCGAAGGTTATTTTACCTTTTAGATGGGTGCTACTAAAGCTTGACGTTACATAAGTTCAAGTTACCAATAATTCAAATAAAAAACTTTGATTGTGAATAAGTAGGCTGAATGCTTCCCTCCCTTTTTGTAAGTTCTAGACACCTTTATCTTTCCTATTGCTCAATCTTCATATTTGAAACAGGTAAAAAATCTAGGTTCACAAATACGTTCCCCATGGACATCTGTCCGCCGTATACCTACGTTTAGGCGGACTGTTTACTCTGTTATTTTATTAATAATCGAATAGATTGCGATAGTTTGAGTTGTTCCTAAATTGTTCATAAAATATTTATTTACCAAACAACAACGAATGATAACAACAAATCCTTATTTTAAGTGGGAGAGTGTCTTTACAGATGGGCTTAATTCGATAAGTATGGTATGAAAATAGGCCTTACTGACATTTCCACTTGTTGTAGAAGTGATCACGGGTATTGATTTCAAAGGAATAGGATAATATATAAATAAATGGGAAAATATATAAATAAACAAGTCTTAGTAATAAAGCAATAAGATAAAAATATATAACTACTCAAATCGATACTTACTTGAAGGATTTGGCATGATTTTTTTATTAAATTTGTTAATAAAATAAAATGCTTTTCAAGCACTCTTACAACGTATACAGTCATACTGAACTAGACAAATAGAATCTTATTATTTACTAATGAAAGTTTAATTCATAAAACTAGCCGTGATCTGACTGCAACTAATATTGGGCGGGCTTGACCAGCGAAGGACCACCCTCTCACAGAAGTACAAGTGTAGTCACCAAATTCATTTGTTTATGTTCCGTCCGTCCGTTCTCGTGAGTAAAAGAATCCGAAAGCCCAACTCCCCGCCCCCCGCCAAACATGAAAGCGATGCCTTTTAAAAAATTGGCTTTGATGAAGCCGGAGATCCCCTTCCCGAGCAAAAACGGGAATGATTCTCTAATTTTGCCCGGACTGCCCGTGGTATCTGGGGCGGGCAAAATATAGCATTATGAGTTTTCAGGAGGCAAACGACACATCAACACAGCGGCACCCCGCTCCATTCTAAATGTGGACTTTTGCAACATTCGGGGATTCCGTTCTAACCTAAACGCTGTCCACTATCATTTGGAGACCGTCCATTCACCGTCTAACTCGCACAACACCTGCGACCCGACGTGTTTGGCACTACATGTCAGCGGACTGTGATGGAATACGGTCCTTTTTTTCATCCTACAAATAGGTTCCAGTTTGTTTCCCTTCCAATGATTCCAGTGACTGCGCTACTGTCACTGATGTGATACTACAGGGGATAGAGAAATTTGTACCAAAGTATGTGATACCTCTTGGTGGCAGATCGCAACCTTGGTTTGATGCGTCTATTAGGGCAGCAGCAGCCGGTAAACGATAGGCGTGTCAGGCTTCGACTAATGCGTTAGTCACTAAGGATCCGAATTCTAGAGTTCTGAAGAGTTCCTCCAGATCCTTTAAACGGTAATTCGATAGAGCAAAATTAAAGCATGTCGTCAAAATTGGGGATCGACTGTCAAGCTACCCGCCTAGTAGGCACAAGATTTGAGCGCTTTTAAAACCACTCTGGGTAACTTTTCCCAGCTGTCTCTACCGCCATTACACACGCGTAATGACTCTGGCTCACACACAAGAAAAATCCAATCTCTTGGGCACTCTTTTTGCCTCAAACTCGACTTTTGACGACCAAGGAAACACACCGTACCATCCCGCGGTATCAGTGCTCAATGCCAGAGATAAGTTTCCGGTAGAAAATCATACGCAAGGCTCTATATTCCTTGAACATTCATAAGTCGAATGGGCCGGATGGCATTTCTGCAATGATGCTACGAACATTTAATCGCGTACTACGGAGAGCCTTTTAGATTGTCGGGGACTCGGTGCTCCGCGAGCGGCTGGACTCTTTGGCATTGCGTAGAGACGTGTCCTCTTTGTACATCTTCTAACGCACTTACGACGAGGAACATTCCGAAGGGCTGTTTGATCTGATGCCTGCCTCCGAATTTCATCACCGCGCAGCACTTAATCACCTGCAATACTATCTGTACTACCTGTATGCATGGCGATCTTTTACTGCGTTGTTTTAAAGGACTTTTCTTCCACGTACTTGAATGAACTTCCTTCGGAGCTATTTCCGAATTGATACGACATGGGTACCTTCGTAAGAGTTCGTGGGCGTCGATGATCACTTGACATCAGTATCCCGCACACTCTTTTGCCCTCTTCTAGTATAAAAAATGATTTTTTTTCACTGAATTCTATAAGAAATATAAACAAGATACAAAAATGTTAAAAATCGTAGGTAGAATATTAATATGTTATAAGAAATATGGTTTAATTTTACAAAATAATATTTCATAAAAATCCAATACTGATGTATGCTTTTTAATAATATTTTGAGGTCGGTTAAGGTTTGCGACTTACTTTCAACAAATTACGTGTATTATATTCTAGCCTTATTATATTTATAAATACTATTAGTTGAGATAAATTAGTATGTTATATCATAAAATGTTTGTATATAACATAGAAACTTAGACAATAAGTATTATATGGAGCTGCAAGGCCAAACAGAGTTTATGTAACATATCAGAGGATGTGGTCAGTTTGACGGTCACCGGCTCATGTTACATACTCGTATACCGAAACAACCGACGAGGTAACTAATACGTATAATATTATTATTACATTAATTTGATATAAAAATATCTTTTTATAATATACAAACTTGCTCGCGGCGTTTCTTTGAGTAGATATAAAAACCCTCAGCTTGTAATATCTAAATTATTACTCTTTTTATTTTATCGGATATTTCTTAGAATTGAAAAGAATTTAAATATAATTTCTTCCACATAATAAATTATAATTGTGTTTAATATTCATTAATATATTTTCTACTTTGAATGTTAATAAAAACAACATGATTTATTCACTTAAATTTTAAATTAATTTTATAAAGTTCTTTTCATAGTTAGAGCTACCAAAGCCAGAGAAGAGTGGAGCGGTTGACAGAAATATGTATTGATATGATCATTTAGGTGTCCCCCATTACAAGAATACAAAAAAAATAATTACAAAGTCTAGATAAGACTCTAAAATATTATATTTACATTACCAATCGTAACTATACTGTAAAGTTTTAATGGAATCCGTTCATAGTTTGACGTTTATGAAACTGGAAACTAACATCTGTCCGTCCAAACGAGACAACAACTGGTAGAAAGTTATATTAAGTATTGAAAATTTGCATTTCTAGGTACAAGAGGGTTATAACTACATACATACATACGAACTTACAATGTATGAACGCACACAAACATTTCTTGTCTATAAAATATATAAAAGTTCTCATATTATAGATTATGTTTTCTGTTTTGTCCACGAATAAGAGACAAGAATACCTTTTATGGTTTTATAATATATTTACATGGTTATGCAATCATATATACTGACATTATTATTATAAGATTTTCTTTATAATTTATGTATTATTAAAAATATGTTTTTAAAGATTTATCTCGCGATGTGGATGTCTACAAAAATTTCCTAAATCTATATATAATCTATAGATCGGTGTAAGATAATAAAATAAATATAAAAATACATGTTCTTTTATATTTTATTTTAATATATTAATATATTAACTAAAATAGAATTAAATTTGAATACATCGACCACTATGTAATGTATAATATTATACTAACGTTAATTCATACTAAATTAACAATTCGTTGCCGAAGTTTTCTATTAATTAATTAAAACTGTCTAAATGATAGCAAATAATAATACTTATAACATCATTTTAAACTCTATTACTTTATAATATAGTTAGTAATAAGTTTTTTAACCCTACCCTATTATGAAGTCAAAGAAATTGCATTAGTTCAATGTCTCTCAACCTTAATAGATATTAAACCTTGAAATAATGTTAAAAAGTCACATAATTCAACATATTTATTACCGATTATCTAATTTTAATTATTATATTCGTCCTCAATCAACAATAGAAACAATTTTTTCGTCTATTTGTTATTAATAAAATAACACACAGTAAAAGTGATAGTTTAATTTAAAAAGATCTAAGCACCAAGATATATATTATTTTATGTCAATAAAGTTAGAAATAATTTCTTGTACATTAGTTGTACAAAACAGCAGATTTCCTATTATATATATATGTTTAGTTATTCGTTTATTACTATGTAAAACAGAGCAAGTAAGTCGGTGTTCGACAATTTAGCGATGCGTCATTCGCAGTGCAGCAACACTGACCTACCCTCGGCGCTCTTCATTGAGACACATTATAATATATTTAGTGTGTTGTAACTTACGAAATTGGAAGTGTTCGTTGGACTTTCGGATCAACAAATATATAATTTTACATGTATATAAATATTTCAATATATGTATATATATATATATATAGTATATAAAATAAACATTTTTTTCTAACCAATTCCTGTTACAAACCCTCCTAACTATACAAGGAAATATGCAAATAAATCGCAAAAGAAATTAATATTTTTATACAAATCTGCTATGACGTAATCAAAGCAAATGTTACAATCGATGATGAAATCTGAAATCCTTTAATTCCCTCAATACGATGGTGACTTTATGACACAAAAATTTGGTGAACGACCGATGTACCTCGTGACATAGTTTGGATGCAGCGCGCGTGCTTGAAAGCGGAAGTATAATGCGATTATCGATTTGCTTATGACAGAAAATGCGTTGAATGGACAAGGATGGTGCGGGGGGAGGTTGCGGGGTTTGGGAGGGGGAGGGGGGCCCGGGCACGCTGGGCGCGCGGACACGCTGCCGTGGTTAGTGATGGCTTTCAACCTCAGGAATGTATATCGATGCTTTACCATAGTAGAGCCCTTTTCAGCATTTTTAAACATTTTATTTTATATGCCAGATAAATTACTACACGCGTAAAGGTAGAGATTTTGTATGCCTTTTCTTTACTCTATGAGACTATCAATATATATATACATATTATTTCACCAAAAGAATTCTTTTTTATTATGTTTTTTTAATAAATAATTCAATAGAATTCCAATTCATAAGATAGAGCTAGAGCCGTTTCATCGATGTTGTAGACGTCGCTAGGGCTGGCACGGTCCGCATCGCCAGTCTCGTCTGTGCCGCCACTCGCCAGTGCGCCGGAGGCCGCGGGCTGCGCCGCTCGTGTACTGCAGCCCGATACACGATACCGTGTTGTGCAAATGATTTTGTTTTTATGGCGCTCATATATCGAGTACTACAAGTGCTGGTGCTGGGTGTGACCGCGGCGGCCGTGGATGGTTTGTTTCTGTGTTACATTGTTATTATTCACCACGTGGTCAGCCCGGGAGCGGGCAGTGTTTACGGCGGCCGACGCATGCGCCCCGCTAGTTTGCCTCTTCAGGTCAAACACCGGCCAAACCTACGAAGCCTCGTAATTTTGACCCAGCGAGGTGGTAAGTTACACACAGGAGGTGCAGTCGCAGATGGAGGTCGATGTTTCTACTAGGGTAGGTGGTGTGAATCTTATACGAAACTCGTCTCTTCGCGAGTGTTATTAAAAACAACGTCAACAATTTCAAACACAACACAATAATACAAGATAGCATCGGATGTTCTGACAAATAATAACATACATAATCAATGAATAGTCGTATATCAGTTGAAAATTAAAATGAAACGCAATCAAAACATGAATGTGTGTCCTTGTGTAGTATTGAGCGGCCACGATCGCTTGTTTAGACTTCACAATACTACGCTCACATGTATTATATAGACCTGTTTGTCCGTCGATGTCTAATAAGATTTATATAATATAATGAGTATATATTCATTCCATGCAAACAGTATAACCATCTTTAATATTACACAAAATTAAAATAGCGTCTTAATTTGCTTATATTCGGAGTTTCGTTTTACAACTATCGTGGTTTAGAAACTAGATATCGGACCACAAGGCTACAATCTCCAGTTACTTTAATGCAATCGGTTTGCAAAAATATATCCAGAAACTAGTCCTTACAGGTTGATAACAAATTAATATTATCATGTAACAAACACAAAAATTTTAGATCTATATAAGATTTTTAATACAAATTCAGAATTCTTTTATAAAGTTTGTATTTGTTTATAACCGGCATCGTATTTAGTGGAATTATAAATACTAATACATTATAATATATTATAATTTCGTAAGCGCTAAGTATGTATGTATGTATGTATGTGTGTATATATGTAATCAGATGGGGTGTTTTTTTATCAGTGTTTCTTGACTTATATATACTATACTAAACAATTTACGCGAATGCGATCGATATCAATTACGAAAGAAAATAAAAACACGGAATAAGTAGTTACTTAATATATCTAATCAATTTGATAATAAAAAATCCTATTCGATCTAAAAACACCAAAAACACGGAATCAAATAAAAAATATAGATTGGACGTAAAATATTTTATTGTAAGTGCTCGACCAACAAAGGAAATATGGCTTGTATAATTTAATACGTAAACAACTATTTATATTATAACTATTTTTATATATAATTTTAGTAATAGCTACACAATAAATTCAAGAATGGGGTAAAATCTCATAAAGCGGTCACCTTGTGGTTTATAGCCTATTTATATCGCCTAATTGTCGTTATTTCTTGGAGACGATCTTATTAATGATAAAATATTAAGAAAATAATTGCATAAAAATATAAATGTTATAGAAAATACTTCCGTAATTATAAATACCTCACCCTTGACATTCAGTAAACAGTAGGGCTCACAATCTTAACAGTAGGGCTCACAATCTTATATTAAATAAGGTGTAGTGTTACCGTCTATGCGATAATGTATGAGGTACACCAACACCATTGTTGACCGACATAACGAATTTATATCTTAATACTAAATCAATTCGAAATCAAAATTGAAACTATTACTGGTACATTAACCTATAATTCAGATAAATTTTGCCTCCGATATTGCTATTGGAGAGGCGTTTTCTTCGATATTAAATTTGTTTACCGAAAGAAAAAGTATAAGAAGGTTGATTAAGTTACAGGCGGCCTCTAGGTCGTGCAGGAACTACGGTGTCTGCGTGCGAAGAGCTATTACCTCGGTCTTATCAAACCATCCTTGGATATCCAATAAATATTAATACGATAATATTCGGATGCACATCGGCCCTATTAATACTTTCCAACATTAATAGTCTACCATTAATGTTTATTGGCAATAACTCTTCAATAACTGTTTTGTAAGAATCGATGTCAGTAAGGACGAATTACTAATTCAATATGTACGAAAAAGACATTGACCAGCACCGAACGACCCTACAATAACAACTGATAACTAGAAAACTAGTGAGGGCTTTGGAGACTTATTTTAAATAACATAAAAGAGATAAAAGGCAGCTTAACAAATGGACGTTCTAGTGGAAAATGTTATTGACTAAGCATAATGTTTGAAACAGAAATAGAAGTAACATTACGGATCCGAGTCACGCAGCGCGACCCCGCGCGGTGAGACCACTTTGTTTTGAGGTACCGCCGTAAAAGTGCTATAAAGGCTAATATTTAACGACTAAAGACTTCAAACCCGGAGATAGTTGGAGATAAAGGAAAAAATTACTATTTTATGTTGTAGCGAGATTCCATTGGGAGTGTTATAGGAACATGTAAAATTGGACTTTGGATTCCGTTTCGACTTGATATATATATTGTTTGTTTGTTCAGCAGTTTATTAGCTTACGTTTAACCATATTTTAGTTTATATAAAATTAAAGTATTATATATAGTTTGTAAGATTTAATATATTATTGTTTTAAACGGTAACTCAGTTTACGGACCCATATTGTATACTTATTACAAAATATAACAACTATTCGTAAATGCCTCAAAGAGGCCACCGATGTTTTAAGGTCGTTTCGCTAAAAAATATATATAGTGGCGTAGTTAAGGCGATAATCAAGGCCAAACCATTAAATTTACCTAATGAATTGTGTTGAAATACTGTCGCCTCCAACTACTCACTCGTGTTTGTATTATTGTTAAGTTTTTCATAATAACAATCTCTTAACCATCTCGCCTTAATTTGTCCAATTGATTTAAATTTAATCGGAAGATTTTTATGACTTTTAAGTACTTTATTACAGGAATGTACACTAAAAGAACGCGAATTACAGAAATTAAAAACATATTATCTATTAAGCGTAGATTTTGTATAAATTTATTTAATAATTACATATTATATAACAACTATTACTTTCTTTTAACATATCAAATTGAACCCTATTTCTGTCTTTGTGATTCTGTACTCGCCGGACGACATGATAGCCATCTGACCTCGCTACCATGTGAACAAATAGTATAATTAATAGCTCAAATAACTAATGATAAATGAGTATTTGTCTTGTAAGACTACTCTGCATTTGAATTAGCGGGCGCGTGGCCAACAAACAGTATTAAGGAAATATTAGAGTCCAGGAGCATTCGATATTCAAATGTGTAGGCAGCTATTTGAGAATGACGACATCTCATTGGCTCCACTTTGCGACGATGTTTGTTAAGATTTAAGAGTTATATGTTATTATATTCAAAAAGGAAGTAATCTCGGTACTTTTTAAGTAATTAATTAGCGAATCTCATATCTAATTCAGAGGAGAGTCAATCGCAATATACAAAGGCATCCCAATAGGAACCTATTTGAACAAATATTGTCTAAAACCTGCTCATGTATACTTACACTTACTTACAAAACACATTGTTAAACTATGTACATATGTAAACGATCAGAACATTTAAGACAAATACTGCCATCAATGTTTTAAACAAATTAGTATTATAAATACGTAACTCGGTTACGTTGCGTCGTAAGTCGTAAATAAAAAGTATGTCCGACATACGCCACTCGAACTGATATTTATTATGTTAGAATAACGCGCTGAGAGCTCAGCTAATGTGATGGATTGTCGAAATAGTAGGAAAGGGATAACTATAAAGACCTTTTAGGCGAGTGGTTCGAAGCGTGTTCTTCGCTAGTTCGAGGAGGGCGGGGCGGGGCGGGGCGCGGGGAGGGGGCCGGGGGGCTGCCATGCGCCACAAGGTCAGGGGCCCCGACTCGCGCGCATTTTAGCACAATCCGCCGTGCAAAGCGCTTTGGTCGGTTATTGGCCAAAATTGGTTGTTTGGGAGATGATTTTAGAATGTTAATTGTCTATCGAGTCGTTATCCATGATCGCTTGGGTGGTTCGATGGTTTTATTACGTATAACCGACGGCACGGTATTAATTGCTGTCACGGTTAGACTTCATTAGACAAACTCGCGATACGAGATTCGATTTTGTGTACTTACTGGTATATTCAACGAGGCTTTTGTTTACAATACAAATTTGATTTTATCTATTAGCTATGAAATACATGTTTATCGTCCTATACTTAATGAAATATATAAACTATGTGTATATAGTTTATCTTACAATAATCCGGTATATTATATTTACAAAAGTTGTCTAGATATTTATATTTACTATAAACATGATGTGCAATATTTAATTGCTTAACACCTGCCAAATTAAAATCAACTCGAGTATAGAACTGGCTTATTATATAAAAACAGTTGGTTCCAACGAGTCTACTTTGAGCGACGGAAAAAAACGAGACAAAAACGTCTCAATGACGGAGTCATAGCGATGAGAACTCATCAGATTTGAGGCCTACAACTAACGAAACATTTTTTTCACTTATTATTATACTAAATAATTAAATACACATGTTAATCTATCAACACGTAAAAACCATAAATTGGAAGTCAGGCACCCCTCTCCCCCCTACGGACCCATGAATAACATATTGCTTTATTCTCCACAAATAAAAATTCCCTGATCATTTAGATCGGGAGATAAATTGTCTTTCTGACACAACTATCATTTCTAGCACATTATTCATAAGAGAAGCCAAATTTCTTTTTACGGACAACTTTATGACCTTCTGTATAATGTTAATATAATGTGCATGACATAGCTTTTATATGAGGGAAAAATATAATATTGAAATAGTGATAATAAAGTTGAATGATTTGTTTGAATTTATTCAATATAAGAAACTGGTAGTTTAATTGTTTCTAAACTATTGGCAAATTATATGATTAATTGAGTGCTAATTAAAAGTAAGTTTCTCGTTTCTTCACTGCGTCGTTTGGGAAATTATGAATGATAAATTACTTTGCTGATATAATTATATATTTATTATATTTTTTTTACTTATTCTAATATATGTATATAAGAATTTAACACATTCGCATCCGCTGACGTGAATTCACGTCATTTCAAATTCTATTCCTGGTCGTCGTTGACGTGAATTCACGTCATTTCAAAATCTTACCCTAGTTGTCGCTGACGTGAATTCACGTCATTTCAAATTCTATTCCTGATTGTCGCTGACGTGAATTTACATCCTTTCAAATTCTATTCCTGGACGTCGCTGACGTGAATTCACGTCAT
Source organism: Melinaea menophilus ssp. n. AW-2005 (assembly GCA_918358695.1). Lineage (NCBI taxonomy): Eukaryota > Metazoa > Arthropoda > Insecta > Lepidoptera > Nymphalidae > Melinaea > Melinaea menophilus. The sequence continues at coordinate 36,670,027 of OU911038.1, read as the reverse complement.
TTCAAATTCTATTCCTAGTTGTCGCTGATATGAATTCACGTCATTTCAAATTGCATACCTGGTTGCCGCAAACAAATTTTATACTTTTTATCCTCCCCTTGATAATACAAGTTTGCGGCAACCACCTTCAGAATTTCATTATATCAGCCGGTACTCTGAATTAGAAACGTATAAAATAAGCCGGGCTCGGATGTGTTAATAGTACTCAAATAAACATGTTGTAACATTTGATTACTATAACGATGGTATAAATGTATTATATATTTTATTGCTTTTATTTCGGCCTTGGCGACATGTAATGAAACTCGCTTTAAGGTCCCCCTCGATAGGGTTGAGGGTACGAAGGGTGGCGATACTGACAGCGATCAACTAAATAATTATTAAGAGTTCGTTCGAATTAACTACATTGATATGGTAGGAAATATTATTTAAAAAAAATGTTGCTAAATTTGTTTTCTCTGATAGCAAAAATCATAATTCCCTTCCGTAAACCCGCTGTCACTGCGACCTCACCTGAGAAGCCCAACAACCCAGCCCTGACCTTCCTCAAGTCCTTCACCCTCAAGACATTGAATGTAGGGGGGAAGAAATAAACTGACCCTCGCTCCCTTAGTTATAAATATTACGTTTATTATATTTATATAATAATAAAATTATTAATACACATCTGACTGGTTTTAAAAGTGTTATATATTTCATCAAATTAATTAGTTAAACTCATTTCTGTTTTATCAAAACCACAACCGTCAGTATGGTTCAAACAAACTTAGGGATAAAACAGTTATATATTATTTAAATGTACCCGGATGAAATATATTTTTTAGTATTTTAGATTTAGGATTTGTTTTTCCTATTTGTATCTATGAGAAGATAATTTAGTTTAAATGTAAACCAGCTTGATTATATTTAATTAACATTTAATTAATAATTTTATATAATACGTGTATTTATAATAATAATATATTAATTTTTAAAGACAAATTTTAAGTTAACTTTGAAGTTATTGAACTGAGCGTTAGCTCTTAAGCGTTTGGAAAGCTTTTGAAGCAACATCAGGTAAAAACTACTGAACCGATTTGAATGAAAATTGGCAGAACTGTAGAGCTTGGGAATGTGCATGTTTAAAAAAAACAGAATTAAAATATCTCATTCCGTTCGGAAATGATGGTCAAAAAACTGAGGCAACTCAGTTCAACTCCGCAGATCCTAGTTTTATTTGCATTAATTTTCATTTTTTTTGTAAAAAAGTCTTTCTATTCACACATTCAGTATCGGTTTTCATGTTTAACCTAAAAAATAGAATTTGGTATACATCTTTTATATGTTTAAGATGAATTGATTATAGGTTATAGAAAAACAGTAGTTTTGGTTCATTTAATAACTCATATATCGCTATTTATATAAATCTTAAGTTTTTATTTAAATTTAGATTTTTGTTAGTCGCAGTCTAATATTGAACCACCCTGATAAGGATAACTACTGAAAACATAAATTATATGTTATAATATATACTTAATCTATTTCCAATTAAGAATACCTACAGCTTATTCAAGTAAAACTTAAACTTAAAAAACGATTTGTAATACTCATAAAGTGGGTTTACGTTTGCAGTGACCCCTAACATTGAACCAATCCCGAGTCTATTAGGGCTGACTTTATTTGTCGATAAATTACATATTTTGTACGTTAATAATTACTTCACTATTATTATACATTTTTAAGATTATGATAAAATACCAAACACATAATTGTATTATAATAAAATTAATTTAGAATATAAAGTAGATAATAAAAAAAATAACTCGTATTCCGAATTAATTTGTAGTATGCAATAACTTTTTAACGCAATATATATATATAACTAAATAAAATCTATTTAGTATTGTAATCTAAAGACGGACAGATGGGGGTCTATACAAGTTTCGTGGCCGGAATCGTCTGAATCAGGTTAGGCGGGTCCACTTATACCTTGTTTGTGTTTTAGTCCTGTGGGAACGCGTCTTATTAGCTAATAATTTTGGAATAGGATATTATATTTGTAATATAAAAGTGACTTACCTACCACGCACTGACTCATCACGAAATCTCCGAAACTATCTGTCCGATTAACTTAAAATTTTACATAGTTACTTATTTTGTGACGTAGACGTCCACTAAGAACGGATTTTACGAATTTCCTATCCAAACAGATTTCAACTTTTTGCATTTCGACACCTATAGGAACTATACACTTAACGTGGGGGTAAGAGTTACTATAGCAACGGTTACGATGACAACGGATAATATGACAATGGTTACCATGGCAACCTAAGTTCACATCCAGATTAATAGTGTGCCCAGTGAAACAGGAGGGAATAAGCTAGTATATGCAATATAAGAAACCACTATATATAGTATTGAACCTCTTAAAGTTACATTAAGTTCTTTGAAAATATATATATGTAATGAATGTTATACATCAAATGGTAAACAGTAAAGTGCATGTCTGTCTGTCATCATCATCTCACGAATGTAATTTGTGGTGCTTTTAAGCTATTAGTAAAATGACAAACGAATCCTTATAAAGTGCAGTAACTCAATAACATTTCAGTTCAAATCTTATATGTATGTATGATTTTTCTTTTATCTCGACTACATATGTGGTTTGAAGTACAGTGATCTCCCTATAACATGGTAGATTCGTTCCGCGTTATAGGAAAACGCGTTGTAGAAATATTCTTGTATAACGCGCTCATATCACCGTATAACGCGTTATGTACAAATAATTCACGTTTAACTTTTCTCGTTAAAGACTCTTTAAATGGAATATTAAAAAAGAACATAATTAAATTTAATTTTTCCCTAATTTTATTTTGTGCAAAGGTAAGCGAAAGTAATTATAAACTGTAAAAAATAATCATAAATTTCAAAGTATAGAAATATAACGTGGGAAATTTCCGCGTTATACGAGGGACATAAATAGCGTTATAAGAGTACCGTGTTATAGGGGGGATTCCTGTATCTTTTAGAAGACATAGTTTATGTTCATAAATATCCAAAAAGATCCAAACAGTAATTTGTTTCAAACTAATGCAGCAATTATTCGATAGAGTAAAATTAATCTGCAGACAGTTATCTTTGGTTTAATATTAATCTGAGACTATTTATTAGAATAACGATTAAAGAACTCCATTGTGAAAGTTGTATACATATATGTTATGATTGTTTCATTCTATATATATTTATATATTTAAAAAAGTGTTAGCAAAAAAATTTACAGCTTCTGTTGATTAAACGATGATTTAAAGGAAAATATGAAACTAAAATCGGGAGAGCTTCTAGATTTATGTTCACAAACTAATACACTACTTACACTAACGTAACTACCATACACTAATTTGGTGACACACGAACTTAGTTTACATATTAAAGTGCACAGGCTATATTTTTAATTCCCACAATTTATCTTACTAATGAAATGAAAAAAAAAATCATACCATTTAAAGGTAATAATATATATTAAATGAATTTTAAATAATAATTGACACGAATTAATTATATATTATTAAAATATATCAATAGCTACCTACTAGGAGGTTGTGTCATGTCGCAGTGATACAAATATGAACCATCACGGACGACGATCCCTGCCACAGAGCTGGTAACATTCAGACAGGTCAAGTGGTATTAAAAACAGATACGCGAATTAACGAGAGAGAGAGAGAGAGATAGAATGAGTGGACAATTAATATATAATCTGTCAATGTCATTGTCATCGTGACAAATTGAAATTTCCCACGCGGCCACGAGAATAAATGAGTCTTGTAATAAATTAACACTTATTAAATAAACATAAATTCAGAGCGCCCATTTCACTTAGTTTTAAAATATAACAATGTTCCTTTTAATGTACTTAATACATTGCATTGCTGAAGCGAAGATGACGTATTAATAAAGAATCATTCATTTTAATTGATACTTAAATTTCACTCTTCAATAGGATAAACATTGTACGGTATTGCTCACATCGGACCTCGATTTTGACTCGCTGCGCTCCCAATCCCAGTAGAGTTCGGCGAATTGAGCGAAGCGAGTAATCCATATTCAATTTAACGTTTTAAGCTGAACCCGACAGGCAAAATTATAGAATAATGAAATATCACATAGCGAATTTTTTTATGTTGAAGTCTATGGAACTATCATTTTTTGGTGATTATTTCTCAACATTTTTATATTGTATTGTTTTTTATAAATGTGCAATTTTTTTTTTAATATTTTTTCTTATAGTAATTAAAGTCGATACTAGAACATGTTTATGTGTAATGCCAGGTCTATCCCTAGTTATGTTATTTCGTGCGTTACGCACGCTAGCCTGACCTTGACGGACGCATTTAGAACTAACAAATTACAAAACAACTGGCGAAATGGCGTCCTAATGAGGCACTCGCGGGGGGAACATTCTATCATTTCTAATGTATTAATATGTGTGTTAAATTAATTTTAGAAGCTAGTTATTAATAAATTTAAATATTTTTAAAGTGTAATAATTCAAAATGTTTTAAAAAATGTTTAATTCCAAAACTGGTTAAGTTTAATACTATTCAAGACAGTAATTCTAGATGTTATGTACTTATTTTTCTATTCCCTGCGGTGTAATATCCCAGTCTGCGGTTTCCTCAGGAAACTTATTATTTCTTTGCCACCCAGTTATGAGAATTTCTGATATAAATCTCTTTTCTCAATTGGTTTACTTTTCGTAATTTTCTTAATTATATTATATTATGTTTCAGTGATTAGTTGAGTTTGTATATTTATATACTGTATAACATGTGTTATCTAGTGCTACGTGGTCGGTGGGGCCTCACGGCGCCTCATGACGTGTGCGCATCTAAACACTAGTCATATTTACCTACTTTGTCCATTCTTTATAGTATATATAGATTTACAAGTAGGTAAAATATACATTATATAATATTTTTATACTTTACATCGTAACAAATAAGTAAATATTTATATTAAATTTTAATATGTTACAGAGTAGGTATAAAATATTTCATAATGTTAGAGATCAGTGTTAAAAATTTTAATTTTTCAATTATTAAAAATTAATTATATTACTCTGATATTTTAATTAATTTAATGTTTTTTTTCCCTTGTACTCGTTCCTTTATAGTAAGTGAAGTCGGGATAATTACATAATTATTATAATTTTCACGACAATATGTAGTTTTAGTTGGACATCAACTAAAAGATGCTACAATAAATTTTGATACTTTTACCTTTTGTTCTTCTTTAAGCAAAACGTTAAAAATATTAAGACTAGGTTTTGCATCAAATAGGATCCTAACTAAGGATATAAACCACCAGCTTAATCTTTATATATATACTAGGGGCGCCAACAGACCCTCAATTTCGACTCGCTGCGCTCGCAAAATCTCGGGTGTCGTTTGCATATTGAACGAAGCGAGCCCAGTACAATGAGTCATCGTTTCCCATTGACTTCACTGGGATATCAGTTTTTTGACAGGACATTTTAATTTTCCGTCAAGTAGTTTTCGAGCCTATTCGTGACAAAGAATGTGAAAAAGTCTCCAGTAGAACGCTCCGCTCGCTACGCTCGCTTCGCTCAATAAAAGGAAAATATATAAATATAAAAGGAAAATATATACATTTTCCTTTTATATATAAATATAAAATCAACTTGCGTAGCTCGATAATATATATAAAATAATGTATGTACTTACTAAGACTATTTTGAAATAAAATCTACTATTATTCATTTTAAATATATGTTTCTCTATATGTTTGTGATGTATGTACGTACACTAATTACAGATAGATCGGTATACATAAGTAATATGGACCCTAAACTTGTAACGTTACCAATTTTGTAACAACCTTGAACGTGATCTGAAAGTTTCAGGTTCCATTACTGTGGAAGTGTTGGTGCGGTCCCATCCCATCCACCCCATCCAGAAAATACATGTATTTAAGACTTATATGTATTTATAAATATTTATAATAATATTAACAATTACAAATATTGAGTATTTCATAAAAAAAATAGCAACTGTTGAGTATCTGGCCTCTTTCTGGTTTCTGGCCTCCTTCTGGCCTCTTCCCATCAGAGTAGAGAGAGAGAGAGAGAGAGAGGAGGATTACTGCAGTACTCCCGGATTACACTGACCTTAATGTAATAATTGATTTAAAAATCCGTGTAAATACTTATTTTGAAATTCTATTTAAATTTAGATAGATTTGTCGCTTATATAATAATAAAATAGACAATATCGTTTTATTTTCTGTAGCTGATAGTTTAACCTACATATCGCGGTGTTGGGTCTAAATCAGTGGAGATCTTGCAACAGTGTAATATTAGACTGACTGCTACATGGCGAAACACGTTTAAAATTAAACATTCATAAAATGGTGAGTTTTTAATCCATACTGTCTGGGATAGGTGGGGTGGACACAGGATTAACACAAAAGGACTCCAAGGATAGATCTCAATACTTGAGCTAGCAATATAGAGACAAGAATTTTAACCTACCCTTTATAATTTATATTCAATGACTAATAGATAACAGAAATCGTGCTGTATTTTAAGTTGTAATCGTGCATGTACGTAATTAACACTGGCATAAACGATTCGGTAATAAAAAAAGAAACATGTTATAAATACGTCCACTTACCTTCATCCCGAAATCGCACTTATATAGTAATTTTACAATTACGATGTATGAACCGGCGTCCAGTGATTAAAGTCGCAGCGCACGCATAGTGAATTGTAATAAGCAACAAATTTACTAAAACCGCAGTCAGTGTTTGTGAAAAAATATCATGGAAGCAATCGCTATAAGTGCTCTCGGTTTTCCCGCGCTGGCGGCCATGTTCCAACATGGCGCCAAGTCAAACGTTCGTCGACCCCCGCAGGTTGCACTCCGATAAATACGACGCACACTTCATTCATAAATCTCGCTTATTATATGATGATCGTTTTAATTATTGTTTTTAAAACTCAACGGTCGGTTTGAAATTAAATGTTGATATTATTTTCATAAAACAAGAAAAAATATGTTAATTGAAGACCGTTTTTTATAGATATAACATTATTCAAGCCGTCTACGAGTTTGTGTAGTTATTTTGTACATTTCTAGTTATATTATCTACATTTTTTTAATTATTTAACGTTGTAGTCATACTCGGAATAGTTTTTTTTTATATATAATTACATTCTATAAGGAATACTTGTTTATATTTAACTTAAATATAACTTAACTTTCACTAGACTAGATTTCTAGTCTGGCCGAGTGCAAATAGCGATTTATAATAGTATCGTAAAAGGTAACCATAATTAATGTTTCTTAGAACACTATCAGTATAACAGGTATAAAACCTATTAAGATTTTACGAATACATTTATTTTATTACAACCAATTAGATAATTTTTACATCATATACTGCCGAATACACAAAACACATGTATCTTAGGTTATAGGAGCCCATACTAGGTGTTACTGACTCAAGTGACTCAAGTAGAAATATTATTACAGAAATTACCAAATTATCTTCCACCCAAAACTAATTTACGGTGATTATATGAAGTTAATTAGTATTTAATAAATGTAGATTGGAATAATATTATCATAGTAATATGTATCTGTAATTAAGACGATTATTATATTTATGTAATATTACTCGTTACAAAACTAATGTATGTATAATTATCCTAGATTCATTCAACTCAGTAAAACAGATAATGTATTTATCCAAAATATATAAAAAAATAATTCTCGTACTAGTAATGACAAATTATTTTCAATACTTTTATAGAAATATAATATATGTAATTAATATTTTTGTTCATGTATATGTAAGGAATATATCCTTATAAATGTAAATGCATCCAAGGTATTTCCGATTTCGACCCCTAAACGCGTACATTCACTCTAGGCGAGCCCCGTGCGCCCGCGCAGGTATTTCCGGAGGTCGTTGGAGGGGAGGGGAGCCCGGGGGCGGAGGGGGGAGAGGCTCGTGGGAGCTCGCCTTAGGAATGCCGATCGTTACTTGCCGGAATGCGCCTAACGGACTACCTTCGGCTTAGATGCTAACTTATTTATATATAGGTATTTGTACTAATAACTTGTATCAGATAACTCGCTGCCGGCTCTGTTGTGTTAGCGGTATCTTTGAGATTTATAATGCGGAATGCTGTTTATACCTTGGAACCTAAAGTACTTGGATATTAATAAAGTTGTATTAATCGATTAAGTATTTCCCTTAATTTGCTTACATACAGGTCATATTACACGGTTTTTCTTGTCTGTCCGTAACACAACTATTCGGTTCTCGAAGTTTTTGATCGTGCGATCTTACTTTATTGAAATTGTTATAAATGTCAAAAGTACAATGTAGATTTTAGTCTTACGAACTACTTATGTGTTTTGAACTAATGCTGTCAGGTCTCACGATCAGAGGTAGAGAGGCGTGAAATGGTTATATCAACGGAAAGTCATGAAGACATGATGATCAGAAATGATCTATGGCCGGTTCACGTTTGCTATTTTCATAACAAACCTTAACATTGTAACGTGTTCGAAAAACACTTCATATGTAATAACAAACGACACTAGACTAGTTAGTCTACCCCCTATAAAGTGTTAAAGGGGTATATTACAATACTAATACAAAGTATATCAGGAATTGAGCTGACTCCAACACTATTAGGACTTACATCACCCCAACTATTGAGGGGATAATGGGAAAACAGGAAGACTTAAAACGCTAGGGTTGGTCTAGGTTTTGCTGAATCGGATATTGTCAATGCGATTTTATATTTCCCACTTGTTAAGAGGGATGAACTTGTAATTGATATTTTATAACTAGCTTTTATTATTACCAAGTATAAACCTACCCTATTTATTTATATGAAACAGGTGTACTTGATACTCGGGTGTTATAAAAAGTGTATTTTATGGGATCGGATGTTTCCAGATCAATGTAATTAAGGGTAAAGCAAGTTTTGATAGAAAAAGAAACTTCTATAAAGGCGTCCTCACTAATATAAACATGTGTCTTTACTTGTATTTTTTACATCAATTACTATATCACTATATAGATATATAGTACTGATACAAGTATATAAATGATCAGTAAATTGAGTTTCCCAGTGTTCGGTCAACTCTAGGAATTTACTAACGTTAACATCAGAACCTAATCTTCTTTATTCGCTTCGCTTCAATGGAGGCTCGTCCTTATATTCAAATTTTTTATTTAAGTTCCGTCCAAGAAATTCCACGCAGGTATACGTGCGTGAAGTAACCATTGGAGAGGCAAAAAATGGATGGGGAGGCGGTAAATTGCAGCTCCATCATTATATTGTATCGTATTTAAATTACGTTATGTTACATTGTAATGAAGTCTTTACTTAAATAACAGGATGAACGAACACCCCTTGAGGTAACACTATGATAGCACCCTACTCCGTTTGTATTTTAGGTATATTTTTAGTATTGTGTTTTTTGTTATTTATAAGCATATACATTTAACGTAGATTATGTAAGGTTTTTATATTAATAATATTGTTTTTAAAAGAAAAACTAAAGGACTAATGAAATGAAAGTTCAAATACCGTTTTATTCATACCAAGTCAAGTCAGTGACATTAAATCTTCGGTAAAGGAATATAAAAATGTCATTAATGAAGTGTACTCCAGTTCATCCTGCGACCCGAAGCCCTACTTGACCCCTGGGGTCAATGACGCATAGATTGCAACGTCATTATTTTAGAGGTTGGAAGGATTTATATTCATGTGAAGAAAAGATATAAATTTATATTATATAAAAGATATATGTACTTATATTTTTATATAAAGTGTAAAAGGCGTTTGTTTAAGTGTTAATTTAATATAAATAAATTAATTTTGATAAATATGGTATATTTAAATATAAGACACTTGTGCGTTTGTTTGCTGGCGCGTGTCACCCAACTGTACCAATGTTTGTATATATATAAATATATATATATATTTGTTCTGTAGTATGTATGTTGATGACGTTTTCATAAAATACAATAATTCCCAGAAAAATAGCAGTCTTTTACCGACTTACCATATCGCTAGTGCCGATTACCTGGGTTTACTTCCACTCAGACTTCGTGACGTCGTTTTTCATTTATATTATAATATACAACGTATATTCATATAAAAATGTCTTATAACACAGACTTTCAAACTCGTGATAATGGTACAAACACTCAAACTGCATACATTTATTATGTGAGTTGATGTTTTACTTGAAATACTTATATTAGAATTTGTAAATTTTTTCTCTCTCTTACACATATTTTTTCTCTCTCTTACACAAGACGAGAAAATATGTTTCTGTCTCTGTCATCATACATATACATACATAGCCTTTTCTTTAAAATTTATATTAAATTTGACAATATTACTAACTTTGTCAAAATAAACTTTTTAACTGAATTACTGACCATTTATGAAAAACTACCATTGAAAAAATTAAATATATAAACTATTTAAATATTTTTTAGTAAATAAAACGTAATTTTAATTAAGTTACGAGTTATATATCAGAGTGTCAAAAGATTTTATGATACGGAAAGCTGTAGTATATATAGAAATAGAATTAAATAAACAGTGATCACAACAAAAAAAAACCCGGCTGAGTTTGTTGTGTGGTTCTCAGAGCAGAGCGCGTTTGGAACCCTCGTAGCCTTATTTTAAGTTGGAGAGTGTCTTTAGAGACGGGCTTATTTTGATACATACGATATCAAAATAGGCCCTCCTGTCACTTCCATTTAACTGAAGTTATCACTGGAATGGATTCAAAGTGGAAAATATACTAGGGACGCCAACAAACCCTCAATTTCGACTCGCTGCGCTCGTGAAATCTTGGGTGCCGTTTGCATATTTAGCGAAGCAAGCCCAGAGTATTGACTCATCGTTTCCCATTGATTTCAATGGGATATCAATTTTTTGACATGATATTAAAAAAAATATTTTTTTGAGGAAATTTTTCAATTTTTTTTATATAAGAACCATCACCTAATGTGTGTATTTTTGATTGCAAAGTTTCATAATTTTCCGTTTAGTACTTTTCGAGCCAATTCGTGACAAAGAATGTAAAAAGTCTCCAGTAAAACGCTCCGCTCACTTCGTTCGCTTCGCTCAATAAATAAATAAATAAATATAATATAATATTTATATTCAGTATGTGATATTACAACGAAATATCCCAAAGACAACAAACCTTCATCCCACGACTCCGAATCAACAAATATATTGGTAATAACTGTTTTCTTAGACAATATTTATTATTATTATAAAAATATCATATAAATCTCAAGAGAAAGAGAATAATATGTATCAAAAGGGGTAAAGAAATGTTGTTTTTAGATATATTTTATTAATATTTGCAAATCTAATATCGGAATATATATATATAAATAAAATTGAAGTGTTTGTTTGTATTTCAATTCAGTTCAATGCTATAAGGTACTTATTAAAAAAAAAAATTTCTTTCTCTGTTTCTTTGGTCCGGCTCTCTGAAACGGCTGACCGATTTTAATATAACTTTCATGTATAGCTGACGTTAAAAGTTTGACTACTTTTATTTTAAATAAATCCGCACAAACAAAGTCGTTTGTGCAACTAGTATAATTATATACATACTAGCTTTTGCCAGCGGTTTCGCTCGCGCATAGTGCGACATTCGTTGTCAAGGTAACCGTTGCTAAATAAGAGTTACTATATCAACGGTTACCATAGTAACCGTTGATATAGTAACTATTATTTCCATCTATATACACACTCATCATGAAACTTCTGTAGCTATAAGGCTGATTGACTTGAAATTTGTTGAAATGCGTTGAGATAGGAATTTCGTAAAATCTTAGTGAACGTCTACATCACAAAATAAGTAACTATGTAAAATGTTAAGTTAATCGGACAAATAGTTTCGGAGATTTCGTGATGAGTCAGTGAGTGGTAAGTCACTTATATATAGATATATATATACATTAATGTAATAACGCAATTAAATTCTTAATAAGTGATTAGCGCCTGTTTTAATTGGTTTGATATTTAGTTTGTCAGTTGGCGTGTCGCTGAGTAGTTAAGGGTGGCTCGGTCAGTGACCTATACGTTAGGTTGTATCTTTACACGTACACAATCCTTTTATTTTACGATTATTTGAAGCGATTTTTAAGTACGCATCCAATAGCAATAGATATATCTATCGACTCGGACAATACTAATACGTTTATACCTCATTATATTGTGATATAACATCAAACAAGAACCATATTCCGGAGTTATAAAACGGGATAGCAGTTAATAGTTATAGACAAATAAATAGGTTTACGATCGAAAACGTACCACCGATTTTGGATACGTATAACAAATAAAACTTTTCACTTTACGACATATAAAACAACAAATATTAGTATCATCAAATAAATTATGACTTTTCCGTCAATAAAATAACCTAATATACTATACTAGGTTATTCCCTCCCGCTTCGCTGGGCAATATTAATTTGGATGTGAACTTAGGTTGCTATGGTAACCTTTGTCGTATTATCCGTTGTTAGCGTAACCGTTGCTATGGTAACTCTACAAGTTTAAAATTTGGCTAAATGCAAAAAGTTGAAATCCGTTGGGATAGGAAGTCTGTAAAATCCGTTCTTAGTGGACGTCTAGGTCACAAAAGAAGTAGCTATGTAAAATTTTAAGTTAATCGGACATATAGTTTCGGAGATTCCGTAATGACTCAGTGAGTGGTAAATCGCTTATATATATATATATATATATATATACACATATATATACACAAATATTAAATCGGAACACTTATCTATCCAATAGTTATCATATCACTATATTTCCGGATATTTATCGATTACTGCGTTCACATCCACTTTCATCTTAACATAATGAGTTATGTTATGGCGCGTTCCGGATGCCCCCCTTCCCCCCATCCGATCTGAATATTTCATGACTTCCAAGTACTATGTTATAACAATATTGATCACATCTCCGTAATTGTAGGGTCATAGTAATTGTGCCCTCCGATACGTATCAGTGTAATTAGTGTTTTTGATACTTAGTTTATAATTAAAAAGACATTGTTCTCGGAATATTCCCATTGTATTTAATTACGTGAATTTAATAATCCAAACCAATCAATTAGTTTCGCTGAGTTGAATGCATTTAGTGTTATGCAAATGAGCTTCAGGATCATCCTACTTTTTGTTTCTTAATTCAATATTCAATAATATAAAAAAGGTTTTACCATTAATTAACAGGCAGTATAATGTCTTTAAAATAATTAACGATATAGCAGAATCAATTAACATCATTATCGATGATTAGAATCAAATTGTTTCGTAATTAAAACTCGAACAAGAAATTCCGTTAAATGCAGTTTTCTTGTGACCAACTGAGGAAAGAAATTCCAACCTTCCCCCAGTACCGATGTGTTACGCGAAAATTCATTATTCATTACATAATTAAAAACAAATAAACGCCATTGGCTGTTTCTCGACCAATCAGCGCGTTGTATTTGAACATTGTGCAGTTCGCAAATAAATCAAAAGAATGTCTCATAATAGCCGCCTTTCTAAATTTAAAAATTTGTCACGTTTATTGTAAGGAAACGGAAGTTTAGTTCCTATGGCTCATCGTTTCATAGTTCTTAAGTATTCTTGGCGACGAGGAATTGGTCTAGTTCTTAGAATGTCAAAAACTTTTGTACGCTTTTTTATAATTATTGTCAGTATATTTTGTATTAATTGTCAAATATCAAAGGTGAATATTTAATGAAATGATTACATTTTAAAATAACATTTTTGATTCAAATTAACAACAATAACATCCCATTTTCTGTCTGTCTAGTATTCAAATGTATCGAGACAATACATCTTAGATAATGGTATTCTCTCGTCAAGTGACGCTCCCGTCTCGCTCTAAGCTAATACATGCGCCGGCGCAGACGAACTGTTCTCGACTTACGCAACGTCATTGTTCAGAAAAAAAGTTAGACCCGATATTAGCATTCGGATCACGAAGGTTAAAGTTACAGTTACACAAAATGGGAGTTTTTTTTTTTGTTATGTAAGAAGAGGGCAAAGGCATATCTGTTGTTTGTTAAAAAAAAAATATTACCGAATAATTATTTTTTATTAAATACTCCTTTCGATGTTTAAGTATAAATATTTTCTGACTTTATATTTTTAATTTAAGACTTATGATAGCAATATATTAATGATTATTTTATTAAAAATATAGTTTCTCTAGTCCTACTACTGCTAGTATGTTCAAAAACCAAAAGAAGGTGTATTAAAATAAAATGTTACTGAACAGACAATTTCAGTTTCAAATTACATTTAATTGAATCATATACTTCAATACAAGAAATAGGCGGAAAATAGTTATGTTCGTCGCTAAAATTGATATTATTTGTAAGCGTTTTACCACTTACTGACTCATCACGAAATCTCCGAAACTATCTGTCCAATTAACTTAACATTTTACATAGTTAATTCTTTTGTGACATAGATAGACGTCCACTAAGAAGGGATTGTACGGAATTCCTATCTAAACGGATTTAAATTTTTTGCTATTCGCCAATTTTTAAACCTGTAGGAGCTATACACTTAACGCGGGGGTAAGAGTTTCTATAGCAACGGTTACGATGACAACGAATACTACGACAAAGGTTACCCTATGGTAACCTTTGTCGTTCAACCTACGTTCACATCCAAATTAATAGTGTACCCAGCGAAGCGGGAGGGAATCAGCTTGTATAGTATATTTCATTTTGTGACGTTGACGTCAATCTTGTAACGTGACCCGCCTGATTATATTAATATACGAGATCATTGGTACATCTCACTACTATAGCCATGTAATAATGTATATATGTATATTCAACATTGTTTTGTTTTACATATTAATTAACTGTGTAATGTCAACTGGGCGTAATAACTAATTAAGGGCCCTTGTGACATCCGCTTCATGACGTCATATGCTAATGAAAGTCGAAATTGGATGATGACGTCACTTGTGTTTGTTATAATGCATTTTGTGTTTGATAAGAAAGAACATGGTAAGTGATGAAGTGGCGAGGAATGGAGATAACTCGAGTTATAAGGATAGCTCTAGGAATGGAGATGACTCGATGATTGGAGATGGCTTTAGGAATCAAGCGGAATATATTAGGATACTCATAAAGGATCAAAAAAAGGTTTTAGTTATTCTACTTTCTGAATAATAGTAACTTACATGTCTTAACGGTGGGCACATGACTTCTTCACAAACTATAGGTGCGTTTTATAATTATACCTTTCAGAAAAATATTTTGTCACCTGGACGTCAAAATAATGTTAAAATATTAATTGATACTTCAAGTTTATTCAGTATTTAATTATAATAACCGTATGAAATGTCAGTTTGTCTGTAAAGAAATATTTGTAGAATATTTAAAAGATCACAACAATTAAATATATTTATTATAAAGTTTTTTATCTTTAACTTATATATCACACGCGATGGTCTTCGGCGACCAGTGTCGGTACTTTTTATATAAAACATATAAAATAATTACATGTTTATAATAGACATATTGCATTCAACACGCGATTTTATAGATATAGATATAAATTAAATTTTGTATAACCATATTAGTAATAAATTGTGTATGGTATTAACGTTAACGGCCATCGTATAATAATGCAATTTTAAATATATATAGTTTTTTTATTGTATAACTTATTTAATATACCTCACCAATTAAGGAAGGATCGACGCTAGCGACACCTACGTGAACTGCACTTTCAATTTAAACATGGCGGTTCGAATAACATTTGTGATAATACAACAGAACATTAATCAAAGAGAACAAATTAATAATACAATGTTTATTTTTTTTATGCTTAAATATAATAGACAATGCATCGGCCATTTTGAGGTATGCAAGTATAGTATTAGAAATATTAGATGCAAGTGCCTGACCAACTAAAGCTAAATAAATTCCACTACTCCCGGTGCGAGAGGGAGATTGTATTGATCATGGGTGTGAGCGAGACGGGTATACTGACCTACATCAATAAGTGGACATTTTGCAGAGAGCGGAAGAATGCGGTGCATGTATGTGTGTGTGTGCATAATGTTTTGATAAATCGCTAAAGGGAAATTTAAGCTTTTGTAAACGCGGTTTTATATAATATTAAAAATAGTATACTAATAATTAGTTAATATAGATTATTATATATTATAAATATATAATAAGATATATTAAGATATATTTTGTCCCCAACCGTATGGACAGTTGTAAGGATTTATGAAGACAATTTATCCTAACCGCTGTCGTGTGACGAACAATATTTAATATTAGCCGCCATATTGCCGAAATTATATAGAAGATATACCATATTTTCACACCATCCCTCGTAAGTGTTCACTCGACATGACATGTTTGTTGATATTATTTTCTTATTTATATTATATATATATTAGACACAGTCTTCATATATCTCTAAATGACACTTCTGAGTAGTAAAAAGCAAAAATAAAGTAGTTTTCTGAGTTATCTTGTTTTTCTCGAAGTTGTAATTTTTTGTTATACCATCCATTGTCGGGGTTGTTTTAGTTGTTTACATATATTTTTATTATCTTTAGTTATCAGTGTGATAGCAAATTATTGCACGTATATTTTTTATTCATTGAAGGTTCTAGATTAGTCTAGTTCTAAATAGGGAAGGGTAGGTTTGTGAGGTTTTAACACGGATAGATAGAATATAAAATTATCATAAGAGTATGTATATTTTGTTTTTTTAATTACAGAAAGACAAAGGAGGACGTAAGATATTATTTTATTTATATTTTTTACTATTTTCGTCCAGAACTCAAAAACAAAATGTTATTTACATTTTAATTATTCACTTAGAAGGAAATTAAAAAAAAATCGTAAACTGACATGTTATATTTATTATAAAATTTATAATATTAGAATTTAAAAATTATTAATAAATTGCCATTATATCTACCCAGATACATCTTTTTGAGACTGTCCTTCCCATGATGATGAATAATCCTGCAAATATTATCAATATCTGTTCAGCATTTGGGGAAAGGTAAAGTATTTTTAATAAATATGAAAAATTCTAAACTAGTAGGATTAAATCTCTAATTTATTCATTTCAATATTTAACAAATTAAATTTATCCTTTAAATACAAAAAATATATTGCTATGGTACTGGAAAATTACTATAAATAATTTTGTAATAACGAGGAAATGATTAAAATTTATAATATAATGTAAATAATATTGAAATTTATACAAGTTAAAATAAACTATAATTAAATATATTCCCTACTTCTGTTTGTGTCCATTTTCAGTTTAACACTAAACCTACCAAGTACCGTTTTAATTGACCGTTCTTAAACTTTTGTAAAACTTACACATTCTTAAACGTTATAATATCGTTATCAAACTACATTACAATTCTTAGAATATGCATATAATATTTTCATCACTCTTTACTTTTAGTTATTTCCATTATTACCTTCGTTATATAATAAAATAACTTTTAATTATCGGTCACTTTGACGGCATGCGGTAGGTACACAAGAATTGTCGGTAGGTTTAGTGTTAAACCAGAGGTTCTCAAACTTTTTTCCAACTTCCACTTTGGAAATCAGTTATTTTGTAACTCCCACCATTTTCATATTTCTTAATAGCATTGATCTTGCATGGAGTTTAATTAAACTTATATTCTACAAGACTTCTTAGCAGAGAGCAATAATAATGCAACTTTACTACATTAAGAGTAGACGTCAGCGTCCCCCAATTTTTTCTGGATACCTAACCTCCCCCCCCTATGCTTTCAACGCCATAAGCGTTCTCGCCCACTTTGGGAAAGAATGCTTTAAACTAAATCTTTTTTAATATACATATAATATTATTATTATTTTATTATTTTCACGACCGAATTAAGGACTCATCAATTCAAGGATCGTAACTCATACAGACAAATATATATTTATAAATAATAAATGTTTATGTGTGAAGATCATTTTAATGTAATAATAATCTAAAATCTTATTTAAGTTCTTTTGATAGTTATAATACAAAATAGGTTTCAATTGTCAAAGCTACCACCAGCACGAAAACTTGCGAGAGAAAACCTGGTGATAGAAACTCAGCGCTGTCTTGTTTCTTTTTATTAAAGCCTTAAGACCTTCTTAAATAAATTATTTATTTATTTATTGCACAATATAAACTAATGTACAAAAGGCGGGCTTAATGCTACAAGTAACTTAATTTTTGTAATACTTTCTATATATATATATAACTTTCAAATTTCATATTATATAGTCAATATTTAATTGTTTATTATAATTGTTATTCCAAATAACGGTGTCCTTGAAAGTGCGTTAGAACTACCCCATAAGGGTAAATACCCCGGAGGGGTTGGGGAGGGGTTGGCGAGGGAGGTTAAATTATTTACTCGCGTTATAGAATATGTGTGAAAGATTCGCGAGGGTTACATTTTTTGGGTTGTTTGTTCTTTGAAGTTTTTTCATTTTCGTTATAATTGGTCTCTACTTTACTCTACTCTACTCTACTCTACTCTACTCTACTCTACTTTACTCTACTCTATTCCATTCTAGTGAAGTTAATATGTTAGAACCGATCCATTATATATTTTTATGCTTCATTAGATGTATTTCTTATAGCAAGAAGATTATAAGAATTAACATAAATAATTAATTAAATTAAAATTAATAAATATAATAAAAAATAAAATTTTACCGACCGTCAGGTATCTTTATAGTATTTCCCATATATTTTCTTCCCTTAAGCTACCCCAAATCTATTTTTACCCCTCAAATATAACCCTAAGCGAGACGTTCTTAAATCGCTCTGTATCCGTCAAAGCCCACTTCATTTTATTAAATATCTTAAATTTTTACCTAATTTCCTTTTTTGTTTACTTATTTCTTAAAACATATATCAAAAGGTATTTCTTACTTTGTTGTTTTGTGGTTTGGACAAAATAATATTTAGAACAAATACTTTTGCTTCGAATCAGACAACATTTGTACAGAAACATCTTTAATATATTCATATATTTCGATGACTGTACGACTTCAATTCATATCATAAATAATTTTATATGGTTTATTTACAGCCGAAATATTGCTGTTAAAGTGCTATAAAACATCCTTCCGCGTTCCCCCAATACTACAGACGAGAAACATAATGTAAGACGCAACGAAAACATTTTATTTGAGGTGTGCGTGAGTCGTTTTCCAACTGAGACGTTCAACATTGACCAGTGTGAACTGCGTGTTAACACACTGACACAGTGCTATCCTACGGTTCTACCCGGGAAGCGGACGTGTCACGTGGGCTGCGATGAGAGAAAAGGACGCATGTCCTTAGAGCTAAGAGTGAGAGAGATGGGTGATGTAGCCTTGACCTGCGCAGTAATTGCGTTCAGAGCTCCCCCGCGTTGTGACGATTTTCGGAGTTATTGGCGCGTATTATAGTGCTTGTTTTTTTAATAATTATCCTTCTCATTGCGTAGGTATTAATGTCCTTGAACGTTAGATTCCTATATTGTAATCGGAACAACGACCTAATGTTGATGCGTCACACGATTGAAGTAGTAGGTAATAAATTACATAATAACAAATACAATTAATTCTGGAAAAACAAAATGAGTTGCATTATTAGCCAACAAATAAAGTATGGCCGGCGTGTCAACGGTCAAACATTACACGTCAAAAAGAATGGTAATTCGTAATAGAACAAAATATAAATATGATGGTAAGACACATAGTATTAAAAGAAAGTTATGGATACTAAATCAAGGACTGGTATTTATATCTATATGGTTAAATTATCCTATAATGTAATTTATTATTCATGTTATTTTGACTTAATTCTATGTAAAGGTTGTTGTTAGATAATTACAGTTGGTGGTTTTCCTACGCGAAGCCGCCCACGTGTTTAGATCTCATCTCTTATTTACTTGTAACATATTATATACTTACTAATATGTTTGTTACTTGGGACCTATCAATAATACCTAATGATATAACACATTTGATAAAATACACTATAATTAAATATAAAGAGGAAAATGTAATATTATCCTCCAAAATTGTAAATTTTATAACATGTTTTATTTATTTTAAATAAAACAACTATTGAGGTTTGTATTTTATTTATTTAATGACTATATGTAACCAGTATTCTTATATGGAATGTCTCCTGATTTTCATCTAATCGTAAGTATTGTTGAGAAATTTTGATAATTTCATAATTTATATTTTCAATATTATGTGTTGTAGGATTATATTGAGATTTTTATGTAAATAAATCGTTTTCATGTTCTAGATATACCAATAACATGGTCGCAGGGGACTCGTAGCGCGTCGCTGCAGTGCGTGGTGGAGGACTGGGGTCGTCTGCAGCCGCGCCGCACTCTGCCACTGGACGACGATAAAGCCAGACCGAAGCCCTACATCTGGATGCTAGATGGAGAAGTCATCAACCCGAAACGGTATTTGTTTTACTTGTATCGTTAATTTATATTATATATAACTAATACTAACAGTGATGTCCGTGCAGTGTGTCTCAGAACGGTACCTTGGAGGTGAGTCGCAAGGGCGCCGAGGGCGTGTACCAGTGCGCCGTGCTGCACCATGGCGGCCGCGTGCTGGGCTACCCGGTACACCTCAAGTTTTCCTGTAAGTTCATACATGCTTATACTTACTTAAGTAAGTGTAATCAGAAAATCAATATATTCTTTATTTTACCTTAATCTCTTCCCCCTTATTTGTTATATAGTTTATTATATGTCATTCATATTATTCAAAAAAAATTCTATTGTTGTAAATTAAATGTATGTTTTTTTATGACGTAATAATAATCAAATTAATTTTAATTAATCCATTAAATAATTCACCAACAAAATTTTAATATTATCAAGCATAATTGCTGTAGAGCCTAACTGAAAATGAAGTTTCATTAGTTTTTTTGCGAAGGGCGCGCTGATTGCGATGCGGGGACTGTAGGGTACTGTAGGGTACTATAGGTATACCACGTGGGATATATACATAGGGTCGCCTTTATCACCTCATCTCCAAATGATCCCTCACTCTGATTGACGCTTTTTTTTAAGCTTTTTGATTGAACAATTACGATCTGTACCTACTTTTGATTACTATTACACTATTTTATGGTATTAGGCAGTATTTTATATATTTGAAGATTTAATCATATAATATAAGGCAGATAAATATACCTTATATATATATAAAATAAGTTTTAACTAAAATGTAAAAATACATTGTCAAAATGGACGCCATTAAAAAAACATTAAATACGTTGGGTAAATCTGTTAATTAAAAGTTTATTTAACTAAGAAATCTCATTCCCGCAGTTTGAGGTTGACTATTACAATTATTAATATGGGTCCAAGTTACAGTCATCCCTCAGGGCGGGGTTGCAGGGGTTAAGGGGTTGCGTTATCAAAACAAACATTGATAACTTTAATGGATATTTGAATTCTTTATGAACGAAATTTATTTTTTATTTTAAGATGGATAATATTATTTATTTATTTATTTTTAAACATTGGATGAGCCTATCTTTACCCACCCATGAGGGTGACAAAGTTGAATTCGGATAGAAATATGTACACACTACATATAATACGTATTCTTAACAGTAAATAATTAAACACTACTTATATAATAAACTACATTATACCAATATATTAAAATACTAGGATCCGCCAACCGCGCGCGGCGGGTGTTGAGCTGAGCCCCTCTCCTTTCTTCTTTTCTTGATAACTTTTAAATGGCTAAACATTTTTTCAATCTGTTTTCGCAACAACATCCGCGTTCGGCTCAAACATACATGAGAAAATTTTTAGCTAATTATCTCGTCGCATTCTGGAAACAACTAAACACAAAACAAGGTCTCCCAAACGGTTCAGAGCTTCGCTTACGCTCAGCTCAATAAATACTTTTGATAAGTAGTATAATAAATCGTGAACATATACAAATATATATATATATATATATATAGTCTACATATAATTTCCTATCTCGATACCAACTTGATTTCAAGCTAGCAGCAAAAAATATCGGGAAAGCGCAATTTAATTTCTGAACTGTTTTTTAGAGATAACTTAAAATTTTACATTAATATATTCCAAAAAAAATGCAATTCCTGTAAATATAGTTTAAAAAGTATATATTTTGTCACTTACAAGTTGTAGTGTAATTTGAGAGTGTTTTTTAGAGTAGCCATCTACAAAACTAATCCATTTAGTGTTAACACCAACACCAACCATTGTACCATCATATTTATGATCCAATTGTAATTATAATGCGAATTAAACTTTATCAACCACTTGAAATACGGATTCCGATCCTTTGATGATCCCACTCGACTGTACGGGTTAGTCTTTGATGTACTCTTGTCCTCAGTAATCAATCACGGGTTTGATTCCCAGAATTGTAAAATATAATAAAAGAAAAATATAATACTTTCAGCTCTAGCACTGAAATAATTTTTATATTATAATAAATTCGTAATAAAGTACCTATCTCTTCGCTCAATCCGTCAACGGAAGACGGAAAATATGTTACAATACATAACTTATTTTGAGAGATAGATAAGGATGGATAGATGGATGGATGGATGGATGGATGATAGGACAGATGGACGGACTGACTTTAATGCACACAAAATGATTATAACGAAACAAAAAGATTATAAAAAACAATAAGAAAAGGTCTTAAGCTACAACAATTTTCGATAATTATTGGCTTATCTCAATATTATTTGATTATTGATACAAAATGAGTAATCAAGACGAAATAATTAATTATAATAGCGTTTTATTAGTTATTGTTTCTCGGAACGTAATTAGATGAGTTGAGGTTAATTACTTCAATCTATCGCATTTAAAATATTAATTGCTAGAATATACGAGCTGTTATATATATATATATATATATTAAAGGCCACCTTTCCTCGTTAAACCCTTTGAATATCACAAAAAATTTTAAATGAAATTAATTTCTTCCGGGTCGTTTAAATTTTCCATTAAAAGATATAACGTTACTGAACAAATATTTTAACTTGATGCTTATTTAGGGCCGTGCTTGTTAACACAACCCAATTTTGAATGTATTTAAATTGTACGTTATATATAAATAATAATTATTTTTAATAATATAAATGAATGGATAGACTCTTTACTGTTGTTGGAGTCGGTGCCCTGTGCCTATGTGGTAGGGATCAACTATCCAGTTGATGTGGCGATTAAATAAAATTGTATTGAATCACAAGGTATGTACGAATACGCGTGAGGACAGTCGTTCTGACTGGACTGCCGAACTACACCACCGCCGTTCTTCCTTCCTCCCGGGCCCCGCTGCGTCCCCCCGCCGCCCGCGCCCCGCTTAACTTAGTTCTTAACACTAAACCTACCAAGTACCGGTCAAATTGACCGTTCTCAAACTTTTGCAAAACTTACACATTTTTAAACGTTATAATATCGGTATCAAACTCCATGACAATTCTTAGAATATGCATATAATATTTTCTTCACTCTTAACTTTTAATTATTTCCATTGTTACCTGCGTTATATAATAAAATAACATTTAATTACCGGTCAATTTGACGGCGTGCGGTAGGAACATATGTACAAGAATTGTCGGTAGGTTTAGTGTTAACAACTATATTACTTTAAATACATAAATCAAAGCCTCCAAGTCTGAGTGTAGATATGGAAAGAACTGTCAGATGTCATAGATATGACAAGAAAAGTTTTGTATAGAATATCTTAAATATAATATTGTTATATTATGTTGGATGTATTTTGATTATTTTATATTAATTTTAATTTTTGTTTCTTACAAATAGTAATAATAAGTTTATTTGCTGTCACTTTAAGACCTCTTCTTAACAAGTAAAATGTATCGTAACTAAAAAGTTGCGAACTTCATTTACAATATTATTAAAGGCAAGTTGATAAAAAAATTGTAATATAAAATTTAATTATGTAAATTCATAATGATATGATATAATAATTAGTGGATTATATTGATAATTTCTTACTTAAAGATTAAACAAAAAAAAATCAAATAATTTTCTTTATATACATACTTTAATTTAATTTCCTTTTCTTTTTGATTTGACGGAACGTTAAATAGTTGAGGATCCCTAAAAGTTTATTTTATTCCCATTTGGCATTTTAAGGAGATTTTACTCATATATATATATACATACAGTACGTAAGTACAGTAATCAATCCCCCCTATAATTCAGTCCCTCGTATAACACCTGTTTTCCCCCGTGTAACGCGGACATTTCGCGTTATACTTGTATAATATGAAATTTATATATATTTTTACAGTTCCTAATTAATGTCGCGTACATTCGCACATTGTGTTGTTATAAAATTAAGTAAAATTTAAATTTAATTAAGTTATTTCTCAATATTACATTTAAACCGCCGTTAATGAGAATCTTAAATCTGAATTATTTCTAAATAAGGCGTTATACTGTTCTACAAGAATATTCCTACAACGCGTTTTCCTATAACGCGGAACGAATCTACCGCGTTATAGGGGGAATAACTGTAACGCGTGTATTTTTTTATTTGATTTCATTTAACTTTTAAAGTATTAATACGTTTTGTTCGTCTGTCGATCTGTTCCAGTTTAATAAACATGTTGACAATTACAAAAACCGTTTAAAATACGTTTTTTGTATCGGTAAATAACCTCCTTTTTTTGCAGTCGGCTATAAAATTCTTTTAGCTGTGATGGGTGAAACAGTTTAGTTATAAAAACTATTTCAACAACACTCTCCATTCTTAATTTAATCTCTATTTTTCCATTTAAATTCATCACAATGGATCTTTACAAATACATTTTTTTTTGTGTGTGTCAAATAAAAAAGTAACAAAATTTTGTTAGAAATGTAATTTAGTTTACACGCCATTGTTTACCGTTACCCCGATAGGTTTAAGTGCGTCACCTGGAAGACTATTAATAATACAATTGCCTTGTTTGATAAAATCATCATCCAATCTCATTATTTACATATTTCAATATATATATATATATATATACTATATATATTACGATATTTCAATTCTAAATTCGGTATCTAACATCGTATAGTAAAGGCTAAAGTATTTTTGGGGTTTATAAATTGTATAAAAATAGGCCTATATCTGACTACGAGTACTAGGTATACTTAAAATGATTACTATAAATATAAGTAGGCATTTACACGCACTTTTGAATCAATTATTAGATTAAAAAGGTCAGTGTAGTCAGTCCGTGAGCTATCACCGGTATGCTGCTCTGCTGAGAAGAACCGGCCAGAAACACAACAGATCCTCTTTATAAAAGAAATTTAACAATGTTTCATATACATTATAATATCAAATAAATGAGTCAACAACATTTCGATCCACAAAAAAAAAATATTTTTTAAAGATTTAAAGTTAAAACTAAAAAAAGGAAGATCTAATAAAATATTATTTTTCAGTTATGGAAAAGCAATTCACGTCTCAGCCCGAGGATGTGACGGCGTGGTTAGGTCAGCCCCTCTCGATCCCTTGCCGCATCAGCTCGGGTCCACCTGCTTCTATCTCCTGGAGCCGCGACGGAGTCAGTCTCCCTCGTACACATAGGTACGTATCTCTACGGGCGATAGCTGAGCGTAAGCGAAGCTCTTAACCGTTTGGGAGACCTTTTTTGTATTTAGTTGTCTCCAGAATGCGATGAGATAATTAGCTAAAAACTTTCTCATGTATGTTTGAGCCGAACGCGGATGGTATAGCGAAAACAGATTGAAAAAATGTTTAGCCATTCAAAAGTTAGCAAGAAAAGAAGAAAGGAGAGGGGCGCTGCTTAACACCCGCCGCGCGCGGTTGGCGGATTCTAGTATTTTGATAATAATAATTAAATGTTATTTTTTTGGTTCAGGTATCACTTTTTGGAAAGTGAGCTCCTAATTGTCGACGTTCGGAGCGAAGACGCCGGACTGTACAGGTATGTTTGGAATATATATTTCTTATAATAGTAGTAAGCACAACATCAATATATCTGAAAATCACTGAAATTGTTTATTATCGGATGTTAATGCTGTGAAACAATATCCTGAAATGTTAAAACCTTGTTCGTGAAATCCCATACAAATCTGTAATATGCTTTATTAATAAAGATGCGTGGCGACAAACACCAACCTGAACAGAAGTCACACGAGTCAGGAAGGTCGGGTGGTGGTTGAGGATCCCCCCCTCATCCGGACGGCCTTCCTCCCCGTGCAGCTCGTCCGGCGCTACGCCCTTCCGCGGGGTGCAGCGCTGGTGCTGCCCTGCCCTGTACTGGGCTGGCCTAGACTTAAGGTACGATCAACCGTCACGTGATGGCACTACTATTAGGCGGGAACCAAAAACTAATTGGTAACGGTTGAATGATCTTGAGACCTGTGATCTTTGTTCGAGACGACATTAGTATCAAATACTATTTTGTTTGTTGTAGGTGTCATGGAAACTGTTTCCACCGGGTGGAAACCCTCGGGTCCTGAAATCCGAAGAGGAGGTTCTGGTGCTGGATAGACTGGACTATTACCAAGAAGGTGTCTACAGCTGTACGGTGGACGGTCAAAATGATCTGACTAAGGTACGTATATTTCGTATATTTTTCGTCTGTGAATATTAATAAGTACAAGACATTATATATTTTGTTGTAAATCTTGTTTTTTTTTGTAAAAATGTAACATGAATAATGTAAAAAGAAATATATATTTAGCGACATATTTCTTGGAAATTTTTCCTAATTATAATTGTTCCCGCAAAAGTCCTAAAAACACGACCAGCGAGCGGGATTCTGGATTTGAATAATGTATTTTTAAATAATAAGATAACAGAACGAGAGCATCTTGTGTTTTGTTAAACTTGTACTATCAAGTAATTATAATATTTTATCATTTCTTTTAATAAATAAGTAAAATACGAAAAGTAATTCTTATGTTAGAAACAAACGGCTATTTTATACTAGTATTTTATTGAACTACTGCATTGATAATATTTAATAAATATCAGTTATGATGAGTTCAGTCGTCTTTATTTCCCTTTATTGATTAAGTTCTTATAAAAATAATAAAGACTTTGTCCTTCTACCGAAAGAACTTCACCGTGATCCTGACGGAACCGGTGAAGATCACTCTGCCTCCTCAATCCAAGGAGGTGCTCAGTGCCAGTACGGTGAGGTTCAACTGCACGGCGGAGGGGAGGCCGACCCCCACCATCACTTGGTACAAGGACGGACAGATACTGACGCTGGCTGGACGGGTGAGATCGGGACCTTTTCACTATTTTGTCTTAATAAAATATTAATAATATTTAAAATCAATTGTATTATTGCAGATAAATCTGCGAGTTTCCGTGGACCGCAGCCGCATCGAGCTGGTGATAGGCGGAGTCACCCCTAACGACGCAGGTCGGTTGATATATCGAAGAATCGATCCGAAATAAACATTTTCTTAATACACCCGCGACCATAACCAGGATAATGTTAAAATTACACATTAATAAAAAATCGAGGATTTCTTCAGTTCTTTAGTGGACTCCAAATTCCTCATATCGTTATCGTTCTCCCTGTCCCTCTCAGGCAATTATCAAAACTACTCATTAATAAAAGTTCCTGTAAGGGCTTCTCGGCTCACCGAACCGTATCGGTAGAATCCGAACTCCTAATATCGCTATCTCCAGGCAACTACCAGTGCTTCGCTTGGTCGGCGGGCGGCGCGCGATCGTCGTGGGCGCGGCTGGCGGTGGCGGGCGCGGTGTCGGGCGCCCCCCGCGGCGTGTGGTGCGCGCCGGCGGGCGGCTCGGCCGTGGCGCTCCGCTGGTCGCCGCCCCCCGCCGCTGCCGCCGGCGTCCTCGCCTACACCGTCGACACCACCGCCACAGGTACTGTGTGCAACTAACGAACTGTGTGTAACGAACGTAAAGTTGGTCAAATTCAGACAAATTCGGTTTCTCTAACTGTTATGGTAATAATAGTCAAGATAATTTTCTGTCTCCGTTTCACCTATATAAAATTAATATATCCATCTCGTTCATCAAAGCATTCTGAATGAAATGTCCCTGCATTACCGCTGATACTGAGCGAAGTCGTCAGCGCGTATAAAGTGAAGTCGAATAAGATTTGATGTCATTATTCTTGGGTCAAAATAAAGAATTGAAATCAAAAATATTCTGATAAAATATAAAACAATTACCGAATAATATCGTTAACTATAATAAATATAATATAAGTATGCAAAATAATTTTCTATTAATTTAGTAATGTCGTAATTATAAATATGATATATTGCAGATAAGCACGCTGTCGCGACCATCGGGCAGCCCATGAATAAGACGGAGGGAATAGTCAAAGTTAGGGAGCCGCTGACGCCATACGTCTTCCAGGTATATCTATAAATTTTCTTCCATATTCCATATTTTGAAAACGATATTATATAATTAGTATTCATATATATAAATTAACATCTTAACAAATTGGTTAACTAATAGTAAGGTAAATGTTCTCGGAGTTTTTGTCGTTTCTTCCTAATGAACCTGTGCTTTGGAACCGTGCAACTAGAGTTTTACTTTTCATAAATGCAAGGCTTCGAGACAATTATGACTTCGATTATAACCAGTTAATAACATCTAATCAAAGCGCTACAAGTATTGGTTAAATATATTAATTGTTGTAGATCCGTGCGTACGTGAAGTCGACCTCCAGTAAGAACTTCGCGACGGATATGTCGGAGAGCGTGGTGTGTCAAGGACAAGGCGGTAAGGTTAAACATACAAAAATGGAAATATTTTTGTTTTTTGACATTTTGGTCATGATCACTAACCGAAAACTCTTTCAGTGCCAATAACTATATCCAAGTTGGAAGATGACAAAGTTCTGGTGTCCTGGAAGCAATTCTCGGAGCAGCATCCAGGCGTGGTGCAGTGGATTTTGCAGTACCGCCACGAAAACTACACTGAAGAAGAACACAATGTCACCCTGGCCTCATATGTCACCAATTATACCTTGGCGGGTTTGTACATTGAACATCGTTAGATTTGAGTCTTCACTCGGACAGCCTCTAGCGCAAAAATACCAATTGTCAACTGGTATTAATTTTAATTGATTTTCAGCTCCCACATCGTCACCGTTGCTGGTGAGGTTGTTGGGATCCAGAACCTTGGAATGGCTGAAACAGAACCTCACGCTAGTTCCCTGGACGTCCACGACATCGGCTGGACGGGATGACGACGACGGGTGAGGTTCTGGTCTCCAAGACTAACTTTTTATTTATCCCTAAAATAATGAGTCCAAGGGTGTGATGGGGAACGAATAGACTTTGACCAACGGAATGGGAGTTTGGGCATCCGCTTTATGTAACACAGCTATTATAGCTACCAAAACCTATATTAACTAAACGTGCGAAATTGGTACTATATGAGTGTAACCGAGGTATAGGAGCTACAGTAAGCGACTAGAGATAAGCCCTACTACCTGATCAAAACGATTAATGTACATATTAGCTATATGTAATATATCTCTTATTCACCAGCGCCGTGTGGTCCGTGCCTCGTGATCTGAAGGTGACGGAAGTATCGGAGCGAGGGTTCACGGTACGCTGGTCTATTGACCAGCACGACGTCTACAGCTACCTCGTGTGCGTGAGGGCCACGTACGGGAACGACGAATGCCAGGAGAGGTGGAAAACCGCATTCTATTAAACAAACAAAAACCGTTTTACCATACGATGATCAGAATCGAAAATATCATTAATAATATGTGTTGTTTTTGTAGTTATAAAACTGGTGCCACAATAGAGGGTCTGCAGCCAGATACCGACTACGAGGTGCGGGTGCAAGTACGGGTCCCGGGCCGAGCGCTCGGGGGAGCCTTCACGGAGCCCTACCACATCACCACCCGACCGGAAGGTACATAACTTACTATATTTAGTCGTCTAAAAGTATTGTCTAGTAACAGTGTAGTGAGAGATCAACAAACATGTGGACATCTCCTCCAAGACATCTCATTTGCATCACCGGAGCCGCGTACTTGTCCTACTCATCAATGCGTCGAGCATCGTTACCGCAATAGACGACAATGCGGCAGTAGTTCAATAAGTATAATTCCAGGTCCGCACCGCTTCAAGGACCTCACCTACAAGTTCGTGAATGCGAGCGCACTGCGCGTGTCGTGGGGCGGCGCGCCGGCGAGGTACACCGTGCAGCACAGCGCGCAGCTCAAGCTGCCCGTGGAGCAATGGACCGCGCAGCACACCACGGGGAACACCGTGCTGGTGGGTGGACTGGCTATACCTGTGTATAAGATATTTTTTCAAATGAAGATAAAGTAATTTAAGATGGATGCTGTTCTTTGGAAATAGATGATGAAGTGACGGACCCGGTAATATTAGACGGAAAAGCTGCTTAACAACGGACCAAAAATATTTTTACCTACATAGAATATTAAATCGTTAATAATAATATTCTTTTTAACTATGCTCCGTGTTACAGATTACCGGCATCGACCCCACCGAGCAGATGTTCGTGATGGTGACGGGCTACGACCCGCTCGACTACAGCCCCATCTTGAACGTACCGGCTCAGTTTAAGGACTTAGGTACAACATATTGGAACACTTAATGAGAGAAATCTTTAACGTGAACACCTCAAACATGCCATTATTTATAAATAATTAAACAATGTATATCAAATAATTCCAAAATTAAGTAACTATTCGTATCATTCCTAGAATGTCATTTATCTATTTCCTGTACAGAGGCAAAAGACCTAAAATACGAGTACAGCAACGCGGGAGTGTCCGTGTGGTGGAGCGGGGCCGGCCCCAAGACAGTGAGGTACGCGCAGAACATCACGCAGCCGCTGGAGAACTGGTCCAGCATCAACGTCACGGCGCCCAGGGTCGAGGTGTGTATCAGTTGGTTATTGTATATTGTTTTTATTTGACAATTGCCATCAACTACTCTCTGGTTGTGAAATTCTTTATGAAGATCCCTCAACCTGGGTTAAAGATAGTTTAGGTAATGATAATCTAATATAAAATTGATAGAGTTGTCATATTTAGGTAAAACCGATTTAGATTTATCACATCGAGGTAAAACTTAGTTAAAACCAATCCAGAGTTGTCTCCTTTAGGTAAAACTAATCCAGGATTGTAACATTATGTTAAAACTATTGTAGGGTTGTCACGTTTAGGTAAAACTAATCCAAGATTGTAACAGATCCCGGTGTCGCAGCCGCTGCTGCCGGTGTTCGTGATGGTGTCCGCGGGCGGGGCGCGGCGCCACCACGTGCTCACCATACCGCCCCGGCCAATCACCTACTTCTATTACTATCTGGGTGACTTTATTGCAAAATTGTCAAAATATAAAAAGCATTTTTTAAAATTCCAAATGTAAAGATTTTCTGAACATTAAAACACCATCATGTCTTCCTGATTTATATATATATATGTATATATATCATATTGATGTTTTTGTTGTATAAGTTATTTAATTATATATACATAGTTGTATTTATTATAATAAACTTTTTATTATTATTTTATATAAATGTATTTTTAAGTACCCGGCGGCATGATTTATTTAGTACACTCACCCAAATGTTTAACACAACACAGAGATCAATATTAATATTCTTATGTTTTATCGTCATAGCGAGAGGTGTGTTAGTTGCAGAAGTTCAAAATCTTTGTACACTATCTTTTGTACTTACTTACTTATCTTCACGCCATATCCCTTGCGGGATAGCTACGAGACGACGGAGCGCCAAACGCTACGGTCCCTGCATACCTCTTTCGCCTCGACCACAGACATCAACCTCTTCATACATGCCCTCCGGGGGGTCCTCATGCTTTTTACGTGAACTTCCTCCAGTATCGTAGCTACTGAAGATCTATCTTTTGTATATATCTGTATTATAGATAGCTTGTTTCTATTGTATATATTTCTTCTTATCATTCTACCTTGTTTCAGTGTGTTGCCATTGTCATTTTCAGTGTGATTTATTTACTTTAATTTCACGCCTAAGGGATATTAAAGATATCCTATGAATAAGTTCACTATATGTAGTTTCACTCTTTTTTCCTCTAAGTTATGTTATTTTATTTTCACAAGCTGTATTATAAAAATGTTCGAAAATGTAAATAATTTTCCATTATTCTTGACGTCACGATAGGATTTTTGATAGCTTATCAAACTTATCAAATTTTAGACTTATTTATTATGGAGTATCACAGGAAAGTCTACTCGACCCAACGTCGTTCCCAGTGTATGTTTAGGATCTTTTTCAAATATTTTAAAATGTTTGCATCTTCCCTTATTATTTACTTACTTATTAAGATACGTAACAACGTCACATGAAGTATTTAACATTTCACCGTGCGGTTCCAACGTCACGTATAGCTCAATACGAGGTTTAGATTTCCAACAACATAACTATCAGTAAATTATACGAATATAAAAAAAGCATACTTGAAACAAAATTCTAAAAATACTGTACACAAAACTATCATAATTACACTACGATACGAAGACTGTGCGGTTCGAAGGAGAGTCGTATAATATCCTTCCATATATTAAAGGCGTTGTCCGTGTGCAGGTGCGGGCGCGGCGTGCGTGCTGTGTGCGTGCGCGGGGGGGGCGCTGTTGTGCGCGCGGCGCGGGAAGACACTCAGACCTCACAGGAGGAGCGACTCCGCCGCCGCGCCCTCCGCGGAGGAGGGCTCCGAGATGAGGGTAAGCATGACGCATACGAACGAAAAAGTAAAAAGAAGCGCTAAGCTCGTTTGTATTCCGCATTTTCTTTTTTGTTTTTTGTAATTTTTAAAAGGCATATAAATATTTTTCCTGCGTGTCGTCACGTAATAAGCGCTCAGATGTTATGACAGGTGACGCGCGCTCACAACGGAGCCGCCGCCGAGCCGCTGCTTAACGGACACGTCCACATCACAGAGAACCCCGCCGTGAGTGCACCGACACATATCATCAGAACACCTGTCAACACAAAGTTAATTAATTGTAATATATTTCCTTGTAACAGTCGAAAACACCGAATGGAAGATTGAAAAAGGGTCGCCGCGTCGAAGCCCCGGCTTACGACGCCTTCGACCTGTCGCGACACGACGCCGACACGACCGCGGAGACGGTGCTCGACGACACGACCTACGACCTGCTGGACGCCTCCCGCAGGCCGGAGCTGGACCTGTCGAGGTCGTCGCGGGAGCTCGGCGCCAACGACTCCTTCAACAAGCTGCCGGACGACAACATGAATTCGGAGTTGACAAGGAGTACCGAATTTCAGCTCGACAACAGCAAAATTCATCCCACGCTTCAGCCTAACGGTTGAAACGCGGAGCGTCCCAGGCTTCATAGAACTACACCGGGGACGGCGCCCCCCGCGCACGCGGTCTCGAACATTAACATCAATAGATAGAGATTTTGTACAGACCGACGGTCACGCAGTCGGAGTCCGGTTTCCGCGAGGATAGCTTGGCGTGTTTTGTTCCTAATAGACTTTATTTTGAATGACGTAAGGCTGATTTTAACAATAGTACGGGTTTCGTTTAGTTTATTGGAGTCGGTTCGGTTCACGTAAAGTTATTCTCGCTTAAACTCTAACGCAATAGGAATAAAGTCCATTTTCAATCGTCGACCGTCATCCAGATGTACATAGACATTACGGTATATAGCGTACATAGCGTCCTGTATATAGCGTCACTCGGCCTGAGATTAACGTGACAATAACTGAAGGACCTCGGACGTGCCGTCGTATGCATGTATGTAATCCGCGAGACACGCCGGGACACCTGAACAATACAATACTTCACCTTAGTGCAACTCGAGCGTACAAAACACAGACCAAAACACAGACAGCCTATTATATAATATAATATGTAAATAAATATCGACGTTGACAAATTATTTATTTCTCATATTATTATTTTCATACAGTCCTTAGACAAGCCTTAGAAGCTATCGACTACCCTCACTATGTACATTCCACTTTATACATATAAAGTAAACACACACACACACATACACACACACACTTTACGCACATTTCATATATTATATACCTGTTAAAGTTCTATTAGCAGTTTTAAACATATTATCCGATAATATAGATAGTTTAAAAAAATATTACAACGAACTATAATAATGTATATATAACAGTTGGGAGGAGTTATCGTTAAAGTTACAAATTAAGTAAGGAACCCCCCCCTCCCCCCAGGGACGAGGACGCGCTCGTCCGTCATCTCATATCACATTCGAATCTACCTCATTTTATTCGTTGTAAGGTTCTTTTAGATGTTACGGTTTTAATCTACTTAAGTTGTTTTCACACGACGCTGCGGCAATCCGGTTAACTGTTTGTTTTTTTTTTTATTTATTTATTTTACTTACATAGAAAAGTTTTAAATTTTATTTCATTTATTATGCACACTTTTGATATTCAAAAATAACATTACCTATATTTTAATATTCTAGTACTGTTAACACTAATATATATTTATTTATTTTATAAAATTCAATTTATAGGTAATGTTTATAGTATAAATAAAAATAGAATATATACAATAGATGTTTTTTTCTTTGTAATTAATTATAATTTTTATTTTTCTTACATAGCACCTCGGTACAAGGTATGGTAAGTGTAAGGTACGCGGCAGTGTTGAATTTATTTTATCATTATTATTTATATAGTCCATAATAATCATCTAACGAGACGTTACATTTAGAATTAAATTATATTAAAAAAAAAAAAAAACACCAACCAACGGCATTCATTGTAAATAAAAACTCAGTTATAAATTAAAATAATCGCCGACAATGTACCTGAATCTTTCAATTACACTAAGCTTACTAAGTGTAGTTAGATTTTATAATCTAGAATTATATCGCTAAGTTCGTCACAGGGTCTTTTAGCTCCGGTTTGAATACTGACACGGACGACGCCATCTTTGTTTGTTGGTTACATTCTGTTGTCGCGTGGATAGAATTTAGCTGTTGTCATAAGTATTTGAATAGTTTATTTATTATTAACCTATCTATCTGCATTTTATTTTATTTTATTAATCTCGGTGATGAGAGTAAGTCTACGGACCAATTACAGCCAAATAAATATGACAAATAATTTATATATATATATAATGACGCTTTGGTGTTATGTTAAGCGATTGTTATATTAATATTGGTATAGAGGATTGAATACCCACAAAAGTGTTATGTAACATTGAAGCAATAATTCAAATTGTAATGTATCGTGCGTTCAAGGTCACTCGAGGTTGTGTTTGTTGCGACATCTTGTATCGTTTGCTGTAACTATTTACAGATAGATATTACTAATTGTAAGGATGTTGTGGCAGTATATAATAATAATTAACAGTTTTTTTTGTGGTACCACATTGCAACATTGCTTGTTGTCGAGTTTATTTTTTATCATATTATAATGAAATTATATATGTAGTTTTTACATTTATTGATAACTCAATATGTATATATCAGTTTTTTAAAATAACTGCATTTTTAAAACTATTTTTTTTTATAAACGATCCGTTATTGTGTATAATTTATTTGATTATTGTCAAAAATAGGACTCGATGGACAATTGTTTTTTTTATTAATGTGATTGTA
The DNA here is from genome assembly GCA_918358695.1 of Melinaea menophilus ssp. n. AW-2005. Taxonomy (NCBI): domain Eukaryota; kingdom Metazoa; phylum Arthropoda; class Insecta; order Lepidoptera; family Nymphalidae; genus Melinaea; species Melinaea menophilus. Next base: position 36,634,258 of record OU911038.1, on the reverse strand, counting down.
AACAGTTCGTGTGGCTCGTCCGTCCGTGGAGTGAATTTCGAACAAAAGCCTGAATTACGTGCCTCGTAAATAATTCGAATCTCATTTTGCAATATATTATCAATTGTTAATGATTCTAGACTAAAGGAAAGACATACTTTTTAGTTTATTGTTTAACAGACTAGATGGCGCTACTCGTGAAGGTTGAAGTGATATTGACCAATGTCTGTCAATTATATCTTTAAAGTAAAATAAAAATAATCTCCAACATCGCTGTGGAATCACTGAATGTAATGCTCAAAACGCTTCAGATAATATCTTTATTGAAGTGTTGATTGCAAATAGCGCCATCTATCAAATTCCGTTTGGAACTAATTTTTATTTTTTCATTCCATTACAACAATACATTCCGATAGCTGCAATAGTTTTCCTACAAGATTTTAATTACTGTTATAACCGATGCGACAGATCTACAGTTGTTTAATGTAAATATGAATTATACAAATAGATTTTATACATTTTGTAAACGTTTAATTAATCACTAATACGATGTTTATTACTCCCCTTTTAATGGTTATAATTTTTATTTTATTGTTACGTCTTGTTAGAATAACTTATGATTTACGTATTGAGAATTTATGTTTTAAATTTGTGTGAAGATGAACTATGTACTTAGGAAAGGGCGTCCAAGTTGCGATTTATGTGTTTATATATTTATTTATGATTTTGTTTTGTGTTGTGTTATGTTACACACGGCACGCTAGCGTGTTTCACCCGGTCGGTCATGAGCGGCTCGGAGTGACAGTTTAGATTAAGAATTATTAATATCTAGGACACTGTTATAGTAAATTAAAAGATTGAAAAACAAAGCTTCATGAATATAAAATATTAATTATTTGATAATGCATTGTTATCGTGAGTACGTTAACTTGTTGTGTAATTAATATAAAACAAATTGTAATTGTCATCCGGCTCCCGTCAGGGTTAGGCTTGTGAGACGGTAAATAAAAATATTTCGTTACAGTTTTTAGAATATTGTTTGATTTTAACAAAAATTTTCATAACTTAGCGTTAAGATTTAAGAAGACATTTTGTTTTTAGCTATTGATTGCACTTATAATTATTTAACTTGCATAAATTGTGGCCTTAATATTTATGAGATTGTATTAATTATCGATTCGCCATCTTGAAACGAAATATTTTAATTTACCCTAAATTATTATAAGATTAATAATTATTTTGATTTTTGGGAATATATGTATTAATCCAGACAGTATGAACAGGTTGAGTAGTTATAGTTAGTACATGTATTCCCGGAGATGTTATAATATAAGAGTGGTCGTACGATTCAATCTACCTCAACCAAATTACCCATTAACGTTGTATGTAAGTGTTCTCTCGAGTCTTATTATTAATTACCGTAGTGTTTTGATAATAATGTTATTATTAGATCCACCTGACATTTTGATAAGGTAATTATTGTTACCGATCGTATTGAATGGTAGTGGTGCGGTGCGATGGTGCGATGCCGCGGTGTGTCATCTGAAAGATAATAAATTGAGAATAAATTAAACCGAGCGTTTTATTTATTACCTAAAGTAAATGTATATCTTATATATAATAATACATTTATTTATGTATTCAGATATTTTATTTGTTATAATATAAAAGATATAAGTGTGTATATATATATATATATATATATATATATATATATATATTGCTAAACTTGGCTCTTCATATAGTCAATTTGATGACTCCATACATAGCCGTTAAAAACTTAAGTGCCTTTATCGACAAGCTATCCAAAATTGTTAAATATTAAATTAGATTTTCTTTGTTGTTTAATGATCAAACATACATAAAGAAAAAGGCGGCTAGAGATTTATGTAAATAAATATAATGAGATGGATAAGTATTGTATGTAAACAGAACAGATCTGTAAGCAAAATGTTATTGAACAACAAAAACAAATTCAAAAGAGTGATAACTAATGATTATTATATTAGCAATCGCATAACCAAAATGGTCTAATAAATTTAATTCCGCTGTTAAAAACATGTCGAGATGATCCAATACGGATAATTTTAGTAGGTATCTAAAAGTGCGTCTAAATCGACATCTATCTGAACATGTATTATTAATACAAATTTTCTTAACAAAAAACTTATATTTCTATAATCTATAAAGATATAAAGGATAGAGTATAATATAATTATACTCTATCCTTTACAATCCCTCTTATCCCAAATATCTTCAAAATAAATTCCTACTTCGTACGCATGCCCACGATAGGCCTCTGCGCTCGTAAGGCACCTTCACGAAACTCTTTCAAGAGACAGGTGAAACAGTTCTACCTCAACAGCTTATAATCTTTTATTTTCCCATCTGAGTATATCTAAGTATATGTATAAAACTTATTTATTTATATATTTGTAGCTTTGTATGTATGTATGTTAGTATTTATGTATGTTTATGTATGTTTACAGTTTATATATTATATCTATATATCGATATCTAGTTTGTAGTTTTCTTTTTTTTTTTTTTTTTGCACCCCGCCTTCCTAAGTATTTTCTTGCACGTTTTGGGTTGGCTGGTAGAAAATGCTTTAGCGTTAAGCCCACCCTTTGTACCTTGTTGTGCAATAAAGAATTTAAATAAATAAATAAATCTTATTCTGTGATGGATGGATCTTATTAGCTATGGCTATTAAGCGGTCAGGTCCTGGACGCGACAACGTACGTAGCGACGAGGAGGAGGAGGAGTAGGTTTGTTTCGGGGAAACAAACATCCTTCCGTCGGAGGAAAGTGTTGGCGTCACAGCGCAGGACGAGCTCCTCGAAAGGTGATGACCGAGGCTCAGGGTACAGAGCTTCGGACTTACTTGCACGGATTGGCCCTATAATTAGGAACTGTCAGTCTCAAACTTAGACACAAACCTGACGCAGTTCCTCTCAGGGCACGGTTGTTTCGGGAGGTCCCTGTGTAGGTGATCGGATCGGATCGAGAAAGCAGGAGTGTGCCCCCGCATTGGGCGGGAGCCGCGTGATACACTAGTAGCAACCTCTCGTGCTAAACTCGTAGCAACCTCAGACATAGTCAGCGCCGTGGCCAAAAGCATTGTTCGTAGTGCGGCTTAATAGCCATAGCAAATAAGATCCATTCCATCACAGAATAAGATTATAGAAATATATGTTTTTCGTTAAGAAAATTTTTATTAATAATTCATGTTTAGATAGATGTCGATTTAGACGCACTTTTAGATACTAAAATCATTCGTATTGGATCATCTCGACATTTTTAAAAGCGGAATTAAAATTATTAGACCATTTTGGTTATGCGATTGCTAATGTAATAATCATTAATTAAAAGTGATTACGGCACTCTTTTGATTTTGAATTTATTTTTGTTGTTCAATAACACTTTGCTTACAGATCTTTCAGTGTTCTGTTTATATACAATACTTATCAATCTCACTATATTTATTTACTTAAATCTCTAGCCTATTTCTTTATGTATGTTGATCATTAAACAACTTAAAAACTTAAATTTAATTTGATGTTTAACAATTTTGGATAGTTTGTCGATAAAAGCACGTTTTTGATGGCTATGTAACGGAGTCATCAAATTGACTATATAAAGAGCCAAGTTTAGCAATACATTATTTAGCAAACATCCTACTTTTGAGACTATTTGAGTAGTTTGACCAGGGCACTATTTAACCCCTAATTAAATGCATAACAATGAACCATAATAAAAAACCTTAAATATATCTTATATCTTGCAGATGAGTATACTAACACTTATGTTTCAGATATACAAAACACTTAGTAAATCAAAGTAAAGCAATGTTTTAAACCTTATGTTGCAAATATACATTTATTAAGAGTCTCATCTTCACGCCATATCCCTTGCGGGGTAGAGTCAAGAGCCTTATTTTTAAGAATTCAAATTTAAGAATTGTAATTGAAATTTTTATGTAAATAATATTGTTTTTTTATTATCTATCTATTGGCTTTTTTCTTGTCTACAGAATATATAGAGTAATTAAGATTAACTAGGAGTGAAATAAAATACCAAAACTGTTTATATTTTATTATTACACGGTAGATCTAAAATCAATAAGTTAGTTAAAATCAGCGTTCGATATTTTCGATACTAAAATTCTATAAAATCACTTGATTACATTTAAAAGCCTTCTTAAAACATTTAAAAGTGTTGATAGCCTAAAAGAGGACCTTCAAATCCATTAATATCATCTATATAGGCACGGTTTACTAATATCTAATTAGGACTATTTAATTTCTTATTAAAGTACATTTCAAACATTTACGATAAATCGCCGATACATCGTAAGCGAGATAACAGGAACAAGCATAATCTATACAATTAAAACGGGAATTATAAACAAAGGTATTTAACAAAATAAATTTTAAACAATCAATAAATCAACTGGCTGACGAAGCGCCCAACTTAATAGCGGCTCGACAACGCGGGGCTCCGGCGACGGAAATAAGGGCTTCGGGCCGCCGGAGTTGATGTCTCGCAATAGTAACAACGGGGTCGTCGGAAGCCGGGATTTTCGTCACGCGAGGGTCCGATGGTCAGCGCGCCTCTTCCCCGCCAGGGGGGAGCGGGATGTCTGCGGAACACATTAACATTGGTACAGGTCGGATCATCTAGCAACAGTTCGATAAATTTAATTCGCTACCATCGTTACTTGTGTTCCCGAAGCCGTTGTACCCCGCGCCGTGTTCGGTGGGGGGAGGGGGAATCCCGGGCGGCAGCACCGCGCTCTTGCAGTTGCGCATCAGCGGCTTGTGCTGCTCCACGGCGTGCGCGCTCGCCCAGCACGAACGACAGAAGTATCTAACATGTGAACGTCACAACTATAGTGTACTGGACTCCATGTTAAGTTCAAGAGGGTATCATCACAATACTGCTAGAGTTCTCACCTGAAGCACACGGGTTCGCGACAGAAGTACGGCCCCTGTTGGAGATTACACTCCGAACACATCGAATCCTCCAGATAGGGATCCACTTGTACCTGAAATTATATTGGAAAACTGTCACTAAGGGGTGTTTTAAGTCGATACGATTGACAAATCATTACCTACCTTCTTGGTAAACTTGTCCGTACATATCTCCACGTAAGCGGCGGAGATGGCCCGCAAGTATGAACGTGCGTTGTTGAAGGTCACGCGACCGGATCCGATCGGATACTTGTTCTTATCGGTGTCTATACCTGTAGATAGTCGATAGGATGTTAAAGTGAGATTTCAGATCTATTTCAATCTTAATCGATCGAACGCTACGTACCTGCGTATATGACCCCGGAGAACAGATCGTTCATAATAATGGCGAGGGCGGAGGCCGACAGCATGCCATGCAGCGCGCCCACGAACACCGTGCGGCCGGGTTCCAGACGCACAGAGCCCGGGGCGCCGCCCCCGCCTCCAGATACAACCCAGTTGGAGTCACTCACGGCCCAAGGGATAACTTGCACCTTTTAAAGTTTTTGAACGTTACTTACAAACCTTACTTATAAACAATACAACAATATATATCTCACCTCCTTAGTACGCATATTCCTGGTGGCGAGACGGTAGTACCAGTCCCGTCCGTCCCGGCGGCACGCCGCCAACAACGCCCGCACGCGGCGCTCGCCCTCTAACGTCACGTAGGCGCAGCCACGCGGGGCGCCACCGCCCCCTGCCGCGCCCCCCCCGCCCACACACCCACGACCCGGCCAGTCCACGCTAAGGGCGAATGGTATAAACACTCGGATCTATTATACATCATTTTGGTTCTTATTATAAGATAAGTGTGCTTAATGCTTGATAATTTGAAAATGCTAAGTCAGAATCTATATCCAGCTTTATAGAGACATTAAGGAGACATTAGGAGTAAGATAAAGTTTAATAAAACCTTCAAACAATATAATTTTTTGAATTTATAACGAATATAATGTAACTCACTTTTTAGTTGATACAATTTTAAATTGGAGGAAAAAGGTACGCGAACAAAAATATGAACACTCACCGGACTGGCTGAAAATGTCTTAATGCGTGCATCAGCGCCTGCTCGGTTATATCATATGGCAGACCCCCCAGGAACAGCTTCGGGGAGTACCCTGCATCCGCTCCCCCGCCACCCGTGGGCCCGGCGGCCTCTCCTCGAGCGGGGAGGGCCCCGTGCCAGCGCACACTGCCGCCGTTACGGGCACTCGACACCACGCCGCCTGTTCGTATAACGTTCGTATATCGTTCGTTCGTTCGTATATCGTTCGTTAAACAAAATGCTGAACTGACTACTGCGACAACTAAAGCAACCTTTTATAATATATAAAATAATATATCTTATATAAAGCACACGTAGCTATTTATTGAGCAAGTCCACACTTGTACAAATACGCGGTCTACGGAGGTTTGCGGAAATTTGCGCAAGTATTTTGCAAAACTTATTTATTTGTTCCAATCTGTACTTGAACAATTCGCTACGTATGGGGCTATCATTAAATTAACTTACAGAATGATGCGCGGCGTGAAAGCAGTCGCGATTCGTCCTGTGGATGCGCATGAGCGCCCTCGGGCGGCCACGGAGACTCCACCTGAACAAACAGTTTTTACACAAACCAAAATAAAATATATTAATTTACTATGACGAAACTTACAGTTTCCAGTGCGTCACAGCTTAGCTTCTTCATATGAAAAGACTTATTTCGAGCGATCGCCGCGGGGGGCATCGCAAGTGCCTTCTAAAAAAATTGCTCAGTATATATTACCCGTAGTCTAATGCCGGCAATACACGCTACGGTCTACCGGAGAGGTCCAACTGTGCATGTATATGCCTGCGCAGGTCAACCGAACAATGGTAGTTCAAAAAACTGCACAGGTCTATTCCCACACCCATTCCGGTCTACCTGCGCAGGCATACATGCACAGGTGGATCTCTCCGGTAGACCGTAGCGTGTATAGCCGGCATAACGTATGATAAGGTAATTAGTATTTTAAATCTTACTAAGGAAGTGACAAGGTCCTTTATCCCGTGGTCGGTCTCGTCTCCCCAACCCCCCGGGCGAGCGTTCTCGCTGTAACAAGTATAAATAAAAATTAATTAACGAAAGCAACTATCATAAAAGCTTAACTAATATCTTAAAGTACCTGTAGCTAGCAAATGCTGTAGGATGCCGGGGAGGGAAGCATGTGGGCGGCACGAGTGCGGCGCGAGGGGTCTGCGCCGCCGCAGGGCTGCGCGGCTCACGGACACGGGGGGACGGAGCGCACGGAATCGCCTCCTGGAAGCACAAGGGTTAGTCAATGATCTCACAAAATGTTTATTAGTTGAAACAAAATTAAAATCTTACCAAAGAGGTATAATCTTTAAGTCCCTGCTCCGCGTCGTCTCCCCACTCGCTTAGACGCATGCCGTCACTACAAAAATCATTTATTAGAATCATCGATGCTTATAACAAAAAAATACTAATACCTATACCTATAGCTGTGGAAGGAAGTTTGAGCCGCCTCGGGGCTGTTCGGGTTCTCCCAGTGCCACTCGTCACCTTCCTGAGAACAAACAACTATTAAGTAAAATAATTTATTAAAAACTTATTAGGGTACCTTAAATTATAGATAGATAGATATAATAATAATACATATAATAGTATAAAGTAATCTTAAAACGCAAGACATTTTTCGGGATCTGGTCCCGCGTTGCCGTTAATCCGGGGCGGCATTTGTCTACATAAATAATATAATATTACCCTTTTCTGCCAATACACCCGCTAGACTGCTGCCAAATAAGAGACAAAGTTTTACAAGGATATTCCTAACTACACGTTGGCAGAAAAGCTTCAATACAAATTGTTTCTTCCAGCTCGTATGAGAGCTTCGATTCAAGTGTATAGAAGGCTGTCCAGAAACTTGATGAAATGGAAAGTCACCAACAGAAAGCAATTTAGCATTTTCACGGTATCGCATTATCTATATTATAGAAGTTATTCTCCGAAAGACTTCTTTTATTAGTAATTTAGTTGAGTACGATTGTAAAAAATAAGCATAGTTCATTTTGTTCCTAGTCAAAGTCAAAGGTTCACGAAACTAAATTTGAAAATAAGATGCAGGAAATGAAAATCAATCGCAGGAGATAGAAATAGCGCGGGTGTGAGAAAATTAGGTCATAGCTGTAATTAATCGCCACCTTCGCCCTCCAGACTATTACCTGGCGGATGTGCAGTGATTACAGTATCGGGGGTATTACACGTTATTATAAATCTCAAATATTTTTACTACCCGATTATATTTTAAATAGATAACTGAGTTTAAACCGGGGAGGATTAGAAATATAACTTCAGCCAAGCTTAGTTGAGAGTTCAATTGATCCAATTTTGTTATTTAAAACAAACTAGTCATTTTATCCATTGTAATAACCAATAAAATATAAATGATAGCTCTTTAAGTGCCTATTTTATTGCACCAGAAAGTGATTAGATACTACTTTACATGGCTTACGAAGAGATATTTTAAAAACTGGCGAACATTACAATGACGCGTCGAAACGAGTGGAGATAATTTATTGGAGATGATTCATTTTAAAATTGATACCGCTACGTTGCTCGATGCTACTAATTTGGTTTAAATGCTAGATATATGAAAATAAAGTTTAAATCCAAGCTAATGCAAGTTGCCGGTTGGTGGCGGGTGCATTACTTGGCACAACGCGCCCATTAATAGGGAAGCTGGCAGCAGTCTCCCCAACATTAACTGGCATCAAAACGGATGTCGTACGGACATTATGAACGGACAATAAAACTGTCGAGTGCTTTGTACTCAAATATCGAGCCTTCAGCCTTTCAGATGCATTAAGTGGGACGTTTTTACGATGCAGTGAGCGAAGAGGCTTTATAGAATGCAGCGTCAGAACACAAACTGTACAGTATATTTCACAAATTAAATAAATAGTTTCATCGAACAACTCAAGGTTACGTATCGGTATAATAAGTTAAAATTACTAAATTGGCACCCAGCGTGGGACTGGACGCAGTATTAAGTGACTACACAATAGTGGTATAATAAAATTTCTAAGTACCCCCGCATTCGAAAAACAATATTACAAACTTCGTCTCGCGCTCAGAAATACGTCCGTTACAATCGTAGAACTATTTCAGATCGCTATCTTTAAACGACTAGACTGTATTATTACAGATCTAATGGATTTAGAAGCCAGAAACAGATTTGAAACTTAATCTCATATCCGGTAGACGCGAGATAACTTGTGGGTAGATCAAATTTATTATGGTCTTCCAGCAAAAGTCGATTTATTATATTTAATTTCGTTATAAAAATAAGTACTTACCCTATTAGTTGTGGGTGTAGCAGCTTCAGCGAGTTGAGAAGCGTCTAATCCTAGGAACTCTGCTAGTGATCGGCGGTTCTCCCTGGAGCCGCCGCCCCCGCGACTGTTGTCCTGTATAAATTACAAAATATTAATGGGTTGTGAAAATATATAAAAGCTGTATAAGTTACAGTAGATCAACTATAAAAATATTGAACTCGAATTACAATTAAGTATTATACTTCTAAGGGTCTAATGTGAAAAAAAAAATATGAGGGTAGTTTAAAACAAAATTTCAGTAAAAAAGTACAAGTATTATTAAAAAGTAATTCGTAACCACTAACCTGATGTAAAAGCGGCATGGAGTCGTCGCCGCGAAAGTTTCCAAAAGTTGCTTCGAAGTAGACTGTCGAATTTCTGTTCGGTCTTGTTGCCTCGGCAGCACACCGCACACTACACCCGACTCTGGTCGCGGCGAAGCACGAAGCCACACTCACCCTACTACCACCCCTACCCTTGACTATCGAGTTATCAGACCACGCCCACATTCATCGTCTTTTAATTTTAAATTCTCCTAAATAAGTCATAATGAGCGATGAAAATACGGCTTTAATATTTTTCCAAATATATATAGCATTTTCATTTTTAATATTAAGTCAATAACGCATATTTTTTTATAAAAAAACGTAAAATTGATTTTTATTTTCCCGCCCATTGCGCTGATTGGTCGATGTCGTTGGGGAGGGCGCATGCGTCACAGATGTCAAATTCAAAACTTTTAATGGGAAATTAATTTCTTGATAAATATATTTGACTCGATGATATTAACAAACAAAAATGATAAAAAGTGAAACATATAATCATTATTTGGTATAAATGTCCTCTATTTGATTATTTTTTAAATGTCCTCTATTTGATTATTTTATTATTATAATGAATATAAGTTTACCACCGGTTAGAAAAAGACATTTCTTTTAAAATAACTTTATTTGTAAAATTTATTGGAAAATGCCATATCTTAATTAACTATATACAAACTGCTAAAATTATAAAATATATCTTAAGTAAGCTGTGAGAAAGTTGATACTAGTCCTAATATCTATGTAAATATATGTCCTAATAACTTAATGTAAATATAACGAGATAGACATTGATATTATTAAATGAACAATGTCCTTTAAATATATACAATACAGGATTCTTACACAATATAACCTACATTGTCTCTGTAGCTCCATCTATGGGTGAGATAAACAGATAATAGAAGGTATTAGCTTTTTTATATAAATCGCATATAGGATGATAGTTGAATGCAGTTCTTTACAATATACAATGTCATCAATTTTCAAAGAATCATATCACAAAGAATATTCCCCGGTTAGATGAACCATGACCATTTAGCCAATAACAACACTGCTGTAACGTGAACGTGCTCGGCTTCACTCCCGGGCCGAATAGCTCCTTCCGTGTCAGGCCGGACAATATTAATCCTCCTACTCCTGAAGTCCGAACATATGCGGCAGAACGGTCCCGAGCGCGGGCGCCGCCCCTCGAGGGCGCGGCAGAGCTCCGCGCTCGTCCTCGTACACGTACGGGAAGCGGAGCACCCAGTAGGCGGACGCGCTCAGTTTGATGGCGGGCTCGCCTAGCCGCGGCACGAACACCGGCCCACCCGGGACGGGCTGCACCTGCAACCATCGTACAATTGTTTACAGATTCGAGATTCAAAAGCTTTGTCATGTGAGATTTGAAATTCGAACGCAGACAGTACGTGCGCTATTAATTGGGGGCGTACCCTGGGGTCGAGTGTGACGTGCACGGGCGCCTTGGGCGTGACGACGTGCAGACGCGTCACGGCGGCGGGCGCAAGCGCGCGGCACAGGCAGGCGGCGTACAGCGGCATAGCGCCGGCCGCCAGGCGAGCCCCCGCGCCTCCACCCCGCCCCCACCCTCCTGCGCCAGACACCACTGTGTCCGGGGACGACATCATGAACCTGCAACCAACGTATTGTACAAATAGCGTCCATTCCCTAACCGCTATCAGATCCTTGATTGTTCATGTAACGTTCTAGTTCTAGCTGGCGAGTTGTGAGTCGTATTAATGCGACTCCTGGACGACACTGAGTATGTTTTGTGAGTACGGATGCCTGTTACGTTTCGATTGCTTCTTCCATATCGCAATTTGACTTTATATAGAAAAAATAATTTTGCGGTATTCATTTGTAAAGTAAGGACCATAGATAAAATAAAACGACATTCACCTGTGTCCCCTGGGACATTCGTACTCGAACCCTATAAATATCTTAACGGTGAGGCTCTGTGCTGTGGCCTTGCCTCTTCCCCTCCCTCTCCAGGCACCCACCTCCCCCCGCTCCAGTCGCACTGCGCAGTCCCACGGCAGCAGAAAGTTGGTGTGCGGTAGAAATCCGGGTTGCAGGTGTTCCGGTAGACCTGGCGACATGCACAGAGATCTTACCGTAGTTACATACGTAGATGTGTGTGTCTGTGTGTGTGTGTGTGCATGCGTGCTCACCGGCGCTATGTGAGTAAAGCGAGGAAGGCCCGAGACACACGAGCGACCAGCTGGGGAAGGCGGGCAGCAGCGCGGCCGGGCTGCCCGTGTGTAGCATACCCGGGAGATACTCCGTGGTCGATGGTTGACGGCTTATTGTCTTCTCTGAAATCAGCACTGAAATTATTTATTATACAATTATTTCTTTACGCATTCATATATTAAATTAAAGAATAAAATAAGATTTTACTTTCGTGAATAAATCCCGTGTGTATATCATTACCGTTTCGTCAACGGTGATATTGTTAATAGTGTCTAACAAGTGTCCGGCTCACTTTGTACTCTGACTTAGTCATTGCAAATCACAACTCTAGCAGTATTTTAATTCCAAAATTGTATGTGCCACGGTGTAAGTGAATAAAAATTAAAATTAATTTCCAGACATACCTGAAGTGCCGTTACCCTGCACCGTGACGAGCTCCATGCCGGCATCGCTCGAGTCCTCGGGGTCGTCCTCGTCGTCGTCCTTAGCGGAGCCCGGTGAGAGCACGTCGGGGGGAGACCACGACTCCCTCTGCGAACCCTCCCCCGGCGGCGACTCACCCTCTACGACCCCAAGAGTCTGACGCACCTCGGCGCCCTCTTGTACTTCCACCGTCGCACCTTTCACCGATGCGGCTCTGTGATAAATATAAGTTACGAACATATCTAGATTTCATTGGTTATCCCGTCTCATGAAAATAAAACAGAGCATATGGCGAAACCCACCTGAAGCTGGGCGTGGAGGGCTGGAAGACCGGGAAGGTGACGGTTTGCAGCGTGTCGCACGAGCACGCCTCCGCGGCCTGCACGTAGAAGGTGTAGTTGGCGGCGCGCGCGCAGTACGGGTCCTCCCGCGATGAGCGCGAGCGTCCGCAGTTGCACGCACTGACGTAGCGCACCCCCGACGAGTGCTCCTTGGAGCTGTCGCTGGGGGAATTATCATTAAGTTAACCAAGTAGTTCGAAAGCTATTTGCGAGTCAGAAGGATGAAAATTCTTTACGCCTCCTTTTTTAGTCTATGTATCGACGTATAACGTATAACGTATCGACTTAACACTTGATCTTAAATCTGCTTCATAAACTCACTGTTTGGGGTGTATGCAAGGGTGGTGCGTGAGGCTGGGCGCCTCGCAAAGTTCCCTGGCGCGCCGCAGGGTGTCGCAGGCGGCCCGCAGTCGCACGCGCGCCCCTCCCGCCAGCGGCCCGCGAGCCATCGCCTCCACCACTCCCAGCGCCACATGCAACTAATACCGCCACTGAGCACCGCACGCGTGTAGTGAGATATTTTTGAGTGTGCGTGAGCTGACCTTGTGTGCGTGGTGCTGGCTGGAGTAGTGCGGCGGGAGGCCCTCCGCGTACGAGGCTTGCGCGATGGGCAGCACCTGGAAGACGAGTCGCTGGTACTATACTGACATTTTCCTTTTGGTTGGGACATCACTTATATTCTATGGCATATTATTTTACTTAGCAGATAAAATTCACAAAACAATAGTTTGACCAAATTTCTAAGGATAAACATCATGGTACACTATTAATTAAAATAAATCATAAATCGTACCTTGGCGCACCTCGCCTGCGAGAACCGCACGTCGGTGTCGAGTGCGTCCGCCAGCGCGTGCGGGCGGACGGGGATGAGGGTGGGGCTGGGCGCGGAGCCGGGCGCGGGGGCTGCTGGCTGGTACAGTGCTTTTAGCGCACGCGCTGCCTGCGCCCAGCACCGCGGGGACGGGAGCTAAAAAGACGTTATTATCAATTATAGTGTCAGAGGTGAACGAACCAAACGGTCTATCTATAAATGATGTGGCTACATATAGAAAGCCGACTCACCTCGAAGTAAGACGTGCTCATGGCATATTTTCCCACATTATCGTCGAATCCTTCGCCGAATGCTAGATCCAGGTGCCCCTGGAGGAACTGTGCGAAGGACGGCCGCTCCGGTGCTAATTCGGTCGTTGACCCCGTGCACAGTTGCACTAACCCTCGTATGAGGGCGCTGGTGTCGCGGGCGGACCCTGCGTTCTCCGCGTTGATGTATACGAATTCTTCATTTTTGGGTATAGCGAATAGAGACTTTGCACTGGAAGAGACATTGAAGTCACATCATCACATCACTGTCTAAATATATCATGATACATGGCGCTCAGATTCTTACCAGACATTGGTGATAAGTCTAGACTTCCTCAGTATAAAGTATATCTGGTCCTCCACGGCGTGCTCGAGTCTCTTGAGCGCGGTAGTGTCCGCCCGCAGGGGGCCGGGAGCTCTTTGGAAGTGGAACAGCAGCCGGGGGCAGCACAGCCGGCCGTGCTCCCACGCGCTCCCCGCCCACGAGTGACTCAGTGCGGCCGTTGTTTGGGAGGATAATTCCAATCTAATGAGAAATAATGTAATTCAATTTTAAATAGTAACTAGACAAATGACATAATATTTTTTAGACAAATAATTGTTACAGATTCCTTCATGGCAGAAATCTAAATGCATCTTCAAAACAATTGTATGCTGCAAAACCACACACAAAAATGTTTTAATATTTATACATTTTAAGTGATGTTAGACATTTATAATTCGAATTAGGAGTGGGGGGAGAGGGGCGAAGCCTCAACAACTAGTTGTAAATACTGATTTACTATTAATTTATTAACATTTTGCCAAAATTTGCTGATTGGAAAAATTATTGTGTGAAACCGTTCAAAAATATTAATTAAATTAAAAGAATTTATTAGATTATTATTTTATTAATTAAATAAAATAATATAAAATAATTTTGAAATAAAATATAAGTTTTCAAAAAAGTGATTAATATGTTGAATTTTACTTTTAATTTATTGATTTTGATATTTTAAAATTTAATATTCTCTACATCAAAAAAAAAATTGTAATAACTGATCATTCTCTAATATACTTTCTTTATAAATGAAGGTTAGATTTAACAATCTGAACAAATAAGAACATACAAAATATAAAACTGTTTCATTTGATTTTATGGTATTTTTTGAGTTAACATATTAACATTATTTCAAAACCTTTCTATTGTTAGTCTTTAGTGTAGTGGGTCCTCTCCTCAAATCGATATCACCCTTATTTTAGTGTATAATAAGATACAAAATAGTTATATATTTTTTAATATTCCAGTCAGTCTCCAAGTTTTGGGGATTTAGTGATAAATCAGTCAATGAACTTTTACTCCTATATATCTTTTATGATAGAGCCATATGGCACTATGAAATTTATTTTTATTATAAATTAACTAAAACAAATACAGAAAATGTATGTAAAATAATATTTTAAAGGATCATAATTATTGTTGTTAGCAACTAAAAAAGATAAATGTACTGGTTGGCTGTCAAATTCTAAGAGCACTTACCTATATGCATCAATTGCTTTAAAAATCTGCAAATATCCCAGATCAAAGACAGGGGTTGGCGATGAGAGCACCACAATATGACACAGATTGAAAAGCAGTGCCATGGCCTTACAAGACTCTATTGAAAGCTCCCCTGCCGCAACAAGCCAATGGGCAGCGTCAGCATCCTTAACTGGGCTTTTTGAATCCTCATTCAGATCCGCAGCTAACGCTGCCAACCTCACGGTATCCAAGTAGGTGACTGCGTGAAGGTACAAAATGCTCTTTCTCTCATCCCAGTGACATTCTATATCATTCTGAAATTTATGTGCAACAGTTCTTATTTCATAGTAGAAAAAAGGAAGAGGTTAATACAAAACCAAATTTGAAAAAATCTGGGTAATAATTATATATTTAAATAAAATTAAAATGGTAACTTTCACAAGTAACTAACTTCTTTAAACTGTACAGACGAAAGCAGTGGTGTAGTTTTATTTGGGTACCGATATGGAGATTTGCCAATTATTCCTACAACAACAATCCTTTCCTTCTTTGAAAAGTCTGGAATATCATTTATTGAAAATACTGTAGTCATTTTTTATAGAATAATAATACTCAAAATAAGATTTATAATGCATTTAAGTCCCGAATTCTCATCATAGTTACAATGTTATGACATACAAATTATGACAAATAATAAGCCGGGGTAAATGACAGTTGACTTTCTATATGTATATTCTGTGCTTTATTTAACACAGTAATAGTACTCAGACAGTTATACACTGTGCTCACTCTAAAAAAAAAAGGGCCTACCTACGAACATTATATTCAATTAAAAGTTAAATAATTGAATTTATTCAACAATTTGTATAAAATTTTAATATATATATTATATTAATTTTTCCACAAATATGATAAACTAAATGTAGAAAATATATTGTTAAATCTCTTGGTACGTTACTTCTATAGATTTATGGCTTTGGAGGGTAAAGATAAGGTATTCTTACTTATATAAGAGAAAAAGGAAATAAAGGCATGTCAGTTCACAGATACAATTTTAAGATTACGACTTACAGTGTCATAGCGATTTTGAAATGGGTATCACTATTGACACTGACTCTTTAGTGACAGCAACTTTCCCTATGACATTGACAACCGCTCAGCTGTGCGTTGGCTAACCTTTCGAATCCAAGGTCCGTCAGTTTCGCGTAGAGAATGGGGAAAAGTAATTTATACATTTATCAAACAACAACCTGCACTCGAAGCCCGCGCACTCCATGTATTATACCTAAACAAGATAAGTTATCTGTGAATTTGGAGACACAAAATTAACATTGCATAATAATGTCTTCGGTACTAGACGATGTTTTTGAATTATTGGATAGCTACAACGGGCGGGACAAGGTAAATTATGCGGAAATATTGTCTAATAAATGTTTAGCAATACTAGACATACCGGTCAATAACGTGTTTTAATATGTCACTAAGGCCACTTCCTTATTAATTTAAAAACGTTCTTTATTAATTTAAAATCGTATATTTAATTAATTTTACATTTACTCAAAATATAATTATTTTCAAACTATACTACGATTAATTTTGTCAACATATTAATAAGTATGCATCTAATTAACTAATTAAACATTTTCAGGTAGTGCGATTAGCTTGCTACACATGCAAACTATATGGATGTTTACGAGATAATAAGCCATGGCAGGTGGCTGGGTCCCGGCTCTCTACTGCCAGACTTATGTTACGGCTCTTTGATGATTTACCTATGATCAGACACACTTACAGCTACGGCCTTGGAAGGCATGTAAGTTTTGTTTTAATTCTATTTAATATTAATGAGTATTAAATGCTGCTATAAATGAAAACAAATATAAATTATAATTGAATAGATTTAATAAATAAGTGCTTATAACACATATAGTTATTTACTATGAACTAGCATATTTGAATAACTTTATAAAAAATAGAATAGTATTATTTTGTAGTAAATTTTTATACATTTATCACAAGTTATTAAGATAATGTAATGAGACATTGTACTTTTATTTGACATTGCACCTTTGTTATTTGATAATAAGAATAATTTGATAATTATCTAATCAATGCCAAAAAGAGAATAAAATATATATTTACAATTATTTTATGTTGTAGGAGTCGTCAAAAATAGCTGCTGTGCTGGGTGTTTTAGCAAATATAGTAGATCAGGCATTTCTGCCGGTGGAGAAAGCATGTTGGCTCAATGAGGTTGGAGTATTACAGCTGTCGCCTACCACAGCAGACAGGCTTGAGATCCTCAGCACTGCTCTGTGGGCTGCTAGTCTATATATATCTCTAATACAGTAAGTATACTTCATTAGTAAGAAAATTTACTAAGCTGTACTAAAAAGCTGTTATTATGCAATTTACTTTCTTAATTATGAATAGCTTAGGTTCATAATTGTGTGAGTTATGATAAATTATTTCTTTGTACAATTATTTCACTTTTGAAATTGGTAATTTATAATGTCAAAAAAGAAGTCAGATAGTTATCTGACTTCTTTTTTGACATGTAGTTTGACATGTAGTTACATAAATTAGTAGTTCTAGAAGTCATAATCACTCCTTTTTATTTGTAAACTATTCAAATTCATTTAACAATTCAAATTAACATAAAGTGAACATAATTTCACGTCACATATTTTTCGAACTATCCCCATTTTTTATTGGTTTATCATTTACTAACAATTACATATATAAAATAAAAGCGTATTGCGGTTTTAAAAATACACATTACTTTTTCAGGACTTTCCGTTCAATCCGTCACATATGGTGGAGCCGGGATTGTCTGAAGGCAGAAGACGCCTGTGAGGCGAGAAGGAACTTAGACATGCGTTTATTATTATCCAGTGTGACCGCGACCAAACTGTGCCTGGACATCACCCACGCGGTCAGCTGTTTGCCCGCCGGTTGTCTGTGGGGTGAAAAAATTGGCGCCACTAAAGTCGCCGCCATTGCTAGCACGTCATCTGTCATCGGCATTGCGTTGTTTTTCGCGCGGAAACGATTATTAAAGTGAAGTTAAATTATTGTGATTTTAATTATTGTTTTTTTATACTTTTAACCTTCCATATGTTTTTCTCTACTTGTTTATCAAATTATCAAATCTCTCATCAATTTATCATGATAACGCCAAAACAATCTATTACTTTCATTTATTTGTGAAAGATCTTTAAGAGTTTATACCAAATATTATATGGAATTCATTTCCTCTTAATATATATGTGTATATATTTCTGTATATATAATGTACTCTGTAAATTTCTGTAAAGTATTAAAAAGTTTATTTTACGAACAATAAGTTGTCAAGTATTAAAAGTTATTGTTAACTTTTTCTTCTAATTGTTAATTTTTTTTTTATTTTCTATAGGCCTGGATATATTATTATTTTGTTAAGGGGGTGTATTAAAGTAAGGACTTATATTTACAAAACTAATAACTAATAATCCGAGTGCTTATTAATTATTAGTTTTATTATAAATTGTGATGTAGTGTTGGGTTTTAAATTGAAGATGTCAAAAGTAAACTTTAATACGTTAAATATTATTCCATAACTGGATGTATGTACAAATAATTAAACTGATTAATTGTTTAATTAAATAAATTATAATTTTATTAAATATGATGTTTTAATTGAAGTATATTTGTTAACAGAACAAATAAAATCTTGTAAAGTAACTACTGAAGGTAGGTATATATTTTTATTATATAAGGTTTTATAATTTTATCAATAAATCAACACTATTATGGACACCAGGGTTTTAATACTTAATCATAAATTAGTTATTAAAAGTGAAATAAAAGTTGGTGAGTTTATAAATTGTAAGGCATTTTTATTAATACATATTTTAGTTAAAATATTAAATAAATAATCAATAATTTAAATAAAGATATATTAATGCAGTTATTTAGATAATTTTGGATATATTATCTTTTAAGATAAATATCAGAAACGAGTATGTTATTAATTAATTTGGTGACTCGTTATGAAATATGATTGTAGGTAGTAATTTGTTTATGTCATTTGAATAAATCTATTATATATATGACATGGAGAACCCCTCCACAGGAATGTGACAGTGGGAAAGGAATTGAAGCGGTCCTAAATAAACTGTAAGAGCAGATAGAATATTATATTAAGAATTTTATGCTTAAGTCAAAAATTCTACTACTGCTTCCGTACAGCTTATGTACTCGAAATTATCTAATCTAAAAATATGATAATATTTCTTTCTCAATATTTAGTATTAATAGTGATCCAGTGTTAGTTACGTGTTTCTATCACTATGGAGTTAGTGAACGAAATTTGCGATTTATTGCAAACACACGCTAATCGAGATAAGGTGATGTATTTAGGTATTGCTTAAATTATTAAGTAATAAATTTTTATTATCAATATATTATATTTGTTTAGGTAAGTCTATTCTTACGTATGTGAATCAAATTTTATGTTATTACAGATCTAAATACTAAATCAGAATACAATAATTTGCAGTGTTTCAATATTATTTATTAACAAATTTTATTACATTTTCCAAAACGTAGGTGGTAGCTTTAACCAGCTACACGCTAAAGCTATTGGGCTCAAGCTGTCAACGTCAAAATTTGCTCAACGCGAGCGCACGGATCACCAGCGCTCGAGCGACTTTGCGGCTCTTTGACGACGCTGTTATACTTAAAGGTGCTCTAAATTATGGATTCGGAAAACAAGTGAGATAAATAATTCGGAATGAATTTATCAACAGTACAACGCGATAGTAACGTATATATAAATATTTTAGGATGGTCTGTATTGGGGGACGCTGGGATTAGCGCATAATATTTTTACGTGGGCATATCTACAAGCCGAGAAGTTAATTTTCCTCCTGGATACTGGCGTACTCAGTCTGGATGAAGAACTAACTTATAAAATTAAAACGGCTCATAAAACTTTTTGGGCTTTGTTTACTTTTATAGGTTTTGTTAGGTAAGATATATAATATCAGACTCGATTTTTTATTTAAAATAAATTAAAAAAAAAAATCCAAAGGGAAATCCAAAAATCCAAAATCAGAACTTGCACGTTCTGGATATCTGTCCCAGTTGCTTTGTCAAATCAAATCAAATCATGTCGCAATGCTCGCCTACTATCAGGATATAGGTACTCCTTCTCCTGGACTACAAATGGCGATTCTCTGAAATATTAGTTAAGAATGTCTAGTTCAACACGGACAAAAAACTGCATTCTCCGCATTTACCATATGTTTGTAGGAATTTTCATACTGGTAGTTACTATGACATTATACAATCTTTCTCGAGAATCGGATACAGTAACACAATCAAACAAAACTCTTTAGATGTATTAGTAGTTACGATTTATGGATAATATAACTTACTCTCTCTTAAACTCTTTCTACCTCTCTCTCGCACTCTTTAAACCTATTTATTACCTTTGGACAACGTAATATTGTTTTGAAAAATTACATTGTATAGCAAAATTCATCTGGATTGGTTAATCTTATTTTTCTAAGATAAATGATAATGTTGTGTAATAGAGGAGGTCGGTCTGTCCCTATTTAACGAATAATATACAACCTATTTACATCTTTAGGAATTACAATAATTTCTAACAAAATGTTTACTTCAATAGATCAATACGAGCTTTACACATGTCGGCTCAAAACCTGAAAGATCCGCATCATCCTAAATGTGCTCCAGCTCGGTTCACCCAGGCTTCCCTCATCAGTACCAAGTATCTCCTGGATATAGTACACGTAGTGAGCTGGTTACCAAGAGGTTACTTCTGGGGAGGGGCCCTTGGGACCACACACGCCGCAGGGATAGCTACTCTGTCAGGGGTACTCGGATTGTTTATACACTACCGGGGAAAGAAATTATTAAGCCGATAAAATTGTTATTCACTGGAGTATTTTAATATTTGTATAAAGTTGGGTATATTGTTAGCTTTATTATTTAAAGAGCTGTCTTTCTAAAAAAAATACTCTGTTTTTTACATTTAATTCTATATAAATACGGGTGTATCGCATCAATCAAAATATAAGTTTATCAATACGTTGACATGAAATCCGTAATTTAATCCCAAAGATTAAACTGTGACGTCACAGTCTGATATGTTATCGCTGTTTCCTCTGGTAGCAACATCTTGTTTGATGGACTAATTCGGCTTATCTTTACGATATCAAAATAAAATGTGTAAGCGATGCAAGTACCATGCTCTCACAGATCAGCGTGAGTTTTGACGCTATTTCTTCTATTTCCACTACAAAGATGTTAACGTGTCTTCATACTTATAATAAAAATACAAAGAAGCAATAAACGATCGAAATCACAATTTATCACAATTTAACAATTAAATTTGTATGCAAAACTGTCAAATTTAAATATTTGTTTATTGTTTTCCAATTTTCTGTTGAATTTTATGTAATTGTATTTTATTTAGACTATTCTCTTAGGAAATATTTCTGAAAACAAATAGTAATGTTGCTTTTATAATTTATTTATCAGGACCTGTATTATTTTATTTAATATTGTAAAAACACACAATTTCTGTACATTTTATTCTTCTAGTCACAATAATATAGTTTATAGTAAGCGAATAAAATAATATTAATATATACAAGTTTTTTATTTACATTTTTTTTCATATAAAAATAAATCTTAATAAAAATATGTGCATATTATATAATATAGAATTACATATAATTTAATATTCAAACAAAACTAATATTCGATCTCAAATACGTAATTGACAACAAATGTCAACAAATAGGACGTCAAAATGACGTAAAATGATGAAGCGATATAAATTATAATCCAAGAGGCGACGTCAATAATAATCACCTCATATTTTCATATCAACGAAACTATTGATTCATTGATTATTATATGTTTCATATAAGATATATTATCAATTTGATAAAGTAATAACACTTTTGGACCTCGTGTTATAATTTACAACATAGACAACTTCGCATTTGATTCACTCATTACATGAACGATTTAAATATACCTTAAAAGTGACGCCATCTCCCAAACTAACAATCACAGATAACATTTTCATAAGAGATTAAACTAAATAACACAAAAATAACTGTAATATAAATTAATCGATATTTTAAATGTACATAAAGTTTTTATTCAATTTAAAAGAAATCATGAAGCGAATTAAAAATAAACGAATAGACAATAACATAAAAAAAACCAAAAAAAAAACCAGTTACTTTGAAGTTCCAACCACATTATAGGGAATCTTCCTGGAGACGTGTGTTCCTGCTAGAGTGTAACGAGCAGCATACAGTGCTTATTTATTTATCTAATATTTAAAATATGGGCAGTCAAATAATTCGTTGAAATCCGAACCTTTAAATGTCGTATATTTTTCAATCTTCTATCTACCTGATACTGTGAGTCGCTAATTCCAACTCATCCTTGAAGTATGCCTCATATTGAGGATAGAGGCTGATGGCGGCGCGGGACAAGGCGCGGGGCTCCGGGACAGCGGGGACGGACGGGACCGACGGCACGGCCGGGACAGACGTGCACGCACTAGCGTACGAGGAGTAAGTGTCCTCCGACGGGGATATGATGTAGAGCGCTAGGCGACATAGCAGCTGCAGTCTGGATAAAGAAATAAATTATGAGCTTTGTGTCAGTTATACTTTATAACCACTTTCAAGTTGGAAACTCAATCAATTATTAAGCTGCAGTGCAGTGCAAACGACCGACCTTATGGTGGGGCAGTCGTCGGCTGTCTGCAGCGCCACCAGCTGCAGCAGCGAGCGCCGATGTTGGGCCCAGCGAGACAAAAGAGCGTGTGCGGCGCCCGCGCAGGCACCCCAGTCCTCCTGCTCGGGCTCCAGTCCCGCCCCCACTAACCCCTGCGCGTTCTCTGGTCTCGTTGTCAACGTCTTCTCTGTTAGTTCCTCCCGTGCGTCGACCGCCTTGTCTGTGTCCGTTAGTCTCGCTTGTAGGATCACTCTGCACGCCACGCATATCCAAACCGCTACTATCTCTTCGTTCTCTGACCTACGATGAAAATGTAATTTTAATATTATAGCCAAAAATCTAAGTCTTCGTTCTCTCCTCCACACTCACAGCTTGAGGCTCCCCCCCAGCAGAGCCGTGAAGGCTCCCTCCAGGCCGCGCGCCCCGGCGCGGTGTAGAGCGTAGCCCGCGTGTGCACGCCCGCGACGCATTAGTGCGTCGGGCGCCCACCACGCACAGCGCGACCATCGCGCCACCAGCGACGACCATCCGCCGCCCTCTGACGCATACAAAGATAATTAAAATCGAATGAACACTTGTAAATAATTCGTCCTCGAGAATTATGGTGATATAAAAAAGCGAGAGAGAGCTTGTCGGTTAATGAAATTAAACAATAATAGATTCTTGCTAATCTTCTTTGAGACAATAGATAGTCTCGATTAATCATTAATAAATTAATAAATTAAAAATTAGTATTTAGAAGGGTTCAAACCCACCCGGATCCCTGAGCTCGGCGCGTGCCACCCAGTCCGCGAGGGGGGCAAAGTATTCCAGCACGGTGAGGCAGCCCGCCGCACTCACACACGCACGACGCACGCGGGCGGGGGCACACTGCACTCGACGCACCCACACCTACGCACACGGATACCGGTATACAGCGAAAATAATTATTGTCAAGTTTATTATTTCATTGTTATCTGTTTATTTACTGCTGCCTATGTAAACGATCACATAAGATTTACCGGCAGGGCAACAGCGGCGGCGGGCTCGATGCACATGATGACGACGGCGCGACTTAGTAACTCCTCTATTTCTCCCTCCGAGTGTTGTATGTGAGTTGCTGGAAGGACGTTAAAGGTAACATTTATTTAATATATTTATTCTCCGTTACCAATGATGTCATGGTCTGGGTGAGCTCGTTGCACCTAGGTCTGTGAGCACGTCGAGCACGCGCTCGCAGTGTCCGCGCACGTGCGGCGCCAGCGCGGGCGAGCACGCGGCGCGCACCCACTGAGACACCGCGCAGGCGCGACGCTCGAGGGCGCGGGGGTCAGCCTGCCCGGGGAGGGCGGCGGCCGACGGGGGCACCAGCAGACTCGCCGACAACAGCGCCCTGGTATGGATGATTAGATTGATGATTTGATGGCGTGAGGATTACTGCTTACGTTAAGTATTTATTTCTTGAATACGTAGGCAGCTCAGAAAGTTTTGTGAAACAAAAATTTGTTATTTATTAGACGTAGAATTTATTTGGAAAAGTTGATTCATTATGAATAAAAATATATTTTTTCCAAATTGAAATATATCTTCGTATTTTTTCACGAGCACTATGAAACTAGGGTGTATCATTAAAATGTGACGCTTTGTCGGGAACACTTTCGTGCAATGATTGTTATATATAACTTTACGTCCAAATGAAACCTAAGGAGTTGTAAGAGAGTTTTAATGCGATCACTAAATGTGAAGGATGTAGAAAGAAGAAAATTATGATTCAACAAAACCGCAAATCAAATAAGAGGGAATTTAGCACAATCTGCTGATTGAATCTGAAAAATCTGATTGAATCGAGAAATGTTTGAGTAAAGGAAAATTGATCCACAGTAGAATAGTGGTGGGATATGATTATTAAATTTGAAACAGTTTCGTGTTTATGATATTCTAAAATGGTTTATACTTAATTAAATGATCCAGTATAATGACAAGTGGCAGTTAATAGTATGTTAGTTAATTACAAAACGAAGTATCCCCTACTATGAATTGACATTGAGAAGCGCTGGAAAAACTTTTTTTGTAATTTTTTACTCCTTAACGTGCGAGTGTTTAGTATTCATTATTATTATATATCATATTAAATTTATAAGTTACCAATAGTCTCACAATTTTGGCGGTTTTACGTTACTACATTTTAGGGACAAAGTACTTATTTGTTAGTTGATATGATAAATTTAAGACAATTTAAAATCAAATATTTTTATTTTAACTAAGAAATATACTAAGGAGAAAGTCCTTAGTATATTTCTTCTATAATGACGTATTTACAATACAAGAGAGATTATTCTAGATTCGTTTGCGGAAACATTTTGCTTCAGTTTATATAAAGCATGCTGATTTACAACATATGATTATGTACCAGATTTTCCAGAATCAATCTAGTGTATCTCGTGTATCGGGGTTACAGAGCGGGAAGGTAACCACGGTTTTAAACACTTTGGGATCAGGGCGAGGGAGTTTTAGCACATTGGTCTTTGGTAACATCATGTTCCCTAAAATTAATAACCAACTCAACGTTATACAGTTCCGATCGTCAGAAGCACTCACTTAATGAGAGGCGTTTTGGAAGTACCTTTTGCGGACTGAAATATTTTCTTGAAAATTTGATACTGTAGAAACTTTGTATAGAATGTCTTGTCTTGTATAGATGAAAGCTATATTTAACAAAAACCATTTATATATTTTTTATCAAATAACAACAACAAAAGATGTAATATCAATTTGATGCAGAATAGTGTCTCTGACAGATTGCTATATAATTGAAATTCCTAAATAATATGTGATAAAAAGTTCATCAGGGGCAAATCACGATAGTTTAGTAAGTAGAGTTGCACGGGAACATTATGAATGTGGACGTAAGTTCAAATACGTGGTAAACTACAAGACAGGCGAGTATTGTATCAGATAAATGTGCATTCTTTACTCACTTGAACTGCGGTTTGTCGTGGTAGGGCTCGGTGGGAGAGTAGTGTTCGTGGAAGTACCTCTGCAGGGCCGCGTCTAGGGCAGGGACGGGCAGGCGGAGCCACGGGAGGAGGGACACCTGCTCGTAGCTCTGAAAAGTGGAGTAAGTAGAGGAAAAACAACCACAGTAAGTTCTCATCGTAGGTCTGTAATATGAAAATGGGCAGAAGCGGTGACGCTTAAGATATAAGTGAAAATAAAGAGAAAAAGATCAGAATTCACCATACTAGTTTTATAAGTGTAGGAAATCATAATCACAGTGGAATATTTTTTTCTTTAATATCATTTCGTACCACCCTATCGAGATATATACCTCCTGAGGCAACACAAGGTGTCTACTGGTGAATAGTGTCAGCAATCCGTCCAGCGTGGGCGCCAGCTGATGGTCCTCCGTCCCCCGTAGCAAGGACTGCGCCCCCGCACCCTGCAGCGTGGCGCAGCACCACCGCACTATCGCGTCGCGGGGAAGGGCGCAAGCCTATCACCGAAACGACAGATGACGACAACCGCATTAATATCTATATATATTTATATTTGTTTTGTAAAGTTATTCTCTTTTGTGGATTGGGTCGTCCACTATATATATATGCATACCCCTTTATTCCCAAAAAACACTTTGATGGTTTGTTTAAAACAGAATTAGATTTCACAAAAAATATATACCTGTAGAGCCAGAGGCAGGCAAGAGATGTGGAACCACTGCAGCTGCCACGGCAGGTCCACCAGCACCGTCAGCAGCGCAGTCATCGGGAGACGACCCTCGGCCGCCCACGACGACTCCATGCTGAGGTACGTCCCTACCATCCATTCCCAGACGTGCCGTAGCAGATGTTCCTCAGAACCTAATATCAAGCAATAAAATACAATATTGTCCGTTCCTTAAAGCTACCGTCAATTTATATATAAAGTCAGTAATTAGATGATAAAACCAGACATAGATATAATACCCGGGCAGCGGTGCATGATGAGCACTAAGGTGTCGGCGAACTTGGTGGTGAGGTTGTGTTGGTCCGTGGTGTGCTGTGGCAGCAGCGGCGGCGCGGCATGTGGCGATAACCATGGCGACCACGACTCTACAGCGGCCGACCACGCGTACCACGACACTGAGGCATCCACAGCAAATCATTAGGTTTTGATATTATCTAACGACGAGCCTCCTTGGTAACTATTTAAAAGATTCGAAGCTTAAACCATCCCGCTTTTTTGCTTCATTCGGATGATATGTTATAGAATATGTGCACGTTTCCTTATCTTTTCTTTTTTCGTGTTAGATTAAAGAGGATGTAGGTATATAAAATATATTTAACCTATTGAGATTCGACTCCGAAATCGTCAAAGACGTTTCAACAATGGAAAGTCATCGTCGTTTGCTATTTCAATTTCATTTTAATTAGATTATATTTTTGTAAAGTAATTCATTCCATCTTAAAAAAATATACGAAACAGCCATACGTCTGTATTCCTCACCTCTCTCCGGAGTGAAGCTGCACCTAACGGCGGAGTCTACGAACGCGTCGGTGAGTGCGTACAGCGCGTCCCCCACGTGCGGTGCGTACGACGAGAACAAGGCTCGCTCCTCAGCGGGACTCGCGATAAGAGCCGTACGCGTCCCCCACCACATGGACCCTATTTCACGGAGCAGGTGACCTAGCTGCTTAGGTCATACACAATGACTATGTAGCGAAGTAGCATACATATGTTTGTGTGATATGAGTCAGATCAGATGAAACTGTCCGTGTGTGTGTGTCTATGTACGTATGAGTGTGTGTGTGTACCTGGTCGTGATGAAGGTGTGTCGCGGCCCGTACAGCTGCGGGCAGGTGGTGTGCTAGCGATGGCGGCAGTCGGCGGCGCGCCATCGCGCTCACCACACGCGACACGTGCGTGCACAGCTCCGCCTCACGCACCACCGACAGCGCGTGTATGTCTAGTTGCTAAACCGAATAACACACAATAATGCACATTCTATTGACCCACTTATAAAGTGTAATCGGAGTATGGCTCACCTCCAATAGAACCGAGTGTTCGTCGCCGGATGTCGGTCCCAGGCGCTCTCCAGCGTTCACAATGGTCTCTAATATTTCATTGCGCTCTGAGGAGTCCACCGTGTCCGCCCAGTTGTGCAAATCGAACTGAACAACGAGGTTATCGCTAATTTGTATCTATAAAGTACAACTCTTAACCGACTTAATCATAGATCGATGATATCGGGAAAAAAAACATATTTGTATTAAATTTCATGATATATATTTTTTTCCGATTCGCATACAATTGCAAATAAAATACACATGCCCTTACTTCCGTGCGCAACAGTACCTTGGATAAGTAGCTGAAGATGACGTACGGGGCCAGCGGCAGGCGCAACACGGCGGCGTACAGACGCGCGCGATGTTCCGCCCGAGCCCCGCCCACTAGAGCAAAGCACAGCCGCCGCCGCAGCGCTCCGCCCCCGGAGTCCTCGGTGCCCCCGCCCGCTCCCCACGTCTCCAGCAGACGGAGCGACGTCTCTATGTCTCGGCTGATGAACTTCTGTGGGTTTTTCAATAATAATTTGCCCTTAACATTAATTGTTAATACGTACACATATCTTATTTTAATAATGAATGTTTTATTGATCTATTTCTTTCAAGCGACATTACGTAATGCAAAATGAGCCTATCCTTAAAATGGATGAATATATTTTATAGTATTAAAGTAGTCCAAAAATGTATAACATATGCTAGGTTATAACCGTAACGAGGAACTCAACTAGCGAGGCTAGGGCGTCCGCCCCAGGTCCGTAGCGCTCCAGGGCGGGCACGGCGCCCCACGCGCGATGGCACACACCCAACGCCAGAGGCGGGCTCAGCACGCGTCTGACGGATACCATCACACATGAGGATGAGTTAATTAATCTCGTATATTTTCTCTTTAAAGAGTTTAAAACACATTTAGGGGTGAAATTCTCTAGAGAGCAACTTTTACAATTCAAAGCTTTAGATTTTGCACATATGAGATCATGACATGTGAATAATAGTCCCTATACGAATAATACTATAGTAGTAACAGATTGTCCCATCGGTACCCCCGTCCAAGCCTACTGTTTTGTACTGTACCTAGCGACAACCTGCAGTAGGGCGGCGGCGCGGGCCGCGGCGGGTCGGGGGCGCGCCAGGGTACGCATACAGGACCGGAAGCTACATCTGTACGGACAGACAAATGTATATTTTTATATATAGAAATTTTTTAATCATCTTTGAGAAACCGACATATAGCAAGATCACCTGTTGTCTATGATCTCTTGTGCAACGCCTCTCGATACGACCCACTCTTCTTCCTAATCGTGGACATAGAAATACAAAACATTTTTAAGATAGTAATATTAAGTATTGATTTTAACTTTTAATTTTAAAAATCAAATAAATATATATTTTTTATAAAGGGTAAAGGGTTTGGATAGTTTTAATTTCATATTTAATTATGAATTTAAATAACCCTAACATGGTTAAACAGGGCCATAGGTAATTTTAAACATTAAAAATATACAGCCGTTTTGTTCGTTAATTCAATAAGTAAGAGTTCAAAAATAAATTGCATTTGATAGTTCAATTCCAGGTAAAAGTTATATTTCGACCCTTAAATTTTTTAAAGTGATTTATAAAAATTGCGTATAAGAAATGCTTTTTATATATAGATGATATACTCACGGAGATGGTGACCACGACCTCGGCACCGCACTGCACGCAGGGATGTCGCACTGCGGGGAGCGCCCGGGACACCCGCAGCGCGGCGCACAACTCACACAGACGACCGTCCAGCGACCACACGCGGGACACCTCCGCACACCACTCACTATAGGTATTTCATGAAAACCACACAGTGCATCTAATGTTGGTACCAATTGGGATTTTATCTCTGTGTAACTTTATACATACTCGCTGGATTTCTTCAATTGGTGTATACTGTTATCCAGTAATTCGTACAGCATGTGACTATTCTTGAAATAGGAGTCGTGTAATGGTTCTGGGAGTGTCACCGCACGGAGTCTGTTATGAAAATAAATAAACAGTTATACGTAGGACGAAATATAATATGTTACTAAACTTTGTTAAAATTTAAACAGACTTGTCTTTCGAGCCGTTACTTATAGTCCGTATTGATTCCAGGGCCCTCTCGAAATGCGTGAGATGTTCTCGGGAGGAAGGCTCCGTGGTAGGAGGGTTTGACGGAGAGGGGGGGGATGATGTAGTCTTAACGTACTCCCGCCACGCTGCGTCTAATGCCTATAATATTAATATATGTAACATATAAAAAAATAAAAAATAATGATGTAAATAATATAAATATATTATCAGTACCTGTTCGCTAAGTACTGTAGCGACGTCTGCGTGATGGGGACTCGCACGTACTTCATCACCCTCGTCCAGCCACAGTGCGTACTGACGACACAACCTGTCATATTATTATAGCTATTCATTCATAATGGCTGTAATAATAATCACCATAGCGTAGTCTTTTATTTGTTCAATTGTTATATATTTTATAAATGTGTTTTTGTTAACTTGTAATTTTTTATTTTCTTATTTTAATATTTATACATTGATATTACTTACTGCTCCACGGCCGTGTGGTAACATATGAGGTTAAACGTATCCTTATTTTCCTTTATCTCTATCTCGCTCGTACTCTCTTTTGGTCCAGCACTTTCTTTTCTCTCTTTACAGCTAGTAGGTGTACTAATAAAATCAGATATTTTTAGTGTTGGAAATAGACTATTATCAACTTTAGGGCTAACTTTGGCAATAGTTGTTGATGTTTTTTCTTGACTAGTGTTTTTGGATTCCTTTAATAGAATCGCCTGTTCGTGATGATACGTTGCAAATTCCCGAAGTTTCTTTTTAATTTGCGTAAGATACAGCCGCGATTGGATCAGGCCGCTGAAAAAAAATGTTCCCACGGGCGCCGCATTCGTCCTGTTAGCATTGAATGAATTAATGTTTTGAATGAATTAATGTAAGTATATTCGTGTGTACATTGGCAGCAGTCGTACGTGTGTCGCTGCAGGTAGAGGTGCAGCAACAGTCGCGCCAGCAGCACGTGCGCGGGGTGCTGCGGGGTGGCGCGCAGCACGGCGCGGGCGCACCCGTACACGCACAATGGGGGGGAGGGGCTCCATCCTACAGCCTGTAGACCACCAGATTACAATTAGTATGACAATTCGTAAGCGACGAGATTGCTCCAAGACCTATCTTTTTGACTAAACTGATTGTTCCGATACAAAAAAAGTTAATAACATTACGTGGGTATAGATTTAACAAACGGTGTAGTCATACAAATTAATTAAATAAATTGAGATTGTTGTTTTTTGTGAGGATTTTTACAACAATATTGGCACTCTCCCATCATCACTCAACCTTCAGAGCGTTATCGACGTGTATCCTCTCCCCGGCGGCCCTCTGTCGTGTGAGCTCGTGCAGCAGCGCCGTGTACCTGCCGCTGCCTCTCTCGCGGGTCAGCAGCGCCCGCAGCAGCGCCTCGCACAGCAGCGGGCACAGCGCCGCCTCGCTCACACCACACGATATGTAGGCCTCAGCCTGCTCCGACTGCACACAACATTACAATATTGTCTTATTATTTGCACGCTTTACGCTTATTACAGAGAATCGCATGAGATACAAAAAACTAAAGAAATATTTTTATTACTATCAAATTCTTTACATATAATTTTTTTTTTCTATAATTAGATGTTTATGATTTTCTTTTGTTTGGTTCTCTTACTTTTTAACAGAATAAAAATACTAACATAACTATAAAATTACACTAGTTCTGTATAGTTTATATTAGTCGACGTTTGCCATGGACCAGCCGATCCGCTGTCTAAAGCTCCCAGTCGCGCCTCACCTGCAGCAGCGCGGCGGCATGTTGGTCCAGCGTGGGCCAGTCGCGGCACAGCGCCACCGCCTGGTCCAGCAGGGCGCGCGCCGACGCCGGCAGCGCGGGCTGCCACAGCGCGTGCAGCCACGACGACAACAGCGCACTGCGACCCCGTGCACTGACGGGGACAGATTCCTCAAATTTGTGGGCGTTCATATTTAAAAACAAATAGACTTTGGAAGTGAGACAAATTTGAGAAACGCACTTGTCCCGGAGCTGTTCAACGAGGAGCTGCCGGAGGGCCTCCTCCCCGGGCGGCGAGCGGCGGAGAGTGTATTGCAGGATCAACGATCGGGGGTTCAGGATGGTCGACAATATTTCAGTAAATCTATAAAATTATTATTCTAAGTCAACGATGAGAAAAAGATAAACAAAAGATGAGAAGTGGACAATCTAAAATCGAACCTGGGAGTCAGCGACACGGACTCCGGCGACTGAGCCATCACCACCATCACGGGTCCCAGACAGTGCACGGCGTCCAGCGGCCGCAGTTGGGCCAGCTGCAGAAGCGCGTCAGCGCCGGGACCGCACACCTAGACACGAAGAAGAATATTACCTCTATTTTATTACCTTTATTACATCTGAACATAGGCCAAAAATGGAAAATCAGTAAGTTATATAAAAATACTAAACATTGTAAACCTAAAGTTAATAATCAAAATAAAACATACCAAGGGTATACAGTGTCCCCAGTCACCGGCTATCAAAGCAAATGCTTTACTCAACAGGTCGTGGGGCTCGTGCGACTGCGCCTCCAGGGGCAGTCCCCACTGCGAGCGATGCACCCGCAGTTTGCGCAGCACCTGCCATGCCCACTCGGGTGTTTCGCCCCTCGAGCACAACCAAGACCCTATTGTCAGCTGCGTGTCGAGGGATAGGCCGCTAAAATAATCAAATAAATTGAATTATTTATAAACTCAATGGAACCTGCGATCTTTAATACAATGGCAACATTTTACAGCCCAAGTAATATGAAATACACACAAACGCACAACTTTCTAATTATACTTACTTATTATATTACTATATTTACTAATTGTCGGATAAAAAAATTACGTCATCCCAGAAGACGTAGATTGGAGTCCAGCCCATGGTGATGATTTTCTCTTACTATATAAACTTTAATACTAACATAGGCGTATGGGTCGGCACTGCAAGGCACGCCTATATACACTATCTTATTATATATCACACTTCACTCACAGGTGCGGCGTGTAGTCCAGAGCGAGCAGCAGGTGTTGCAGACGCGCGGGACGGCGCAGCGACCAGTGCTGCAGCAGCGGCAGCAGCGCGGACGGACTCGGCTGCCAGCACCACGCACGTAGTGCGGGGGGGAGCGAGGGTGAGGCGTCTGGGAGTTGTTATTTATATAATATTTCTTTTTTGTCAAAAGTAAAGTCATAACTGAGTTATGAAAAATGTCGGTTTGTATTTCTCTTCAATTTCGAGTAAAATAACCTTCGAGGTCGGCCAGCATGTAGAAGACGGAAGTGTGGAGGTCAGGATGCGCCATCAACAGCTGCGGCATCAGTTCTCTGCACACTTTATCGCACCCGCCCTTGCAGTACACCGACCCGGGTTTAATGCCCGTCTGGAACGTCAAATAATTTAAACTCTACTCTCTCCGAAAACCCATACAAGTGTACTATACCTGGAACAGGAACTCCACGACGCTGGAAGCGAGCGCGCGGTCGTGACTCCGTTGTGTGGCCGTCACTGCGAGCGCACGCACACGCACGGCACACGAGCGCACAGACACACACACACACAAGGAAGGAACTCTTAGAGGTGTCGTCTCTGAGAAATAAATACGAGACTCACCGTTACGATTGAAACCTCTAGACAACGCCTAAAAACTTGGAATCTAGGTCATTATTGACTTTTCCGTCTATATTTATGACTAATTGATAATGTAAACGTTATAAGTACCGTGTAAACCGTTCATAAGTGCATCACAATATTCCTTGGCGACGTGTTGTCTCAACAGCGCTGCGGGTAACCGGTGTATGTCATCACCAAGCAAATTGAGTCCAGCGGCAAAGCAAGCTTCTAATTCAACTGATATTCTCTCTTCCAATTCTCCCTTATAGGAGGATCTGTAAATGAGACCCTTTAATTATAATAAACAACATCGACATATCGTTAGAATCTTATAAGGACAAACATACACATACATCGACAGTGCGTCTAATACACTAGCGTTTTCAGCACACACTCACATATATATATACACGTACACAGTTATCCATTTAAATTGATAACGTGCACACACGAATAAACACTTTGGTCAATACAATGTAACACCCACCCACAGTGCTGGTGTAGCTCCGCGAGTGCACTCAGCGCCACAACAGACACATTGTGCAAGTGTGCGTGCAACCGTGTGTACGTGCCGTGCGTGTGTGCGGCGCGCTGGAACACGTGCAACAGTGTGCGTGTGCCGCAACACGCCTTCAGCACACCGTGACCCCCCGAGCTGTCACGCCAGGTGTCTTCAGTTTCTTGCTTTATATCCTAAAATAATAAAATCTCTTTAATAAATTCTACATGGGTGTCAAAACAGATCTCAGTATCAGTCTCTTTTAATTGATAGATGAACTGACCTGCCGTGCAAATAGCATGAGCCTGGCCACCATGTCCCTCATCGGCAGTCCCTCCAGTAGAGCAAGCAGGTCCCTCTCCCGTAACCTTCCCTCCCCCACGGCTCCACCCTCCCCGCCCTCATCCACCTCCTCCCAAGCATCGTCTCCTGTACGACATATGTAAACATATGTACATTCATTTCACAAAAACATGCAATATGAATATTTCTTTTAAGTTAAGAATCGATTGATCTATATTTGAAAAAGTTATCATTTTCACTATTTATTTTCCTGAGATACATCCACAACTGATCGCATGATGTCGTGTACCTTCAGTGCACTCCATCGCCTCCTCCAACAAGGGTCTGGTCAGCATGAGCTCCAGAAGCGCCAGCAGCGCCGCCACTGACCCCACGTCCCACACACGCATGTACACCACTGAGCTGGCCCAGCGCACGGACCGACTCTGTCTACACAGATATATATTATTTAATCTATGGCTTGAAAGGCTGAAACACATTCACACACACATACACATGAAAAAAATATCTTATAATATTATATAATTTCAAGTAATGAAATATGCAAAACTAGACTAGCATTCTCCCTTTTCCCACCGCTATATTTTAATCTCCAAAATTCCTACCTGAACAAATAATGCATAAGAAATAGCAAGTGTCCCATGTCCTGTGTATCCAGTAAAGCGGCCGACAGTATACCGGCCCAGCGCTCTAGCGCTTCCGCGAAGGAATCAGGAGCTCCATCGCTTATCTTCATCGCCTGAAATATCAGCGCCAGGGCTTCCCGGACTGTCTCCTTTGTATCATTCACTATTTCTGATAGCAGTTGATCTATCTAAAATACAAGTTTGAAGATTGGACAGGAGTGTTTTCATCGAGCTGTTTTTTTTAAGGACAAACATTACTCTAAACTATACTTACATCATAGTGCGCCAACAACGCCGCATGTTGGTGATGGCAGTACGTCTCCTGTACTTCTCTTAACAGTGATTCCAACCTCAGTCTTGCGGCCGGCATTCTCTGTTTCTGCAATTCGGCAACATCATAACTGACTCGTAGATTAACATTGCTCCCGCAGACACATTTTTCTGAAATAGTCATATTACGTTTCTCTACTTTCCATAGAGTTGCTCGAGATTTCTCCTCCTCAATATAACCACAGCTTATTCTGTTACGTTCACGTTCTACCGCTATTAGGGAAGACCTGTAATTGAAACAAAACAATATATATTACTACTACCAAAATTGCTCTTTATTTTTTGTTTTTTTTTTAATATTAATTATCAAGGTTTCGAAATGTTCTCAGAAGAGAAGACTTATATAAAAAGAAACAAGTTTTAAAAATTTTTGCTCACTGACAAAGTTACCTGAATCAATACAGGAATTTAAAAAAAAACAATATATATGGATTCTTTTGAGTGATTGTTGATGGTTTAGTATTTTAATATCAGGGGGAGGCGGCAGACCAAATCGCTGCTAGTTATATATGTTAATAATATGATTTGCTTATTCAAAATAACATAATACACCATTTAAAATATTTAAAAGTATAATCACCATAGTATTAATAAAAAAAAAACCAAAAAACATTAATAGTTAATAATTTGATATAAACATATAATTTGAAGTAAACAATTCCATAAACAAACACACAAAAGATAACTATGATTGAAAATTATATAATTATTTTCATTAAAAACCTTATACTATTAACTAATATTTTATACATTTACCTAAAAGTTGACAACAGATCCACCAAAGGATTACCAGGATCATTTATAGGCCCTGCTTCTACAATAGCTTCTTCTCTTTCGCTCAAAGCTCTAACTTCAGCGATCTCTCTCCCTCCAAATATTTTAATTGCTTCTTCAAGAGGCATACATGACAATTTTGGTATTACCAATTCTTTAACAAGTTCTTTTACTACAATATTGGGTTCAGTGTGAGGTTCATCGAATATGGGAGCTGAAGGCAAAATTTGTTCTGATATTGTTGTGTTTGGTTCTTTGGATTCTTCTTTTACTTCTTCTGTTTGCTTTACATCTTCCTTCTCTGTTTTCTTCTCATCTAAATTGTTTATTTCTTTTGCAATATTTTGAAATTCTGGAAACTCAAGTTGAACATTGTCCTCCAATATATCTACTGAGGATGATGGAATTTCTTCACTTATTAAAGTATCAGATAAAGTATTCCTTTTAGAAGAATGTTTCTCCTTTGGTTTTCTTTTCTGTAATTAAGAAAAAGGTTTAGTCATATACATATATATATATATATTATTTACTTTAAATGATGACAGAACAGATTAGAACCTTTCCAGCTTTAAGATAATTAAAAAGTGATACCAAATGTAACAATAAAATATTCTTTTGAATATTTAAGGTATATAAATACTATAATGTATATTAACCCATTAATTTGCAAACTCGAGTTAACTTAAGCGCGCTAAACTGTCCAATCTGGGCACACTTGAGATAACTTGAGCAGTGTTATTTTTAATACTGATCTAATTTTTTACAATAAATTCAAACAAGATATACAATAACAATGAAAAACAATAGTTTTTGTAATATTTATCATTTACATGAGATTGTAAGCTATAACACTTTTTTATTAAATTATAAAATATAACATTTTTACTACTTATCACCTACTACTTATCTCTTCCTTTTGACCCTTTTCGACAACGCATTCATATGATTCACTCATTTTTCAATATATATTTTACTAAAATATATTGTAAAATGTAATATAACAAAGAAAATAATTTTATAGATACTACTATTGTTACCATTTATGTTATAAAAGTATACTTAAAAATTTTCACTGATAATATTCGTTTTTTCAGAAATAAAAATTTAAAAAGAAATATATAACTCGATGTGTGTGTAATACTACAACATTTGATTATTTTCTGCAATGTGGATCAAAATGCAAAATTGACAATATAAATGTTAATTATTTTGATATTTTTTTAATTTTCTTGCCTAGACAAAGTTCTAAATTGTGTTTTATTACATTATAAATAATTGAATTTTATTTGCTGGTATTTTTCAAAACAAATTGTGCATTAAGGGGTTAATATTACACAATATTTTTATATCATTCAAATGATCATTGAAATTTTTAATCACTACAGAGTCCAATAAAATCTAAATATATTATTGGTGATTAATAATAGTCTTTGTTTATAGAAATCGAGTTTGTTTTAGAGCATGTTGCTATACGTTCAACACAATTTCGAAGCTTTTCATCATGTTTGCCTATCGTTTATCTAAATTTATTTTTGGAGTATAAAAATAAATAAATATTTAAAAATTATTTATATAATGCGTATATTCTTAATATAAAAATGTCTATACATACATCTTTACGTTTTTCCTTTATCATCGTCGCCATGACTGCATCTCTTAATAAACCTTTAGGTATTGATAAACATATTGTGTTGTTAATACATTTTTGTACGACTCTTTATTTTGCTGATCAGCTGGAATTGTTAAATGTCATTATTGACATTTGACTAGTTATCAACTGTGAAATACATGAACCAATACATGAACAATATTATTGCCAACGGGAATAATTACTTTATTACTTATTTAAATTGTTTTAAAAATCCTAAACCTAAAACATTTGAACATTAAATATTATTTAGTAACAGTAGTAATAGTATAGGGATTATATTCTGTAACTAATAAAACTTGATACGTAGGTACATCCTAAGACAAATACTTTATAACTATATTAACTCTTTACAAATTCAGACTTCACAATAATTATTATGCCTAGTTTTTAGGCATAATAATAAATCAAATATATTAATTAATAATATAAAATGTATAAAATACAATTGTTTTTCTCTTTATCAAAATTAAATAAGACACCAAACAAAATTTTTCCTCTATTTAAACCTCTCAGGGTTAGAATTTTGTTTCAGCAAATAATAAACATAACAATAATTTAATTGAGCTCTTATAGTGTCTGAGAATTCATTATTCATTTCAAAATTATTCGACAAGACGTAGGGGTTACAGATTTTTATATTTTATTTTTATTTATTTATAGCAGGGATATATAATTTTCGCTTATAAAAAAATAAATAATCGCTATAATAAAAAACAAAATTATTCATTTATTCGTAAAAAATTAACATTATTCAAATTTAAACTCAAAACTAATATGTTTCAGTATGTGTTTTATACAGCTTAACTAGCATAAGTAGGCACTTATTTTCTACCTACCATCCATACCACCTGGATGCGTGACGATCCTCTAAAGGACTTTTCTTCCACTTAACACTCGAATGTGGAACGAACTCCCTTCGGCGGTGTTTCCAGATCGGTACGACATGGGTACTTTAAAAAAAAGCGTTTACTCCCACCTGCAAGGCCGGCAACGCTTTTGTGAATCGTCGGATGTGGCAAGAGTTCATGGGCGGCGGTGATCATGTATAATTTGTGACCCGCCAGCTCGTTTGCCCTCCTCTTACAAAAAAAAATGTAAATGGGTGATTCCGAGAAAATCGTTCCAGATGAGCAAATTTTTGAATTTTATTCCTACTGATTTGTAGTCCTGTTTTTAAAGGAAAAGTATAGATATTTGTTTTAAATAGTAAGTGAGACATGGTATCTTTAAATTTGGTAAGAATTTTGTTAACGGCAATGACTTCATGTAAATGGTAATTACGTTATTAGAAATAAAATACCTTTTCATTTGTTTATTTTATTTTTTTATCATTCAAATATTTCAAATATTCCTATCGTGAAATCTCATCTTATTATTATAGTAGCGTATTTATTTATTAATGTATATATGTAGAATATAAATTTGTCCAAAGAGCATATAAATTCGAAAACTAAGTCTGACATTTGATACTGTACAAAACATCGTTGAGATCATGTTTTGTTATTGCAATTACATTTAAGTTGTTATAAAACACTGTTATAAGTTTACGATAATTCCTATTAGATTATTTGACGAATTGTAATAGTTAAAACAATTAGAATAAGATGCTTTTTGTGAGTTGTATCGAGCAAACACGTGACGTATTTCCGTACGCCATTGAAGAGAGCTGTGTGGGGGAATGAGAGGCGTGGCTTATTTAGTATAAAATGGCCGACATCGGCCGTAGCGGTCAGTCTGTCTTCGGATCGGACTCAAGAGCTCTCGCTCCCAACAGAATTGTTGGTTCACTCGGTACAGCCTAGCGCTGTATATTGCATTGCGGAATCGCTGACGCGATACCCTTTGCCATAGCAGTATTGCTCAGGCGATACGCTATCGGGGGTGGTTATGATACCACTGTATGAACGTGGAACTGAGTTCCGTTCCCTTTGCCATAGCAGTATTGCTCCGGCGATACGCTATCGGGTGGTTATGATACCACTGTACGAACGTGGAACTGTTCCGTTCGTTATTATTTGGGTGGCTATGTTGCCACTGTACGAGCAGAGGATATAAAGTCCTGTTCGTTATTGTAACGTTCCCGCTCACGACTCCGCCATGGCGGCCCGACGCAAGGTCGGGCTATAAAAGGCGGCGCGAGCCCGGCCGAGGCCAGTACGCCGGCGGCGTGCGACTCATTCGCACGTCTCGCCGGCGCTGCGGGCCCGGCCGCGACTCCCGCCCCAGCCCCGTCCCCCCGCGGGGAAGGAAGGCTGGCTGCGGACGCGGCCAGGGTGCCGGCGGCGTGTGATGTCACACGTCCGTCCGTAGGGCTAGGGCGCCGGAGGCGCGCGATTTGCTCGCGCGCTCTCCTGGTGCCTCTGCCCGCCCGGCGCCAGCCCCTGTACCGGCGGTGGTGGCCCCGGCCCCCGCCCCCGCCCAGGCAGGTGGAGGGCGCGCCGGTGCGGCTAGGGCGCCGAAGGCACGCGACTTGCTCGCGCGCTCTCCCGGTGCCTCAGCTCGCCCGGTGCCCCCCCTGTACCGGCGGTGGTTAAGGCCCCCGCTCCCGCCCAGGCAGGTGGAGGGCGCGCCGCTGCGGCCAGGGCGCCGGAGACACGCGACTCGCTCGCGCGCTCTCCCGGTGCCTCGGCTCCCCCCCTGTACAGGCGACGGGCAAGGCCAGTGAGCCGGCGACGCGCGCCCAAGGCGCACGCACCGCCAGATCCCCTGGCCCAGCCCCTGTCCCCTCCCAGGGCCCCTCTGGCCCTCAGATCCCCACGGGCGCTCGGGCCCATTCAGGTCCCGAGGCCCCCACAGGCCCCAGGCCCCTTCAGGACCTCGGGGCCCCCAGGCCCCCTTTTTGCCGGGGGCCCCCAGGCCCCCTCTGGGTCGGGGGGCCCCCCAGGCCCCCTCGGGTCATGTGGCCCACTTTAGGCCAAGGCCCCCAAGCCAGGCCCCCTTTCCAGTTTCACCGGTAGGTGGCGCCGCGGGCGCGGCCGGCGCCCGGGCACCGCGCGAATCTATCGCCCGTTCGCCCGCGGCCATCGGTCCGCCCGTTTTCGCGTCCCCCTCGCCCGTGGCTCCGTCCCAGCGGCCCTCGCGGTCCGCCGCGGCGGAGACCCCGAGACCCAAGAGGTCCCCGTCGGCTCCATCCCAGATGGAGGCCGACCTGACTCCGCGCTCGCAGCTCCACTCCGACATGTTTGTCGTGGCGGAGCTGCAGCAACGGGGGGCCCTCTCGCGATCGCTTCTCGAAAATATTAGCATGTTCCTGAACGACGAGGAGCTCGACCGAGCGGAGGCCGGGTCGACCCCAGACCGTTCAATGGGGCTGACCCCTTCGCCTCGGGTGACCGCGGGCCGCAGGCCCAGGTCACCTGATGAGGCTTTTGACGCTTTGGTGAAAACACCAAAGCGTCCCTGCGCGGCCCCCATACAAGGGGCTCCGCTCCCGCAGAGGGACCCGCGCCTGCGCAAGCGCGAGGCAGCCACGGCGGCACAAGTCGCCGCCCCTCCCGCGCCCGCGCCAGCGCCCGTACCGGCTTCCGCGCCGGTACCCGCCCCGAGCACGTCCCCCGTGGGGCCCTCGTACGCGAGGGTTCTTCAAACCCCCGGGCCCAGTAGGGCCCCCATACCCATGGAGGTGTCGCGGGCACCTCCAAACACAGAGACGACACCGGCAATTACGTAGAGACCCAGATTCGCCCCGCTCGTTGTGGAGGTATTCCCAAACTGGACCCACCGCTTCCGCGTCTTACGTGAGAAGCTGGGCAGGGTCCCAAATGCACGCCCCTTCGGCAGAGGCGTAAGATTTACGCCGAGCTCGGAGACAGAGTACCGGACAGAGTACCGCACTGTGCAGCGGTACCTCTCCGAGCTCGAGAAACAACCCTGTCATGGTATTCTTACAACCTCCCATCGGAGATTAGCAAGAAAGTGGCAATCAGGGGGCTCCCAGTGACGACGCCCCCTGAAGATATCACCCAGGCACTATTAGACCTGGGGTACCAGGCGGAATATGTCCGCCCCATCCGCGCCCGCCAGGGCCGCCCAGGGTGTTTGTTTTTTGTCATTTTGACAAACACCCCAAATCTTTTACCCGGCATATACAATGTCAATGAACTCTTGTATATGCCGGGCGTTATAGTTGAGCCCTGGCGCAGTAAGCGCGGCCCAGCTCAGTGCCACCGATGCCAAGCATTCAGGCACTCGAGCCACGGATGCCACCGTCGTCTAGCATGTCCCTGTATGTCATGTAGTGTCCCTCTCCACACCGGACGGTGTGGAGAGGGACACTATGCCAGGGATTGCCCAAGGTCGTTAGACGAGCCGGACACCTGCGTAAATTGCGGTGGCCCCCATCCGGCCAATAATGCGAACTGTCCGCAGTTTCGGAGGGAGCTGCGGAACAGGAGGGGGCGGGCACGACCGCCCTCACGACAACGGCTGAGAAGACGGGCTAGCAACGAGTGGGGACCAATACGGTCCACTCGGATGCTCAAACCGCCTCTCTTATGGCCCCCGCCAACCCGCCCAACATTGGGACGGGACGTCGGAGGAAAAAAAGAGGTGGCAAACGCTTTCGGAGAGCAAGGGAGACGGAAGTCCCCACTGCTCCGATCCCCATCCCGCGCGAGGAGGCTGCACAAGCCCCAGCGGAACGCGGTCTCTCGACAGCCGCATTGAGACCCGAGGCCGAGAGGCCAGCGCCCGGACAGGTCAGTCTGGACAGTGTCATAGACACCCTCAAGGAGGTACTAACCGTAGCCTGGTATTCCGACCCATGCCGGATCTCGACACCAGGTCATTCCAGTCCTTGGGCGTCGGTGAGGTGCGTCGGATGCTCGAAAGCTCCACCACCTCGCTGGCGGCCGGGGACTGGAATGCCAAACATCCTTCTTGCAGATGTCTCTCCACCTGCGCCAACGGACGACGACTGCTTGGGGTATCCCAGCGTTGCGGGTTTGAGGTTGTGGGACCCGATCTCCCAACCCATTACTCGAACACTGAAGGCCAGGCACCGAGCACCATCGACCTGGTGGTACATAACGGTGTCCGGGCCTTGGACCTCGAAACGCTGCCCGACGCGTTTGGCTCAGATCATCAGCCTGTCTTGGCATCCGTGTCAGGCAGGCTGACTCTGGCCACTGCTTCTCAGCCGAGGAGACGCGTCTCGTGGCAGGTCTTCGAGAGAAGCCTCAGGCAGTCGCCGCCCGTTGCATGCTCCTTTCGATATCCTCCCCTACCCCGAAGAGTCCTCAACCTTCTACTTAAGAAAAGGGATGCCCGCAGGCGCTGGCACTCCACGAGAGATCCTCGGCTGAAGGCGCTCTACAATACGGCCGTCGAGAATCTCCGGTCCGCATTGGTGGACATCGCAGCCGACTCATAGGATGAGCGGATTCGGGAAGCCAGTGAGGACTTCCCGTCCCTCAACAGGCTGGCCCGTCAGCTCACCCGTAAACCTCCCCCGTCGGCGCCCCTTTACAGCGCCGACGGAAACCTGAGATATGATAGCCAGGGTAAAGCCGATATATTGGCAAGTCACTTGGCTTCTCAATTTACCCCA
Organism: Melinaea menophilus ssp. n. AW-2005; assembly: GCA_918358695.1. NCBI lineage: Eukaryota > Metazoa > Arthropoda > Insecta > Lepidoptera > Nymphalidae > Melinaea > Melinaea menophilus. The sequence continues at coordinate 36,590,817 of OU911038.1, read as the reverse complement.
AATCCAAGTGCGACACCCGACACACACGACCGTCTCCGGGAAGCCGTGACAAATCTCCTCACCTTCCCGACTCAACCGCTTCCGCCGCCCCCGTTCTTCTCGCCTGGCGCGGTTAGGAAGGCCATTGCCAGGCTGAAGCCTAAGAAGGCCCCTGGAAGTGATGGCATCACTAACGGGGCCCTCGGACACTTGTAAAACACATTCATTGCCAGCTTGACCAGACTCTTCAATGCCATTCTGCGTCTGGGGTATTTCCCTCGGAGATCAGTGGAAGGAGAGTCTGGTCGCTGTTATTCCCAAGCCTTAAAAGGATCATAGCCGCCCGGAAGGTTACCGCCCCATTTCCCTCCTGAGTTCGATATCCAAACTGTTCGAGAGGTTACTTTTACCTTTAGTCCAGGCCCATTTCAGCCCGAGACCCGAACAGTTTGGATTTCGAAATCAACAGTACCACCCTTCAGGTGGCTAGAGTGGTCCACTTTGCCACCGCATCCTACAACAAGAAGCTCCAGACCGCTGCAGTATTCCTGGATGTTGCCAATGCCTTTGACCGGGTATGGCACCCAGGACTACTGCACAAAGTCCAGTCCCTTGGTGTTCCACACCACGTAGTCCAAGTCCTCGCATCCTTTCTTCATGGAAGAACCTTCCGGGTGAGGGTGGGAGGCGCTCTCTCGAGCGTCTTCCCCAGTTTGGCAGGTGTCCCACAGGGCAGCATCCTCTCCCCGATCCTTTATTCCATTTATACCAACGACATCCCATCACCCCCGGGTACGATGTTGGCGCTGTACGCGGACGATGTCGCCTTATTGGTCTCATACAGGTTGCACCTCTTGGCGGCCAAGAAGCTCCAGGGATCCCTCGACCTGCTGCCGAGTTGGCTGGCGGAGTGGAGGCTGTCCTTGAACGTGGGGAAGACCCAGGCGGTGGTCTTCGGACCCCGTAACAAGCAGCCTCCTCCGCTTGTCCTATTCGGCCAGGAGGTTAAGTGGACCACCCAGGCTACGTATCTCGGCGTAGTCCTGGACCGAAGGCTCGTTGGTACCCAACAGGTGCGTAAGGCGAATCGGGCTGCGCGTATAGCCCTTCACCTCCTCCAACCCCTTTTCCGATCCCGACTTCCATTGCGTACGAAAGTCTCGCTTTACAAGACCTTCGTACGCCCACATCTGACCTACGCCTCCCCGGCGTGGGTCCAACTTTTATCGGCGTGCCAACGCAATGTGTTACAGGTGGTGCAGAACATTGCTCTCAGGCGTGTCACCCAGGCTCCCTACTACGTGAGGAATGCGACCTTGCATAAAGATTTTTTAGGTGGTAGAGCCTAGCTGTAGTTATCTGACTGCAGCTCGTATTGGGCTGGCTCGACCGGGGAAGGACCACCCTCTCACAGAAGACCGACGTGTAGTAACCAAATTCATTTGGTTATGTTCCGTCGGTGAGTGACAGAATCCGGAAGCCCAAACCCCCCCCCCCCCCCCGCCAAACATGAACGCGATGCATAAAAGAAAAATACCCCAGGAGGGTACCGGCTTTGATGAAGCCGGGGACCCCCTCCCCGAGCAAAATCGGGGGAATGATCCTCGGATTTTGCTCGGGCTGCCCGTCGTATCTGGGGCGGGCAAAGTATCGCACTTAGTGTTTCCTGAGGGCAAACGACGGCAAACAGCGGCACCCCGTTCCACTCTAGATGTTGACTTTTGTAACATCCGGGGGTTTCATTCGAACCTAAACGCCGTCCACTACCACCTTGAGACGGCGCAGCCGGCCTTGTTGTTTTTGACGGAGACGCAGATATCACAACCTAGCGACACAGCGTACCTATCATACCCCGGGTATAAACTAGAACATCATTTTATACCACACGCCGGGGTATCTGTGTTCGTAAGGGAGGATATCTGCTACCGTCGCCTTCAGATTTTTGAAGGTCGGGACCTGTCCGTGCTCTGGCTGCGCGTGGACATGGACGATCACGTCAGATTCTACGCGTGCCTCTACAGGTCCCATAGTGGTAATGCACAAACAGATCAACTGTTGGGCCACGTTCAAGCGAAGATTGACGACCTGCTATCTCAGACTCCCTCCGCCGAAGTCGTAGTCCTCGGGGACTTTAACGCGCACAATACCGAATGGTTAGGGTCACGTGCAACCGACTACGCGGGGAGATCTGTGTTTAACTTTGCTCTGGCAAATGGTCTGTCCCAGCTGGTACAGACGCACACTCGTCTACCGGATGTGGACAGCCACACGCCCTCTTTGTTGGATCTTCTGCTGACTACACATCCAGAAAAGTACCAGGTCGCTGTCGAGGCTCCTTTAGGGTCCTCTGATCACTGTCTGGTACGGAGTGTAGTGCCCATTCAACGTCCAGCTCGCACAAGACCTGCGACTCGACGCGTTTGGCACTACAAGTCAGCGGATTGGGATGGAATGCGGTCTTTTTTTGCATCCTACCCATGGGGGCCGATTTGTTTCCCTTCCAACGATCCTAGTGACTGCGCTGCGGCTGTAGCTGATGTGATACTTCAGGGCATGGAACTTTTTGTACCAAGCTCTGTGGTACCACTTGGTGGCAGATCGCGGCCTTGGTTTGATGCGTCTGTCAGGGCTGCATCAGCTGGCAAACGGCAGGCTTATCAAGCTTGGGCCAATGCGTTAGTCACTAAGGATCCGAACTCTAGAGTTCTGAAGAGGAAATACAACCGTGCCTCCAGATTCTTCAAACGGCAAATCGCTAGAGCAAAGTTCAAGCATGTCGTCAAAATTGGGGATCAGCTGGCAAAGTACCCGCCTGGCACGCGCAAATTCTGGGCGCTTTCAAAGGCCAGTCTGGGCAACTTTAGCCAGCCGTCCCTACCGCCGTTGCACATGGGGAATGACTCTCTGGCCCACACGGCAAAAGAGAAAGCCGATCTCTTGGGCACTCTTTTCGCCTCCAACTCGACTTTGGACGACCACGGGAAGACACCGCCTGTCATCCCGCGGTGTCAGAGCTCAATGCCGGAAATAGTTTTTCGGCAAAAAACTATCAGGCAGACTCTATTTTCCTTGGACGTTCATAAGTCGAGTGGGCCGGATGGCATTTCTCCACTGGTGCTACGAACGTGTGCCCCTGAGTTGACTCCAGTGCTAACGCGTCTATTTCGGCACTCCTACCTTAAAGGCGTAGTCCCGGTCTCATGGAAGTGTGCCCTTGTCCATCCGATCCCTAAAAAAGGTGATCGCTCGGACCCAGCTAACTACAGACCTATCGCCATTACCTCCCTTCTCTCCAAAATAATGGAGATCATCATAAACCGACAGGTCCTAACGTACCTCGAGGATCACCAGTTGATCAATGACCGGCAGTATGGCTTTCGCCATGGTCGATCAGCTGGTGATCTTCTGTTATACCTCACTCACCGTTGGGCAACGGTTATTGAAAGCAAGGGAGAGGGTCTGGCAGTTAGTCTGGATATGGCAAAAGCCTTCGATCGTGTATGGCACAAGGGGCTTCTTTCGAAGCTACCTTCCTATGGGCTTCCCGAGAGTTTATGCAAGTGGATCACCAGCTTCCTCACTGGGCGGAGCATACAGGTCGTTCTCGACGGTTTTTGCTCGGACCCCAAGCCCGTGAACGCTGGTGTACCCCAAGGCTGCGTGCTATCCCCAACTCTGTTCCTCCTGCACATCAATGATATGTTGGATATTTCCAACATACATTGTTATGCGGATGACAGCACTGGGGATGCGGTATATTCCGGTCGTGCAGGTCTCTCTTGGGAAAACGTCGATGAGTGCCGAAAGAAACTTGTGTCTTCAATAGAGACTTCCCTGGGAATGATCTCTGAGTGGGGTGAACTGAACCACGTTCAGTTCAATCCCGACAAGACACAGGTTTGCGCGTTTACCACTAAAAAAACCCCATTTGTCGTATCACCGCTCTTCGAGAGCACTCCTCTTATTGCCTCGCCAAGTATCAGAATACTTGGTCTCGACATTTCGAGCGACTGTCAGTTTCGTGGTCATCTGGAGAGCAAGGCCAAGTTGGCCTCGACGAAATTGGGAGTGATCAATAGAGCGAGGCAGTATTTCAAACCTGGCCAAAGACTTGCGCTCTACAAGGCGCAGGTCCGGCCACACATGGAGTACTGTTCTCATCTCTGGTCCGGATCACCCCAATATCAGCTTCTACCATTTGACCGCGTACAACGGAGAGCCGTTCGGATTGTCGGGGACCCGGTGCTCTGCGAACGGCTGGACTCTTTGGCATTGCGTAGAGACGTGGCTGCTTTGTGCGTCTTCTACCGCATTTACAACGGGGAGTGTTCCGAAGAACTATTCGATCTGATGCCTACCGCCGAATTTCACCACCGCACAGCTCGCCATCGCCTCCTTTACCATCCATACCACCTGGATGCGTGGCGATCTTCAACTGTGCGGTTTTCAAGGACTTTCTTCCCACGTACCACTCAAATGTGGAACGAACTTCCTTCGGCGGTATTTCCAGATCGATACGACATGGGTACCTTCAAAAAAGGCATATATTCCTTTCTCCAAGGCCGGCAACGCTCTTGTGTATCTTCGGATGTTGCAAGAGTTCATGGGCGGCGGTGATCACATATTAACGGTGACCCGCACGCTCGTTTGCCCTCCTATAACATAAAAAAAAAAAAAAAAAAAAAAAAAAAAAGACCTCCGTATGGAGAGCCTGGTAGATCACGTCGTGCGGCTGTCGACCAACGTCTTCAGTCGCACTGACGCCTCGAGCCTGCACCACCTGCGCGGCATTGCGCCGTGGCACGCCCGTCCCCCGGACGCTCGGCGGTTTCCCCGCGACCTCCTCAACCCTCCCGAGTCCTGAGCGGCTGCCTCGGTCGCTGGTCGTCTAAGCCGGGCCTCCCACATGGGTCTCACCCGGCTGGACAGACAGATCAGAAAAATACAAACTATATAAAATAAATCTGAAAAAATACAAAAAGAATAGTAGTTTAAGATAATATGTATTAGTGTATTTTAGTTGTAGTTTATTATAGTGTTTATTGTATTGTTATATATTATATTGTTATTTTATATTATAGTGTTTTATTGTATAGTTTTATAGTATTAAGTTGATTTGTATTTAGTGTATGTAAATAGTATTTAAGTTTAAGTTAATTGATTGTGCACGTCCAACCCACCAGAGGCTCCACAAGCGTTTTTAATTGTAATAATTAATTAAGTATATTTAAGTATTATATTGTATTGTTTAAAATCATTAGTTTATTGTATTGTAATTTTATTATGTTAATTGGCTAAGAAATTTTGTTAAATATATTGTAAATATTGTTTTATTATGTAATAATAGTATTAATTGATTTTGCGTGTATAAATTTATTTATTATGTTTTATTTTATATTGTAATTTATTGTTATTTTATATTGTAATGTTTTGTTGTTTTGTTAATTTAATTCGATTTGTTAATTTAATCTTTATTTTATGTTGTAAATATTTTAAATTTGTAAATACACTGGTAAACTTAAGGACTACAACTGAAAACCGATGACCGGGTGGACTTTGCCACCCGCGCTAGAAAGCAGCACCCCGCTTGCCATAGCGGGAAGTGGACTTACATACATACATACATGAAATGATGGTAGAATCAGTAAGGATGTGAGTACTGCGGGGTGTTACAGGGTATTTGGTACCCCTAAACTGTTAATTTGCAACCATGGCCGTATGTTTGAAGCTTCCACCTTTTCCAATTTGATTTCCGAACTCGGTTGTGATTCCATTATATTACTCCCGAAATGTATCACGCCAACGGCCAGCCGAACGTTATATACGAACTATCCTCAAGATGTTACGGATCAAGAGCAGCAATAATAATTAGTCGGGCTCCTTGAACAAAATTCAGCTAGTTTTTAACATCACTAAGCAAAAGACGACTCGGCACTCTGCAAGTTCGTGAATTGTTTCTTTTGTATGTTACAGTTCCGTGGCTGCTGATTATGTATGCCTCTGCGCGTGATGTGTGTTCGCAAGGCAAAATAGCGAGCCACACATTTCAAGTGCACGTTGTGCGCTCTGTGACATATCTGGGTCATGGACATCGAGATGGCATACAGCCCGGCTGCAGCAGTTTTTGTGTTCATACATATGTTGTCGGACGGACGTGCGGTGCACTCTTAGTTCGTGGGTCATGTGAGCTGGTCTTAAGGTATGTGGGTGTCGGGCGAACGCCCTCCCCTTGAAGATACTTTCCGTACTGGCGGCGCTGTCTAGGAGTGTACCCGCTGATTGAAGTCCCGTTATAATCGGGCTTCCACTAAACGTCAGTGTGGTGGTACCAAATGCATCGGGCATTACCTGTATGCCATGATACTCGAGTGGGAGGAGTATGATACGCGTGTATTGACAAGGAGAGTGACGAATGTTTGAACTCCAAGACCATTCATTATCTCCATTCTCTATTAATCTCTTTCTCATTAATCCCTCTGATCTCTTTCTCAGTAATAGAATATCTAAGGAATATATCTTTGAATATCTAACAAACAGCTGTATGGAGTTCTGTTCTTTATGGAGAGCTGTTCTTTGCAGATACCGCCAGAATGCATGGACTGCACTTCTTGTCCACACTGTTCTAATAGAACACATATACACTAATCTAGATGTAATTGTTTCAATGAACATTCGTCATTTTAATGAACATTTTTCGCTTCCTAACTTAATCTATTTATTTTTAAGTCTATATTTGCATTTATTTTCAAGCAATGGATAGTTGAGGTATCTGCATTTGTAACATTTTCAATACTGTATAAGTTTACGTTAATAACTTCTTAAATTACGTTAATGTAGGCATCTTACTTCTCTCTTCTTTTGCTGACACTTTTGAGCTGCTTCACGGAAGTTCTTTCGTTGGATCCTTTGTTCTCTGAGAGATTCATCAACAAATATCTGTCTATTTCCTGGCAATAATATTTTTCTATTTTTCTGGCAATTTTAACTTTTTCTAATCTTAGACTTTCAGTTTTCCGCTTGCTCATTTGTGATCTAAACAAATTAAGATCCATCATTTACAGCTTCCTTATAAATCATCACCATTTACAATGTCCATTTCATGGAAATAAAGGGAGATGATGGTCATGTCGTTTTCTTTATATTGATTTGATTTTTATTCATGTTGAAACACAGTTATTATTTTTAATTGAAGGTTGAAACTTCTACTCTCTAATAACAGCCATTCGTCAAATTTTGACCGGTAAAAACTAGTGATTTTCAAAATCAGCAATCATAAATTCCTTTCTTATACTTAGCATCTGCTATATACATGTAGGAACTTTAGACTGTGTTTTATATTATGTTATAGAAATATAGATATTAATATAAAGATCTATAAATGAGGGCATGTATGAAGAGGTTGATGTCTGTGGTAGAGATGAAAGAGGTATGCACGCAACATTCATGTTTGTAAATTATAACATAAGTAGTGATTACCTTAGCACCTAATTCATTATCCTATTAACCCGACTCTGAAGGTAAACTAGGGCATTACTAGACGCTTTACTCTATGTAGTCTATTGAAATTCCCGGTACTTTAACATTTATTTAAAAACTTATTTATCAGTTATCTTATTTTTTATTATCACTAAATATATTTGTTCTATTTAAATTCAAGTAGTTAGCCATTGAGTAAATTCAATAATTGCAGTAATCAAGTGGCTTTGCGGATGGAGTTATTAATAATAATGAATAACAACTATTAGTCTGCTCCAAATTGATATATTCATTTAATCTATGACAAAAACATAATAAAAAGTAATATATATTATTAATATCAATATTTTGGTAATAATTAAATAGCAATAACATTGTTGTTAAATTTTATATCTAACACAATTGTCAGTACGACCAATATTAAAAATGACTCAACCCTCAACGTTCACACTTAGTATTCACACAATTGGACAGCAAACAAATGTTAATAAAAAATGTCCCTTGTAATTTTTATTATATCAACATCTTCAATCTTGTTGGAATTCGAGGATGTTAATAGAGTTTTTTGTGCAATCTTTATGTTTGGTATTAACCAACTTCCCCCCCATCGCAAAGCTAGGGTTTCTTTTATAGGTAAAGAGTGGACTTATAAGACACAATTAAATATTTACGAGGTACAGGTCTACATGAATACTGGTTGCCAACCAGTTTTAGTTAACAAGAGCGACCGCTTTTATATAAATACTTATTAAAACCTCTTGCAAATTATCAGACAATAATTATTTCGGCATGCGGAATTCATTTTTATAGTATTTTTCTAATAACTTACATAAAACTACTACTACTACATTGTTTGGATAATTAAAAATATGTACGTTTAACATTATTTTTATATTTTCGTTTAGTATTTCCCGTGTTGCAATCCAAACCACATCGAAGTGGTACAGATGCTTTGCTGTTATTAATTATTTAAAAATAAAAAACTTAGTTTCTTGTAAAATCTTTTAATTGTTCATTTATAATGTATTTTAACGAAACTATTAAATACAATACAAAAATATAACACTTACACAATACTTTGCTTATAATAAGTACAATTATTTAACTATTTACAGTAATACTAACATACATACCAATATGTACATATAATATATTTAACAGATTCTTTTCGAAACAGGTACAAAAAGTTTCTAGTGTATAATATATAAAATGTTCCTCTTTCCTTACCTACGAATACGCTTTTGTATAATCTGTCACTAAAACATATGTTTTGTGTCATCTGTCACTAAAACTTCAAATCACTTATGGTAACTGTTGTTCTGAGTAAGACATATTCTCATCTTCGTACTGGACATGGTTAGCTTGAGCTGTTATTATGAAAACTGGTGACTTTATTTTCCTCGGCACTGGAGACGGCGATGAAGGATAGCTTTTCGAAGGAAGAGGGTCGCTTTGTATTTTTGCTTTGAACATTATATTATCAATTTCGTGCATCGCAAAGTCACGTTGACGCTCGTCTAGTTTCCTTAATTTCTTGGCTAGCAGTTGTCCGTATAAGTCGTATTCGTCCATATCTTTTTTGCAATCGGAGGCATTTTTAAGAAAGTGAACAGCGTCATCCATTTGTTTCTTTGCAAACATGTAATCAGGATTTGCTTGGTTTTTCGATCCCGTTGCTTTATTTTGACGTCTATTCGGATATTGTCGTTCTGTTGGAGTACTCGTGTGTGTTAGATTCTGAGATTCGTTGTGATCAATTATAGGTGCATTGTACGATGTATTTTGGAAATACTGAAATTAATAATAATAAAATAAATGTTACAAAACATTTACATTTATCGAAATGTGAGAATATTTTTTTGTACACAGTACATTACGGTGTACCTTGTACACATGGTACACTGACCTAGGACAGTAGTAATCGTAGAAACAGCTAGAAATGAATTTCGATAAATCTGTATATTTATGATAGATTTATAAAATAAAATACAATTAGTAAAATTTGGACAATTAGCGAATTAATAATTTTATACCATTATCGTAGTTGATAGACGATATATTAAAAAGGATTAAAAAAAAATTAATAGCGAAAACAAATTTCGACCTTCATGAATGTAAATGTAATAGCTGGTAATTTAATTGATTGTTGGTACGTATTCTATTAAAATAAAAGTACAAAATTACTCTCCACACTCGCTACTGTGTCAAATACTATGTGAATATATTTTGGCTTTTTGTATATTGTAGAAATAATTTACAACTTTAGTAAATTCTGCATTGTTAATAAATTCTTTAAGTGTTACGTCTATTAAAGAAAACCAGTGGTTGTAGACGTGCTATAATAGGTCCTTTATGCAATGTAATATTTAAACTTTCGGCGTAACAAAAATAATAAGGCCACCGGCAGACTAAATAATAATAATGAATAACTCGAGAAAATAATTATTATCTGATTACAATAACAAGCAAGCACTGAAAAAGATCCACCTATTACCTCGTGATCTGTATGATTCATATTATAATATTCATATTTCCCGCCTAAGAAACTCTCCATTGTTGAAAAAGCAAACCACGACGTTTGATATCCTGGTGTTTTCTTTTTCCTATTAATATGTAATCTAAACGATGTCATTAATGACTCTTTTTTCTTTTTAAGTTCCATAACAGTGCACTTTATGCTTAAGTTGTGTTGTATTCGGAGCCATGCATCGTTAACCTCATTTCGATTTTTATGCGATAAGTGTTTTGGGTCCCACAATAGTTGCTCTATGCGGTAGTGATCCAAAAATTCCAAAACCACATCGTTTGTCCAAGACATCACAAATGTTTGTCGACAAACTTGAACAAGTAAATTTTCGTCCAACTGGACCAACCTTATACTGTCAAATACAATTACTAAGGGAACGAATGACCAACCTGAACCATTCATTCATGTTTGACAAGTTGGTTGAAATGATATGGTTTACAAAGCATTAAAACCATATTTATATATTTGTTGTACATTGAATATGGATATTTAATAATAATATTTCCCCTATAATATATGTTTCTGTGACTGGTACTGTTTTATTGTTCTTAAAAGTTTAAATTGATGATATCGTTTAGAACTAAATATACTAAAGAATGAATGGGCAACTGTAGGCCAACATTTGAGTGCATGTAAATAAAATATTTATTTCTTTTATCCTTTTGTTAATTTAGGAAGGTACTTTTCTTCCTTTATATTCGATATCCCTCTTTTTGTATTTGGTTTTCAAAAAAACAATTGTAAATAAAAGATGAACATTACAAAAATATATAAAGGGTAAGGCAATAAATATAATGTATATATACAATAGATTTTAATCATTCATGGCGGTTCCAACTAAAGTTTTAAAGATGATAACGTTGCCTACGGAAATCTTATATGAAAATATAATCAAATCTGATTACTTCTTTTTCAACATTCATTATCTAAAATCACAGTAGTAACACAATAATTATTGACGTATCCAGTAATTATTGTATACGCAGCATTGATTCTATAGCTCACTGCTTCACTCTCATTCAGTTCAGTCGTTCAGAAATTTCTCGCTGATTAATCATTCGATTATCGCCAGCGGTCACTAATAATTATTTAATAACTGCGCCAAGTATCCAACGCTCATTGTACATTTGTATTTTGTAATAACAACATCTAAAATATTTATTAAGCAATAATTTTAACTTTGTAATTTTTCTGTATTTTTTGAAAGTTTATTACGTGCAATACTTACTTTGTGATTGAAAAACTTGTTGCTCCAAAGTTGAAGTCTTAAAGGTACGGCTTAATTTCGTGTACATAATTTCACTTGTACATGAGTTAATAATAGTGATTACTTTTTTAGTGGTACATTCTACCCTCATTATAAAATAAGGAAATAAGTTAATATCTTTGTTTTATCAGGTTCTCTATTATATTTTACATTAGAAAGTTAAACATTATTTACTACAATCTTTAACATTTATGATAGATGGCTACAGAAGTCGGTTCAGCCCCAGGGATTGCATCTCTGCAGTCGGTCCAGAAGGTGATGGCTCTGCCTACAGTTGAGGCAGCGGTGGGTCAAGTAGGAGCCTTCTACACTAGAGTAAAAGGTAAGTTTCTTCAAAACTTTTTTTAGTGTACCTCCATTAAAGATAAAGGAAGTTATCACTGTTTTGAAAATTGGTGTTTTGTTCAAAGCTGATGTAACCACTTTTTTGACTATTAAGACTGAATATTTGTGAATACATATATATACTGGTTCCCAATTTTTATTGGTATAGAAAACCACATGAGAACTCTGGCTTGTTTCATTGCTTATTTTATAAATAAAACTATTATTATTGTCCATTACTTTAATAAAACTTTAAAATAGCCTGACAGCAACAAAACTAAGAACCCATATAAAAATCATCTTTTGTTATTGGAAGGTATTATTTGTGTAAATATTTTCAACATACCCCACTTTCGCAGGTGCACATTCTTTGCTAGAATGGGCACTCTCCACCGCCGAGGCTAGTGTCACCCTCGCAGCACACACTGCCGCCCCATATGTGGCTGCTCCATTAGCCGCTGGTGATGCAAAAGTTGCTGCAGCACTGGATGAGTTGGAGCGTAGAGTTCCAATTGTCACAGAGCAACCCAAAGTGATTGTGGAGACAACTAAACAGGCTGTACTCTCCAGACTGGCTCCACAGTTGAACAAGGTTAGTATTTTCTTGTTAATCATGATGTGGTAGTTTTTATTATTGATACACAATAAATTTACTTACATATTGTAAAGATATCAAATTATTTACAGAATTTATTTGCCTTGATTAGTTAATATTATAAATATGTTTGTAACAGATGCCGTTTACTTTGAATTATACTTTTTAATTAATATACTTTTAAATGTTAATACTTGTAACAGCCAAAAACAATGTTTTAGGCTAAAAATACTAATGATCATTTAAAATTACATTAAAAAATGATATAATATAAATCAATATTGTAATATCTTGCTATGAATATTACCCTTACTTTGTTCAAATAATGTCATGGTTACAACGGCTTAATTATAATCAATAATATTATATCAATGTGATTTGATTCGGGATAACGAAGGTTCGTGAACGTCACCAAGTAATACCTTATATCTATAAGATAGTGTGCGATATCAATGCTATATGCACTAAACATGTATTATTACAATTATCATCTGATGGCTTCTAAAGAGCTGATATCAATATATTATTATAATATTTTCTATATCCCATAATTCTATATTATATATTTGTGTACAAATTTGTACTGCCTTTGATATCCACTTTTAAACCAAACAACCCTTGGTAAGATTAAAAAGCTATGAAATTGAAGGCTGCTCATAGAAAAATCTCTTAAAAATTTTCTTTTATGGTCCACATAGTTTAGTTCAGTCAGTTTGAATATTATTAAGGAAATGGTCACTACCTAGTGGGTTCGTTTATCTTTTTTTAGTCCAATCGTGACGTAATGGACTAAAAACTTTCACATCCTCGTATATTATATATTCATTTGTGGGCTTTAACTCTAGAACTAGTAGCAAAATATTATAAGTATAAAGTAATAAAATCTATTTATCTGACTCAGATGGACCTACCAAAAGATATAAATTAAAGTAGTTATATACATTAATATATGATAATTTATAAACTCATTATCATAAAAACGTTAATTTTTTTATAATCCTATTTGAATAAAGGTGATTTACGACTGGTTTTGGACTTAAAGAAAAATGGCGGTTCCTTAGTAAAGAAAAATGGCCGTCGTTTTTCGTTCATTACAATATTTTATACAATTATAAATGTATTTCGATTTAATTAAATTTAAAAATAAATTTCAATACAATAAACTTGAACTTTATTCCCTTGATGTTTGTATCCGGGAATTCCAAGTATTTTCCTTGGGAACTGAGGCAGGTGCGTGTTTGCAAAGTGCAAAGTTCATGCCACGTACTCGCAAGTCATCTATATTAGTCACTTCGAAATTTCATCATACTATACTTGACGTCCAAAGGTCTGTTAGACGGCAGCCATCTTTAGGCTAATGTCGGGTTACTTATTATTTTGTTGTAATAAATTAAAAATATTACTCTACCCGTCAAATGTGAGGTATTATAGTCGTGTCAAATTTGGATTCATACAGTGGAGGATAAAAAATATTATAAATACTTTCCTATGGATTATTTCTTGAGTATTTATTTGTAAAGGAAAATTAGTAACATGCGGTGTTTGTCAGGCAGTTAGTTTTACGAATTTGATTTATAGACTAGTTGAGCCCACGACATTGTTTGCGCGTAATATATTTTTTTAAATAAAAGTAGCGTAAGTTACTACTTATCCAGCCATTTCAGAGATTTGCGGGAACAAATAGACACAGAAACATTATAATACATATTTTTATTACATATACTTTAATATGCATTTAACGAAGTTTATTTATTTGGAATTACAGACTTAAATTTTATATATATATATATATATATAAATTATATATATATATATATATATATATATATATATATATATATATATATATATATATATATAATTTTATCGTATTAATCTTTATACGCGCAAGTAAATTATCGTTGAAGGTTAATCGATTCGAGGATATGAATATGTTTAAAAAATTACGGATGCATTTTTTTTTTAATACCTAATTATTGTCATAGCATCCGTCCGATAAGATAAATGATAACAGCCACGGACGACGGACGTTGAACCGGATTGAACATGTGATCATTACGAAAAAAAATTAAATTTAAGACAATGATAACACGTTATCAGGTTGATTACGAAAAATATTGTGAAATGTAGAAGACTTCATTCTTTGTGTATGATATATGCATACCAGCTATGCAGCCAGCAAACCAGTTATAGAATTTGACCTCGATTTTTATGATCATATATATATATAGATATATATATATATATATATATAGATATATATATATATATAGATATATATATAGATATATAGTTTTTATTTATCATATTAAATGTTACATAGATCCTGTTTATACAGATTACTATCTTAATTAATTATGTCATTTGGGAATCGACATTTATTTATTACTCTATCCTAAAAGCCATCTTTATATAATCCATTAATATTATTTATTTTTATTTCTTTATATTATAACATTTATTCAAGTATCAAATCATTAAAATGTATTCTTAATTCTATTCACCTACAACTTGAAGTGGACTATCTATCTAATAGATATAATGACAATATGTATGTATGTGTGTATCAGGTGTACGGTGCCCGCGAGGTCGCTGAGCAGCGCGTGAAGTCGCTCAAGGAGCTGACCTGGGCCAAAGCCAACACTCTGCTGTCCACCGCCTACGGACAGAAGGCCATGCACGGAGTGGACACGGGCGCCTCATACGCCATGCAACTGCTCGACCACTACCTCCCACCCACACAGGAGGAAGTCAATGGTTAGTTATCATTGCGTTTCGACCTTTTGGACCTTCAAATATCAATTTTTTAATATTTATAATATGTGATTTTTTAATTTATCAGCTCGTAGCAACGAGATAGTGCCAGTGGAGAATGACCCCGCACTGCATACAGTGCAGACGGTGGGGCGTCTCAGCTCGGTGGCCGCGAGACGCGTGTGGGCCAACTTGGCCCAGCGTTTGCACCACCTGCGTAACACCGGTACGGGAACACTCACACTCACATAGTCACTTACACTCACACGGCCACACACATTCATATCGCTTATATCCACATATAACTTGTTACGACTTGACCAAGGTCTTACAATTTTACGTTCACTAAATTAACTACTTTCATTGTACTAATTGACATTTTAACGCAGTGATTTTATTATAATAGGTATCGAACTGGACGTCCGTCGGTACGTCACGGCATTGTTGGCGGCGCTCCATCTAGCACGCGTCACCAGCGAGCAGCAACAGCAGGAGGCAGAGCGGGAGGCGCCGGCGCCACCACAGAAGGCCGAGCCTGCAGCCAAGCCCCGAGCCTCCGCCCCCGCCCCCGCTCCAACCCCCACCCCCGCTACACCTTCACCCTCCACCCCTACCACCACCGACAGGGTCAAAACCACCCCCGAGGCGAAGTCCAATGGCAGTGAACAACATTGATTTTATTTTTATATTTTTTTAATATTATATAATTTTAAGCAAAAACCACCATGAAGATAAATGAAAGTATCGCCATGGTTCTGGTAATAAATAATCATAATAAAATGTAATCAAGACTGATGGATGGTCTTTTCGATGTTTTTAATGTTTATTGGAAGTTTTTTTATTTTTTAATTGAAAATATATCTTTATATTCTAAATGTTGTTTTATTGAAAGTCGTTTTGTTCGTTATATACTTTATTTCAATATAATTAACGCATACTCCGTTTAGGCCGGTTACAGACTGCGGATATGGATCTTGGATATGATTTTAAGACATTATTTTTATCAAAACACTTCTTGATAAAAACTGTATACAATGAGCGTTTCATAAATCTATATTATATTGGAATGTACAAACAAATTTTATATAAAAAAATAATCTATGGTAATGTCGGAGTTTACTAAATACAATATATAGTAATCATAGAATCAGTGGGTATTAAATAACATGTGAAGACACGGTATTTGCTTATCTTTAATGGAACTTGTATTATTGTATATGATTACTACATGCAATAGTGAAATGCGTAATAAATCTGGAATCGAGTTAATACAATTGTTAATAAATGTAGGAATAATTATAACTAACAGTCTTAACAGACAGTAAATGCGATCCTTTGTATGCTATTAGGATTAAAAATATAATTAAATTTTGTTTTATAAAATATCCAATACTTTGTCAATTAATAATTAAAACTAAATTAAGTAATAGCTGCCATTAATATAATTAAAACTGAAATTTATGCACAATTTTCCTTATTTATATATATATAAAGTACCTACATATATATAATAAAGGGATAAGAGTTAAAACGGATACGTATGGACGTATTAATCACTAATGTCTATAATTATCCTAAAACAACAATAGAACCTTCGTGAAGTATATTATTGAAGTTTATAAAAGCCAAAAAAAATAAAGATAATCGAAAAATATTTCAAAATATATAACTACTTTCGTGATGGTATTTCCAGTGTGTGGTGGTTAGCCCAGTCCGTGGTCCTCGAAGAAGCCCTGCGGCGTCTCCTCCTGCAACAATGTTCATCACTGAGCCAGTTTCGCTCGTGGCCGTGTTAGCCGAGCCGTCGCTTTTCGGCGGCAAATGTTTATTAAATGTCAAATTTTACCGTCAAATCCTACTTGTCCATCAACTGTCAGTTATTCCACAAAATTAATCTATATTATAGTTTTGGAAACTATTTACTATCTACGAGTAAAATAAATATTATTGTTAAAATACGAAAAAATACAAAAGGTTAAGATGCAAAACTTTTTAATAAATTCATAAAATATAGTTAATTAAAGTACAAAATATTTGTCATTAATATAAATGACGTTACATCGTAATTTATTTAATAGGAATGTATTTGTTATGTGGTTATAATATGTCTTAAAAATGGCAAAAAAACAGATATATCAAACACTTCTTAATTATAGATTATAAAAAATATATCTAGATGACAAGATTTCTGGATAAAATATTTTTATGACATTAACAAAACAAAAATAAAATCTTTTAACGCTCAAAAACGTCAAATAGAGGAATAAAACTTAATATTCGTCTATAAATAATAGTAGGTAACGTAAATAAAGTTAAAAATAAAAATTCTAAACCAATAACAAATTAATTCTTCTTTTAGAGTATCACTAAGTGAAAATTATGTTTAAATTGTAAAGGATTGGTCCTTTTAAGGGTCACATTATATATTAATAATTATTGCACTCCATGAAGATAGTAGAATATAACATAGTGTCTGGACACAAACAAATACGACATTAATATTATTTTAGATGTTATAAATAATTATAGAGCCATTATAGCTTTATATAAATAGCAATAACAAGTTTTTAAATCTGGTTATATATATATATATATATATATATATATATATATATAGTTTGTCCTTTTTTTATTTTATTATTACGCAACATTCGTTATTGCTGTCAGTGTATTTGTTGAAACATTAGATTTATATGTAATAAATGTATACCTACTTGTATGGCTCGACAATTATTTAACATGTTAGTAAATTAGTCAAATTAAACAATAAAAAAAATTACAAACAATAATACCAAAATCAAATTTAAAGATATTGTTATGAAACAATCACGTAACTAATTTAACAATCCTTATAAAAACCTAGACAGAAAATAAAATATTTCGAATCCTCAAAGGTATATCGTTGACTCGCGCTCCCCGTCGGTACCCGGGTGCTTCAGGTTAGAGGAGACCCACCTCCCGCAGGGCTCCGTCCACTGCCTCGTCCTATATCACACCCACCAGTGTGAAGTTATAAGCCAACCACTAAACTGCCTTACCGTAATGTAAGGGATATTTTGTAACCCCCCCCTTCCCCTGAAGTATGTGAAACCACCAATTTAATAATAATATACTTTTAATACTTGATAGATATAAATTTGTTTTAATGTTATGAGCGAAGCGTTATATTGTAATGTATGCATGCCTTTAATAAGTTAGTTACACACCAGCCCACATTAAACCACTTTTGCAACCTCCACCAAATAGTATATGAAAGGAGTATCATAGCATGAATTTAATTTATTTACTTTGTATTGGATTTTATTATTAGTTTAATATCAAATAAATTCATACTGTGACGTGGGTTAAGGAGATGTACCATGCAAGAAAACATTTTTTAGTTAAAAAATCAATGTATTTAGACATACCGTTACATAAATGCAAGGACAGCCGCACTTACACACAGAGGGCACTGATCTATGAATGCAACATTCATATACTGGTATTGTTATATTTCATTATACCTTCAAGTCAGTGTCCCTTTTACAATTAGTTTAAAAATTAACAAAACAGCAATGATCGGCCATCCACCAGCACTAATACAACTGTTGTAACCAATCAAGTGGACGACCGATCATAAATAGCAAGTTACATATTTCACTATTAAGCTCGATATTCTGCTTACAACAACATACCAATGAAATGATATTTATTAATGAATATTATCAAACAACATTTAACATTACAACAACAATGGACTCCGTTGTGGTGAAGTTCACTTTAAATACAAACTACTAGAGATATTAAACTTTATAAATTAAGTAGTGTTTATGTGTGATAGTTTGAAGAATATTGTATGCAAAATTAAAATGTATTAAAGAAAAAAAAAACTTTAATATATTTGGAATGCATGCATGCAATAAATTAATTTAAAGCGTAAGCTCAAATTGTAACTACACCTAGAAATAATATATATATAATAATAATAAACTCCTTTACACAATCATTTTGGATATTAATACAATCCTGATGTATTAGGTTTGTGGTATGAAAAATCTTTGAAGTAAAAAAAAAAATAACCTAAAAATAACGTGAAATGACACTTCTGTACTTCTTTTTTATAATATGTCATTTTGTTCGAAAATGTCTGATCTAATATATATTACAAAGATAGCAGTGTGTAAAAGAGTTTACGAATACAATACTGTTGAGTATAGTCTGTGGTTGTCATCAATGCAACAGCCCTTCGTTCAAGTCCTGACCGCCACCGGAGCATGCATATTCACACCGAAATATCAAAATATTAGCAAGTGCAGTGCCACAAAGAAGCTATAGGATCGAGGGGTCGAGTCAATCGGAACAGCTCAATAGTAGCCGCCGGTGAAATAATTGAAAATTGGGATCGTCTCTATCTATAATAACCTAATTTTATTTTACAATTAAGATATGTGCTTCATATTTAGTGTCATGTCGGTATAATCTAAAAGGCAGTGCTCCTAATAATAATAAAATGTCTATAGACATTACAAATTAAAGGCACTACTCAGGCCACTGTACTCTTACTGGTCCTTTTTACATTAATTGCTAATAATTTATCAATATATATATATATTATAATTATTCAATAATCTGATTATAAATTATAATACTATCACCAATCAACAATATACATACACACTTTTGAATTATTTGGAATACCGAATTAGACTTTAAAACCATCACCAAAACAATGAATATATGAAAAACAGTGATTCAGTTAAGATAAGCAAAAATATAACTTTGAATGATAAATATTTGAACCAAATTGGATGTCTTAAGCATGTACTAATGCTATTGTGAATTTTGATTTCAATTAAAGTTATATTATTACTTCTCATTGAAGATTTTTTATGTAGGTCTTAATAGTAGACATTTCAAAATGCAACAGCCCTAGCCCAGTTTAGTCATTTGAAATATTCCTATGAACTTAGTAACTTAGTATTTTAACATTTTCATATTCGAGCTATCAAGAAAAGATCAACTTTGAGAAACACTATCCTCTTGAACATCTACTTAGCAAAAAGTCCAAACCCCAAAAATTTATAAAAACACACTTATAAAAAGTAAGAGATAAATAGTGTAAAAGATTGAATCAAACTCTTTATAATAAACACGTAATTCACACAAGCTCATTATCCTGGCTACTGACCTCCTGGAGCAGGTCCTGCGCCGCGATAGCCTTCAGCACATTCTTCTTACTCGTCTCCTGCAGCTCCCCTCCCAACACCAGCTCGTCCAGGATAAAGTATGCCTTCTCAAAGTTGAAGATTATGTCTAATTCACATACCTGTAAGTGATAATATATAATTAGGATTTAGAGAGAGATAATAGAGAAAATAGAGAGAAGGGAGAAATAGAGAGGGAGATAACAGAGAGAAAGAGAGAGGGAGAGAGAGAGAGAGAGATAAGAAGAAATTTAAAATATTATTAAATGACTACTAGACTATATAAAGATATTTACTGTAGAAAAGTAACTGTAAAACAGTTCAGAATTCATATTTTATAAATAAATGTATAATATTATATGGAATATATAAAACAGATATTGTTTTGTAAGGATAATAAGTGTTTTTGTATATAAATCATTAGAGACTACTTGTATAATGATCATATTTTCTGGCAAATTTTGTAAATGCAAAGTTTGTTTGTAGGTTAATAAAACACTTATTAACTTATGTGCCACAGTCGAAAACTAACAAGACATCTGCAAGTAATGATTTTTTTACCGTCCTCAGTTGATAGTGTTTAAAATTTAAAATTATCTCTAAGCTGTGACTCATATTATCCTTACTTATTTTTTTTTACTCCAATACAAAAGAAACTGACAGTTTTATTCCTTAATTAATTTATGTATGTTATGTACTACAAGAGTAGTATTTTAGATTGATAGTTAATATTCAAAATTTATATCATATAAAAATACCTACACTGCCAAAATACTTGTCGAGCAACTCCACATATCTATGAATGAGTTCCAGAGTGAGTAGTTCATTGTCTTCCTGCTCCATAGCACAGCAAAAGTAAAGGGATGCATACCTGGAATATAGTTGAAGAAATATAAACATTTTTTGTATGTATTGTGGGCAGTTTATGGGGATTATGAAATTTAAGTATTTTATATATTAGATTGATGTTCATTATTGTAAGGTTACATTGTATATACTATAATTTTATGCCCTTACGAAGGTCAACTTTACCTTTTGTACACAACTTTAACATCTTTCCATTCTAAAAAGGAACACATTTTAGGTTTCCGTGCCAGGACTGTGGTGATCAATTCACGGGTTATTTTCTTCTTTAATTTGTCGGGATGAGCCACGTACCATTTCTGAAGTCTCAACTTGCCTTGTCGACTAAATAGCAACATAAATTGCATCTGAAAAATATTGTAATAACACGAAATTGTAAATGATTTCTGTAGAATATAATATATATAATTGACATTTGATAAGCGAGATTAGTATTTCAAGGCTTAATCAGATTTATAACATAATGAGGAATTAATTTATAACTTTATATGTTGTTAGGTGTACATATAGTGAAGCTCTGAAATTTAACTCTAAACTCACCATTTTGTAGGCTAGTATGTGTCGTTATAATGTTTTCAATATGACGTGAAGATAATGCTTTTTTTTATATCTTTTCCATTGATGATTCAAAAAATTATTCAATGATATAAGATTGTATGTTCACAAAGCTTTTATTTATTTTGTGAGACAATTAATAATTTTATCACAAGACAAATTAATTCTATAAAGCAAACTTCACAAATTGCAAAATGACACACATAGATTATATACACTAGTAATAATGACAGCTAAGATCAAAACGAACTCTGTGGCTGACACTCGGCATATTTTCTCTTGTGAGATCACTGGTCAGTGAGCAAAACAGAGTAAGGTTTATTTACTGAGAGTATTTCAGTTCAAACCAGAAAACATTTCCAAAATCTTTTTGTAAAATATATTAATTAGACATTACCTTTTCTTCTCTTGACCTCTTTGATGTTTACACATATGTTAACATAGATTATCTAAAAATTTCTAAAATAATATTGTATTCTATGATACTATGACATATTATGACATGTGAGTCGTAATAAACTTGTCAATATTTTAACTTGAAATTCTAAAATCTAAATAGATTGCAAAGTGCTGACTTTGCATTATAAAGTTATCAAAATATATAATATTAATAATTAATATCAACTTAATATTGCCCGCTACTAAGGACAAGAATATTTATAGACCAACAAATATTAAAATAATATCCCTTTACTCTAAACAATGGTAAAATAATTAATTATCTTAACACAAGTAATATATTTCTGCTTATTCATTTATTAAACGACACTTATTGAAGTATAATAATATATTGCATTCATATAATTATGCTATGGGAAATACCAGAATATCGATAAATATAGCCAATATTTTTGCTCAGATGTATGTACAATTTGTGTATGTGTCAATTATAGATCTCTCGAAAAGAGAACTATTCTATATCGACGTCTAAATTTTAGAAAAGAATTTTAAGAAAATAATATTTGTAGGCTTCTGTGTCGGGTACTGGTGGCGGTGCGGGGTCGGGCAGCGCCGGTGATTGCGAGGGAGAGGAACAGGAGGACCCATCCTCCTCTAATCAGACATTATTGGAAACCAAAGATCAGTTGGAACGGCTGAACATTGATGATGGGGTATGTTTACTTACCTAAATAATATAACGCTTTTACATAACATAAAGCTCTATCTCTTGCACTACTTAAAAATATAGTGTTTTTTCATGGGACAATGTAAACACTTTCTTAACAAACTCCCAGTAAACATTAACAAAGAATATTTGTGAGCTAACAAATACTACAGAATTTCTCTGTAAGATATGTAATTATATAAATAATATAAATATATAATATAATTTCAGAAGTGCTACTTTAAGATATATATATATATATATATATATATATATATATATACATTAGGTTTTCAGTATGGCTTAAAACAAAAGAAATGTAAGACACTGAGTTTCTGTTGCCAGCTCTTGTGTCTGTCGTAAATAACTTTGAAAGACTGAATTTAATATGGGATTTAATCTTCCAAATATCAAATGATTAAAAAAAATATATTAAATTAAAAATTTAATTTTTGTTTGTTTTTAACATATTATATTGTTTGGAGGATTTTATTAATGCCTGCCTGTGTATTAGAGGTTCAAGTCCCATCTGATAGGAATATTTCTGCATATTTATATCAACAAATATTGTTGGGGGACTTGCATATCTAGGTGCAAAATTGTAATACCTAAAACATATCTAGGAGTGGTCTCAAATAACACTAAAAAGCATTCACTATTAGCTATAGAAGTGTATATAAATGAAATAAAAATTAATAAATAAATATAATATATAATTGTGCGTATTCTATATTTGTAGTTCTTATATGATAATAAAATATATGAGAAAAAAATCTTGACTTATTCAAAGAATCCAGTGATAGTAATAACATTTTTATATTTTTATAGAAAAAGAATATTGAAGATGAGCTTGAAGTCTTCCGTCAGCAATGGCAGCGGGAGCTGGGGTCCAATCTATCGCCATACAAAGAAAGTCGTTCCTCAGTGAAGACAGAAGTTATTAAGACGGAGCCTCTCACTGATGAAGAAAAGGTAGGTCTTAAGTGACTAAAGGTACACTTCCGACAACATTTTAGTTGGTTATGCTCTGTGCTATTGCTTTAAACAGATAATATAAATTGACAGATTAAAACAGCATGCAGAATGAAAAGTGTTTGTCTTTATTATAGGCTAAGCAGCTGTTTCTGCTTGGTGTAGAGCTGGAGAGGAGTGGCAAGCTGTATGAAGCCATCCAGCACTACAAGCGTGCGATACAGATCCTCCCAGATGTAGAGAGCAGGCTCTATGAGGAGGTAGATGTGAGACCCGATTCACCTGAAGGTGAGTGACTTGTCCATAAGTAGGTAATACAATAAGAGGCTTAATGGTAATAAACAAACTATAAGAAATCTGATAGTGGAAGTGGCTAGCACAATATATGATGGATACATTGGGGGGCAGATATTGCTACAAAGACTCACAGATAACACAAGATATAAAAACATACAAGATTTGTCATTACACAAATCTAAACTAGGGGCGCCAACAGACCCTCAATTTCTACTCGCTGCGCTCGCGAAAAATTTTTTTGACATATTAGAAAAAAAATTTTTTTTTTTTGAGGACATTTTTCAAATTTTTTTTCTAAAAACCATCACCTAATGTGTGTCTTTCTGATTGCAAAGTTTCACAATTTTCCGTCAAGTAGTTTTCGAGCCAATTCGTTACAAAAAATGTAAAAAGTGTCCAGTAAAACGCTCCGCTTACTTCGTTCGCTTCGCTCAACAATTGAATAAATGCTTATATTAAAATGTTCTCCATATCATATAATTTTATGTTAATAAGTCAATTAATTTTAAATTAAAATCTGCAGAGGAATCTGAAACCGAGGAGGTGTGTCCAGTAGACAATGTTGAGGACAGCGATGACGAGGATGCGGTGGAGGGAGAAGACCTGCTGGCCCGGCTGCAGAGGATCATGGCAAGGAAGGGATACTTATTTGAGTCGGCACATCCCACTAAGGTAATTTTAGATTTTTAATGTGTTTTCTAGATAATTTACTGGTTGTTTCATTATTTATACATAAGACGTAAGTAATTTCGTTTATTTACGAATTCAAACACAATTGAGTCTGTAAGTAATTAAGTTTTATTAATTAATTGTTATTGTCTAATTCACAATGAAAGCGTTTACTTAAACTTTACCTGTAAGTAATGAAGAAACGGCATTTAACACTAAACCTACCGACAATTCTTGTATACCTGTTCCTACCGCACGCCGTCAAATTGACCGGTAATTAAAAGTTATTTTATTATATAACGTAGGTAATAATGGAAGTAACTAAAGGTAAAGAGTGAAGAAAATATTATATGCATATTCTAAGAATTGTCATGTAATTTGATAACGATATTATAACGTTTAAAAATGTGTAAGTTTTACAAAAGTTTAAGAACGGTCAATTTGACCGGTACTTGGTAGGTTTAGTGTTAATGCCTATTAACACAATAACATTTCCAAAATTACAAATTATCCTTTGTCTTAAATTTTTACCAGTCGCTCGAGCCTCTTTTCTGTCGGGTGAACCGAACCAGCAACTCGAGAGTAATCTCACGAGCTCCCGCTTATTTCATGAGTTCGTTTTTGTTAACTTAAAATAATTTTAGACATAATAAGACACTTTAAACTCGTATATTTTAACATTATACATACTTTTTTAGCTTAATGAAATACCATTATTAAAAATTATGGCGATAGAATCACCCGACACATCGATCAAAACGGTGCCTCTCAGGCACCGCTCGAGTTATTGCATCACATGCAGTGGTGCCTGAGAGGCACCGCTCGAGCGCAAAGGGTTAATAAAGCGAGGGTATACGTAACGTTTTGGTGGTCTGACAAACGCACGCATAGCGGTCGAGACAGTTCTCGGTGAGCAGTTCTCGGTGAACCTTGGTGCTTAACGATTTTGCGGATTAATCATTATTGGTTCTAGTAGTTTCCAAAAGAGTAAATTACATTAGTGTCGAGTGTTTGAATTGTTGGCTGCAGCGCCGAATTGGTGGGTGCCTTCTAAGCACCAAATTGTCCCATAATTATTTCCCTTTTACTAAATATTATAAAATTTATCCTACACTCTGGGGAACCCCAAATCCTAAAATAGTACAGACTGATTAAGTGACTTCCTCTTTGAAATAACAGAAGCAAGGTAAATCGTTAGTTTAATAAGAAAATTAGAGAGTAATCGTATACGTAGCTGTTGATGACGTTGCCCGTTTAGAGGTTGTGTCGTGGGGTCCGCCGAGCCCCTTTGTATGATACAATTGCTGGTAGCAGAGCGTGGTTCCTAACCGAGTAGGTTCAAAACGTTAATGTTCGGTTTTACGGGTTGCTTAATCAATTGATATACGTTTGTTATACGTGGCTATTACTAATTAATGACAAATTCATTAACGGTTAGTTAATATTTAGTTGTTGTATAATATGTATTATTTTCATAAAATTAAATAGTTAGGATTATTTTCTTCGTGACGTTTATAAAATCGTTATACGCTTACTCGCCACGTAACATATTTTTAAACCGGTTTGTTAATTAGTGTATTTTCAATTTAGATTTTTCAGTTAATAAATATTATATTATTCAATATAATATATAATCGTTGGTTATTGGTTCATATATTATTTTCGGAAATTCTTTATTTTGGATTTAAATTTAATTTTTTATTTATTTGGTTTTAATTTTTATGAGTGAGATGAGTGCTAACCATACCGCACGAATTGCCAGCGTATTGCGTTGGCTCGGCTCCGCTGTTCTAAATATTGAACGTAAGGATCGTGCTCAGGCTTTGTTATGCGATATAAATTATTAGATACTCAATTGGCTGATTTGTATGAAGCGTACCGGTCTCTTTTGAAAATGGACTTGGATGGCGACGTTCTCAGTAAAATAATTGCGACGTTACTCAAGCGGACTATCTGGCGGATCAATTATGTCAGGCCGTAGGCAATATAAATGCTTCTAAGATAAGTGATCCTTGCATAATTCCGGATATGGATAGTTCGCCGGCATTAATTAGCAGGTTGCCAGTCCTCGACTTACTACTTACTTCAGCGGCGATTTAGGACAGTGGGTTGCGTTTAGTAACTTGTACGATAGCTTGGTACATGGTCGTAAGGATTTGACCCCCGCTAAAAAGTTAGTTTATATGATGGCTTCCTTGACTGGTGAGGCCAAGGGGCTGGTGCAACATTTAGAACTCGTCGATGCAAATTATGACGTTGCTCGGGACTTACTCAAGCGTAGGTACCAGAATGTTCGACGGCTAGCAGATAATCATGTTTCTGCCATTTTAGGTCTACCAAGGATCGTTGGAGCTCACGCCTTACGAACGAAGCTTCTTAACTCGTTGCTAATTGCAATTAACGGTTCGAAAGGATTAGAATTGTCAGTGACGAGTTAGTCATTTTTGTTATTAAATATTGTGTTAAGTAAATTATCACATGACTTAAGAAATCGGTTCGAATTGGAATACGGTGGGGACTCCGCCACTCATCTTCCTCAGTTTGATGAATTAATTGTTTTCCTAGAAGAGGAGTGTCGTCGTATGGAGAATCTTCCGTTACCCGGACCCTCAGTTGCTTCTTCTCGTATACGGCCCGCAGCTGAAAATCGGCAGATGGTTCGGCCGCGTGAGATACCTCGTATACGAGTAGGTATACACTGCGGCTGCAGCACAGAAGGATGATCGTAGGTGTTCATATTGCCGAGATTCTGAATATGGTGTTAGTTGCCATAAATTTAAAAAACTTCGTTGGCAGGCGCGGCGCAGTATTGCTCGTTAGCGTAACTGGTGTTGCAACTGTTTAGGCAGCCATCGCGCGTTTCAATGTTAGTCGGCTCGCCCCTGTACGCAGTGTAGAGGTAATCACCATCTCCTGCTTTGTGGCAATCGCAATGGATCTCCTCAACCAGTTGCTATGGGTCGAGTATCACCATCAAATTCTCCAGGGTGTCATGTAAGGAACTCTCCTCAGCCTTGGACCGGAGGTGTCAAATATGTTTCACCCCGAAATGGTAATCCGTTTTATAATCGAGGTGACAATGGTGATCGTCGTTCACCACCTCGTACGGGCGTGGGTTCTCACGGTTCTCGGCACGAGGCTGGTGCAAGTATGCATCAGAGCTGCTGAATTGAGCCACAAGCGCAGCTTCCTTATATAGATCATCCTCGCTTGGGGCAACGCAATCAACATTTTCATCGACGTTTGAAGGAAGAGTCTGGTAACGTTCTCTCACCACTCACCAGGATTGTTGACTCCTTCCACGTTCTATATGCTTGTCTCCCTCTTCTCCTATAACCGTGTTGTTACAAACTGCGTATGTTCGTGTTGGTTCTCTTCGGAGCGAACAGGTTACCGCGCGTGATTTTGGATTCAGGTTCTCAGTCTGTGTCAACACGTTTGATGAAGAAATTGTCTTTACATGTTGCTCCTGGCGCGAACTTTATTCATGGGGTAGGTGGAGTCAAGGTGTTTGGGTTCTTGGGGAAAGTCTCACTATCCTTTTCTCCACTTCATTCCCCTTCTCCTCGGATCACGACGACAGCGACCGTCTTAGATAATATTTTGGGACAGCATCCAGTAGTTTCATTACCTCCAGGTGTCGTAGGTTTAACGTCTGAACTCTCTTGCTGACCCAGGTTTCCACATTCCGCAATTGGTTGATGTGCTACTCGCCTACTCCTCGTGTCAACACGCAGCACCAGGAATGCGAATTATTCTTCCAGAATAATACCGGACGGCTCCATTCAGGTCGGTTTGTGACACGGCTGCCCTTCTTGCCACCTCGTTCTCCCCTTGGTCAGTCCAGGATGCTGGCGGAAAAAAGACTAATCTCCATGGAACGTCGTATGAAGCGTGATGTGGCTTTTAAACAAGACTATTTGAATTTCATGAGGGAATACCTGGAGTTGGGCCACATGTCAGTTTCCAAATATGATTGGCGTTCTAAAGGACATTATTTTATCCCTCATCATGCTGTGTTTAAGGCAGGAAAGATTAGAGTAGTTTTTGATGGTTCGGCAGCCACATCTAACGATATTACCTTAAACCAATGTTTGTATGCAGGTCCAAAACTGCATCGTGATATTTCAGACCTCTTAATCAGCTTCCGCTGACATCAAGTCTTTTTTGTTGCGGATCTAAGGATGATGTTTCGTCAGACTCTTATTCATAAAGATGATCGGTGTTATCAGCTCATACTGTGGCGAGAGGATCCATCTCATCCAATGACTGTATATGAGCTTAATACGAACACTTATGGACTCAAGTCTAGTCCGTTCATTGCTATAAGGTCTTTACTGGAACTTGCGGATCGCGAGCCTATTTGCTTTCCCAGGGCAGCCGCTATTTTATCAAGCGATGTCTATGTACAGGTGCTGCCAGTGAAAAAGAGGGTATGAATTAAGAAAATGGATATCCAACTCGCAAGTTCTTCTTGAAGATTTACCGGAAGAGCACCAGCAAGCCCCTCATCTCTTTCAAAATATAGAAAATCCTAACTCAGTCGCTGTTCTCGGAGTACAGTACCAACCGGTCCCAGATGTTTTCATATTTCGTGTACAGGATATAACAATCTGCAAGGTTTGGACAAAGCGTATGGTACTGTCAATCGTTGCTCGGATTTTTGATCCCAATGGTTGGTTGGCGCCGGATGTGTTTTGGGCCAAGTGTTTCCTTCAGAAATTTTGGTTGCAGGAATTGACGTGGGATGCCCCTCTCATTGATGAATTGCTCCAAGCTTGGTCTCGGTTTGTTACATCTCTGCCAGATCTTGAATTTATTAAAATAGACCGGGCCTTCTTTCAGACGTCTAAATGTCGTGTCAGCCTGCATGGATTTTGTGATGCTTCGGAACGAGGTTATGCGACTATTAAGTTGGTTATGGCTAAGAGTAAGGTCGCTCCTGTGAGATAAAGGCACACGATTCCGAAGTTGGAATTATCAGGGGCAGCCCTTTTAACAAGGCTTCTAAACCATTTGGATTCTACTTTGGGACAAGTGGTGGAAATTGAAAAGATATTTGCATGGACTGATTGTTCTTTGTTGGTTAAGAGCATCTGTCCATGCTTTGGAGGTTTTTGTGGCTAATCGGGTCTCACAAATTCAAAATTCTAATGCGGTTATTAATTGGAGACATTTCCCGAAGATTTGAACCCTGCAGACTGTGCGTCTCGAGGCTGTGAATCTCCGGTTTTGCGAAGCCTTGGTTTTCTGGGTTCGCTTAGTGCAACGTGAAAATTTAGAATCAGTTATTTCCCGTTTGCACAACGGCTGCGTCAAGTTGAAAGGTGCTACAGCTCGATAGAATTCGTTCCTTGATAACAAAGGTTTAGTTCGAGTAGGAGGTAGATTGGGTAACGCAGATTTGCCTTATGATTCGCAGAATCCTCTCCTACTACCAAAGGGTGGCTCACTTGTGAACCTTTAATTTGTCGACCGACACGTAAGAAATGCACACGCGGGGTTACGCTGTTTAATACGCTGCTAGCTATCCTACAGCGGGAATTTTGTATTTTGTCAGCTAGAAGGGCAATTCAAAAGGTTTTTTACCGATGTATGCCGTGTTATAGACTAAAGGCTACCCTTACTCTACCTCAAATGGGAGACTTGCCTCCAGATAGAGTAAAAATTTCCAGACCTTTCTCTGGAGTTGGTACGGATTTTGCGGGTCCGTTTATGGTCAAAGCTTTTTCTGGTCGAAACGCTCGAATCTCTAAGGCGTACTTGTGCGTGTTTGTTTGCCTATCTACTAAGGCCGTACATTTGGAGGTGGTCTCAAGTCTTAGTACTGACTCTTTTATAGTTTGTCTGTCTCGATTCGTCAGTCGGCGCGGTTTACCTTCTTTGATTCGGTCCGACTGTGTAAAATTTGTATTTTAAACATATCCTTCTTGGGGTGGTCATAAAGGTAGCGAAGACACATCTTCGCCGGATTATTGGAGATACGGTATTCACCTTCGAAGAATTGCAGACGGTGTTTTGCAAAATTGAAACGGTCCTTAATTCGCGACCTCTTTGTTCAGTGTTTTCGGACCCAAATGATTCGGATGTATTGACTCCAGTTCACTTTTTGGTCGGTGGTCCACTCACAGCTCTGCCAGAATATCCTTTAGAGAATACTCCACTTTGTACGCTCACACGTTTTGAACTGTTACAACAGCTATCTCAAAGTTTTTGGTGTAGGTTTAATTTAGAGTACTTACATTTGTTGTAACAGCGTGTACGATGGTCCGATAAAACTGACTCACCTAAGGTCGGTGATCTTGTCTTAGTTAAAGAAATGAATATGCCTTCACTCTCCTGGAGACGGGGTCTTATTCTAAGGTTATTAACAGGCGCAGATGGAATTCCAAGAGTTGCCTGAGTCGCAAGAGTGCCTGCAGACAGCTAAGAGAGTCAGTAAAGATTACAGTTTGTGAAAAATTATGAGAATATGAAAAAACGGACAGCTTCAAGGAGGGCAATAGTTTCACCAGTAAACACTGATGATTTAGGTGGGCATTTAAACTGAAGGGTAATTTTTAAAGAAGGAATCCAACAAGCAGCACCAACACATCCGGCAGCAGAAAATTTAGAAGCATCTGTGTATATATGAGTAAAATCTGCCCATTTTTCGTGACATAAATATTTAAATTTGCAGTTTGTATCAGGAGCTTCTTTCTCAAGACCGAGATTTGTAATAATTTTTGGATTAAACGAAAGGGCCTGATATGAGGTACAAAAGAGGGGGTTTGAAGGAAAGCTGGAAAGAGGATGAGACATATTGGAGAATTTACTAAAGCTATCCATAAGAAATGAGCGGCTGCGTGGATTTGAAACTTGGAGTAATTTAATTAAATGGGAAAGTAAGGGGTGGGATGACAGTTGCAAAACATTTTATTACAAATCGATCACACAAGTACCGCCTTCTAAGTTGTAATGGGGGATCTACACATTCTACCTGAAGAGCATTTATTGGAGAAGAGTTCATAGCACCTAAATAATTCGGAGGCACCTATACTGAATTTTGTTAATTTTTTCGGAAGCTGACTTACTAAGCGGTTCTAAAACGAAAAGACCATAATCTATATGACTACGAACAATAGCGTGGCACAATAACTTAAGGGAATAGGGATGAGCACCCCACCAAACACCAGAGACAGCTCGCTGAACATTAATACTTTTTTCACATTTTTTATTTATAAATTTAGCATGAGCAAGACCATTCCTGCGATTATCTAGATAAATGCCAAGGAATTTAACTTTATCTACAAATTTGATGCGCTGATCACCACAAAATATAGTAGAAGAAGGGATGGATCTTTTTTTTGTAAAGACTACAGCGTTACTTTTGCCTACAGATAAGCATAGGCCATGATTTGTAAGCCACTGGTGGAGGTAAAACAGGGCAGAATTTAAA
Organism: Melinaea menophilus ssp. n. AW-2005; assembly: GCA_918358695.1. Classification (NCBI taxonomy): domain Eukaryota; kingdom Metazoa; phylum Arthropoda; class Insecta; order Lepidoptera; family Nymphalidae; genus Melinaea; species Melinaea menophilus. The sequence continues at coordinate 36,558,812 of OU911038.1, read as the reverse complement.
CGGAAAGTTATATCTTCGAAAGAGGAAGATCTGTAGTATAAGGCAATGTCATTAGCGTACTGTAAAATTTCACAAAAGTTATTATACATATCGAGATATAGGAATATATGCTGTAAAGCAAAGGACTGAGTACTGAGCCTTGAGGGAGACTTCCAGACAAATCTGGGGGGAAGAAATTGGTTAAGATATTTAACCTTAATACATCTGCAAAAAAGCAGATTGCAAATGAAATGTATCTGCTTCGGAGGTATACTCAGCTGTTGCATTTTACAACTGAGCAACGGAAGTAGAACATTGTCATATGCAGAAGCTATATCGATAAAAACACCCACTAGATACTCTCCTTTATTAAAGCCTATTTGTATGTCTGTCGTCAGTATGCTGAAACTGTCTAGCGAACTAAACCCTTTTCGAAAGCCCAATTGAAAGGGTGAGAGAATATTTTTGGTTTCCACTATCCATTCCAGCCGATTCTTTAAAAGATGTTCAGTTATTTTTGCTAAAGTAGAGGACAAGGTCATAGGACGATAAGAGGCAGATTCGATTGGGTTTTTACCTGGTTTTAAAATGGGCAAGACGATTTGAAATTTCCACGAATCTGGAACAATGCTTTGGAGAAAAATTTATAAGAATATATAATCTTATAAGAAAATAAAAATTTGCTTTATCATTTGTATTTAAAACAAAAGAGTAAGGACCACCATCTTCACCTGGAGAAGAGTTTTTGAAACCGGAGATAGCACATTCGAACTCAGAGAATGAAAAGGGGGCGTCCATTTCATCCACTGACTGCAACGACAACGGACTTAAAAAACTGTCTCGGAAAGGAACATATGGCGGAGCTAGTTTATTAAAAAAATCGTTGAGCCAAATTGAAGGTTCATTTGAATTGAGGTTATTTGAAACCAGGGCATGACGAAATCTCTTAAGATTTATCCAAACTACTGCAAAAGGAGATCGAGGACTACGGGATTCACAGAATAGAATCCAACAATTTTTTTTCTATTTTATAATAATGCGCTTAAATTTTGAATTGATCCGCTGATATATAAGAAAATTCTCTAAGGTCATATACAGAGCAAATGATTTCTCTGCTAACTTCCTTGAGTTCGCTATAAGAGTGCATTTATCGTCCTACCAGAGAGGAGAAAACATAAAAAATTGCGGTGAACTTAACGGGAAAATGGGTGTCAGCTGAAGTCAGCAAAGCGTTAAGAAACCGATCGTAACACAGGACAGGATCACTTTCACTACTAAAGCCAGACAAGGAATCCAAAAGGCTATCAACAGATTCAGCGTAAGCAGACCAATTCACAAGACCCAGTCTATATTTTAAAAGTGATTTTGGAAAAAGATTTGTGGTAAGTTTGTCTTTTAAGGTAAGGAGGATAGGGAAGTGGTCACTGCTGAAGGAAGAGGATAACACCCTCCAGGATAATTTAGAAGATAAGGTAGATGAAGATAAGGACAAATCAACAGCAGACTTTGGGTTCTGATACGGGTAGACTCTTCTAGTTGGGGAACCATCATTGAGGATGCAAATATTTAGATCGTCAAACAAATCTACTGGCTGAATACCAAATCCGTCGCATAAATGAGAGCCCCATAGTGTATGGTGAGCGTTAAAATCTCCTAGGACAAGTATAGGGAGGGGAAGCAGGGAAAAAAAGCGGGAATAGATGGTATATGTGAGGGGGAAGGATGGGGAATACATAAAGTGACAATAGAGATATCAAAAGCTCTGATTCGGACTACATTAATGTCTGGGCTAAAAGAGGGGAGAGTTTTGGAAATTAAGGAGAAGTGCCGAATAAAAATGGCACAATCACCATACCCATCCTCTGTTATCCCTCAAACAGGAGAAACTAGGGACACGAAATGAAGACCCTGGCACCAACCATGTTTCAGAAATGGCAATGATAAGAGGATTATGTAAGTTAATAAGGGAGATAAGCTCATGTTTTTTGGGGACGGATGCTATTACAATTCCACTGAAGGAAGCTTATTGGGGCCATTATTAATAATTTGGTACAAATATGATAAATTGTGGGCAACGATGGACGGTAAAGGAATTTCATTACAAGTTGAAACAATACTGATAAGTGTTTGAGTTAGGGATTCTAAAAGGTTAAAATTAAAATTTGTAGAATCATTATTGATGCTGTTCTCAGTAAGAGCAGAACCATTGGGAACAGAAGAGGGACAATCAGAAATAATAGATTTGTGAGTTTGTATATCATACCCTTTCTCTGAAAGAGGTCGGGGACGAGCGGGTTGAACTACTGCTTGTCTATAAGAGCTAGTTGGAGGCACCCAGGTTACAAGACCATCTTTGAAAAGTTTTCGAATAGCCTTCTAGCCTTTAAAATATCACCATATATTTATTTAATTTTAATAAGGAATTATTTAAAAAAATTGTGGCAGCTTGTGCAGAGGAGAATTCCACAGAAATTCTGTTGCTACCAACATTTTTAACTCCATCTTTGACAATATGTTTAGTTTGACTTTTATGTTAAATAAATTAAATAAATTTACCAAATTTAATAGCCCTCAAAGAAGTCCCTGCAGAAGGATCAGCGACCTCCCTAGAAACATTAATAATAAAGGCCTTTGTTATCATCTGAATATGACTTAGGACCTTCAGAAAAAGAGAGGTTCACATATATTGTTTGAAGAGAAGGATTTGCAAGATCTCGGTGAGTAAGTGACTTTTTAGAAGTAGAGCATTCATGGTTTGCTGTATTTTCTATAATTCTCTTACGACCAGCATTTTGAGAGATCATCGCGTCGTCGCCTCCAGGATCAGGAGGTTCCGGAGGTGGATCAGTATCCATTTTTTATAAAAGTGAGAACAAAAAGTTATAAACAGAAATAATAATAATTACAAAATAATTAGGATCTAAGACTTACCTATATTTTATTTCTTAGTAATAACCAATAACCATTAAAAACCAACTATAAAACCACAAGAGGAAAGGAAAACTACACTATGAACACATAAAACTAGTTAGTTCCGTTTCCTGTCTCATACAAATTCAATTGCATTGTTAATCCCACAGATTACTCCGTAGTTAGTATAGGCCTGTCAGTGACGCGATCTGACATTGACAGTTGCACGACAGTGCGATGTGGGAACATCGTTGGAGACTAGAGAAAGCTATGTATTTCTTTACATCTCCCCTCCCAGAGTTGGTAAAAGAACTGCAGTCTTCTTCATTCATTTGCAAAACGGGGGGCTGAAGTTAGTTTCGAGACGTGGAAAATTTTGATTCGGTTTTCTTATGACCAGTGTCTTTCCTGTAAATTGAGTGGGATATTTTTTTCTATTATAGGGCCCGATTCTCAATTCGTCGAGCTTTTTCCTGTTCAGTTTGTTTCCATTGTCCACAAAAACTGTATCACCAACTTTGAATGCTGTATGCAATCTATTTTTATCATTTTATGTTTTGTTGTAGTTATGTGAAGAAATGTTATTCTTCAGAGTTTTTTTCCTGTCTTGGATCAAATCATACTTAGTCTTCTTGATTTTAAGCTCATTTGGTAGTATGTTACATCTGTACCATTTAGTAGATATTTTGGAGCAAATCCTGTTACGGTGTGTTTTGTTTCATTATAATTCTTAACACATTTTTGTGCAATGGTCGTACATACAAATGTTTTGTTATATTCGTTTATTTTGCAACGGATTTTATTAAACAACGTTTTATTCAGTCTTTCGTTTAAACCATTCGAAAAAGGAGAGTCCACCGCAGTAAAAACTAGGAATATTTTCTTCATCCAAAAAACTTTTAAATCCTCTTCAAGAGGATTTTTTTTGCATTAATTCATTAATTCATTGAATTTCATTAATTCAATGAATTAATGCCAGGGGCATTAAATTTAAATTGGTCTGAGAGAATCTTACTAATGTCATAAGATTCTTTACAATTTTTCAGTAGTTTGATGAAATCGTTTGCATTTTGAGTACTAGAAGTTAAAATAACTGCATACCTTATAAAATGATCTGATAGCTGATCTGATACCTCTTTACCTGATACCAAACCCTCCAATGGTATCAATGTGAACATATCTCAAAAGGTTTTGTGGCAGAACCCGAGTGAGACAGCAATCCATATTTCTTTTTTCCTCTTGATTTGTTCTTTATGCATGTTATACATTTTTCGCAAATTATTTTTATGTATTTTGTCATTTTTTTGCTTTTTACATAGAGTTAATCATCTTTTGCATCTGTTTGATTCTTAAATGAACAAATTCTGTATTGTAAATTCTTAAATGGACCTTCTTCATGAGTTCTATACTGAATTTCTGTGATATAATAATTTTTTCATAATATCTTTTTTCTCAAAAATGGTTAACACTGGTTGAGTGCATAATATTGTTTTCATTTCATCGAATGTCACTCAGTCCACTTAAAGGTTTGTACTTCTCTTAAAAGATTGTGCAACGGTTCCAATTTATAGCTATTTTTGGCACATACTTGATTTTTCCTAAGAATTGTCTCACATTTTGTTGCGTTCTTGGAGTAGGAAAGTTACTTATTGATATTAGGTTGTCTTTTAGAGGGTTTACTGCATTATTCTGTATTATGTGGCCCAAGTATTTAAGATGTTTTAGATGTCTTACGTAGTCTTCAAATGACTTTGAGAATAATAGAATGTCATCAATGTAACTTACTGTAAAATCTCCGAGTCTGTATTTTCGTATTATGTTACACATTATTCTCTGAAATATAGCAGGTGAGGTATTCAATCCAAACGGTAAACATGTCCATTGGTAGTGAGCTTCTTGAGTCACAAATGCAGTTTTGTGTCTGTCTGTGACACACAAAGGTATTGACCAACATGCAGAGTTCAGAACGAGTGTTGAGAAAAATTTACAATCTCTCGTTTTAACTATGAGGTCCTCAATAACTGGTAAAGTCTTTGATTGAGGGACAACAATTTCATGGAGTTCTCTAAAATGTATGCACAATCTTGACCTCTTATTTTCGTCTCTTTCGTAAGCCAATGTAATTGGGACTGCAAATGGACTATAGGATTTTTTTATATATTTTTTCCAATAATTTTCCCCCAATAAATTTCCAATAATAATTTTTATCTAATTTGTTTGTTTCATTAGAAACTGATTCGCTTCTTTGTTCTGGTACTTTTTGATTGATTTCCAAGTTTTCATTTTGAATCAAGTGGAATATTTTTATACAATCTAGTCCAATTAAGAAGTTGTAATTCAAATTTTCTTGAGCTATTACAAAAACATTTATTTTTTTCTCGATGTCTAAGATTTTAATTTTAACTATTTTAGTTTATTAACAATATTAAGTGTTATCATACCAGTAGATTTTTTAAGGCCATTATTTTTTTTTTATTTAGTATTGTTGGAATAACTCAATTCTTTGTTGTTTATCTTCAATAATCTTGAATTTATCAATGACACGTTGGAGCCTGAGTCATAGATCCCATACACTTCAACTTTTTTTATTTAAAAGTAATTGTACTTTAATTAATGGCGACACTATTAGTATTTTTGGGCCTCACATTGCAGTTCACATACTAATTCAGAACTGTTGATGAGCTTTATTTGTTTTTTTTTCTTTCTTTTTGTAATTTGGTTTTGTTTTGAACAAACAACAATCTTCAGAATGATAGCGAACTCCTTTTTTTAACTTTGCACAAATGCCAAATACTAAAATGTGTGTAATGGAGATTTCGGTTAGTGATTGTGAAAGACATGATTCGATCCTTAGCGCATACTGACTTATGGGTTCATTACTCAATTGTTTGCATTTCTGTTAATCCGTTAAAAGATGAGCGTAATGTTTCCAGTCCGAAAACTGAGTTTTTAAGAATTCCTTTAATTGGAATCAATCTCCGGTTTGGGAATCACTGGGACCTTTCGTTTGGAGTCGCCCTTGAATGGTTTTTAGAATGAAACAACAGGAATCGCATAAATGAGATAACCGCCCGGGATGGATGTTCGAAGTGGACTAATGAAATGGAAAGGATGTAATAATAGCTGATAGGTAGGAAATGTTGAAATGGCAGAAAGGAGGTGCGAAGGCGAAAAGAGATACAATGAGTGTTCATAACAGAAAGCTGAAAGCTTGCTTAAAAGGCTTGCATGCCAAACCCTTTCAAATCTGTTCGAGACGTCTTAAGAGACGATGTCCGTCTCCCTACTTCTGTCGATGGCCTTGCCTAATATGTGTGTACTGTTAGAATGTTATCAAAATGACTACTAGCGCCATCTATTGTATGTGATAGTGTAACTTTACGACGTGTGGAATGATTAAAGAAACTGTTAGTCTTGTAGCAACTAACAATGTGTTTCATTACTTTTATTATGTACCGTATCAGGCGAGGAAGAAGAACGTTCCTAGTTTATCTATTTCGGCGGAACCCAGACTGTCGGTCACTGAAGACATCGTTCCGATGTAGATATATAAGAAGGCGCAAGATCTATAGATGCTTCATAATCTTGAAGAGTCTGGAGGTTATGGAAATCGGTTTATAACAGGCAGGGCTGTATTTTAGGGCACGACTTGCACAAGCAAGCCTCTAGGATTTCGGCACTATTCCAGTCTTAAAGGAGAGCCCAATTGTCTCGTATACAAAAGTTTCAGTATAGGAGACAATTGTGCCGCAGAGGTCTTAAATACAATTGCTGGTATATTAATGAGGAAGATATTCTGGAGTATTTTTGCCATTGCTAAGAGGGACCAGAAAGCTCGATTGCTGGTTGGGCCGAGAGAGAGCATTTATTTTATTAATAAAAATAATGGAATGTATAGGATGAACGACTCACTATCGAAGCCGACGTCGAATTGATATTGTAAGGACATTGATGGTCGAGTCTGGAGACCGCGGGGATGTCCGAACCTCCTCAGGGATCGCCGTCGTGCTATTTTTAAACTACCTATTACATAATCATATTCTACATCTATCTTAATATATGTACTAGCGAAGATGTCACGGTGAGAATGAAGGAGAACGTGCTCAGGTGGTTTGGGCACGTCGAACGAATGAGTGATGAAAGAATGGTAAAAAAGATTTATATAGAAAAAGTGAGCGGTAAGAGAGACAGTGGGAGGCCTCGAGTGACCTTCGAAAACACAGTATCTATGTGTCAGCTCGCGGATGGAATGAAACTATGCCTCATTGTCGAACAACTTTAATTACAAGTCAATGCATCCTTAAGCTACTCGGAAAAAAATAACATCACCGTGTTGTAAAGTACTAGTGGCGCCACCTCTTGAGAATTACTTGAACTAAGCTATAAATGTTAATAAAAATTGGTAATGAAAAAAACGCTAACCATAATTTTGGAACAATAATAATTATTATTATTAGACATTCCGCCCACCAAAGAACTTGTTCTTTCACAAACTATAAAAAATAAACTCAAACGTTATAACAAATGGCCGCCCACTATGATACATTGACTCTAAAGGATACAAACAAACATTGTTTAAATAACTGTAAATAAAAAAACAAAAGCAAAAAAATCTTATAAGTATCAGTCTTCGGTAGAAAGCAAAGACTATTGCATGCTCTTTTGCAAATACCATTCTTGGTTTTAATAGTGACAACACGAGTTATCTTGTCTAGTCCGGTATGTTTCTCAATAATTTTGCCCAGTAACCATTTTGCAGGGGGCAGGTTAGTGTCTTTAATAAACACTATGTCATCTATCTCAGGCTCCGATCTCTTCTCAGTCCATTTGAATCTCTAGTTTAATGTCACTAAATACCCATCTGACCATTTTCTCCAAAAATCAGTTACCATCTTCTGTGTGTATTTCCATCTCTGTAGGCTTGTATGGTTTGCCTTTGAATAATCTTCATCAGGTATCACAATAATTGGTTCCCCTACGAGAAAATGGCCTGGAGTTAGTGGCAATGGATCATCAGGGTTGTCGCTAAGTTGAGATATAGGGCGTGAATTCAGGCACTCCTCTATTTGCGTCAAAACCGTTGAAAGCTCTTCATATGTAAGTGCAGAATCACCGATAACTCTCTTGAGGTGCGTTTTAGTTGAGCGTATTCCTGCCTCCCACAACCCAACGAAATTTGGCGCTTGAGGAGGTATAAAATGCCACGTGGTGCCTTCATTCGCAAGCGTTTCACCAATTTCGTCGGGCAAATTAGATTTCGCTCGGCTAAACATGTCTCTCAACTCCCTATCGGCTCCCACAAAATTGGTGCCATTGTCGCTGTAAAGATCTTCACAATGGCCTCTCCTAGACACAAATCTCCGAAATGCTTCTATAAATCCTTCCCTCGACAGACTCGATACCGCTTCAAGGTGTATTGCTTGAGTGGACATACAAATAAATACACAAATGTAGCCCTTATAAGATTTCGATCCTCTACCAGGTGAAAATCTGATGTTGATATGTCCAGTGAAATCAACTCCACTTGATTTGAAGGGTTTTGTCGGCTTTACTCTCACAGCTGGAAGCTGACCCATGAACGGGTTGTTCTTTCTATGCGAATATCTTGTACAGGTAACACACTCCTTGTAACATTTCTTTACCTTTTCACGTGCTCTCAAAATCCAAAACTTTGATCTTAAGTAATTTAACATTGGTAAGGTGACTTTCACCAGGCATAATTATAGGATGCTTCTTGTTGAAAGACTCTTGTGCATGCTCGATTCTTCCGCCTACTCTTAGAATCCATCCCATTTTATCCAAAATAGGGCAAAAACTATGTAACTTGCTGGATTTTGAAACCACTGTTTTGGATTTTAACTGCTTGATTTCTTCCACAAAATATAAATTCTGCGTGTCATTCACACAAATCTCTAAACTCTTCTCTAACTCATTTGGCGTTAAGGTTTTCGGAATTTGTCTTGACTCTTTAGGTACTCTTATCAGTAGAAATCTTCTGCAATATGCAATAACTCTCAGTAACTTCTGTAATTTAGAAAATTTGTTCCAAATAAACGCCTCTTTTGGTTGAATTTTAGCAGTTAAGACTCTGATAGATCTTTGTTCTTGATCAGTTGCTAACTCAGTAAGATTGCAGTTTGACTCGTACTCATCATGTTGAAGCCACTCTGGACCTTGCCACCACAATTTGAAACTCTTCAACTCGCAAACAGTTATGCCTCTTGATGTACAATCGGCAGGATTTTGAGAAGTGTTTACATGTCTCCATTGGTCTTTGTTAAATACGGTTAAAATCTCAGACACGCGATTACTGACGAAAGATGTCCAACGACTGGGTTCACCTCTCAACCACGCCAAGACCACTGTTGAATCAGACCATGCATAGAACTTCTCTTTCGGTACTCCTAGTACCTGTGACACCTCATTCAACTAACTAACATAACTCCAATCTTGGAATACTCACTTCCTTCTCTATCGGTGCAACTTTCGTCTTCGCAGTCACTAGATGTACATTAACAGCACTGCTCTCGTCTACAGTTTTTATATACACATTTGCGGCATACGCAGCTTGGGACGCATCGGCAAATGCGGGTAATTCTAAATTACTCTCTCGTTTACTTCTCAACCATCTTGGTATAACAACTTGTTCCACATTGACTAAATCTTTTCTAAAACTTTGAACTTTCAAAAGAGTGGATTAGCTATCCACTCTTTTGAAAGTTCAGGAGTGAGTTCATCGTCCCAATTTAGACCTGATTTCCACAGTTTCTGCATGAATATTTTTACAGTGATAATAACAGGCGCAATCCATCCCATAGGATCGTATAATCTCGCAATATCAGATAAAACTTGTCGTTTAGAAAACTTCTCCTTCATCTCAGGTAGTTTTATCAAATACTCAAATGTGTCGGACTCTTTATTCCAGCAAATACCCAGAACTCACATCATTGGTTTTAAAGATATACTGTTGATCTGACTTTTGACTTTCACTCTTAATGTGTTTTAGTAATTTCTCGCAATTTGTACACCACTTTTGCAATCTAAATCCTCCAGCACTTATTAACTTGTTCATCTGCTCAAATGTCTCTAGTGTTTCTTCCTCTGTATCACACCCAGTTAAAAGATCGTCCATATAGAAATCTCTCAAAGTAATTTCAGACGCAATAGGATATTTAGATTGCTCATCTTTTGCTAACTGTTGCAGACATTTCACAGCCAAATACGGTGTACACGCCGTACCAAACGTCAGTCTTAACATTTTGCAGTGATCGACACGCTTGTCAGGGTCGGATCTCCATAAAATTCTCAAACAATCTGTATCTCCATCATGCACACAAACTTGTCTATACATCTGGACCAAGCCAGAAACAATGCAATATTGAGGGCATCTCCATCTCATCAAGACATGACGTAAGTCTTGTTGTAGTTTGGGGCCAACAAGAAAACAGTCGTTAAGTGACACATTATTAGATCCTTTACAAGATGCGTCGAACACGGGTCTGACCTTCGTGGTTTCTTTGCCCTCTCCCACAACTGCATGATGAGGGAGATATACAGTGTTAGGATAAGTTAAATCTGCTATACTCGTAAGTTGTATCATATGATTTTGGTCAACGTAGTCATCGATCACTTTCGTATACTCGACTCTCAAGGTTTGGTTTTTCAAAAGTCTCTTCTCTAGTAGCTTAAATCTACGTTGCGATATTCTCTCGTATGACCGTAAAGACATGGTGGATCATCGTCTTTGAACGGTAGTCGGACGACATAACGGCCTTCCTCATCTCTCTCAGTAGTTCTCTCATAAAACTCTTCACACTTCCTCTCTTGTTCTGTCAATCTCTTTTCAATTCTCTCTGGTTCTCTCTCTATCTCCCAAAACTTCTTTAATATCTGATCCTCCTTCACATGTAAATGTAGATTTATCACTCTATGATTTAATGAATTAGTTTTACTCACTCTGCCAGACAAAATCCAGCCTAATTGCGTATTTTGTGCAATAAGACCGTTGTTTGCTGGGTATTTCATAAGACCCTCTAGGAGAATTTCACTCAATATGTCAACGCCCAATATCAGATCAATACGACTAGGAAGTCCAAATTGTGGATCAGCCAGTGGTAATTTCTCAAGATCTGGCCAATCGATTCTAGACGTATTGTTGCTCGGTAAAAAGGATGTCAAAGTACTTAACACAAAGGCATTAACTTGTACAGAGAATTGTGAATTATGCAAGGATTGTGATGTGAATGATATATTTTCCTTATACTCCTAGACTAAACATCCACACTTCTCATACAAACTCACTGATGGAAGATTCCCATGAATCTCATAAACTTAACTCTCTAACTCTAACAGCCTTGCTATCAAACGCATACATAGAAATTCACTCTCAATTGACTAAAAATTTTAAACCACGTTGTCAAATCACCAAATGATGCGCCCCACGTTTTCAGTCTTCAGCTTAGTACAAGATCACGAGTGACACAAATTAAGGCAACCGCTGCAGGAGGGGTGATGGAGTGAGGCAGACGTGGAGCTGCCATAGGGCAAAATAATTTTTTTCTTTTGAGTGCATTTGTAAAACGTGGGTTATTATTTTTTTTTTAATTATTTAATTATTTACTTATGTTAATATTGCTATAAGTTGAAATGATCTGAAACATCCAGAGATATAAAATACATAGTCAATATTCTTTTGAAAAGTATACGTAACGTAATTATTCTGACCAGATAAATGGAAATGGTTTTTCAGTCAGGGCCCGTTCCGAAATCTTGCGTTGTGACAATTCAGAACATAGAAGTAAAGGTTTATGATAATTTTATAACAACGGCATATGTATGGGGTTTTCATACGTCTTTGATGATAGAAAATGATAATTGCTATGCTTGATAATATTTGATATATTTTGGTTATAAAATAATGATAGAAATGATAGAGAGAACGCGCGCGATGCTTGCTTATTGCGAACTGAAAAGTATGTCAATTATGATTTATAGCGAAAAAATGAAAAAGCTGATTTGGCGAAATGTGCGGTGTTGCACCGTACATCTTCCGGGAGAGGAGAGGAAGAGATGCTAGTAGGGTAATGAAGATGATGATGATTATACAATCAAATTATGATGGTGAATGATACTTAAATATTTACATGTCATTGACTTAAATATTTTAACTAATATAACTAAAACGAATATGACAGATAGGCGACGTAGCCTTATTAATAAATTATTATTAGTAAATCCAAATCCTTTGGTAATTGGCCAGATATCGTATTCAATTCATGTCTAAGTTGTTCAGGGTTTATGAGATGGAAGTTGAACGTTTCGTGATTAAGATCAACCAGTGTGTCGAGTAGGTATTCCTGTATGTTTCGAAGATTGGTAAGTAGTCCATGTGTTACGATAGCAGATAACGCGAAGTCATTGCTAGTTGATAATTTCTGAACCTCTCCTTTGGCTAAATTCAGAGTATTTTCGATGTTGTTGATGTGCTGATTGATAAGCTTATGTTGTTTATTCATGTTATCTTCCACTCGTTGTAATACATTGTACTGTGCTTCGATGATCGAGGTCTGATTTTTCCAAAACAGTGATAAGTGTTTCTGGTTTGCTCTAATCTGATCAATGTCCTTTTCATATTTTTCTGCGAAATTATCATCAAGTACTCCAAATAGTGTACTTGCAAGATTACCGACTACATTTATATAACCACGACGCACACGGTGACTATTGCGTCCAGTAAACTGGTGACCGAGTAAGATATGGTTATAGTGCTCAAGTTCACTGTAGGCATGATGCAGCTGTAACAGTACTATGTTACACAGCGAGGGTTTTGTTGATTTTTCGCAAATGCTTTCAAGACTGTCGACGTACTCCGTGAGTATTTTAGACCCACGCCAGAATGGATCCATATCATAATAGACTATTAACTTCCATTCATCTCTGCTAATATGCATATCTGAGATTTTGTCAAAATAGATTGATTGATAATGCTTCAGTTGTGCTATATTATATGCACCCTGTACCGGCAAGATTAATAGTAAGGTAAGTAATGTGATAAACATATAACTTGAACGATGTTGTTGTATGTTTTGGTTTCAAAGTTATGACATTTGATACATTGTTTGTTTGTTTGATGGCACGTGGTGGCTTATCTCGTCGTGTACCGGGAGCGGTGATAGCTTTACTATCGGTCGTTTGATGATGCCGCTCTTGGTTTTCACACTTGCTACTCGTACATGACCATCTTTACCAGGGTGCAGCTCAACTACCCTGCCGAGAGCCCACTTTCCTGGTGGTAAGTTTGCTTCTTGAATAATCACAATATCGTCAACTCGCTGATTGTTTTCATATTGTTGCCATTTGCACCGTGATGATAATTTACATAAATATTCATTCTGCCATCTCTTCCAAATGTCATTAACCATTTTTTGTATAAGTTGCCATCGAGTCCGGCCATCCCTTTCCGTTTCTGTTACTGTCAAGGTAGGTCCACTTGATAAAAAGTGTGATGGCGTTAGAAAATCGATGTCTTCTGGATCTTCTGTCAGAGCGCCGAGAGGCCTAGAATTTAAGCATCCCTCTAGCTGTGCTAACAATGTGGTGAACTCTTCGTATGTGAGCTTTTGATCACCGAGCACTCTTCGCAGATGGTATTTCAGACTCTTTACGGCTGCTTCCCACAGTCCCCCAGCGCTTGGCCATGCTGGGGCGTTGAAATGAAACTCGATGCCCATGTCAGATACTTGGGAATGGAATTCATTGTCTAATATTGCTTGTAAGTTGATGTATCCTTGCTTTAAGATGCGATTGGCCCCCACGAAGTTTGTACCATTGTCGCAATAGATATGTCTTGGTGTTCCTCGTCGAGCAGACATTCGTCGTAGTGCTGCTAGAAATGCTGATGAAGAGAGGTCCGAAACAAGCTCCAAATGCACTGCTTTTGTTGCCATACAGACAAATACTGTAACATATGCTTTTGTAGTCTTAATTCCTCTTCCCTTATTTGCCTTGACCTCAACGTAAGCACATAGGTCCACGCCACTACTGTGGAATGGTCGACTGGGGTTAACGCGTGCCGTCGGTAGATCCCCCATAAGTTGTGTTTGTTTCACAGGGTCTTGACGTCTGCATATAAGACATCTGCGAAGACGTTTCTTAACGGCTCGGTTTCCTCCTATTATCCAGTAATGCTGTCGAAGCCGAGCATGTGTTAAACGTGCTCCACCGTGGAATGTGTCTTTATGAGCTCGATCAATGAGCAAATTCGTCAGATGACTATCGTGCGGGATGATTAAAGGGTATTTCATTTCCTCAGGTATGTTTGCGTGTTTAATACGACCACCAACTCTCAGCAATTGATCTTTACCTAAAAATGGATTTAGGCTGAGTATTTTACTTTTGCTGTCTATTTTATCTCCACCTTCTAATCTGCTAATTTCATTTGAAAAAGATAAATGTTGGAAACAAACAATTATTGTGTTTCTTGCTTTTGATAACTCGTCAACCGATAAAAATGCTTTCTTTGATTTGCTGCGTGACACCGCACGTAATACCCACGCTACTATTCTTGTTGCACGTGCGAAGTCGCTATGTTTGTTAACTATGTCACTTATAATATTGTAATTATTTATGGTCGTGACATTGCTTTGGTGTGATTGTTTCATTTCTAGATCAGTTAGGTATACAGGGCGCTTTTGATTGTCTTCGGGCTCATACGAGATTAACCATGTAGGTCCCGTCCACCACAGTTGATGCTCTTTCAATTGTTTGGCTGAAATACCTCGGCTGGCACAGTCAGCGGGATTTTCTGTTGATTTCACGTAGTGCCATTTTTCCGAAGGCATGATTGCTTTGATTTGATTTACTTTATTAGCTACGAATGTTTTCCAGCGACTAGAGTCTCCTTGAAGCCATCCTAGCACTGCAGTCGAGTCTGTCCAACCGTATATTTTAATGTTATGATTTTGTAAGGTTTTAAGTACCGTATTCATAAGTTTCGCTAATAGATGACAAGCCATTAACTCTAGTCGTGGTAGAGTGATAGTTTTCTTTACGGGTACCAGTCGTGATTTTCCTGCCACAATGTTGATTGTGTTATGTGGTTTTTTCACCCTACAAAGAATTACACAGGCGAAAGCTTTGGTGGATGAATCACAAAATCCGTGAAGTTCGATGTTATCGTTTTCCTGAGTTGCTAGCCATCTCTGTACTTTAAAATTATTTATGTTATATAAATCATCTCGAATTCTCTGCCATTCTTTGCTTATTTCTCTTGGTAACTCAGTATCCCACTGAATATTCTGTAGCCACACCTTTTGAAATAGCAATTTCAATTTCGTGGTTACCGGGGAAAGCCAACCTAGGGGATCAAAAATTTTGGATATTTCCGATAATAGTGTTCGTTTACTTAGTAACCTTTGTGAGGGTGGGCTGAGCCTGAGTTTAAACGAAAAATTATCGTCTTTCGGATTCCACTGTAAGCCGAGAGGTTTTGTTGACTCTGGATGTTTGAAATCAAATGATTTTGTATTCGTTTCGACGTCTTGTAAAAGTTCTTGCTTATTGGAAGCCCACTTGCGAAGATGAAAACCACCAGACTCAAGCAACTTTAACAAGTCTGATTGCAATTGCTTTGCTGCCGGGATGCTGTGACTCCCCGAGAGAAGATCATCCATATAGAATTTATCTTCTAATGTTTGCCTGGCGGGTGACAATGGATAATTGTGACCTTCATCTTTTGCTAACTGTTTTAGCGTCATCATGGCTAAAAAGGGTGCGGCCTTTGTACCATAGGTGACAGTTGTTAGATTATATTCTTGTAAAGGTTCCTGACTGTTGTTTTTCCAGATTATCTTTTGTAAATTCTGATCTTCAGGGTGTACCATGATTTGCCTGAACATTTTTTCAATGTCAGCTGTAAATGCTATTTCGTACTGCCTCCAATTTATTATCAAAGATAATAGGTCACGTTGTAAGTTTGGCCCACTGTACATAAGGTCATTGAAACTGCAACCTGATGTTGTAGGCGATGATGCATTTACTACTACACGCAGCGCGGTTGTAGTAGAGTCAGAGCGCAATACACAGTGATGCGGAAGGTAGCACGAGGCCGGCGAGTTCACATTACAGTCATTGTGTACTTGGTGCATGTGTCCTAAACTAACGTATTCGTTTATAAAAGATTTGTAACCATCTGATAACTTATGATTTTTTGAAAACTTTTTCTCTAATTGTAAAAACTGCGCTATTGCTCGATTCTTAGAATCGCCCAATTTTTCTGTAAAGTTGGGTTTCATGGGATATCTCACGACGTATCGCCCATCTACTTGACGTGTAGTCTGCTCTTGATATTGAGTCACACAATAGTGATCCTCTGCTGTTAGGTCTGACGGATTATCTGCGATGTCTTCAATTGTCCAAAATCTCTGAATATCTTCTAAATTGTTCAGAACCACATTGCAATGATAAGTCGTGACCTTGCCACACAATAACCATCCTAGATGTGTTTGTTGAGCAATAGGTTCGGTCTTGCTATCGCCCTTGATGATTCCGCCCATCATGATGAGAGAATAAACTTCCGCTCCCAATAGTATATCTATGGGAGCGCTGATGTGAAACTCTGGATCTGCCAAATCGATATTTTTTAAATGCGGCCATATTGGTTTTTCAAATGTTTGATTAGGCAGGCTATGCATTAGTTTCTTCATAATAACTACGTTGGTGTTAAAGGTGAAGTCGCCCTTGATCGCCGAGGCAGTAATTTGTAATGCACCTTTACAATTGTTTTGTTGAGAACCGAGCCCGAATACGACACCCTTGCAATGGCGCCGTGGTAGTCCCAACCTCTGAGCA
Organism: Melinaea menophilus ssp. n. AW-2005; assembly: GCA_918358695.1. Lineage (NCBI taxonomy): Eukaryota > Metazoa > Arthropoda > Insecta > Lepidoptera > Nymphalidae > Melinaea > Melinaea menophilus. Next base: position 36,542,075 of record OU911038.1, on the reverse strand, counting down.
GCATCTTCAGTAATTAAGGAGATTTGAGACCCTTGATCCACAAGCGCTCTCATGATATGATAGGTTCCATCTAGTGCCAGAACTTTGATAAGTGCTGTTGCCAGAAGAATTTCAGACAATTTACTCTGTGAGACATAGACGTTATCTGACGAATGCTTCGAGATGCTGGACGGTTGGTTGATGTACGCTTCGTGCAGCAAAGTATTATGTTTCCCCGAACATTTCCGGCAGGTTTTCGTAGATAAACATTTCTTACCTTTGTGGTCAAACAGACAGTTTACACAAAGTCGTAATTTATTTACAGTCTTCACTTTTATTTCATTAGGTAAATCAAGAAATTCCTTGCATATAAAAATACCGTGATCACCATCGCAGTGGGGACATTTATTAGCTGATGACACGTAAAATGATTTTGGTTTCTGATTATAATTTGCGTTCAAATTGCTAGTTGGAGGTTTGCTATAGTTGTTATTATTGCTATACTGATATTGCCATAGTTTTTTCGTATAAAAAGGAGATACACTTGGCTTCTGATTAATGGTATCTTGTTTTCGGCGGGACGCCTCCAGTGATGTAAACTTATTTTCGAGGAATTGGATGAATTCGCTTAAAGTCGGCAGCTCTCGGGGGTTCTTAAGTGATTCTATATACTCCAAGTGCGTCTCTGAGTCTAATTTATGCGACAAAATATGAGAGAGTACAGGGTCCGATAACGATATATCTACGCCGAGTGGCTTGATGGCATTTATACACTCGATTGTAGTGTCATGCATTTTCTTTATTGACGCTGCTGATTGTTGTTGCATGGTAGGTAGAGACAGAAGAATTTGCATATGATATGTGAATATTTTTCTAACGTTATTAAATCTGTGGTTGAGAATATCCCAACATACTTGATAGTTTTCTGAACTTATTTTTAAATGTTGAATGAGTTTTTCTGCCTCGCCTTTGACCTTATTCTTCAAGAACTGCATCTTTTGCGCCTTTGATATGGACCCGTTGCTGTGAATCGCTTCAGAAAAGAGATCTTTAAATGATACCCATTTGTGATAGTCTCCATTAAAAGTAGGAATGTCCATCGTTGGAGTCATCTTGGTCTTATATGATGATGACCACATCTTTTTAGTCAACACTTTCTTGATATCATTATACTCTTTTTCATATCTGTTGAATAAATGCATGTACTCCTCATCTTCTTCACAAAGAAAGCTGTCAATCTCCCAGTGAAGAGAGTCAATGGTTCTCCAACGTGATTCTATGTTCTTTAAAACATCTTCAAACTCCCACTTTTCCGTCAAATCTTCTTCTATGCTCGTGATAGTGCGAGAAAACGCTTTGAAGTTGCTTCTTTGCTTGCGAAGCATTTCTTCTAATTTGCTAGGGGTGCTGCGGTCTAAAAACTCACCTACTTTTTCTTGCGATGCTGGGTTGACTCCGTTGAGTGGCGATGGTAAAGCTCGAATGGCTGACGTCGTAGGGGTCGGTGTTGTTTGGGAGACCGACGGAATATCACTCTTAAATTGCCTACTTTTAACAGTGGGTGGTACCTCAAACGAGTATATAGCGCCTGGTCGCGGAGTCGAAGGTATGTCGTGGGCTGTTGGATTCTCTATGTACAAGGAGTAATTTTCTAAATAAGACGAAAGTTTGAGGTAAAATTCCTTTGTTTTTTCATAGCAATTTTGTATAAAATAATCATGATCAAGGTCTTGATAGTCAACAAGCTGTGTATGATTGCTGTTGAATTCATTCCAATAGGATTTGAGCGTTGTTAACCGTCTCTGTATATTGGAGAAGGTCTTGCGCTCAGGCCCATCTTTCTTGAAGTTCACAAGTAGCTTCTCAATGCTTTGCATAAGTTGACATTGAGTAGCGTAAATGTCTTCCATTGTTATATTTTTTATATGTCAATTGCTTAAAATTTATATAAATTGCTGTTCTGATATTTAAGATTTCTGGTGAATCACGACGTAATAGGATAATAAGATTGACTTACCGGTGCTGCCCGATTTGATTTAATCTTACTTACACCGTTCACTCAAATCGTTTAATTTATTATAATATATTTAATTGTAAATGCTTCTTGATGATATTAAATAACACGTAATACAATCCTCGTAGTACACGTATTAGAGTCAATGTCCGTAACACTTATAAAATGCTTGCTATGCTGGTTTGATTCACACCCGCGTGGTAAATGTTACGAAATTATTCGAAATTAATTCACACATGCGAGAAGGTTCGAAGGACCAAAAAGATGTATGGGGTTTTCATACGTCTTTGGTGATAGAAAATGATAATTGCTATGCTTGATAATATTTGATATATTTTGGTTATAAAATAATGATAGAAATGATAGAGAGAACGCGCGCGATGCTTGCTTATTGCGAACTGAAAAGTATGTCAATTATGATTTATAGCGAAACAATGAAAAAGCTGATTTGGCGAAATGTGCGGTGTTGCACCGTACATCATATATTTTTTACACTAGATGAGACAGAGACGGCAATAATGGGTTCATTTCATCGTCACGATTTACTGAAGGCTTCCTTATAACTTTGTTCTCTTAACTTATATATGAACTCAAATTTTTCAACTATAAATATATATAATTAATTATACTAAATCTTCTTCGGAAGGGCGGGATCCTAAAAAAGCATGTCTCATCTAAACGATACTACGGAAAGCCTAGACGTCGAAAAAGCCCCGCGGTGCTTAACTTGTGGTATACTCAGCATCTGCCCTTTGACCATTTTTCAAAAATTGATATAAATGCGGTCTTTATATACGAACGGGGATAATTAATTGTAATAAGTAAAATGTGTACTGTTAATATAGAGCGGTCACATCTCATGGCTGCCGTACGAGGTGCTGCAGCTGGTGCTCCGCTGGGTGGTGGGCGCGGAGCTGGACGCGGCCTCGTTGGAGCGCGTGGCGGCCGTGTGCCGCGGACTGTACGTGGCGGCGCGCGAACCAGACATATGGCGCTGCGTGTGTGTCAAGTAAGTATTGTGCTATGTATGTTCTACATTTTTTATAGAAGGTGAATGATTCTCTTAGGAGTAAGTCAGTTCTGCGGTCTCGTTTGTTGCGATCACAGCGACCACTACCAACGAAAAATTTATTTCTCTTTTTTTTTTAAGTTGTTTACCATTTAGTGCCCATATTTGACATCCGTACGTTAGACATATAAGTATGCAGGTGTTATACATTTTATCTTTACCTTGGAACTTTCACCGGATAGTTGTTGTAGTATAATATTTCTTGTGGGTAATTTGGAGTCTAAGAAAACAAGATAATATCGTTTTGCAAAGATTAAGTTTGATTACATAGCTATGGTCTAAATTAATAATCGTCTCTAGAACAGCTGAGAACAGTTTCGGTGACACGGGGTCACCATGTCTAAATCCTCTCTCAATCGGGAATTCTTCTGATCTTTCGAGCATGACTTGGGCCGTACACCTTGAGTAGATTTTCTTCAGTATTCGGATGTACTTGGGTTCCACTCTCTGGCTTTGTAATGCTCACCAGAACGTATCACGATGTATGGAATCAAATGCTTTGTTAAAGTCTACAAATTCTAAGTATTAAACTTTTTTGTATTCTTTATAGTATTCTGGAGCACCTGTCTCGCACATCTTGTGAGATTCTCAAATACCTTTATTGTAATTGTGGTAAATTTTTGTGAATTAGTGCGATTTTTTTTTTTGTAAATTAAATGTATTTTTACGTTAGGACCTGGGGAATAGAGTGTGGGTCGCCCCGCGCACTCGGCTACCTCACGTGGCGACAAATGTACATAGAACGGGCCAGACTGAACCTCAACGGCGTGTACATCAGCAAGACCAGGTACCTGAGACACGGGGAGACCAGCTTCCAGGACCACTTCTATCGACCCTGGTATCTCGTGGATTATTACCGTTATCTTAGGTAATATTGCTTATGGACTATATTAGTTATATTTAATATAACATAAATGTGATCCATACGGTCGTCTCAATAGGTTCTTCCCAGAAGGCCAAGTGTTGATGTGGACGACAGCGGACGAGCCGGCCGTGTGCGTGGGGCACCTCAAGCACCGCGACAACAAGAACAGCCTCGGCATACAGTCGGGACACTACCGCCTCGTCGGAGACACGGTAAGGATTACGGTAGGGAATAGAATAGGTCGGCTATCACTACTTTATTTACTAAGATTAAAGCATTATATTTTATTCAAACATTACAAATATTTTGTGTATTATCGTCATAAACTAAAATACCAAAACCTCCCTCTTGTGATTAATATAACTATATTAAAATTTTCATCTCACTGGTACACAACTTCTAATTCGACATGGAGTAAAATTATTTGTTGTAATTAGTTCTAGGGTAATAAATAAGATATAATTAATTGATGGTATCATATTTCAGGTGGTAATAGTTATAAAGAAGACGTGCGAGAAGCGAGTGTCTCAGACGTCGACGCGCTTCAGGTCGCGGCGCAAGGAGACGATCGAGCAACAGGAACAAGTGTTCCACATGGTGGGCGGTCACTTGTTTATTACGATATGTACTGCACCCATAACGTATGACAACAAAATATATCAAAATTTATATATATTCATCTATTTGCTTGAACAATAAACATATAACTTAATAACTTTAAATTAAATTATGTTTGTTTTAAATTATGTACGGAAAAGTTGCATCTAAATACCATAATAGAGTGCACTGTATGTGTGATATTTCCAGGAGTTGGAGCTCCGCAACGTGCGGTCTCGTCGCAACGCGCAGCTGTCGTGGCGACGCTACGCCGTCAGCACGCGCCGCGACGCCTGGACCGCCTTCGACCTCGCGCCCAACAACTACCCGCCCTTCGCCTTCAGCCGAGTCAGGGCCTTCACCGCGCACGCCGACCAGCCGCTGCTGGCCGCCGGGTAGCCGACAGACACACATCTACCCGCATCAGCGCACCCACCTACACTCGCAGTGCACTCACATATGCGTACACACCTCCCGTGTCGCTTGGACCGCCTTCAACCTCGCGCCCAACAACTACCCTCCTTTCGCCTTCAGCCACGTCAGAGCCTTCACCCCGCACGCCGACCACTCGCTACTGACTGCCGGGTAGCCGACAGACACACATCTACACCTCCAGTGCACCCATCCACACTCACAGTGTACTCACATATGCGTAGACACCTCCCGTGTTGCTCAACCATACAGACGTCATCAACGGTTCATATATACATATATATAAGAAATGATTCACGCACACATCTATATGTAGTGTCATTATCAAAATATTGTTTATTTCATATTAACAAATTGTCGAGAAGTTTTATTTTGGGTTGATGTTTAATATAGGATATAAGAGTACATTAATAAATAGTAAGGAAATTGTTATGTCCTATAACAATTTGTGTGTTATTTTATTAAGCTTCGAAAATAAATAAATAAAAATGTAGTATAAATGGAAGGTTCTTGGTCCTTTGAGATTAAAGCTACGTATTACGCAAATAATTTCGTTAGCGCGTAACTGATGAAGTACAAAGTATTGTGAAGATGTTTCCATTTTTTTTTATAATATATATATAGTATGTAAGTGTGACTTACATATATATACATGTATATGTGTGTGTATTTTTATGTCGTTAATAATATCATTTTACTTGAAAAGTAACCAAATTGTAAATATTTATATTTTATAAAGTTTTCTCCAATATCTATTGCCAATTATAGATATGCTTGCTAAAAATATAATAATATTGTTATTTCGCTGTCAACTTTATATGAGATAAGTAATGTTAAGGGATTTTCTTTTGGGATTTTAATTTACCGAGTGCAAAATGGTGTCTTTGTTCCTGCGGTTGTTGTTTTCTGATGTCCATAGTTTGTATATTATAAAGAATTTCGCTTTATTAATTTGTGAAATAAAGTTATTTAAAAAAATTACGTTGTTTTAAATGTTAAAGGTTAGATTAGAGTATTATTTTCATTAGTTTAATGTACGTACGTACGGTGACCCCAAGCCTTTGTTCGCTGGTGTACCTCAAGGCTGCGTGCTATCGACATCTCTTTTCCCCCTGCTCACCAATGATATGTTGGATATTTTCAACATATATTGTTATGCGGGTGACAGCAAAGGGATGCGGTATATTCCAGTCGTGCAGGGCTCTCTCGGGAAAATGACGACGAGTGCCGAAAGAAACTTGTGTCTTCTATATAGACATCATCACACATCCTTGGGTACAACAAATGGTATCAAAATGGGGTGAACCGAAACTAGTTGAGTGTAATCCCCAAAAGACAGAAGTTTGCGCGTTTACCACTAAAAAATTCAACCGCCATGTATCAGAATATTGGACATCGACATTTTGAGCGACTGCGGGTTTTCGTAGCTATGCGGAGTGCAAGGCCAAGTTGGCCTCGATGAAATTCGGAGTGTTCAATAGAGCGAGGCAGTATTGTATGCCTGGTTAAATACATGCGCTCTATAAGGCGCAAGTCCGGTCACACATGGAATACTGTTCTCTTCTCTGGTCCGGATCACCCCAATATCAGCTTTTACCGATACACGGCGTACCACGGAAAGCCATTCGGATTGTCGGGGACGGGTGCTCTATGAACGGCTGAACTCTGGCATTGCGTCTTCTATCGTATTGTGCCTACATATTATGTTATTAATACTACATACTCAATTGCCTTTCATTTCAACGACTACATTAAAGGTAAAAGGCAAAGTATTTACAATGGGAAGCGTTCCGAAAAGCTATTTGATTTGATGTCTGCGCATTTTATCACCGCATAGCAAGTCATCGCCTGCAATACCATCCGTACAACCTGGATGCGTGGCAATCTTATACTGTGCGGTTTTCGAGTATCTTTTCTTCCACATGACATGAAGAACGAACTTCCTTCAGCGGCATTTCCAGATCAGTACGACATGGGTTCCTTCAAAAAAGGCGTATACTCCCACCTCCGAGGCCGGTATCGCGCTTGCGATTCCCCGGGTGGTGCAAGAGTTCGTGGGCGGTCGTGGTCACTAACCATCAGTGACCCACATGGACGTTAGCTCTCTTCTTACATAAAAAAATAAAATATACATACAAGAGGCGGCTTAACGAAGATACGTTGAAACGAACATACATGACCTTTGTCATGTCACATTCAGGCAAAAATTTAAACTTTATTTCTTAAAGCTAGAGTTAATTACGCCTTATTGGGAGAAGGATAACTGTTTATGTAAGTAATAACATTTAAATATTTAAAAGATATTTAAATGTTGATATATAATATTTACCTGAATGTAGATAAGACGAAGGTTCTGATATTTGAAAGAAATGAAGAAAGAACAGAATGTAAGATCAACGTGAATGATAAGATAATGGAACAAGTGAATGAAGTGGTATATTTTGGAAGTATGTTTAGCAGAGACGGAAGATACGAAATGGATGTGGAAAGGCGTATTGCTGTCGGTAACAGAGTCAATGGTGCTTTGACTGCATTGTTGAGACGGCAAAACATCAGTATAGCTGCACGCTTGGCTGTACACAATGCAGTTTTGCTACCGACGCTGTTATACGGCAGCCAAACGTGGGTAACACAGAAGAAGAATGTAAGAAAGATGAATGCTGTGGAGATGCGATCTCTTCGCAGAATATGCGGAGTCAGTCTAGCTGATCGAATCCGCAATGAAGAGATCCACAGAATGGCAGGTACTAGCGAAGATGTCATGGTGAGAATGAAGAAGAACGTGCTCAGGTGTTTTGGGCACGTCGAACGAATGAGTGATGAAAGAATGGTAAAAAAGATTTATATAGGTAAAGTGAGCGGTAAGCGAGACAGGGGGAGGCCTCGAGTGACCTTCGAAAACACAGTATCAATGTTACTGGAGGAAGGTCACGTAAAAAGCATGAGGACCCCCCGGAGGGCATGTATGAAGAGGTTGATGTCTGTGGCCGAGGCGAAAGAGGTATGCAGAGACCGTAGCGTTTGGCGCTCCGTCGTCTCTGGCTACCCCGCAAGGGATATGGCGTGAAGGTAAATAAATAAATAAATATTTAACAGATTATCTTAGTTATTTATTTATTTTAATTCTTTATTGCTTAATATAAAAATAATGTACAAAAGGTGGGCTTAATGCTGATAGGCATTCTCTACCAGCCAACCTTAGGATGTGAAAGAAAAGATGTTAATAGGTGTGCAAAAGAAACAAAAATATATTACAAATAAAGGGGTTAATAATAATAATATGTAAATATAATATACGATATAAGTTATATATTTATGTTTATTTCTGCTTTAAAATATTAAATGGGGTATTCTTTGGCAAAATAAAAATCTTTGACCTGATGTTTGGAAGTCTCTCGAGAACGGGCTTTTTTAAGACTCAGGTAATTGTTCCAAAGTCGAACTGCAGTTACAGCAAACGAGTTGATCACAAAACCAGACCGATGAACAGGAGAACTGAGCAATAAATTGCTGGAAGAGCGAATGATGTGTCATGTGAAAAAATAAGAAAGAGAAATGTTAAAGACGAGGTTATTAAACATAAGATTCTTATTAAAACAAATATTTACAATAAACAATCACTCATAAAAATTAAGTAAATGATAATTATAATAAAAAAATCCATGTTGACATTAATTGTTAAAAGAAAACCAAAATACAAAAAAAAAATTATAGGTACCTCATATCTTAATTGAATTTAAAACATGGAGTAATGAAATTATTAAAAATTTTAAATAATAAATGTTTATAATTCAAGTCATTACAATTGAGAATTCAATTCAATTCATTAATATCACTTAGAATACCATAAAATGCGAATCTTGAAAATAAAGGCTCGCGATTTTAATTAACCTCTTCTCATAGAAAACTATCTATCAGATAAGAAAGTTGCTTCTGCTTTTTAAAAATCAACCTTTTTTATTTTTCTCATCTGTAGTCGCTGAATCATTATTAAAATATATATTCATTTGAATTTTTATAGAAACGAACTCAAATGTATTATTACATGATTCAGGAGTGTAAATATTAATACCTTCAATTTATGGGGGATATCAGTAAATGCGAATCGGTTCCCGTGCCACCTTTTTTAATAACTATTTTATGAGGTGCTTCCTGACCTAATGAAACAGCAAGATCAATTTGGCGTTACCTTCACTCAATAAAATATTTAAAAAAATCATGGTCAATCATCTATTTTAATGGACATAATTTGACTGAATTATTAACAGTTTTGTTTTACAAAAGATTGCTGCACTTCTGACGCTGGTCTTTCTTATAAGATATTTCAGGTCAGAGAACAATCACAGGCTGCTCTTGGAGTATTTTGTGATCTATCTAAGTTATTTGATTGTGATCAGGGTGAAACATTGGTCAGGAAATTCTACTACTAAGCACAATGAATGACCTCAAACTCTATATTTCCTATTTATCTAATAGGATTCAGACGGTTGAAGTTAATGTGCACACAAGCTACACTAAGTACTTTACTTGGTACGCGTCCCAAAAAATGGAGTAATTCTTTTATGAGGTAATGTAACCATCTTTTTAACAAGTTCCCAGAAAATGTTCAGATTGTTTTTGTACTAACGGAATTACAATATTTCCTAACATCTAGTAAATGTTGCATATGGGTATGAAGAGATCGCTGCCAGGCTACTTTAAGGTTAATTATAAATGTATTTTAAAAGGAACATAAGTGAAGCCCGTTGAATTTCTGTCGCCAGCTTTTCTCAGGTTTGTGGCAAATAATTTTCTGAGCTGCAGATAACTTTGCCTATAAAAATGTTTTGTATTATACCAACTTTCAAATAAGATTTTTAAGAGAAACTCATGGGCTACAATGGTATACAAACATACGAAGCATTGTTTTTAGTGCAATATTCTATTATATTTCAAATGTTGTATCTATTTTTTAATTTAATAATGTCCTTAATTATGATTTTTTCTACTTCTTACTTTTATAAATTCGATATTTTAGTGACAATTTTTTTAATTATTTATTTAATTTGAATATAATGAAGTATTTATATTTATAGTGCCATTTAAATTTCAGTGACTACAAGTACCAGGCTAACTACCATTTTATGTAATATATTTGCTTGAAGTGTGACGTCACGTTCAGGCAAAACACAAAAACAATGTTAGTAAAGCACGCGGTGGAGTCTCAAATATTTGGATGGTCGAAGGTCCCGGCGCTCTGCCAATTGTGTTACTGTGTTGCTATGATATTTTTTTGTGATTCACAATCTGTTAGGGATGATATTAATAATCGATCTTCAATTCGAGATTGTAATAAATTAAAACAAACTACCAAAACGCTCAAATTGATGACGGTTATAGACACTAATTTATTAATTAAGAAAGTAATTATACTTTTAATCTTTAATAGCATAAATTTATTAATGACTGTAGTTGCACAGTAAAGTAGCGTAAATTAAACCTTTTCTATAATCCCAGCTCTACTTAAATTAAACTTAACTTTATACTTAACTTCAAATGGCGTATCAGAGAATTATTATCAATAAATCAATTATTATCTTGTGTAACTAATACAATTATGTTAACTTCTATTGCAATAGACCACTTTCTCTGTTATTTGTGTACGAACATACAAGTAGATAGAATTCTATACTTTTTTTTTATTTTTCATATAAGTAGGTAAATAATAAATATATTAATTAAATAATAACTTTGGGTAAATTCTTGAACAAAGTACACTTTAATAATATACGGATACGTACTAGTCTACAGTAAGATTAAAGTATTTCAAATATAAACAACCGATCCCATTATAACGTTTAATTATAAATTTCAATGGTTCTCTACTTGCAGCAGTCACTGCGATATCAATAAAATAACAATAAAATGAAAGACATACATACACATTTTACTTTTTTTATTTTATACACATTCTCAAATCGTAGTCGACTAGAAATGAAACAACGTCTAATGACTATAAATTTATTTTTTTTTCAATTATAGTTATATATTATTCTTTTGTTAATAATTTATTTACATATTCACGATACATATCGAACGTTCTACAACTACGGTCGGGAATCCCGTCCCGGCGAGCGCCCGCTGAACGGCCTTGAGCCCGAGGCGTCAGATGAGGCGCTCGCTGAGCCAGATTCAGGAGTCGGGCGGCGCGGGAGGCGGCGGAGGCGCCGGGCCGGGAGCGCCGCCCGGAGGTCCGGGGGCGCAGCCCGGGGGCGCCAGCGCCGGCTCCGTGCTGCGGCGCCGCACTTTGCCGCGCTTCTTCAGCATGGTGGCCTGCGGGCAGCGCGCCACTGAGCCGGGCCGGCGTCACGGGCCCGCCGCGGGGCCCGCGCCCGACCCGCGCTTGGTTTTCTTCAGCATGGTCGCCTGCCGGTCACACACACCCGCTCACACACGCCCTTACGCCCTAGCCTACCCCGGGGCTTTCACGACTGAATCATTTGACAATTTTTTTACAATTGTGACAATATTCAATTTTATCCCCAAGACTATAATATCCCGCGCTCTGGTATATTTTTGAAACCATTTGTAATTTAAGACAACATTGACAGCGCTAGCGACATCGATCATATTCGGGCATAGACCGCGTTTTCACTGAGTGAACGCCGGTAATAAGGACGCACGAGGCAGCGCCGGGGCTGTGACCGGCGAGCAGACACACGACACACGACCGGCCGCTAGGGGGCGCGGGGATGATCTGACTTCAACTGGTTAATGACTGTTCACAAACGATTCTAGCTCTAAATGCCGGGTGCGTTGCGCCGTGGTGTGATAAATGTATTTATAATGTTACCGAAACCGATACGTTAGTTGCATTCTAAAAAACTGGAATTGTTCAGGATTTCGGAAGTTTTCTGTTTTCACAAACATGCTTTGGAGACACCGAGATATTGGTGAGAAAAATATATCAGTTCAGTAACATTGCGGTAATATGGCAAAACAAGGGTGATCATCGTCGGAGGCCGGCGCTGACTCGGACAGTGAAAACGCGAGCATAGCGGGGTGCGAGTGACGTCACTACTACACAACGAACAGAGAGAGGAAACAGGACATATTGTGTTATTTGCCAACGTTTAACTTGCATTTATTAAATATTATTATCATAATTGCCCCACTCTGTTCATTTAGCTCCGATTCCTGCTATTTGAAAGGAGTAAAGCTTGTTAGGTTTAGGATAATTTCATTTGGCGTTCATGCTTCAATGCTCGGACATGTGACATTGGTATACTGGTATAGCTGGCAAGAAGTTGCATCATCCGAAAAAAGCAAATAGATTAGATAGATCTAAACAGTTTTCTATTAAAGCCTAAATTTAGACACATACTCATAGGAGTAGGTGTTTAGCATATCTTCAGATGATACAAGATATAAGCGCACATTTACACACCACAAAAAAAAAAATATATAGAACGATGTAACGAGACAGACAGACGAGTCAGAGGACATACGGTTGTTGACGAAAAGACAACCCATAATTTTATTAAACATACACAATATGATGTGAAATGTAATATTGTATCGTCCCCCACCGCGTCCCTCGTCCAGGTCACTGACCTTGAGCGCGGACTTGAGCACGACGACCTCGCTGGGAGCCGCCACCCACGGCTCGCCGTCCACCTGCACTGGGATCTCGCTCTTCAGGTTGATCTTGATGTGACCCCCCTGTGACATACCATTTATTATACATCCATAAGTGCCAGATGCCCAAGTGCATTCAGCGCGTGCCGAGCGCAGTAACCTGTGCTATCCGCATGGCGCCCCTGAGGCCGGACTGTATCTGCCCGAGGTGCACGACGCCGGTGACGCCCACCACCTCCAGCATGCCGTCCCAGTGGTTGGGTTTGTTGAACTGGTCGTCCTTCTCCGGGCCCCACGGGTTGGCGCCCGAGCCCCAGCTGGGGTGAAACATCGTTATATTGTTTATGAATATGATCGAGAAAATGTATGTGAGTGTATTAAGGTAATATGATGTGTAAGATAAGTGCCGTGTGAGGGTACCTGAGTATATTTAAAATGATGATGCCCTCGACGGCGGGCAGGTCCACGGGCTTGCCGTCCACCTCCAACTTGACGGCCTTGTGGAGGTCCTTACACATCTTTCGTCCCACCATTTTGCGGAGTCCCATCTTCACATATACGCCCTTGTTGCGGAGCCTTTGCACAATATAATGAAATCCATTTATAATAGGAAGTCATATCTACAGTCTATCTGTCATATCGCGAAGGTAAAAATAACAAATATTTTAAGTATTTTTGTTGGAACTCCTCTAGCATACCTGCTGTTGAATTTATTGGGGTTCTCTTCACGCGCGTTGTGGAAGTCCAGGCAGAGGTCGGCGTCGATGCCGATGCCGAAGTAGTTGTTCATCACCAGGATCTGGGAGTTGTCTTCGCTTTGCGAGCCTGCGACATACATCGATCGGTCAGTTAGAGATGGCTCTATCGGAGACAAGGTTTGAGGGAAAATATTTTTCCCAAAAATATAACAGGCCGTAACGTCATAGAAAATACATTATAAATGTCACAAAAAAATATATAATCCAATCAAGTTAAGATGTTTTCCTACACCTAGAAGTAAAATATACGCGTACCGGGCAGCTGCTTGGAGAGTTCCTTGGGTTCGTCCTGCTTGTCCTCGGGGTGGAACACCACGGTCCAGCGGTCGAGGCGGATCTCCTCCGCGTCGATGACGTCACGCAGCAGTGACTGCGGGTCCTCGCAGCCCGCGTAGCCCGAACCCCAACGGAGCACTCGTGCCAGGTCGTTGCCTGCGCACGGCAGGAGAGCTCATGACAACAGTACTTTCAAAGAATGTGGCGCTAAAACGATCCCTTGGTGAGTCTCTGGGGCGATTAGGCTAAACGTACGGTTTTAGTGACATTTGCTTGATAGCAATAGCTTGAAAGCGGGCTGATGCCCGAAAGCTCCAGAGAACTATTTCCACCTGTAGACTTAATATGTGCATGAACTATTTCCGATCGCTAAGTACTCACCGGTCCCGAGCGGCACGATGGCGCAGGGCGGGTTGGAGCACTGCGAGTCCTGCCCCACGTTGTCGAGGCACTGCAGCACCCAGCCGATGGTACCGTCGCCGCCACACACCAGGATCTTGTAGTTGGGGATGTGGCGGAAAACGTATAACCTGGATTTTTTTGTATTATTGGAAAATATAGACTTTGCCTGTTTCCATATTATTTAAAAAAGTTAATAAAATATCACATTTCATTATATAATAAATTTAATTATGCGCGAGTAATCTCACCCCGGTAAAGGTCCGCCGTTCTCCAGATCGAACACCTGGTAGGGGTTGAGGAGCTTGCGGAAGGAGGAGATCAGCTCGAGACCCTGACACCCTCCCGATTTCACGTTCACGAACACCAGCAGGGGCTTGACCCCCGCCGGGACCATGGAGGGTTCGATGCTGGGTAACAGCATCACTGTTACAGACGATTAAGTCGTTGTTACCCTTTGTCTGTCTCCGTTTGTATTTCGTTAAAGACATCGCAAATATTTAAAGTGTGACTAAAGAAATATTCCTTCTGAACGTGATGTTACAGTTTAAACAAAATAGGTGGAATACCGCCTAAATACATAATATGGTGAATGTTCTACTTTGTAGTCTAGTAATAGTAATAGTTTATTCAATTTTAATTAAAACAGAAATATTATCTTAATTAATCGGATTATTATCTTTTTGCCTAAATGTGTACATACATATGTAACTACATAGTTATCACCATATCATTGTTACGCCGTCTCTAGTATTTGAATGTTCAAAGATATCTACTAATAGTTATATTGTATAGGGCGTCGTTCACGCTCACCCAGTAGGTGCTTGTCCTCGTATCTTGCCTCTCGCAGGGCGTAGAGCGCGCGCACGGCCTTACTGGCGTCCTCGTACGTGATCACCATCGACCCGTACTCGTAGTAGATGGGACCGATCGACGTGAACTTGTTCTCTGCGCATCGTATAGGCTTCATTAATAACATATGTTCAGAACATATGACTACATTTTTTACCCTAACTTTTAGAGAAGTTGCAAAATATATTAAATATTAAACAGTCGGAGGTTTTATATCAGAAACGTAAAGTTTTAACGATAATCGTCGTACCGGTGCCGAGGAACTCCACCAGTATGTTCTCGTAGTTCCTCTCGGAGAGGCCGGGCGGCAGCGAGGCCACGAACAGAGCCAGCGTGGGCCCGTGCGGGTCGGCGCGCGGCTGCAGGTAGAAGCGCGCCAGCTCCATGCGGCGGACGGACTCGCGCGCCAGACGCACCACGATACGCCACGGACGCTCCGACTCGTCCAGCACGCGCTCCGACACTGGGGACGATCCGTTTGTTCGTTCGTGTAGTAGGCAAAAGTATCATAAATTTACCGGCCCTCCTTTCGCACAATTCGAACTGAAAATAAAGTGTTTTGCCTAAACTTATCCTCTAAGTGGACAAGTTTCTCCTACCTCCGCGGTCCAGTAGTATCTCCGAGCAGCGGTAATCCAGCGTGGCCTGCGCAGGGTCCAGTCCGAAGCGCTCGAGTGCAGCTGCCATGAGGTCGGCCACGGCGTGCTCTCCCGAGCACGGCACAGTCACGAAGGCGTCCCCCGCGCCGGCCACGCGTCCGGGGTACACGCGCACCGTGCCCCCGCCCGATTCACCCTCCCTGGGACACACGAGGGGTAGAGAGTATTTTGGATAGCCCTCGTTACATTATCACTACCAGACGATGTAAGATAATTTAGTTGGCAAACACACTTGAACCGTAGGAAGAGCGCGGGTCTCTTATTGGGCAGACGCGTGACCCTCGCGAGAGGCGTGGGGTCCTTTAGCGGCGGCTCGTCGCCTGCCAGCGCGTCGGTGAGCTCGAACTGGTCGGGGTCCCTGGCGACGTGGAAGGCGCGCAGGGCGGCCGCTACAAGCTCGCGTTCGCCGAAGTTGCGGCCCACCACCACCGGTCGGTACAGCCGCCGCGACCACGCCGCCTCACCGTCATACACCTTGACCACCTCTGCGGGAGACAACGGGATGTCAAAGTGCCTCGTTTCCTCTTTATTATTTTGTGACCAGAGTAACCTTCAGTGATAGTAACGTTAGGTCCGTAGTCCGTCCTTACCTTCGTCTCTATCGTCGGGTGTGCGGTCGCGATGCTGCTTGTGGTCGGGGCGGTGGTCCTGGTCAGCAGGCGCGCCGGTGGAGCCCCCGCCGGAGCCCGAGCGGCCCTCGCAGCCCGAGCTGAACTCCTCGCTCACGCTGCGAGCTGCATCAGAATAGGCGAGTCGCACACATACCCTACCGCTGAATTTAACATCGATTTACATGGATTTAACGGTTTAGGTTTAGAAATTGGTTATTTTAAAAAGTTATTATAGTATTCGTTAAAAAAGAATACGTTTTGTTAATTTCTCTTAAAAACATAGGATAATATATTTTTTTCTGCTGTTCAAAACACTATTCACTTATAGTTTTGGGTTAAAAAGTATTTTACATAAATGTATGAATTATTAGACAGAAAATAAACAGAAATTATATATTTTTCAGTCAATATGCTTCATAGATATACTTCATCGTCATAAAGTCAGAATATAACGAAGGTATATCTCTATTTGTAGGAACGTTTGACAAAGATACATCTACGACTATTTTATTTTAAACTTGTCTTTTCATTTTATAATTCGGATATTTATCATGCTATTCAAAAATCTTAATATTTATGATAAACAATTTATTTATTTATTATTTTAGTACAGCGTATCTCTAATATATTTTATTTTAATAAAGCACATAACTAACACACATTTTAACATTGAACTCTACACACATAATTTTATCTAAAACCATTTTAACAATCACGTTTAGATTAATTAAAGTCTAGATATGCTGCCACAAAAGTTTACAATTGAAGTACGAAATAAATCTTCACTCACTTTAGTTTGTAAGACAGCTTTGGGGAATACAATTTGGGCAATTGCTTTTGTAAGCATATATGGGCTTTAAATATAACCGACAGCACGCTGTGTCGTGTGCATGTTACCTGTACCGGTGGAATACTGCACCACGAGTATCCTGGAGCCGCCCGGAGACATGATACTAGCTCAAGATATAAAGTCTACTCGAAAGACTGAAGGTGATAGCTGTGCTCCCAACGTTGGGTGGACAATGATATGATTCGGTGGACTAACTCACCTAATGAAGAAAGTTTGAATGTGGTGTTGTTAATAGATTGTTAAGATAAAATGTTAATAGGCTCATTATGAGTACTTAAATTTTCTGTAGTCAGAGGAGAAGTCTCTTTCCAGAGTCGTGCTTTTATGTGATGTCAATGTGTACAACAGAAAAGCGATAAGCAAATCTAAGAAAACCTAGTGCATGCAAAATATTAAAGACTATAGTTTGATAAAATAATCTTCTTCAGTTTGAGAAGAGAATTACAGCTCTGCCTTAATGTGAAACTATAGTCTCTAAAAAAAGGGCTTTTACGGAAGCTGGCCTCAGTCAAAAATAGCACGAAGTAAGCTGCTCAAGAACATTTCGTTCACCAAACTTACGCCTCAATCGGGTGGTTACGACATGTCTAATAAAAAAATATGTCATTGGATGTATTTCACCAGAATAGGCATAAGTGGACAATTTGACCGGCCCGGAGCGGGTACCTCTGGAGTACGGAGGCGAAGCGCCGCCGTGCGGGCTGCAGGCGGCCGGCAGCAAGCGGCGCGCCAGCGTCACGAGCCGCGCCGGCGCCCAGCCGCCGCGCCGCCGCGCTGCCCAAAGACACCGCTCACACCGGCTCGAGCGCGCCCCGCGGCCCCGCACGTGTGCCGGGCGGGGGCGGGGCGGCGCCCGGCCGGGCCACACGTGCGGGGTACCGGCCCGCTGTGGAGGTACTTACGGCATCCGAAGTCGCGCTGTGACGGCGGCGGTCGCACGTGCACGCCGATGATGGCCTCCATGGGCACCTCCGTGCGCGGGATCGACACCGCCGACGGCGGCAGGAAGATCGGCTGCAGCGCCCCGAAGTTACATTCTTCGGGAATGAGGGCGCGGCAGCCGGCGTGACACTGCGGAGAGCGAGCGCGGAGTTAGCTACAGGGGGAGTGATAGTTCGAAGCGAGCCCTCCAGGGATACGCACCGTGCTGCCGCACCACTCGCAGCGGTACCCCGTGAGGCACTCAGCGGACCAGCAGGCGCGGCGGCAGGCGGCGCACTTGCTGTTGGCTGGCAGGTTGCCCTCGCGCCAGTGGTGGACGTGTCGTGGTTCGCTGCCAGCGCAGTACGTCGCGTTTTCTTTGCAGTCCGCCGCCGCGAAGTCCACGCATTCTCCGTGGACGTAGTACTCGCATACTGCATATTACCAAGATTATGAAAAGCGAGCACGGTTGTCGAGGCGACGCCGGCGTACAGATTCTACTGATGACTGACATTAGCGAAAATGTTTAAGTTACGATGACATTTTATGCTCTACGTTGTGTGCCTTGCGACATAGCTTACGAGGGGTCATAAGAGTGGTAGACAATAAAGTACGTGCTTTGTCCGGAGGAGCGCCTTCAAACCTGGTAACATCATATTAAGATTATTTTCGAAGACGACAATGAATCATAAGATTCTCTTTACGAGTCGGTATAGTGGTTCTTGGTGTGATACTCACTCATACAATGTAAAGCTGGTAGTTCGTCAAGCCGCTTTCGGCACACCGTGCAAAACTTCCGTTTATGGTGTGCCGGCTCCGACCAACAATGAGCCACGGGATTCTGTACAGAATATATATTTTAACACTTATATAGATGTAGATATTAGGTGCGTACATTTAAGTAGCGAAAAGAATTTTAAAATATTTAAGTATCTAAAGATGTGTCAAGAAAGTCTCTGGAGATGTATATTGATAACTTTAAAACATTGGAACAAAAGAGAAGACGAGATATAAGGTAGTATAAGTCCACACACCTTGATAAGGCTCGGCGCCACCCCGCAGCACGGAGTCACGACCTGCCCCACGCATCGCTCGTGGACTATGAAGTTGCATACTGCAATCATTTTGAAATAAATAAACCTTTAATGAACAATTTCAATGAAACATATAAATTATTATTATTTATTGATCGAAAGTAATCGGTTGTCGCTACCATATTATTTCGAGTTTGGTAAGAAATTCTGGAACTTAAAAGAAATGCAAAAAATCTGTTTTATGTGTTTTTTTCGTATTTAAATTAATCATCATGTTTATCAGATTCCATAGATTCGTAAATAGTGTCTTTTCTACGAATACGAGTTGCAGGTTGGTATTTGGAGGAAAACCCCACAAATATTTACAGTCAATTGATACTGGGAATAAGATGAATATAAACAAAAAACAGTATGTAAAAATGTCTTCATCATTGCCAAAAAATTTAAGAAGCAAAACTAAATATTTTTGGGCAAATAACTAAGAACAGTTACGGAGATCAATAATCCATGCAGCATCCACATCCACAGATATTGTATTTATTGTAAACCCCACCGCACCTAACCGCACAACAATACGGTAAGTAATTAATTTTTCAACCAGCAACTTGTTGATTCCAGTTGAAGCACTGTGCCAGTTACATATCGTGCGACAGCAATTTACGTTGAGTGTGTTCTAAGGGCGTTCATTACTCAACACGCGAACACATTCAAGTTCAGCCATGTTGGTGACGTCACACGCCATGTCACGAAATGGCGAATTCGAAAAGTGTTTGTAACTGTTGAAGTTAATAATATCACTCACATTTTATTTGTGTTTTAATTATAGGTATAATATATTTCATTAGAAATCCCTTTAGTGCACATTAATTTAACCCAATTACAAAAGTAATCTTTTTATTGTTATATTACCTTCAATATGTTAGATCATACAAAATGAAAAATAAAATCGGTAATTAAATGCTTTTAAACAGGGCAAATTCAAATTATCTTTAATCAAGTAGGCATTTAGATTTTTGGATCGTCAATTATTACATTAAAACAGATCGTAGTCAGTAGATATCTAAACTAAAATGTAAGGTCCAGTGCAATATCAATGATGGCAGACAAACGTAGTAGAGGAACATCATCTCGAGGAATCGATACCTCCGCGCATGCCCGCATCCCATCAATACCCTACTACTACCCAATGTACTACGTGTTAGTAACTATGCTTCGCTCGTTCCTGTATCATTTTAAAATATTTTTTTAACCCTATCACGTTATATTTAATATAAATAAGACTTATTGATTGTAATTACATAACTATTTATGATTATAAATTATTATATATAATGTCGAATAAAAATATATTAATAAAATGTAGTGTACACAGTATACTTAACAAGTTAAAATATTAATTAGTTGTATGGTTCCGTGAATTATGAAGATTATAACCTAAAATAATTTCAGTTGTTCTAAATCAACACGTTACATAACAATCAATTGTAATCCGTAAACTTAGGAGAAACAAAAAAATATATAAGATTTTATAAACTTGCAAATAATTATAGTTTAACTAAAATTTTCTATAACATAGTGATAATGTTATTTGTAAGTGGATTTATGTTAAAACCAGATATATAAGTATAACGAAATCAAATTACTATAATCTAATGTATAATATTCAATTTTAAGTATAGAATGATTTCTTTTTCGATACGGGCAGGACACGAAGCGACCTAGCTACCATATTATGGATACTAATACATATGGAACTGCAAGTAGCTCAGTTGTTAAAATCAGTAAGATCGATTCAAATGGCAGTTGTAATCGAGGCAAAATGTTTTTAGTTCGAATCCCGATAATGCTTTTGAGGGGATTTCTGTGTTTCAGAATGTGTGCTCTATAGCGATAGGATCATCTCTTACACAGGAGATAAAAAAGCAGAACACGAGAGAAGAAACAGCAGAACACGAGAGATGAAACAGCAGAACACGAGAGATGAAACAGCAGAACACGAGAGGTGGATCAGCAGAAAACGAGAGATGAAACAGCATTACACAGGAGATAAAACAGCAGAACACAAGAGATGATAAAAGCATATCTGTCAAATGTTTCGGGGAAAATAAGCATTTAATATGAGTAGATGGAGGAGATCATTTTATTGTTTATAACAATAATAATATTATTACTGTTACAAATTGTATTTTATAACATATCGTAGCAGTATTTACATTTTTGCTTCTTTTCTTATTAAGAAAGGCAATGTCAGTTTTGAGCTCAGTCATTATTTTAATTTTTCATTTGTGTTCTAATAATAATAATTATTTAATTATTTATATATTATAATGTAATTTATATTTATTCAAAGTTACCTATGAAAGTGAATCTTCAATTATAATCAAAATAAAGTATAAATCTCTTTTGTTTTGAAAACTAAAAATGTTAGAGATAAATAAATGTAAATTTTGTAGTCATTATATTGACTAGCAATTGTCAAAATTTTTGAAACAATGTCACTAATTATCGTTGTACTATTTATGTCATGTTAGTACATTTCTGTGTTAGTGTTAAGATTTAAAAACGACTCACTCCTCTGAGGATAACTCAGTATACTGCCACCCTTTCTTAAGGCTGTGCTCAAAATATTTGTCATATGGGACACAATATCATCACAAGACATCTTCAGTCATTAATCATAGGGGGGCAAGAGTCTCAACATAGCAACACTGTTTAATTTCGCGCCCTTTTCGCAACACGCTATTTTGATTGCGCTGTCAATACTCGAAGGGACACGGACGGATCAAGGAAACTTATTAGATGTAGTTCATACGTCACGTTATATTTAAATAACCTCGGGGCGGGGCCGAGCGGGAATAGAAGTGCTCGCAGCCCGCACGGCACCACCTCCCACGTCCGGTGTTACCACTATTAAAAATCAAAATAAAACATTTGTTATTGTCCACTAACTTCCTTCTTTGTAAGCACATAGGTTTTATAGCTCGCTATTTGCCAATGTAAACATTTAAAATTGGAACAGGAGGGCAATAGCCTATTGGATGGCGAAGTTCAATGTCTTTTGACGGAACCGTCGATATAGTCATCTTATTTCGCGGAGATGACTAACGGAATGGTGAACTTCACCGAAATAAATATCGTAACGTACGCAGCGGTGTGATACGAGTCAAATGCTTAAAGCACGTGCACTCAAAACAAAACACGGTGTAGTACTGCAGGCGCGCGGGGTGAGGGTGAGACAGGGGGCGGGGTCAGGGGGGGGACACCTGCGCACGCGTTCGCGATCCCGCCTCGCGTCTCCACTACATCATACTATACGCATGCGTACGAGACATTTATTGAATCTACATTATTTTCACGATTATCGACTACAGATAACTTAATGAATACTAATGAAAATACGATTCTATACAACATATACAATAGAATCAGAGATTCATATATTTCAAAAATCATCAAAATTTTATAATATAATAAAATCTATTCAAATAAGAGTAGGAAGGTGTCATAATCAAGTCCTATTAGAATAACGATAATACCAATTGGAAGAAGACAACGTTCGAAGGATAGGAATGGAGAAAATTCTTTGAGATCTCTCATCATTTTTCTAGAGAAGGAATCCATTATCCAGATTTTCGGTGAAGTAAAAACTTAATCTGGAATCACCTTAAAAAGGATATAAAAAATGCAAATTGTCACAGAGATGATCAAATATTACTTCCATTCCATACCTTGCTTCAAGTTACTCTAAATTGAATCTAACATCTAGTGTCCAACCAAAAGATTTATTTTGATTACATGAATCTATATAAATAAATAAACTTTATCCCTTTACATTACTATTTTTTAGAATACATAAGTTAAAAGTATTATATATTAAAAATAATCTAATGAATGAATATGAATGAATGTTTTAAATAGATGTCTAAATATGGAGTCCCAGATGTTAAGGCGCGACGTCCTCAACAGATGATCGAATTATATTTTAAACGTTAATTATTATTAAGTGTCTTACGAAATGTCATTTGTGTGTTAATTTGTAAGTGTTGTGTTTTTTTTAATATTCTGATTTGTCAGACCAAGTATTGACATTGAATTGAAATAGATTTAGTATTTAAAATTGTTGTTATATTTAATAATTTTTATTATTATTTGGTCATAATTAATAAGTTTAATTTACAAATATAATTATCAAATATTATTAAATTATTATTTAAATTTACTTTCTAAGACTTCACTAAAGATTCCACACTTATAGTTTTTCATAATTCGTCAAATGATATCCATAATATATGTAGTAAATTAAGAAAAAAATATAAAATATTGAAATTAAAATGAGTTCAAGAAAGGATAATACATTCGTTTCTTAGTTTAATTTGAACATCTAAAATCACAGGTGTATTGAGACCAAAATGTTGACCTCATTTCATATTACAGGTGTAACAGCTGTCTATTAATTGAGTTATTTTTTTTATATGTACAACAGCTTAAATAACAAAATAAGTACGAAGATAGCTTATAAACATAACGTAATAAAAACAGAACAGATAAGAAAGCATTCAGCTATAATTTCTTTTCTAACTATATAAATATGTACTGTCTTTCGGAACGGCAAAAATATACTAACACTAATTTTAATTATCTGTAACTATCCAAGCGGAGACACTGACAAGAGCTTGTATATACGTAAAAATTAAAAATCGTCCCGTCCGAAAAGCGTGTATATTTTTCAGAGGCGTGTGGCCTTCGGGGGTCCCGTGGCGCGGGAGGGGCGCGGGGTGCGGGCGCGGGGCGCGGGGCGCGGGGCGCGGCGGGAGGTCGGCATTGACGTCACGAGCGTCAGCCAATGGCGCTCCCTCGCTCGTTTGACTTCACCACGAGATGCTCTTTCCCCATTCGGGAGCTTTTCTCAACTTTCAGCCTATGGTAATGATTTAGGTACAACTAATACTTACTATACTCGTAATAGTATATTAGTAAGATATTAGAGTTTGTATTCCGTTAATCTATATAACGAATAAGAAACTAAATACTCTTTAAATATGAAATTATATAAATATTACTTTATACAATTAATAAAACTACACCGCTATTTGTTCTTGATTATATATAATATAAATAATGGCAGGTACACCTAACAATACTTTAACTACCGTTCTCTGATTCGATATATTAATTTAATAAAAATATTGTTTTAAATATCAATATTTTTATTAATATTGGGTAAAATGGGACGAACGAGTAGTTATTATTTGTAGTTTATAAGCTGTTTACTTCACTTTGCACATCAAAGAACCAGCTGACCCGGAACTGGCGACACCTGCACGACTGAGATAGGTACCAAGTATCTATGTATATATGTTTTGTTTTATATATGAAAATAGTTTATTTCAAAATTAAACCTGATTGAAGGTTTTGGTATCCGGAGTTGTTGTTCAATTACTATCTGGATATACGTAATGATGCGATTATACCTTGGTTATTTCTTCCAAGTTCTATTCTCGAAATTTTTAAGCATTCAAAGAAGCTAATCATCTTTCTGGTATCAAATACAGGAGAAACAGACGCTTTAAGGGATAAAGGTACAAGACATTAAAGACATTTCTTCCATACATGCATTGCAGTCAAGTGGGTTCATAAGATATATATTACAAAGAGTACAATATTATAAAATTTAATATATTAATACAATAATATCCAGCAGCGTTAACCCGGTACGTAAAATAATATTCCTCTGACGTCACTGGTGACACAGTTAACGAGTTGTGCAAACAAACCGACGGTCCGTAATATATATATATATATATATATATATATATACGTAATTCCACTTTTTATGTATTTAAAGTTATAACTAAATTATGATGGCCTTCAAAAGTACTTACAGTAATATTTCTAATACTTTTATTTTGTTAATGTTTAGAAAGTTTTTTACCTCAGTATATATTATAGTATATTTAGTAATATTTTATACTTAGGTCTACAGAGTCTACGCGGACCTTGCTACGAGAACAGCTACGAACGAATTTAAATTATCATATGTATATTTGCATAAAAAACTGTTTTCCCATTAATATATGTATCAAAACTCAATAATAATTGTTATTATTTTTTATAGTATATAGTTTCAATTTTGTAAAATTAAACACAAAATGTAAAAAAGGTATAAATTGTTTTTACTAATAATTAATTAATATAATTATATGATTATTAATGGTCTGTGTCATAATATAATGTATATATAATATTAATAATTTTAAATAATAATATTATTATTAATAACGTAATTAAATATATATAATACCACATTGAAAACATTAGTTGATTAAATCTATAACATTCTTAAAAGTTTTAAAATATATTTTATTTTATTTAAATATTTTTTTATTGTTTTTAAAGTAAAACCTTAATTTCTGTTACGAATACCAAAAAAACATATATAAAGTGGATAGTACATTAAATATTGCAAATTTTGTGACCCCAAACCATACAGACTTGGAGATATATATATATCTACAGTTAAAGACGATAAACTAAAAGGAGAACTACAATAAACGTAGGTTATTTCTGTCTGTGCGTACAGGAATAATATATTATTTTAGCATTAGTTGATATAAATAGATGCATTCAGTTAACCTACATGTAATACCAAAACCACTATTTGAATACTTTAATAGATAACTTTGTAAATCTAAAGAATTTTACTTTTCCTTGTCTTGTACCTCATTAGGGACAGAAAATACAGTAGAAGCACATCATTAGAGAGGCTGAATAATTCAAACACACCCTTTGTGACTAAAAACGTCTGTGACTATTTAAAACTTTTTAAACTCAATATTACAACACATATGTGTGTTTTTTGACACGCGCTAAGTCCCCATTGACGTGTATCTGAATGGTAGGAAGTGGGTCACTGACGTCAGAGGTGGCCTACTTGGGAAGCCGCGTGCTTGAAGTTGTATGCAAGCTAGTCTAAAAATAGACTACTTAGTTAGATTTAGATGTTATTTGGTAGTTATAGTTATATATTTTTAATACATAAATGTTGTTTGTCGCTGGGGAATGTATTAAATTTAATTTAAACGTATATAATTTCCCATGTGGTGTGTGTTCGTTTCTTTCTTGTTTATAATTTTGCTAACACTAATAATTAATTACCATATCATAACTTACATGTCTTTTAATTAAATTGTAATATGATAACTATTTTTATATCGCTTTTCAATATTAAAATGAAAGTAATTGAAAGAAATACAGATAACTTATATGAGATAAAAATTACAAGAAAATTCTTTAATAAATATTACAATTAAATCGATAATATAAGTATCTTTAAAATAACATATTATAAATATTATAAAAGAAATTACAAGAAAATTCTTTAATAAATATTACAATTAAATTGATAATGTGATTGAATTTAAAATATTTTATGAATAGCATAAAAAATAAATTACAAGAAAATTCTTTAATAAATATTACAATTAAATTGATAATGTGTTTGAATTTAAAATATTTTGTAAACAATATGAAAGAAATTACAAGAAAATTCTTTAATAAATATTACAATTAAATTGATAATGTGACTGAATTTAAAATATTTTATTACCTAAAAATAAATTACAAGAGAATTCTTTAATAAATATTACAATTAAATCGATAATGTGACTGAATTTAAAATATTTTATAACCAGTATAAAAAATAAATTACAAGAAAATTCTTTAATAAATATTACAATTAAATTGATATTATCTTTGAATGCATTGTATGACGCACCCACGTCTGGTATTGTCTCACCCACAATGTAGAGTGGGACGGAAGAGGCTGTCAAGGAAGCTCTATTCAAACTCTACCACGTATGTTGGTACTGTTTTTATGTTGTTAACTAGGTTGTTTGATAATGTTAATGTTATAAACATTATTATAACTATAAGTTATAAGTACAGTAATACCCCGCTTTACGCGAACCCGTTATACGCGGTTTCACTATAACGCGGATGCAAATTTTGCGCTCAAATGCCTCGAATTACGCGAAAAAGTGTGTATAAATATAATGTAGTCATCAACATTAGATGTATTTTTCCGTAAAAAAATAAGAGTATGTATTGCATAAAGTGTTCCTAGAATTAAAGTGATTGATTAAAATGATTTGTAATTTTTTGTAATAATTTTTGACTATGTTTAATCATAAACCTCGTTATACGCGAATTTCAGTTAACGCGATTTTTTTTTGGAACGTATCCCTCGCGTAAAGCGGGGTATTACTGTAATTAAGTTCTTATTTTCTTAATTTAGACTGACTTTGACAATACGCTACGGATCTACGACTACGGGGTTACGTTTTACGTTTATCAGCAATTTTTTTTTTATTTTTAATTAAATTAATTATTTTGTTAATTATAATTAATTTTTAACCAGATTATATTTTAATTTTACATTACAATATCTATGAATGCTAGTTTGAACATAATCTGGTTATTATATGGGTTGTTGTATGGAAATGTGATATAGTTATATAAAATCACTTCCAGTATATATTTTAAGGTTGTATGAACTCTATTGTAACCAACTCACAACGAATTACCTTAGATGCAAATTATATTAATTTTTCTATTTACATTATTAATTTTATTAGTCGTAAAAGTGATTCAATCAAATAGATATCCTGAAATAAATCAAGATGGCGGCTTTTAATAATTAAAATTAAAATTATTATAGAATAGTTTTTAGAAATAAGTTTGAATTTAACCGTTTTTTTATAAGAATATGCGTTTTTATTTCTTCTTTCACTACTTGATCTGATAGTATATAATCAAAGAAAATATATTAATACTAGCTGCGCACATGACTTTGCGCGGATTTTTTAATATAAAAATAGTCTAAGTTACTCCTTATAACATGTATCCTGTGGCTCCTGTTAAAATCGTATTAAAGATTAGCTGGAACAAACAGACAGACTGAGAACAATTTTTTTATGTAAATATACTTTCATATGCTTTTATTGAAAAGCTGTTTATATGAAATTACAAACAGATTATTTTATTTATATGTATATATTACTTATATTATTTTAAAACATTTTTATACATGTACAATATATATTACATATAATAATAAATAGAATATAATTGCTGAATTTTGTTTATAGTTTTGTAACGTATAAATAAAACTTAAGTTCTTTTTATTGTTTTTTTATAACATAATTTATATAATTATAAAAAAGTTTTATAAAATACAATTCTTCTAATTTGTTTTCATGATTCGTTTATTTTTAAATATCTATATAATATTTTTTATAACATCATTTAGTATGGGGATGTCTATCTTAAGAGCTAACTCATTTTATGATATTTTATTATTATTATTAGGTGTTTATTCTAGACAAATTTTGGGGATAATACATTTTATTTTTTTATTATTTATGTTTGTAGTGCTATCATAGTGTTCTACAAAAAACGGTTTTACCGATCTTTAGAAAAATACCGATATTTCTATAATTAATTTGCATTCCTATATAAATAACTTAACGATACGGATTGAAAAAATTAAATATAATTATATTTATATAGAAATGTAGAGTGTTTTTTATATTATATTATTGTTTTAAAGGTTCCACTGGAAGATGAATTTCTAAATATTTTATACGGACGAAGTCATAGGCGACAGCTAATCAATTAAAATATATATATATATATATATTAAGTTTTTTGGTAATTTACTGGCTGGGACTTGATATGTTGGCTTGTCTGTCCTTTACTATAAAAAAGGAAACATAATAAATATAACTATAATATATAATCGAAATGTAATTGAAATATTGTTATTAATATTGATATTTGATAAGAAAATTGTTTTATTATCATAAACAATTATGAAAATATTGTACAGTTTAAGTAAACAAAGAAAATTGTATAATATTTTGGTATTAACCCCCAAAGATATAAAAGGGGGTGAAAGCGTCTATGGAATTCCTTTATGATGATAATACTTCCATTTTTATTCTTAAATGAATTTAAAAGCAATTTTAATATAGTGAAATAATGAAAATTCTCCATAAGACTTTGTATGTCTTTAAATGAAGATATCGGGAGAAGACGGAGGCAAAAGTTAGCTTACGATACTCATTATTGTTACGTTGTAAAGTATTTTGTCATAATAATTAAATAATTATTGGACTAACAAAGACAGATATATTTAACATTGTAGTTAAAGAGTCACAAAATACCAGAGCTTATAAAATACTTTTTCAAACGCATTATAATGATTTATTTATTATATTTAGTGAAATTATTCAATAAAGATAAAGTAAATTTTATGGAAAGAAAAAATCATTTCTTTCATGTAAATTTGTATATAGCTTAACTTAAAATACAGTTTAAATTTTCCTTTCTTGTATAAACTAAAGTTTTTTAAGACACTCTTGCTTTTATTTATATTAATCACATATATATATACGTAATTGTACAAAATACAATCGTATGAAACGTTGGAAGGCTACCATTTTCATTTTATCTCGCGTCGATGTAATCAATACACGCAAGAGATTCCTGTTACATCATTTAGAAGGAAAACAATTGGTTATAATGTTAATAGTGAATTATATATATTAATTATTAATATAAACGTATTTTACGACTATTTGTTTGATGTAGCAATTAATTTTTGTATAAAAATGGCCCTTAATGTATTTATTATTATCTTTTGAGGTATCTTTTGTTGATATTGATTTTAAATTTAGATGATTTTTGAATATGTTGAAAACCTAAAAAAAATGTTTCATTGTTAACATACGGAGCTTTTTGAGCTTTCGTTTTCAGCGCTACGCCCATGTTTGGCGTTACTTCTATAGAGGCGTACCGCGTATTGAACATCGAAACCCAAAGGGATCGTCACTTACCACAAACGTTGTGCTTATCTAGTGGATCGAGATCAGCACCTCTATGCCGGGGGGGACGCGGCGCCCCGCCCCGCCCCGCGCCGCTACGAAAAAACCTCATACAAAACAGATCGATCGATATGAACCTTCACTGTTCGCTTACACGTTTCGTTTTTACATGATTCTACTTCTCTAGCTACCTTACACATTCAATGGGATGTTGGCTTGGATGGAAAATGCTGAAATGAACATATGTATTTTAGGTTTTTGCAACTAAAGCGGATCGGAGTTGCGCTCTGGAGTTAAGGTGAAGGTCGAGGTCGGAAAATGGCGGTCGAGGATATACTGGACGGAAGAACGGGTTTTAGAACTTACGCGTAGCAACCCCGATAGAGTAAATAAAAAGAATTTTAGAGGGTGGAGGAAAGTACCCCCGAAGAGTGCGGGAAGGGTCGGGACGGGCGCCGGGACACGCCCGGGTGGGTTGCATAACCCTGGTCGTGCTGAGCGCGCGGGCGATATCGACGCGCCCGGGGCGCATGCGCGACGCGTACCTTCGCAGCCGTAGCCCTGCCCGATGAGCCCCCACAGCAGATCGGAGCAGTGGTGGCAGTAGGTGGGCTTGTGGAAGGTCTTCTTGGCGAAGGAGTGGGTGCGTTGGGGCGCGGGCGCGGCCTGCGCCATGGCGGGCGCGCGGGCCGGGCCGGGCTGGCGCGCTACTCATGCCGCGGCGCCCAGGGGCGCGCCGCGCTCTCCGAGCGGCTGTCGCGGCCCACCATCGCGGCGCGTCTGCCGCCCGCGCCCACCCCGCCCCGCGCACGCGCCCGCACGCCCCCTCCCCGCACTCCCCCGCACGCCGCGCCCGGACGCTCTTCTGCGCGACGCCGGGGCTGCACACGCGCTCACCTTGTCCTGTCGTCCTAATTCCACCGATCGATTCCTTTATATCACATACAAACTAATATTACTTAAAAGGATCTGTATCAAACTGTATTAACTATGATAAACGTACTCTCAATACCATGACTTTAACAGACTAGTGTGACCGTGTAAGGTATAATACGATTAACTAAATTTAAAAACATCGTTATAACCATTTAGATGCAGTTAGTTAAGAAAACTTTCATAAATTAGTCATTATGTAAAAATAGACTTATGATCTATTATGATTACTATGAATAAAGTCATGTAAAAGGCTATTTAAAAAAATACTATGCATAATAGAGTTTCTGTAAAATATATATCACACTAGAACTTAATATCAGTTACTTATGGTATGTAATGTTGTAATAAAATATTATCCAAATATAAAATCTTTAAAATAATAAATTGAACGTCCTTACAAGCACACAGCGAGACGCGCCTGCGCGTTACCGCCACCAATCGAAAAAGCACTTGTTTACAATATCAGGAGTCTCAGGCCTCAGCATCCTCAGCGACCGGCAGACGCCAGAACTACTGACACAATTACCAATACTGTACCTATACTACATTATACATTTTATAATATACACTAATAGTATTTCTTTATTGCTGTAATTCAAGTTTATATTGCATTTGTCTTCTATATATAATACTAAGATATTTTATAACGAATATTAAAGAGCAAAATTAATCTTCACCGCGTCCAATATGGAATGTTAACTTAATAATAATTATTTTATTACTAGTACCCTGTTTTTAAGTTTTTAATGTTATAACAATGTCAAAATAATATATACATTATATATTGCTTAAAGGTGCGTAATTATTTATCAGTATTTTTTCTATCGATGAAGAGAATAAAATTTAAGTTTTCAATTCTAAATGTAACTCCAATTTACCCTATTTTTGTCTGATTCTAGTGAAGAAACCAAAGCAATAAACAAAACAAGGCGAGGCCTTTCCTTCAAAATTTTGTCATATTTATGTTTATAGGAAATAACTCTCATAAATCTCCAATGGCTATATATTTTATTAGGCAGCGCATGCCACCTTTAAAGTATTAAATTAAAATATGTATATATACGAGCAAAAAATATGTAGGCATCATTCAAATTATTGTTATTGCATAATGTAAAAGAAAAGGATACAATAAACCTCATTATTCTTTTTTGTAGAGACATAAACGCAAGACAGAAATGATTTTCGCTGAACTATTTAGAGAGAATACGGAAAGTTACGTTGTTGCCACCATAGAGATGAACAGAGAGTTATGTTGTCACTACCATTGAGATGACATGGAGTGACGTTGCCGCTACCATTGAGATGAACATGGAGTTACGTTGCCGCTACCATTGAGATGAACATGGAGTTACGTTGCCGCTACCATTGAAATGAACATGGAGTTACGTTGCCGCTACCATTGAGGTGAACATGGAGTTACGTTGCCGCTACCATTGAGATGAACATGGAGTTACGTTGTCGCTACCATTGAGATGAACATGGAGTTACGTTGCCGCTACCATTGAGATGAACATGTAGTTACGTTGCCGCTACCATTGAGATGAACATGGAGTTACGTTCCCGCTACCAATGAGATGAACATGGAGTTACGTTGCCGCTACCATTGAGATGAACATGGAGTTACGTTGCCGCTACCATTGAGATGAACATGGAGTTACGTTGCCGCTACCATTGAGATGAACATGGAGTTACGTTGCCGCTACCATTGAGATGAACATGGAGTTACGTTGTCACTACCATTGAGATGAACAGGGAGTTACGTTGCCGCTACCATTGAAGTGAACATGGAGTTACGTTGCCGCTACCATTGAGATGAACATGGAATTACGTTGTCGTTACCATTGAGATGAACATGAAGTTATATTGCCGCTGCCATTGAAGTGAACAGAATCTTATGTTGTTACCACCATTTAGATGAACATGGAGTTACGTTGCCGCTACCATTGAAGCGAACATGGAGTTACGTTGCCGCTACCATTGAGATGAACATGGAGTTACGTTGCCGCTACCATTGAAGTGAACATGGAGTGACGTTGCCGCTACCATTGAGATGAACATGGAGTTACGTTGCCGCTACCATTGAGATGAACATGTAGTTACGTTGCCGCTACCATTGAGATGAACATGGAGTTACGTTGCAGCTAACATTGAAGTGAACATGGAGTGACGTTGCCGCTACGATTGAGATGAACATGGAGTTACGTTGCCGCTACCATTGAGATGAACATGGAGTTATATTGCTGCTGCCATTGAAGTGAACAGAATCTTATGTTGTTACCACCATTTAGATGCACATGGAGTTACGTTGCCGCTACCACTGAGATGAACATGGAGTTATATTGCTGCTGCCATTGAAGTGAACAGAATCTTATGTTGTTACCACCATTTAGATGAACATGGAGTTAGGTTGCCGCTACCATTGAAATGAACATGGAGTTACGTTGCTGCTACCATTGAGATGAACAGGGAGTGACGTTGCTGCTACCATTGAGATGAACAGGGAGTGACGTTGCCGCTACCAATGAGATGACATGGAGTTATATTGCCGCTGCCATTGAGGTGAACAGAATCTTATGTTGTTACCA
This sequence comes from Melinaea menophilus ssp. n. AW-2005, assembly GCA_918358695.1. NCBI lineage: Eukaryota > Metazoa > Arthropoda > Insecta > Lepidoptera > Nymphalidae > Melinaea > Melinaea menophilus. Next base: position 36,508,738 of record OU911038.1, on the reverse strand, counting down.
CCATTTAGATGAACATGGAGTTACGTTGCCGCTACCATTGAAGTGAACATGGAGTTACGTTGCCGCTACCATTGAGATGAACAGGGAGTGACGTTGCTGCTACCATTGAGATGAACAGGGAGTGACGTTGCCGCTACCAATGAGATAACATGGAGTTATATTGCCGCTGCCATTGAGGTGAACAGAATCTTATGCTGTTACCACCATTTAGATGAACATGGAGTTACGTTGCCGCTACCATTGAAGTGAACATGGAGTTACGTTGCCGCTACCATTGAGATGAACATGGAGTTACGTTGCCGCTACCATTGAGATGAACATGGAGTTACGTTGCCGCTACCATTGAGATGAACATGGAGTTACGTTGCCGCTACCATTGAAGTGAACATGGAGTTACGTTGCCGCTACCATTGAGATGAACATGGAGTTACGTTGCCGCTACCATTGAGATGAACATGGAGTTACGTTGCCGCTACCATTGAGATGAACAGGGAGTGACGTTGCTGCTACCATTGAGATGAACAGGGAGTGACGTTGCCGCTACCAATGAGATAACATGGAGTTATATTGCCGCTGCCATTGAGGTGAACAGAATCTTATGTTGTTACCACCATTTAGATGAACATGGAGTTACGTTGCCGCTACCATTGAAGTGAACATGGAGTTACGTTGCCGCTACCATTGAGATGAACATGGAGTTACGTTGCCGCTACCATTGAGATGAACATGGAGTTACGTTGCCGCTACCATTGAGATGAACATGGAGTTACGTTGCCGCTACCATTGAGGTGAACATGGAGTTACGTTGCCGCTACCATTGAGATGAACATGGAGTTACGTTATCGCTACCATTGAGATGAACAGGGAGTTACGTTGCCGCTACCATTGAGATGAACAGGGAGTTACGTTGCCGCTACCATTGAGATGAACAGGGAGTTACGTTGTCGCTATCATTGAGGTGAACAGAAAGTTATGACAGAATACACATAATAAACAAAAAAATATTTGTTTAATCGTGCTGAATTATTGGAAAAATATAATATTAACTTTTAAAAATTATAAATTAAAATTTTATTAAACTTTAAAAATTAGAAATGTTTATTAATAATAAAAACCGATTATATGCGTATATCTATCCATATATTTAACAGTGTATTCGAATACAAATGTATTTTTGTTTTTCTCATAAATGGATTAACGTTGAACTTAAAAAGAATTAATACACTTAGTCTGATCATTAATATTGTCATTAAAAATAAACAACATATTACATTTGAATTTGGAATCTGTATTTTTTTGACGATTGTAAATTGTGTTTTCTTATTTTCGCGCCAATATATTGTAAAATGTTCTGTGATATTAAAATGGAGAGGGGTGATAAAGTGAAACGAATCACTCTGATTGTATTACAGAAAGTGGATATGGAACTAAATACAATATTTAAAATCCTCCATACACTTGGTATTAGTCAGATGTTTGTGTACCGATTGATAGGTACAATGAAACCTCTGTTTGTGACATAAAAAGACCTGGCCATCCACGAAGTGTTAATACGAAAAAAGCGATCAAAGTAGTAAGGGGAAAAAAAATAAGAAATCCTGTCCAAAAGCAAAAGATTTTGAAAGATGAAGATAGCACCTAGACCCGTGTGGCGTATTTTAAAAGATGATTTAAGACTTGCAGCCTGTAAGATACTGGTCATTTCTTAACTGATAATTTAAAAATGATTAAGGTAGTAAAAACAAAACAACTACCTAAGCGGCACGCAAATGGAGTTCACAGAAAAATGATTTTTACGGATGAGAAAATTTTTACCATTGACCAATATTTAAAAAAAAATGAGCGTATTTATAATGAAAGCTCTAAAGAAGCTTCCCAATTAGTCAACAGTACAGCGTAAGCATTATCCGATATTGATGGTTTTGTGGGGTGTCTGCTACGAAGAAGTGATTGAGCCATATTTTTGTAAAAAAGGTACCAAAACACTGGCACAGGTGTATCAAGATAACATTCTTGTGAAGGTATTTAAGTACCTTAACAATATTATGTTCAACCAAGAATGGTCCTGTTAACAAGAAGCGGTGCCGGGTCATATAGGTCGATCCACCTAATCTTGGTTAGAAAGGTTCCGGACCTCCTCCGAGCTGAAAACTGGCCGTCATCTAGTCCTGATCTTTATCCACTGTATTATGATTTATAGTCAGTTTTAAACAGTAAGGCTTGTCCTAAACGCCATGATAATTGAGAGTCCTTAAAACAATCCATACGATTGGCAGTGAAGATAAGATGACGGCCGGACTTCATCAGAGCTGAAGACTGGTCTTCATCTACTCCGGGTACTCATACACTGAATTATGATTTATGTTCACTTGTAGAGAGTAGGGCTTATTCTAAACGGCATGATAGTTTGGAGTCTTTAAAACAACCCATACGATCGGCAGTGAAGATTTTTCTCATAGAAAGAGTGTGTGCTGCTATTGATAACTGGCCTCAAGGTTTAAGGGACTGTATTACAATGGAGATCACTTCGAATAAGCTTTATACACTTTTAATAGTTTTATATTAATGTATTAAAATAACACACTAATAGTAATAAATGTTATATACAATAAAATAAAAAAAATCTTTATAACAATTTAAGTAGGTATCTTCGTTCAATTAAATTCATATCAAAATATCTTTATTCAAGTAGACATTTACATGCATCTTTGAATCGACAATGATTACATTAAAAAGGTCAGTGTAGTCAGTCCGTAAGCTACCACCAACTCGAAATGCAGCTCTGATGAGAAGAGAGCGTCAGAAACTGAACAGTTGTTCTTCTTATATTAAATTTAACAATGTTAGATGCCTGTGTTTTCAGGATTGATATTATATATATCAATCCTGAAAATGAGTACCACACATTGTGATGAACTAAAACTTATTGAAGAATGTAAGAAAATTTATATAACAAAATATACTCTTAAATTTAAATTTAAAACTAAGAAATTCCTTTGCTTACACTCAAGTCCATGAGCATTAAACATTTTGTTAACATTATATAGATATATGCTAAAAATAACTTTATAAATAAAAAAATACGTAATAACTTTCCAAGATAAATTATTATATGATAAAAACTCAGAGCTCAGCTACTTTTGAAAAATATGATTAAATATGAACATACATATCGCAATATTAAAATAATATAAGATAATAATTGTAAGATGTATTTACTTGGACGCAGCCTGATAATATCTAGGGTAGTTTTAGGTTGTAAGGGGTGTAATCGTTTAGAAAACCACACGGCTGGCTCGCTCGCTATTTATACGTCACCCAGGGCTGCCAACCATCCGGAATGAATCACGTTGTGCGAAGGTTTAATGAATTGCTTTCTGAACCTTGTAGTACCTTTTTCGAAGGGGGTTAGCAGCTTTTTTAAAGTAGGTTAACATTTTTAAAGGGTTCAACCCTTTGTACAGGTCTAGAGAACATATTTAAATTCTAAAACGTAACATTTTAAACTTGTTTCGTGAATAAATTTAGTATATTTGTTAATTAATAACCTCTCTTAATTCATGTTTGTAACGGTATTTCTTCCTTATTATTTTAATTTTCGCCTTATAATATAGTTACAGCCAAGGAATAGAAATAAAATATTGCTTAAATATAATAAAAGGCGCATAATATAATAATATAATGAGAGTATAGGGTTCTCTTTTTACATTTTTTTATAGAAATGGATGATATATAAATCCACATTCAAATGTATTATAAACCAAATTCTATTAAAAATCAAATCTATTAAAAACGAAACCAAAAGATTGCGTTCCCTTTTTTTTGTAATCAAGACATGACTCAACAACAAAATTCAACAAATTTTGAAAAATTTAACGTCTAAATTTAATTCCTGTCGAATTTATGAACATGATATTTATGAGATTAACATATATAATATATATATATATATCAAAAAAATTTGTTATATGATAAAAGAATAAGAAGAAATATAGTATTTGTTGATTTTTACACTTACAATAAAATAGTTATAGTATGGAAAAAAAAATTATGGTTATAAGTTATTGCCTCGGTCCAAAAAACTATACTTTGAAAATACAAAATTGAGAGATGGGTTTAAATAGATCTTTGTGTAGTGTGGGTTTATTGTCTAAATCAAAATATTATCCCAAACGGCTAATTTATTACTTACGAGAAAATATAAGAATTGCTTTGCGATATTTATATTTGAATAAAACATATAGAAGATGTTTTATGAATTCTGTGTGACAATCGTTCTATCGAATTGCAAAATACGAAAACATTTTTTTTAAATATTAATGATAACAATGAGTAAAGTATTCCTTAACTAGAATACAGTACATTAAATTGAAATATTAAACATAGTTAATTAGTGTAACTTGATAAGTAACGAAGCGAGTATTTTCTTGTCTATTGTAAATCATAAGAATATTAAATTTGTTGTGGTGCAATGACAACTTTTTTTTTTAAACAAAAACGGAATATAAAAGCAACTGTATCATTCTACAGTGACTCATTGTCAAAGTTAATGTGAGAACGAACATAGCGGTACATTATTATACCTAGGCTCTAACATCGTTACGTCATATTACAGTGCATTCAATAACTTTTTAATATATTCTCGATAATATTTTCGGTTCTTTATATTAATCAGACAATTTATTGATTATAATTGACTTATTAAAATCTAATCAGGTTTGAAGTCAAATTATAATGTTATATATAATCATAGAAAAATTTATATTTGCTTTAGTATTATTTTCTTAAAGAAATTAAGATAGCTATTATCTACAACTTATTGCCTACATGTAGTTATCTAATAATAATTTTATTACGATAATCGCGACCTTCATTAGCTTATCAATTATACTAAACAAACAAGTTTAACGCCTTTTAAAAATAAACGTAATGAAATGATATCTTTGCAATAACCATAAAAATATTTTAATATATTGTATTCAGTCACGTAAGGTGCGTGAAAGTGTGCTGGTTTTTGAACGAACCATTTCAAACTGTGCTGTCAAAATTTCTAAATTAAAAAATGATTGATGAAACACTAAAGAAAACTTTCTTAGGATTTGATTTTAGTACTCAAAGGGTAAGTATATTTTCAAAAATCGAATTTAACATTTAACATGGAGTTTTGTCAGTGTTACAAACTTGTTAAATAAACTATTTAAATATTTAATTTAATTTCTTTTTTAATAATATTTAATTGTGGTTTTAAATTATAATTAATATATTATTGTCTTTTATTTGAAGTTATTTACTTTGTGAAGTGTGTTACTGTGTTATATTTATGTTATACAAATTTGAATTACTTAAATGTAAAAACTACATATATGTACAAATTAATGCATAATTAATTGTTTTTAGTTAAAAGCAATTGTTATTGATGACAAATATGAGGTACAACAAGAAGCAGATGTTGAGTTTGATGTGGATCTACCAGAATTTAGGTAATCAAATTTTTTTTATTATATTTACTGAATTTAGCATACAAAAAAATATATAGTAATTGTTCTTAGATTCACTTTGTAGTAATTATATTTTAAATTATTTTTATGGAGAAGATTTATACTATAGCATATTATAACTATGAAATAACATTAGATTAAATTAAAATGTGTATCAACAAACCTATTCTAGAACGGCTGGCGGAGTCCTCAAAGGTGAGGGTGGTGAGGTGACAGCACCACCTTTGTTGTGGGTGAAGGCTCTAGACATGGTTCTGGATAGACTAGTGGTAGCCGGGGTTGACTTTTCTAGTGTGGAGGCTCTGTCAGGGGCTGCACAGGTATTGTGATTAAAGTTAAATGTATAACTTTATCTGATAATTACATTAACAAACATCTAAATTTGTAAAAGTGATACTTTTCATAATGAGAAAGTAAATATTATATGACTCATAAAAACATCTTCTATTGATTATTTACATAAAAAAACTATTAATATTTTTAGAAAATGTATTCTTAAGGAAGTAAGTATGTATAATTATTGTATGTATTATTCTGTATTGTAATTTCAAAATTAATTAACTTTTTAAACAGGTTTTTCTATTGAATAATACCATTTTTTTTTCCACGAAATATACATATGTTACCCTAAGTAATATTCATTTAAATATAATTCATCAATATTTACATTCGTATTACAATTATTAGTTCCTGATGTCTGATAATTTTAAGCATTACCAAGTTTGTTATTATTAAAGTAATTCATAAAATACAATTTTATTTTACCAAAGAATAACACATCCAATCTTTTAAAAATATACATAATTATATATAACTTATATCATTTATTGTATTATATTTCCATATTAATATTATCGACACTTTTTATTTGTATTTTATTTTTGTTTCTTTTGCACGCCTATGGACTTCTTCTATTTCACATCCTAGGGTTGGCTAGTAGAGAATGCCTATTATCATTAAGCCCGCCTTTTGTACACTATTTTATATTGTGCAATAAAGAATTAAATAAATAAATAAATAAATTTGGTCTTTCAGCAACATGGCTCAGTATGGTGGGCAAAGGATGCACAGGCCAAACTATCAAACTTATCATCAGATGACTTCCTGCATACACAGCTGGCAGCAGTGTTTGTTACCGACTCTCCAGTGTGGATGGACTCTAGCACTAGTGCTGATTGTAGAGCTTTGGAGGAGGCCGTCGGTGGCCCTGAGGTAATATAATTATAATAAATGTATATAAATATTAATGTTTTTTTTTAATTTTCTTCCTTAGTAAGCCTTAATAATTTAATAATATTGCAGGAGTTGGCAAAAATAACTGGATCAAGAGCGTATGAACGCTTCACAGGGGCGCAAATACGTAAAATGTACCGCACTAAACCCAGAGTGTATGCAGCTACTGAGCGGATATCTCTGGTATCGTCGTTTGCATGCTCACTCTTTGTGGGCCAAGTGGCGCCAATTGACCTCTCCGATGGATCTGGAATGAATCTCTTAAACATCCATACTATGAAGTGGTGTGATAAGGCTTTGAAGGTGTGGGTCGGAAATATTATAGTATACTATCCTTACTATATAATAATGACCTAATTGACTCTGTATGCACGCGCATCACTTATCACCCACAAATCACACAATAATGTGTAATACATCAAAAAAAAGCTATTGAATCAGGCTACAAAACAGAGTGGGTGCCAACCTCATACGTGACATTTGACCCTTCCTGGCCCGAAGGGCCGGGAAGTTCCCTTGTTATACTATATTAATGTTACTTTAGTTTTCTCAAGTTTAAGTTACAGCTATCTTTGAACTTTTGACTGATGACTGATAGTATTGCTTAAATGTTGGTCACAATTTATTGACCAAATATTGGTGAAACATTGGTCAATGTTGGCCAAATTTGGTTGGTCAAGCATTTGTCAAATTTGGTCAAACATGATCAAATTTGATTGGTCAAACATTAGCCAATGCCTTGTAAATAACTTATGGCTTTATATATTAATTGTGTTTCAGGCTTGTGGGGATGAAACCTTACAACAGAAGTTAGGTGATCCTGTACCATCGGCAACAGTGGTGGGGTCTATAGCATCCTACTATGTGCAGCGATATGGGTTCAAATCTGAGTGCAAGGTTGTTGCTTTTACTGGAGACAACTGCTCGGCTTTGGCTGGTATGAAAGCTTGCAAAATTATTTAGGCATAAAAGTGAATTTAAGTAGTTAAGTTAGTCACTCCTCCTTTAATCGGTTCTGGCAATACAGTAGTAAGTAGCAATAACTTCTATCTATTTATATCTATAATTTCAAGAAATAATTGAACATTGAAGAGGAACCTCTCAAGATTGATATTATAACAGATAAGATATATATAAATGTTTATTTAGCGATATCTTTGTATATCTGTGTGCTTTTCTTTTATATTAATCTGGCTAAGTCTAAATATTGTCTCAGGTCTACGCCTCCGTTCCGGTTGGGTGGGTCTCAGCCTGGGCACGAGCGACACTCTGCTGCTAGGGCTCCAGGTAGCCGGAGCGCCCACAGCCGGACACGTGCTGGTGGGACCCAGCAGCGCACCCTACATGGCGCTCCTGTGCTTCGCCAACGGATCCCTCACCCGGCAGGCCGAGAGGGACAGACTGTGCGGGCCCAGCTGGGAGGCCTTCGACGATCTTCTGCGGGCCACCGTGAGAGGCAACATGGGTTACATGGGTCAGTATCTATAACCGTCGGTATCTAAAGCTAGATACGATGTTTAAATGGTACTATTGGCAGGTGTGTACTACAACAACCCCGAGATCCTCCCCCGAGCGCCGCCCTGCCGCCGCGTGTGCGACGGCTCGGGGCGCGCGTGCAGCCCCGCGCCGCAGTACGAGGCGCGCGCCCTGCTGGAGGGACAGGCGCTGGCGGCGCGGGCACACGCCGAGGACGTGGGGCTCGCCATGGGTGAGTGAGCCACTGAGTAGTGAATGAGTGAAGGAGGAGAGTAAGTACATGACGCGTGTGTAATGTAGTGATGTAACGAATATTAGCATATTTTTGCATATTTGCGTTCGCTTGATTTCCGCGTGTGTTTTGCTAATATGAACATCAGTAAAACACAATTTGAAGATAATAGTAGGTTAAAATTAAAATCCATTAATTTCTCATGTTTTTAATACAAGAATAAGTAATTAAACCTCGTAAAAAAGTTATAATTATGCCATTTGGTGTTATGTATTCAACACACCTCGTTCACACTGCCTCCAAGATATAGACAATGTAAAAAAAATGTAAAAAACCGAATTATTCGCATTCATGGATGCTCGCATATTTTTGCATATTCGCATGTTTCAAATAAAAACAGTCGTTACATTACTAATATACATGTGTTTAATATTATTAATTTTTACAATATATTATTTTGTTGTAACGAAAGGTCTGGATAACTTAAACATAAGAAATTCAAATTCAAAATATCTTTATTCAAGTAGGCATTTACACGCACTTTTGAATCGTCAATTATTACAATACAAAAAAAGGTCAGTGTAGTCAGTCCTTAAGTAAGCTACCACCGGCTGGGAATTCTGCTCTGTTGAGAGCGGGCCAGAAACTCAACAGTTGCTCTTTTGAAAAGAAATATGACAATCTTAGGTGATGTACATTATAATATAAATCCTGCAAATGATTCAACAACTTAAGATCCACATATTTCGATCCACTAAAAACTCTTGAACGTTATAATAAGATTTATTTAATAATAAACTTTTGATTTTAGTTTTAAAACTAAGAAAAGGAAGGTCTAAGATATCTCGTGGAACTTTATTATACATATATGCGTATACTCAAACCCGTGAAAGATTTATCCTGGTAAGACTTATTAGGTAATAAGTCTGCCCAGGATCCTTGTCCATTTTTAATATTTGTAACGGTCAAGCTAAATTGCCGTAAGAAGAAGCTTTTTGATGAGACGCCCGATTTATTACATAAGGCTAGTTTATTATATAAGGGGAGTATATAAGGCTAGTACATAAGGCTAGTACAAAAGGAAAGTGCATAGGGCTAGTACGTAAGGGAAATATATAAAAATAAAAATCTATCATATGTATTGCATCCGTGTGAATTATTATTAATATGCATATTAGTAATATAATCACTATCAGAAAAAAAACAATTTTAAAATAATAGTAGGTTAGTGAAAAACCGACTTTAAAAAAACTTACTTAAAAAGTAAAAAAAACTAATTGAACTAATTAAATAATTAATAAAAAACTACTTACTTTCTCTGCTTATTCACCTATTGTCTATTGAATGAGATAGAAGCAACATACCAGCTGACTCAGCGTGGTCTAGGATCGTTTATCCCAAAAAGACAGGAGCAACGTACCCATCGTCTATGGGGGGGCACCGTGATCAGCAACTCGAATTGTTTCACGACCACTTATCAAACGGAACACCTGAACCTTGTTCTTTTCGCCTTGGAATGCGACAAGTCATGTTATATTTCGCTGATGTACTATGTGGTTTGCAAGAGAAGTCTCTATCCACAATTATATTGTACATGTACTGAGGAATTGATTATTTTTGGTACAATAACTACGTGCTCTTGCTGTTACAATAATATTTAGAAAAAGGAAAATTCCAGCAACTGTATATTGTAATAAAATAATGCCTGCAGAAGTACCGCCTGAATTAGCCAATTTGACAAGCGTTGAAAGGGTTTTTAAGTCCATATACCGTTTTTAAAAATTGGCAAACTTAATAGTCGTTTCAGTCAGAATTCGTGTAAAGATAGATGGCAAAGGATTTTGATGGAAATTGCTGAACGGTTACCAATAACATAATATCGAACTGGTTTAGTTTTGGTAGTGGAAAATCTGGAGAACCTTTCATTTTTCAAAGACTTTGACGTGGATATGCAAGAACTAACAAGAGCATTAACTTGGTCAATTTCTAACAAACTGTACGGTGATGTGGAGCGCCGTGTGCTAACACTAATATTAACTTGGGCGGTTACAGCCAACAAACCACAGTACCCTCGAAAGAGCTGTAATCGACCGTCAAGGGTCCCACAACTATGAGCACCAACTTCCTTTGTGGTCCCGTAAAAAAATTAAAAATAATAAATATCGGTTCACCCAGTCAAAAGTTATTAGGTAACAAATAAAAAAAATACAGTCGAATTGAGAGCCCCCTCTTTTTTGGGGTCGTTTAAAAATCAAAATTCCTTCATATCTCATGTTTTTAATGTAAGAAAAAGTACCTTAACCAACGTAGATAAATATGTGACTGAAATATGACCAACAGACGCCAGTTCCCGCGTGGTGGCGACGGGCGGGGCGTCCGTCAACACCTCGCTGCTGCAGGTGTTCGCCGACGTCTTCAACAGACCCGTCTACGTGCAGGTACGCATACATACAGACACACTCTGATCTACACGAGCTAGACGCACACACAAACGCACTCATCTTCGTGACTATAACTATGACACCAATCACTACATGTTCTTTTTGATAGATGGATTTCGAAAGAACTCAACGACGAAAACTTGTTACGAAAGAATAATTTAAAGGTAATTTGTTGGTACGAAATTCAACATATTTGATGGGATTTAAAAAATATTCGATTCATTTTGAAGTTTTAACGCATATAAATACTTGTCGTGAGCTTTAACTCCAAGATACAAGGTGTCAGATGGCAAAACAGTTGAGTCAAACGAGAACTTATTCACGTTCGTATTATATGACACTAGGATCAACACGCTAACGCAGCTCTACTGGGAGCTGCGATTAGGGCTGCCGAAGTTTGGTTAGAGGTCACCGGAACTCCACTTAGTGGTAAATATTGTTATTATAAATTATAATGAAGACATGAAATAGATATCAAAGATTTTTTGCCATTCAATTACATCAGGTTCAGAGCCAACCCTATCTCCCGTGGCGACTCCATACCCTGACGCTGAAAGGATCTACGCTCCCATGTTGCAGCGATACAGAAATATTATCAAGGACATTCCTAAACTCAATTAAAATATCACTATACTAATATAATATAAACATTTCAGAGCTTCCAAAGTGTTTAAGATTTTTATGTTTTACATACCAGTACATTCCACATTAAGATGTCGGAGGTTAAGTCAATCTCGGTTTAATAAGTGCTTATTACCAATATATCAATATTTTATGAACTAAATTCAGCCGTCCATTTAATTAACGGTGCTTTAATATATTATTCAAAATACATATTAAATATATGACATATTTTTTGTAAAGATTATGTCATTTAATATTTTAATAAGTAATTAACTCAATTTATAATATTTAAGAACTTGACTTGATGAACTGATAAATAAAATGAATAAAATGAATAAATTGAATTAACTGATGAATAAATTGAATAAAGTGATGAATAAATTTAATAAACTGATGAATAAATTGAATAAAGTGATGAATAAATAAAAAAAACTGATAAATAAACTGAACAATGTATCGTTACGTAAAATATTTTTATATCTACATCCTATTTTGAATGATTTTATGTGAAGTAGCTTCTTAGATAGTTTTATTGCACGCCTATTAACTTAACAATATAGACTTAATACTGAATACAAAGTTTTAAGCTTTACTATTAAAGTTATATTAAACACCAGCAGATGGCTCCACGTTAGGAATATTGTGTTTTTATTGAAATATTTATATTAAGGTAATAAAAGTGAGATAATGAAATGATCTAATTGTATATATAATTGTTTTATATCGGCATATTACTTATACATTCCAGATTTTACACTTTTATGTATTGCTTTGTTATCATTTTTACGTTTTTAATAAAAGTTTGCTTTTATATTTTTGTTTTATTTAATTCAACCAAATTCCCACTAATATTATGAATGCGTAAGTTTGTGTGTATGTATATGTTTTCTACTCTCAAGCACAAAACTGAACGGATTTAGATGAAACTTTATAATATAGTTTATACATCAAAATAAAACAATAAATATTTTTTTTATATGTTTTGGTTATAATGTTGGATACTTAACACTTTAAAATTAGTATGTTAATCTAAATATATGTAAACCCAATAAGGGTCAGAAGAGGATTGGATTAATATAATAATAATGTATTTAACACTAAACCTACCAAGTTCCGGTCAAATTGACCGTTCTTAAACTTTTGTAAAACTTACAAATTCTTTAACGTTATAATATCGTTATCAAACTGCATGACAATTCTTAGAATATGCATATAATATTTTCTTCACTTTTAGTTATTTCCATTATTACCTGCGTTATATAAAAAAACAACTTTTAATTACCGGTCAATTTGACCGCGTGCGGTAGGAACAGGTATACAAGAATTGTCGGTAGGTTTAGTGTTAAATAATATGAAATGACTGAAGACTGACGTGATTACGAGGCTAAGGTACTTTGTCTTGTATTAAAAACAAGAAATTAATGGATTTAAAAGCATGAGGACCCCCCGGGGAGCATGTATGAAGAGGTTAGTCTGTGACCGAGGCGAAAGAGGTATGCAGGTGTCGTAGCGTTTGGCACTCAGTCATCTCTGGCTACCCCGCAAGGGATATGGCGTGAAAATAAATAAATTAATAAATTAATTAATAGATTGGATTTTATTTACTATATATATATAATACTTTGAATTGCTGTATATACTAAAATGCTAATGTGTAAAAGTATGCGAATATTCGTGAAATCAGTCATACGTATAATTTTATTCATCAACTCAAACAAGTTAGATAAAATATAAGGAGACGGCGTTTTATTAGAATAATATAAAGGAAGTAACGCCGAAAAAAACATTACTACGCCTAAATTTTCATGTCACAATATTATATATTTTTTCAAATATATTACAAAAAAAAGAATAAATATTTGTTTTGAATATTTTATTAATATTTCTAATTTCCAAGTGACAATGATAAGTATAGTGTGTATTATTTCTTCCGTCCGCCGCGCTCCTTGACCTGCAGCTGTATGACGGCGCCGGGCGGCACGTTGTAGTACGCCAGCGTGTTCGTGTCTTTGAAGAACAGGCCCTGCGCAGTCACGGCCAATTAATATGATTAATGCATGTAGTTGGATAATTAGTATTTATAACTTTTAATACGGACACACGTAATTCTGAGGCATTTGTAGGGCAATATATATGACCATTAAAGTTAAGTAACGAAAACCTTAATTAATAATAAATGTAAATTTCATAAACTAAAAGTATGGTGTCAGCCATCGATGCCTCACTCAACGTGTTCACATTTGAACATTTTTAGTATCTCATAGACAGCTTGATAAAATGCTAAGCGTAAGATTTAAATAAAACATAAACTTGTATACTTATTCAATATTACAAATGATATAAAATAATTATTCGGTATCCAACCTCGTAGTACAGCTTCTGCTTGGCGGTAGGCATGTTGGTTGCTCGCTGAAGCGCCGCCTTTAGGTCCGTCACCGGAGCCCCGAGCGGCAGGGACAGGGATACGGCGCGTCCGTCCAATCGCCACTCGGAACGTTCGGGCGCCAGCGGGATAGACACCTATTAACACCAGCATTACAAAAGGCTTCGGCGACTAATGTCTCAAAGGATAGTTAATTTCAGGTAAATAATTTTTGAATGAATTTTGGTGACGACTCTACCTGTATTGGTATGGAACCAGGGTGAGCAGCTAGCCAGGCCTGCTCGGACTCCAGGGCGTCCTCGGTTCTTGCTCTCTTGGCGGCCGGCTCCTCCTCCTCCGGGGCTCCAGGAACGCCCACTCCGGGGACGCCTGGGACGCCGGGCACCGCGTACCCGTAGGGAGGGACCACCTGCTGCGGGATTAGCGGCGGCCTCGGTGCCATGGGTGGTATCACCATAAGCGGTGGTATGGGTTGCAGCAGCATGGGGGCGGGTGCGGGTGCGGGGGCTGGGGGCTGGGCCCGCGGCGGCGCCGGAGGAGGCGGGGGCCGGATAGCCACGCCCACACGACCAGGCGGCACCGGCTTGGGACCGATCTTCTCTTTTTCCTCATCGGGTAGAAGACCTTTAACCTAAGAAATAACAAGATATAATAATTTTTTCATCTCCATGTATAATAATCCACACCGATGTTATAAATTTTTTTTAAAATATACAATAAAAAGTTATTGTGAAAAATAGCCTGTCGTTATTTTAATTTTAAATATGTCTATATGCATTCAGAAACAAACGAGTCGAATGTGATAAAAAATGATAGAAAATGTTTTTTGTAATTAAAATAAACTTGAAAGAGGGTGAAAACACAATATATATGTGGTATGTTTCAATTAGTAAATGACTACTAGTGTATTATAGCTTCAGTACCTTGTGTATTTGCTGTATCTGGTCCTCGAGCGTGATGTGCGCGCGCGCCGCCCGCGTGGCCGCCTCCATGCTGGAGGTGTGTCCGTCCCACGTCACGCGCTCGTCGCGTCTCTTCTCCTCCTCCCCGATCTTCTTACCGATGGCCGTCTCCTCGTCTCCCACGCCGAAGATATCGGTACGACGCTCTGCGAGCTGGAATTAGGGATGTTGTTAATATCTTTCACGAAAAAAAAATCTGTCCTAAGTGTTTCAGGATGTGATCAAGTACAGACCCTGTCTGATATTCAAACCCATGACCTCTCAGTTATAACATTGTTCACATTTTAGATACTAGACCAATGAGATAAAATCTGTTATATTCCGCTGGCAAACGCAGAATTACTCATGAAACGCATTGAAGCACTAAGTGTATAAAGATTATGGCGGAGACAGACCTGTTTAAGCGAGGCCTCGATGGCAGCCCCGGGCGCCAGCGCCTCGTCCCTGTCGGAGCGCTCCGCTGCTGCGCGGTCTCTTTGCTCCAGCCAGCGCGGATCCAGGAGTCCGATCCTCACGTGGTCCGTCACCTTGTTGGCGGGGATCTTCTCCCCGGTGATGGGCGACACCAGCCACTCCTCCCCCGCGGGCGCCGGCTGCGGCCGCGCGCGTTTCGGGTCGTATTTCTTTACCACCACCCGATCCGGACGCGGTGGCATCGGCGCCTCCTCCCCGCCGCGCGGTTCCGGCGGCCCCTCGTCGTCGGACGAGCTGTCCTCCTCCATGTCCTGGACCCGGTTGTCATCCGGCCGCTGCTGCTGGTGTGTCCTGTCCTCCATCTCGGCGAGGTCCTCGTCCGATTCCGATTCGGATTCCGACTCCAGCTGCATTTCAGTGTCATCCTCTTCATTGGGTTGGATGATGTCGTCTCCTCGCTCCTGAGCCAGCACCCGCGCTCCCACTTCCAGTGGGGTGGTAGGCGGAGGAAAATCTCCGGGTTCCCCTGCCGGGTAGTCGACCGTCTCTACTACGACGAAGTCGTGCCAATCTATTGAGGCGTAAGCCAATCTCTCCTTTTCGATTTTAGCCTCATCGGCCGCTTTACGTCTCGCTTGATGGGAATGCCAGGCCGCTCTACTTCGAGCCTGCTCTAGTACTCCGCTTCGAATTTCTGCGCTCAACTTGGATACCAGTTCTTTTGGAGGTAGCAGTACTTTCGTGTACTGTTCCAGCAGTCTAGTAAAATACTGGAATAGCGAATGTTGTGGACGCAAAAAGTCAAACTGATGGTTTCTTTCCTCCTTCTTCATTAAATCGGTTAAGAATTGTCTACCGTTTCGGGCAACGAATTGGGCCGTTAGTTTGACGATATCCAGCTCCAATGCTGATATAGATGGAGGGTCAGCTATAAATTCAAAATCCGGGGGCGGGTCTCGTGGCGGAGGAGGTTCCAAGGGAGCCGCTGCTTTGAGAAGTTCCTGTTGGCGGGCGGCGGTTGCTGGGGCGAGTCCTGGCCTCGTGGTTGGAGGTCCAACAGGGGTTGGACCAGTTATATCTCCTGTAGCAGTTCATAGATAGATTAGTACTTCTTATCATGTTTAACACTATTAGTTTCATCATGTATACTAAATGGTAGGTTTTTGTTCTTCCTTTCCATATTATTGATAAAACAATTTAGTTCCCTAAAAATAAGCCTTATAATGTATATGAAATAGTCTCGGAAAAGTGGTTCCTAAACAACAGCTTTAGGTATTATATATCAACCGGCTGCGCTCATGACTTTGTTTGTGCGGAATATGTTTTTTTAAATAAAAGTATCATCATTAGATATCTGCCAGTGAAAGTTCTTTTAAAAGTTCATCCATTTCAGAGATAAGCCAGAACAAACTGACATACAGAGAGACAGAAATTTTAAAAATTGTTTTTTTTTATGTAAGTGCTGTTATATACTTTCTAAAAATCTGTTAGTTTTGTTATTATAAACAGACACTTAAATTTTATTTATATGTATATTCCTTTATATATATATAACAACATTTTGGCCCAATTTTTAAAATAAGATTGAGGTTTTTAAGTTATTACATTTGATTTTAAAGGGCATTAAAATTAGGATTTATGCAAAAGGTATTATAAGAATTTTTGGAAATATAAAATTCTTTAGCCATGGATTATTATGTATATATCGCCGTGACAAAATTCGGATATCAAAATACTTTATTCCAAATATTTTAACTGAATTGTTATGAAATTGAACAATCTTTAAAAATTTAATTGCAATTTTTAATATTTTTACCAATAATTATTGATAAAATCAGAATAGTTTAAATAATAAGTAATTTAATATTTTTGTAAAGCCACAACTGTGTAATAGATCCCAATGTACTCAAACAGTATATAATTCTGTCAGTGTTAGGAGGCTCATTCTACATTGGTCACTCAAAGGAGTAACACCTGGTAGAAATACACAGTTCTTGTAAAAGGGTGGCAAAACTGTTTGGCAATAAAATCTTGTTGTGTTCATTCTTTTATTATTAGAATAGACAACTACCCGACATTACCCATACTCAGTATGGAAGCCCAAAAGCTGCGTCAGACCAGGCTCTAAGGCTCAATATACTGAGGAGTATCCTGTTTTCAAATTTAAATTCAAAATATCTTTATTCTAGTAGACATTTACACACACTTGAATTGTCAATTATTACAATAAAAAAAAGGTCAGTGTAGTCAGTTTGTATATATATAATTTTTTCTATATTGTAATACAGCCCATACTTTAAATTTCTTATTAATTTAATTATATTTCTTAATAAATACAACCAGCAATCTTTGCTTCCAAATATCTTCTTTGGACAAACAGCAAAGAGTAAAAAAATTATTATATGTGTAGATTGGGAGTAAGGGGATAACGGAAATAACATCTATTCCGGCCCTAATGTCAACCTCACCTGCTCGCGTTAGTATTAAGTCTACGGCGGCAAGTCTACTTGCCTGGTGCTCCCTGCTAGACAACAGACGAGGCTCTGGCGACCGAGTCAATGGCGATATAACCATTCCCCCACAGAGACTGGAAGAGGCTAATGCAAGCCTAGAGGCCTAAATAGCCCCTAAAAAGAGCAACGGTAGTGCCTTGGGAAAGTGCTGCTGAAATACCTCCCAAACAACTCGTAATTATGGAAAAGTCGAATATGGAATGTGTTATGTCATGCGATCCGGCTAACCCCCGGCGCTCTCTGGTATCCGGGCCAGGGAGTGTGAAATTGACTACCGAAGACTACGTAGATGTGAGTAACCAGGCAACTACGTCAGTGAATGCTACTGGAAAACGATTTATTCAACAAGCCTTCCATCCCAGCTTGTTCATGAGTAGACAAAGAAGTCACTCCGTCGGAAGCAACCCAATGCCAAAGATGCCAACAGTACGGGCATTCAAAAAATTATTGTATGCGTCCGTTTCGATGCGTAAAGTGCGCACAAAACCACAAAACCTCTGACTGCCCTAAAAAAGATCGAAATACCCCAGCCACCTGTGCGTTATGTGAAGGTGCACATCCCGCAAATTACAGGGGCTGCGAGGTGCATAGAGAAATACTACTTCGAAAAACCAGCAGACAAAAGGCAGTGAAAGAACCCACGTATAGAGCTGCACAAAACATTGCAAACTTTGGAAGACAATCAAGTGCCACTGTAGAATTACACCAAAAGCTAGAACAAAATCCTGATAAATTGAGACACACTGATGAAAAACACTCACAAGATAAATCTTATGCAAATGCACTGAAAGCACAACCTATATCACCTAATCATAATTTAGAAATACTCCTCACACAACAAGCTGTAAAGCTAGATAAACTCCTGGAACAAATGTCTACCATGATGAATCTCCTCACAACACTAATAAATAAACTTGTAAATTGAAATGGCGACCCTAAAAGTAGCAACATGGAACACCAATGGTCTGATTAAACACAAATATGACATACAAACCCTATTGGAACATAAAAACATCGACGTACTTTTGGTTTCTGAGGCACACCTAACTCCAAATCACAACACATCAATATAAAAACTATACCATACACTCAACATCTCACCCAGATGGAACAGCTCATGCAGGCTCTGCGGTAATTATAAAAAAACACATCAAACATGTGATTCTTCCAGAGTACAAAACAGAACCAATACAAGCAACCACAATAATGGTACAAGATAAACGAGGCTCTATGACACTATCGGCTGTATACTGTCCACCCAAGCACACCTTAAAAGAGGAAGCTTTTACAAATTACTTCAAGACACTTGGACATAGATTCATATGTGGCGGGGATTTCAATGCAAAAAACACTTACTGGGGTTCCAGACTCACCCTTCCCAGAGGCAGAGAAATGAAAAGAAGCCTAGAAAAAAACAAACTATACGTTCTTAGTGCAGGCGAACCCTCTTACTGGCCTACCGACCCTAACAAACAGCCAGATCTTCTCGATTTCTTTGTATACAAAGGTTTGTCAAATCATTACCTAAGTGTACACACTTCTCTAGACAGCAGCTCAGACCACACACCGGTAATCGCTATAATAAGTAACACCATTATTGAAAAACCAATGAAGGAGCGACTTTACAACAATAAAACTGACTGGGAATCATTCAGGCACTACATAAATGAGCATTTCAACTTAAAGGTGTCACTTAAAACAGAAGACGAGATCGAGAAATATGCAAATGATCTGACAAACCTAATACAAACAGCGGCATGGAAATCTACACCAATCCATCAATTGAGACAATGTAACACGAATGTACCTAGAGAAACAAAAGCAAAAATTCTTGAAAAGAGACGGCTCAGAAGAGTCTGGCACTGTAGTCGACATCCCCAAGACAAAACTGCGTTTAACAAAGCAGCCGCTGACTTAAAACAGTATTTTAAAAACATTGAGGACGAAACGCTACAGTACAAATTATCAAGCCTGAATCCCCAAGCTGGAAATGAGTACTCCCTTTGGAACGCTGTAAAAAGTAGCAAAGCTGCACCTCAGGCGGCACAGTATCCTATCAAAAATGGCAACAACACTTGGGCTAGAAATGACAAAGAACGTGCGGAGGTGTTTGGACAATTCTTACGTGAAGTGTTCACTCCCAACTGCGGCAACATAGGAACTGAAAAAGAAATACGAGACTATTTAAAAACAGATTTGCAACTATGTCTCCCAAAGCTGCTCACCTAAAGAAGTCCGTAAAGAAATAAAAAGACTGGAGATAAATAAGGCTAAATAAGGCTTCTGTCTGATTACAGCCGAAATCATAAGACAACTTCCTAAAAAGGCCATAGTAGGCATAACATATCTCATCAATTCCATATTTAGGAAAGGATATGTGAAAGGAATTATCTCTGATATTTTCAATAATATGGAAAATATCAGAGATAATTATGATACTAAAACCTGGTAAACCTCCGCATCTTGTATCCTCGTACAGACCAATTAGCCTACTACCTATATTATCTAAGTTGTTTGAAAGGATTGTCCTACGAAGGCTAACACGAGAGCTAAATGATAATGCAGTCATCCCCCAACATCAGTTCGGTTTTAGAGTTGGCCATTCCACCATAGAACAGGTTAACCGCGTAATACACAAAATAAGAGAAGCTCTCGAGAAGAAGCAGTATTGCTCTGCTGTATTTCTCAATGTACAACAGGCATTCAACAGAGTTTGGCACTTGGGATTGCTTTTCAAAATTAAGAAGTAACTTCCTCACAACTTCTACCTGCTCCTGAAGTCCTACCTGGAAGATAGAATGTTCAGAGTTAAAATCAATGACACCTACTCCACCTTTCAAGACATAAAAGCCGGGGTACCCCAAGGTTCCATACTGGGCCCCACCCTATATCTCATGTACACCGCAGATATACCTACAACAGACAATGTCTTATCTGCCACATTCGCTGACGACACCGCTGCACTTTGCAACCACGAAAATGCCAGTGTGGCGTCCTCACTACTGCAGAATCACCTGAACAAAGTCAACTCATGGATGGAGAGGTGGCGCATCAAGGCCAGCTCAAACAAATCAGTACACGTCACCTTTACGTTAAGAAAAGACAACCCCGATTAAACTTGGTAACGACACCCTGCCTCACCAAGATTCAGCAAAGTACCTAGGCATGCATCTTGACAGGAAACAAACATGGAAGGCTCATATTAGAAAAAAACGTGAAGCGTTAAATATACATCTTAGAAACCTGAACTGGTTAATGGGCAGAAGATCTCACGTCACCATGGAAAATAAGTTACTCATATATAAAGCTATAATCAAGCCAGTCTGGACATATGGCATTGAGTTATGGGGATCAGCAAAAAACTCAAATGTAGAGATTATACAAAGATTCCAGAATAAAGCACTCAAATTAATAACAGATGCACCAATGTTTATCAAAGTCTGTGAGTTGCATGAGTACACCGAAACGAAAACTGTTAAGGAGGAAGCCGAACACAGATCGAAATTTTACAAAGACCGCATAAAGGCTCACACTAACACTTTAGCAACAGCATTATATGAACCAATACATGTCAGAAGGCTAAAAAGGCAACACATCTGGGATCTCCATAGCTCCATTTTAATAAGAGACAGCTTCTTCTTTGGACGAACAGTCTCCCCTGTCACTTTATTCTCGCAACAAATCTGTTTATGGCTTGTAAAGCCGATCGCAAGATAATACAAGGAAAAAAAAAAAAAAAAAAAAAAAAAAACAAAAAAAAAAAAATGTGTAGATGATTTATTATTTTATTTGATAATGAAAATAAAAAAAATGTTCAAATCTTTTAATAAGAAAGATGTTTTGGTATGAAAGTTATTTTGTGAACAATACAATGTTTTTTATTATAAGAATTATTATTTTACCTTTTCCTTCCCGTATTTCTTTCACTTTGTGTTGATAGTAGGCATGGTAGGGATCCCCAGAGTTGAGAAAGTTAAACTTTGGATTCCCAAGCTCATTTTGTCTAATACGCGCCTCAAACTCAGGTCCATTACGGGCTACGAAGCTTGCAGTCTTGTCCACAATATCTGTTTTGTTTGGTTAAAGAAAAGTTTTGCACACAACTGAAAATAAACTCAACAGTAATTTTACTAGAATAAGACACTATTTGCTTCTGGTTTTCAACATACCTTATAATACATACTTACTCCAATGGCATCACAAAATTATTATTTAAGTAAACTGATACTTTATTTACTCATTGTTATACACATAGTCATTTTCAAACAAGTAACTATTTTCTAAAACTATTCTTTATTTATATATTTATTTTATTCTCTATTTATTTCTAACTATTAAAACAATATCAATCACTATGTAGTATATAGCTGTTCGTAAAGGATACTCCTGACTTCAGGTGGTGGATATATGATGCCAATGACTGGTGGCGGCGGCGCTTGGGGCTCCTCCGGTGGCCCCTCATGTTGCTGTCCCGGAGGGACCATCACATCAATAGAAGGCATTGTGCCTTCTTACCTTGGTTTCACTTGTAAACTAGCATATAATGAAAACAGTGCAACGAAATAAGATCTTAAATTTCTTTATGAAATATATTAAATTACACATTTAATAATTGATATCATACGAGTTTTGACGCAGACTTTGAGTATTTGTCATTTGACAACGCTATTTCTGTTGCACAGATTAAATAAGTGGAATGTGTCTATAAATTACAGATTAAAAAATAACGAATATAAATCAAGACTGACGGCGCCCTGCAACGCGATGCCTGAATGATAAGTAATTGCAAATAGATGGTTTTCAATCCTAAATTCAAAGGATTTATCTCCGTTCTGAGTTTTTTTTATTGTTTTAATCGTTATAAGAATTATTTAGATTCTGATATATATATAAATAATTATTATTTCACAGTTACGGAATACTTACTGTGTCATAAAATATATTATAACGTAATTTTGATGTCATCATGACATCATTGTGACTTAAAAAATAAAAATCATATCGTTTATCGCGTGTTTTAGGTCGCACGGGTAGGATTTTAAACCAAATTTAAAGAATTTTTGTTAAAGACAATTGTATCCTTCATAAACAGTTTAATGTTTATTTCATTTTACTCTGTTAAGAAATTCGTTTTATAATTTACTTAGGCAATCAATTTCGCATATTCTTTTCTAATTTCTCAAATGCGTAATACAAAAACCATAATGCATATTTTTAGCTATTACACCTTTCGTTGCGAGTGTATACTTTCAGTCAATCAGTCTATATCACTCAATCAAATTTGTTTTTATATATATATAATAAAATAAAGGTATGTTTAAATGTTTTAAATAGTATGGTTTATCGGTTTCATAGAGCTATCAAGTTCCACTTTTGCCGAGTTATTGAAAGTTTCATTCCTTATCATTAAAAAAATATATAAATTAACATGGCTTAATTACGTTAATATTATATAGAATACTTTTATCCTTTATTTTATCGAAAGCGGACAATATCTATAAAATTATACATAATCATTGTAAAAATCATAAATATAACAAATCATTATATTTAATAAGTTACAATTGGTACTCGGTAGGTGGCGTACCGGTAAGTTTCTATGATTTTGTTTTAGGGCAGATACAAGTTGAAAATTTGGACTATTTATATAATGACGACTCAATAAAAAATCTAAATATTTTATAGTGTGAAAAAAAATTTGATTTTTATATAAAAAATTAAGATAAAAATATAATCAAAGATACAAAACAATACGTTTAATAAAATAATTCATATTTATCAACCTTTTCATCATCGATACAAGATTCATTAATCCAATAGAAAATCGCAAAGGCGGTCTGGTTTTCTTCAAAGAGAAACATAATTGTCATAACCATGGCGTAACTAAAAATCCACAGCATGATTGCGGTTATCATCAACAACAAAACGGTCTGTATGCTCCATTCCTTATCCACACGATGAGACCCGAGTTCCAAAGATTCGCTACTTCTGTCCTAAAATAATATAACTAAAAAGACTATTAATTGAGCGAAGCGAACGAAGTGAGCGGAGCGTTTTACTGGAGACTTTTTGCACTCTTTGTCATGAATTGGCTCAAAAACAACTTAACGGAAAATTATGAAACTTTGCAATCAAAAAGACACACATTAGGTGATGGTTCTTATAAAAAAAATTGAAGAATGTCCCCAAAAAAAAAAAAAATTTTTTTTTAATATCATGTCAAAAAACTGATATCCCATTGAAGTCAATGGGAAACGATGAGTCAATACAATGGACTCGCTTCGCTCAATATGCAAACGGCACCCAAGATTTCGCGAGCGCAGCGAGTCGAAATTGAGGGTTTGTTGGCGCCCCTAGTTATTACAATTATTAATATAGTCTGTTTCAACTTACGTAATAGGCACATTTAAAATCCTCTTTCGATAATTCTGTTTGATTTGTCATTTTGTTTAAATTTTCGAATATATTTAAACATTATAATTTAGTTGCTTTGAATTATTTTTGTTATACTACCAATTGTACTGTAATTTTTGACATTTATGTTATCAAAGAATTTATTACTTATGTCATTTTTCGACAGTTCATAAAATTACCAAAAAGTTTAAATAAACTGCAAAAAGAATACAATCTTAAAATAAGATATGACAAAACTAATTTCAGGTTTGTGTTTATTTTCAGACCTTTCTTGTTCAAAATTATATTTTAGGTTTCAAATACGGAATGTACTGAATGTAATTATAAATACATAAATATAAATAGTTTGAAGTAAAGTCCCGTCAATCTATATTAATAATTATTGCATATGTAACGAGGGAGTGAAGTTCATGTACACTATCTTTAAAAGATTAATAATAAAACATCGTGACTGCAATATGTTATTATATTTATAAAATACATAGAAACCAATAATAATTTATAACCATAACACATTCGTCGAGAACAATATATGATTATATAACATTAGAATATTTGTTAAAATTTTTATTAACATAAATACAATTGAGAATAAATTATCTTCATATTAACATGATTAAAGACGATAGAATAGATAATAGACGAATAGACGATATATATAAAACTGTCCATCCATTTGCTTATGATCTAATTGACACCGTTGTAAGCAAAGTCGTCATTCCGTTCGTAAGCGGAGCGTGGAGCGATCTTCTCTCGCTCCTCGTTGCCCGCTACTAGCATGGCCAGGTGTTCCTTAAATATTAAGATTGGAGTTAGTATTAGTCGCTTGTACAACAGTCTTGAAAACAGCCAGGACTCAGCTTAAGACTTACCAAATATGTCTTGGACGTCGCTTGCAGCTGTTGAAGAAGTTCTTGGACCTTAGCACGCAAACCGCGTACTTCACTCAATGCAGATTCAACTGGAAGTGTCTGCAACGTAACATATTTAACATAGTTGTATAGATTTGCACAGCATAAAGTAGAGGATTGATGAGTTTTGGCACATGGCGTAAGTTTAGTACCTTGAGCAAAGCGTTTGCAGCCATTGTCAGATGAGTCGTCACCAGATTAAATCCTTGGCGGATATTCCTGCATAAAAATAAAGTCAAAGAATATTGTAATAATAAAAAATTACTATAAAATATTTATTGTTTCCTTTCTACTTATTATCACTAATGTACACAGTATATTTTCGTTAGGTAAATAGGGCGCGGACATGACGATAATGCAGAGAAATTGATGCGATTATGCCGAGGTGCAACCGATTGACACCACAGGAACGGCATCCAGGCAACCAGGCATCTTTTATAATGAAATTCAAGTTATATAGCAGTGAAGGAAAAAAAGTGATAAATATTAAGTTCTAAATATTATAAGATCAAAAATTTACAACCGCCGCTTGAAAGTTGGTAAAAAACGCACTTGGGCAAATCTTCTTGAGTATAGTTGACAAGATGCACCAGTTTTCTGGCGGACTCCCTCGCCAGCAGCACGAGCAGCTGCTCCAGCGTGTCGGGACGCGCCTGGTTTTCCGGCTCGGGCTGCGACAGTGACGAGTACAGCTGCTTTGCCTTCTGCCACGCGAGGGCTGGGTCTGTGGCCACCTAACATGTAAAGCTTCTTGTATTATTTATGCCATTGGTTGCACAGCTTATTGGTTAAAAATCTTCTTTACTAATCTATTAAAATTGTTGACTTCTCAAACCTACCAGTTCAGCAACATATGCGAGCACATGTATCTGTTCCTTGATAGCCTTGGCCTCAGCGAGCGCTTGTCGTGTAAGGCGGCGCTGCAGCTTGCGGCTCAGTCGCGCCCCGTGCTGCACGGCCTGGGCGGCACGGGCTCGGCCTGACTCCTCACTTTCCACTTCAGCGCTGGTCACTATGATCACCACTATGTAAGGAAACTTGTTTACCAGGCAGGCATTGGTTCGGGAATTGGCAAACTATACGGTTAGAGTTTCTAAGAGTTTTGTTATTTCTAGGCTGTGACATTTATTTCTCAAAGTTAAATGTTTATATAGACAGACGTTTCATTCATTGTCTTCTTAAGTCTTTTATTTAATTCAGAGTGTAAATGCAATGGGAATTCAGATTTGAGAATACCGTATAGTAAGTATGAGATTTAAAAAAAAAAATCTAGTTTGAAGGCCTAAGAGGGAGGTAAGTCAATGCAATTAATTGAAAGAAAAATAGCGATTACAGAAATGATGTAATTTATGACTAATCATTCATTTATCTAGACAACCCTTTGATATACGAAGTTACATATTAATGTATGCTATCAGTGTCTAATGTGAATGGATACAGAGTCCATAATTCACGTGATACCTTTTGTCAACTCAGATAACCCTGGCTATCGTAAAGTTGCATTTATGAAACTGCCACCATCTGTGTGGCGATAACAAATCTTTTAAAATAGAGCCGAGATTTTATCGAAACTAATGTGTCGTTATTAGACATTTCTCAGACAAAAGATAAGAGCAGTAAAGATCACAAGTCTGAGTAATTGAGATCTAGGTTTTATCACCAGTCTGAAGATACTAACTATTCATAATTATTGAACTAATTAACAATAATTATTTGATTGGAAATTTCAACGCCGTGCCAAACTTTGTCTATGAAAATATTGGTATGATCTTACCATCAGCAACATCCTGATTGTCGGGTGGTAGGTATTTGTCCACATATTTGTCAGCGGTGGTAAGTGCGCGGTCCAGTGCATTGGCGGTTACAGCCGTCACCCGAGAGTCCAAAACGGCGGTTCCCAACTGCTTCACAGAATCCGCTCTACGCAGCACGAATTGACGAGTTTCCGAATACATCTGGTAATTAAACTTGATTTAGCAAATACGTTAAGGAAAATTAGTGCAAGAAAAACAAAAGAATTATATTTTGGTACGTAGCCTTTCTTAATATCAATATTTTGCTAAATAATCTCGACGGAGTTTTACATTATTTTGGCCTAAAAGAATTGTTGATTATAACGTCATTTTGATTGTTTTCCGATGTTATTTTTTACGTTTTTATTAACGGTTTATGAGTTCTAAGTCTCATTGGGATTTGGCGTGTGCTCTATAATATTAATAAGCATTATTTCTTATACGTGTCCTTATAAAAATAAGTTTTACATTTGAACTTACGGCTTGCGGCGGCAAGTAAATTGAAGGCACTCTCTTTTCCACGACATCGAGCGACATACAAAGGAATTTGTCGAGTTGATGGATCGGTGTCTCCAGCAAATGCACTGCAGGCAGAGCCAATTGCACTCCCGTGGCCAACGATTTCTCTCCGAGCGATAAATACCACCGAATTAAGGGGTTGGATTCCTAAAACAAAATGGTTATTATAACAAACAACTTCCCTTAGGAATTCCTTGTAGTTATAATAACATTGTAGTCGGGCGGGGCAGGAACGACTACCTATACAAGTCAACCTATTTAGTAGTAATAGTAAGTCAAGATAGGTACTATGAATGAGACGTGGACACCTTCACCGGGGTTGCATTTTAAAGTATCGCCAAAATAATTTCAGTACGATAAAAAATGACCGCGTTCTAAAGTCATAGTTCACGATTCCACGTTCTCGTATTCGTCCAGGCGGAGTATACATCTGATGTTTATAAATATGTTTATATTATCTCACCCTTATTCTGGAATATATTTTTTCTGTAACTTCGATCCCTGATTCTACAATCGGTATGTGGGACACCCTTTCCAACGCTTCTAGTCTTGGTAAACCTGGCTTCTGGACCCTCGTCACTGAAAAAATTATAATTTATTAATTATTTAATTTGACTTTCAATGTTATTACTTAGATAAGACGTATGCATGTACATGTATTAAAATATTTTTATAATATAACCATATACCCAACACGCTTGCAACAGTGTCTAAATATTTAGGACTTGCTAAGATTATGTTACATAGTAATTTTTTCTATACAGTTTTATGATAGTGTTTAAGAGGCTTTGAATCCTGTATTATAGGTTATGATCAAAAAATGTGTTTTTATAATACTCCTTTACTAAATAATCATAACTAGCTGTAGCCAAATTTGTTAAAATGCTTACATACAAACTTTTTGAAATTTAATTTTTCATAAATTAAAATATTTATTTAGACAAGAAACCCCAAAATACACCCTCTTATAAAAATCTGTGCAATCATTTTGTTATTTTGTAATTATAGTCAAAACATTTTTATAATTTTGTATAAAGTTGAACAATCTTTCTAAACAAATGGTACCCCATATTAATATCGGACCTCCGAACATGCCAAATGTTATCAAAATCCGGGTTGCATGCGTTACGCGCCAACAAAGATATATATTAACAATTTATATTTAAAAACGTTTGTCTGTTTATCTGTTTGTCACTTATTTTTAATGTACAAATACTATCTCGGTAACATTTAACTATCTCTATATATAACCTTTGTAATAGCACTAATAGAACGAATTAACCACCTAAAGAGAAAGAGTAAAATAATTATGTTACTACAAAGACTCCTATTAATGTTCTGACTAACCTTTAGGCCTTTGGCTATCTTTCACAGCCTGTAGATACGCTTCTGCCTTTTTCGCAATCGAACCAGTGCAATATTTATTAACACAACCATATTTACTGACGAAATATTCCTTTTGTGCGTTAATTTCAATCGTCATTATAACAGAATTAAATAATTAAAATAAATACTTATACTTTTTTCCCGTATTATATAAATACACGTCAACCACTGATTGTATGGATTGTATTGATTGATATTAGCTTATTTTAACGTATTACAGCAAAGGTTATCTAAGAAATGAAGGTGAAATATTAATCATATTTTTTCTTAATTTTAATGAAGCCATCGCTATTTTTACTCTGTTGCAATCGTAAAGAGGTGGACCGGAGCTACTAAGTCGTATATGATAAAAGGTTGTGCCTCAGGCATCAGGTCCTGAGGAGCGTCATAGCAGCTAAAGGATTTTAGAAATATTTGCGTTTTAGTTTCATTTTTTTATCATAAAAATTTGTCTCTTATACACTGGGATAAAACATCTTATTTCTCCATTTGGTCAAGCGTTCATGATGTTTGGCAGACACACAAAAAAAGCACATGACAGAGATTCGTTTACTGTACAACCGAATCGATATAAGCAGTGAAGATGAAAATACCCACGGTATTTCCCGAACGATCTTTGACAAAATTATAAATGTTAATAAAAAAAACAATTGATTTTTAAGTAAAATGATTATGAAAATAAATATTTAAAAGTAATCATTAAAGATAACATAGACTACACATACATAAATTGTAACTTTTACAAATTTTACATTGCTGGGGCATGCTTGCTCCTCTTCTTGCGATCCGTAAGTTTAAGGGGCATATAATCTCTTTTTTGTGAATACTTTTTAAGTATATTTCATAAGTTATAAGTGTATATACAAGTTGGTTCTGCATTATACTCGTATACGGCTAAACTGTTTATTATAATTATAAATATTTTATATTCTTTCGATAATTAAATATGTGGTACATCTCAATATATCTCTAACGTCAGAGGCGCGATAAGTGTATTTCTTTATTGTTTGCATAATATTTGAGATACATAGCCGCATAAACAATAAATATTATAATAACCTATCTTATTTAATAACTCTGTTTATACGTTTGTAGTGATAATATAATATAAAATATAATATACAACCGTCAATGAAACTATAAAAAGTTATTATTGAAATCAATTATTCTGTATCAAACATAAAAACAACGGAGAAAAAGTTTAACAGTTTATATTTATGACGAAAACATATATATGTATGTAAATATAAAGTACTAACTGATTCTCTCCCGCTTCACTGGACACACTATTAATTTGGATGTGAACTAAGGTTGCTATGGTAACCTTTGTCATATTATCCGTTGTCATAGTAACCGTTACTATAGTAAATTTTATCCCAGCGTTAAGTGTATAGCTCCTACTGGTTTAAAACTTGGCGAAATGCAAAAAGTTGAAATCCGTTGGGATAGGAATTCCGTAAAATCCGTTCTTAGTGGACGTCTACGTCACAAAAGAAGTAACTATGTAAAATCTTAAATTAATCGAACAGATAGTTTCGGAGATTTCGTGATATGAAATAATGGTTTTTTATAGCAAAACAAATATGGAGTTAAATAAATTAATACAATTATTTTTATTGTTAGTCAATGTGTGAGACATGTTTAGTTCTAAATAAATAAAAATTTTATCAGCGAGTTTCCGTCAGTGAAGGCCCAAGTCCAGAACGCAATCAAAAGTTAAACAAACCGTGACCCGGAACTAAATTTATCTTTAACTATCGTTGCAACTTTAATTTTACATATATGTCTGTTAGTAAAAGACGAGCTTAATTATTGGAGATCAGAACAGACCTAACATCAACTCTTAGAAGAGAAAAGCTTATAGCAAATGGAATAAATATCACAAACTATTTTCAAGCCTTTGTTTAGTATTAAATCATAAAACAATAGGATTTTCTGTGCTTAATACAGAATTAATATACTAGGGGCGCCAACAGACCCTCAATTTCGACTCGCTGCGCTCTCGAAATCTCGGGTGCCGTTTGCATATTGAGCGAAGCGAGCCCAGTGTATTGACTCATCGTTTCCCATTGACTTTAATGGGATATCAGTTTTTTGACATGATATAAAAAAAAAAAATTTTTTGAGGACATTTTTCAAAAAAATTTTTTAAGAGCCATTATCTAATGTGTGTCTTTTTGATTGCAAAGTTTCATAATTTTCCGTCAATTAGTTTTCGAGCCAATTCGTGACAAAGAATGTAAAGTCTCCAGTAAAACGCTCCGCTCACTTCGTTCGCTTCGCTCAATAAAATACAACCCTAGTGTTACGTATAGTGGAGATACCCTTGAAAAGAAATCTAAATGTTATTCCACCACTTTGTCGGCGTGGCTAATATCGAACTACAGCTTTCTAGTACTAAGTCTGAACTATAAGGGTGCTAGTGAACTACAGATCTCTAAAATATCTCAACTTAAGTCCTATAAATGTTCCAATAATCGTCATCTTTATAGAAATAAGAACTATGTTTAGAAAATGATAGGAAAGAGTATTATTACAACGAAATGCTTGGAGTTCTAGGAAAGTTTAACTGACTTATCCTTTTGAAGTATTTTACTGTTTTTGTTTTAATTATTAAAGCCTGAATGAGATTAAAATATTTTTTTTCGGTTTGACAACCGTTAAAACACTTTGATATCTGGAAAATCGAAAAGTAAATAAAGAATAGATTAAAATTTACAAGACCTTGAATTCTGGCTCTGAATATCAACTTTGACTCGAAAGAAGAAGAAACCTCCCAAAATATAGGGTGCTAACACACCGCATCCGATATTAGTTTTTATATAACTCAAATATCAGTATTAAATAAAGAATACTATAATAGAAAAAAACTATTTATTGCTTCGTTTCGTGACTAATATTCTATGATTTAAAGAAATTCTGACTTCGGGATAAAAAAAAACATACTATAAAAATATACTATGGCCATGCTTTTGTATGAATTTATAAATATATTGTTGTACTTGTTACACTTGGGTACTATAAAAAATATATCGTCAAGAATCATTTTCATAAAAATAGTTTTTTGTTTTAGTCTCCAGCAAAATGTATTTTTTACTAAGTATTCAAACAATTAATATGAATTAGTAATATAAAAATGGATCGTAAATGGATTCTATGATAATAATGTTTGAATCACACATTTATTAAAAATATTAGAATATAAACTTACTGTTTCTAAGTTTCTAAACGGCACCGCACTCTCTTCCCGACTCACAAGTAAAACTATAATTCTCCCCCAGTGCGGAGCGATGTATACTTAATAGCAACACGGACCTCTCATTGGTTATTGCTATCATTTAACTAAACAATCAATATTAGTTTATAGATATTAATGATGTTTTAATAAACAACCTAATCTGGTAAGTTGATATGGCGTGATCGATTAATATCACCAATTTCCATTGGTCTCATGAGATTAAGATACCCTTGCGGTAGAGGTTAACTACTGTATCTCGTGATAAGCACTTTACTACTGTTTATTATTCTACTCATTTTGCATGAATTACAAAAAATTACTCCATCTTTGATTATTGTTGAATAGTTTTATATATTTTAAGTCTGTAATAAAACTCTGTTCATAGTATTCAGATGTACTCATATATTTTTAAGAGTTGGTCTTAAACTGTAACTGACTGCAGCGTTTTTGCGATTTTTACAAGTTAGCTCTCTCTTTATTCCGTTTTCCCAATCTTCTATGTATTCATACCGAATCCAATCTATTTTCCTTTTTAATAAATAAAATAATCTGTTAAAAAAGATTTATATAGGAAAAGTGAGCGGTAAGAGAGACAGGGGGAGGCCTCGAGTGACCTTCGAAAACACAGTATCAATGTTAGTGGAGGAAGGTCACGTAAAAAGCATGAGGACCCCCCGGAGGGCATGTATGAGAAGGTTGATGTCTGTGGCCGAGGCGAAAGAGGTATGCAGAGACCGTAGCGTTTGGCGCTCCGTCGTCTCTGGCTACCCCGCAAGGGATATGGCGTGAAGCTAAATAAATAAATAATCTGTTATTTTTATTGCGGTACCAGTAACAGTCGATTTTAGACTTCAAGTTTTTTGAAATAAACCTTTAAGATAGATAAATGTTAATACTGATTAAATTTATTTATCCCATTTTAATATTAAAATATATATTTTCAAATGTCCACTTTGTTATTGTGTGTACATTTAATGGTGTTTTGTGTCCAGAGTTCGCCGGGGAAAGAACTCAGTGATAACCGATGATAACACCATTTGTTTATTTAATATATAATGTTTGTGACTAATACAACTTTATCTATATCTCACTTTCTCACCATTTGCTTACATTTGCGGGCTTATTTTTCTGGTATCAGCATTCTGTAATTTTTTAATAGTAGAATTAAATGATGTTATATATTTTATTCAAATTTAAAATGATTTCGAAAACTTTGAAATACATTTTAGAAAAAAAACTTACAATTATTTTAGTTTTTTTGCATCATAATGTGTTTATTTTTGTAATTACATATTGGCTAATTATATATTGGCGTATATTATGCAAAAATAAAAGGCTGAATTTTTCGATATAAAATAATTGAACGAAGCGAGCGGATCGCTCTACTGGAGACTTTTTCACATTCTTTGTCACTAATAGGCTCCAAAACTTCTCGACGGAAAATTGAAAAATTGCAATCAAAAAGACACATTAGGTGAGGGTTTAAAAAAAAAGATTGAAAAATGTCATGTCGTTGAGGACTAATCGTCAAAAAACTGATATTAAATTTAAGTCAATAGGAAACGTTGAGTTATTACATTGGGCTCGCTTCGCTCAATATGCAAACGGCACCCGAGATTTCGCGAGCGCAGCGAGTCGAAATTGAGGATCTGCAGGCGCACCTAGTAAGTTTGCTACGTAAATATGTCAAACTGAGTGTAAAAAATATACATTGAACTCTCACGCCTTGACAAACATTAACTGCCAGCGAATCAATATATTAGTTTTGTTATAAGTATATAATAATGCAAATTCTTTAAGTACCTATAAGTGATACTTAAACACATGTATAGATTGTGACGTAGCCTACTCTAATAGAAAACAATATATGTACAGACAGGCTACGACCATTAAAGCAATCTAAAAAGGTAACTTCGAGAACAAATAAAGCTACATTACCCCTATTTTTATGAGAGGATACTTACCATAGGGTAATACCACTTCTATCGAGACGTCACGGCTAGCTGCAAAACAGTGGATAGTTTGATTACCATATTATTTTACATAAACTTTCATGATTTTAATTACTTTTATATATATTGTCCCTGTATTCACGTTAATGAAATCTATACGTTTTCGCGCTCCAAGCTTATAAGTAAAAACCCCAAACGGGTTTAAAAGTAGTCGGGTAAATACATTACGATTAATTTACCATGAGTACAGAAATAATTATAATATTACACTTTATTGTTTATTTATACATTTTGTATGTCAAATAGGAGTGTCAGGAAGGCCCATTATGATAGTTATTGAAATAAGCCCCTCTGTAAAGACACACTTCAACTTAAACTTCCACATACGTCTGGACTGAGAAGAACCGCACAACAAAATCGATTTATTGTCAATTTGTTGGTAATTCATAATATTATCGATTTGTTAGTAATTAATGCTTTAAAATCAGCGCAGCCCACGTTTTCTGTTAATCATAATTTCCGAAAACTCAGAATACGTGATAATAGTTATCAGATATATTCGATTAAATATCAATATAGATAATATATCTACGAAACTATTTGGGAATTATGGAATATATGAACGATATCCCTAAATATTTCTTCTAATATATATATATATATATATATATATATATATATATATATATATATATATATATATATATATATATAAAATTGATAAGAAATATGCGCATGATGATATTGACATATACTATTATAAATAAAGTTATGCTTTTACATATCCTTAATCAATATTATAATGAGTTATTATCATTATCACAATCTTATCACACTTCAGCTATATCATGAAAGAAATATTTTTCATTACTATTGTGAAATATTGTTCGGTGGACATTATTGTGTTTGGGAAACAAATCTGTGTTAGTTAAAAAATAGTTTGCTATAGTTTATAGTTAGTAGTTTGCAAGGTTAGTTGTATTGAACTAATTTACTATATTTATCAATTACTTGATACTTAAAGATTTATTTATAGAAACAAACATTTTCATAATAATGATCAATCATACTAATTGCTAAGTGTTACGAGTAAGTGAGTGATATAGATCAATAACTATTTATCAATTTATTTTTGTCTCTTTGTTCGTACATTATACAAAAATCACATCCCACTCAACGGATTAAACGGCAAAAAAATAAACAAATATTGTCTAAATTAATAAATTTATTTTATACGTCAACTAAGATACTTCTATATATATAATAAAAATATGTTCTTTATAAATATCAAAAAAGGTTTTGAAGAATGTCATCTGTTTATCTGTTTTTTGCTCGTACAACCCTACTGCTAGATTGATTTCGATGTAATTTGATGTGTTTATAGCGCTTTATACGATTCTACATTAAGAATGATTCCAATTTATTAAAGTTATAATAATAATTATTCATTTTAAACATAAAAAAGATTTGGACAATAATTATAATAGTGTTGTTCAGAAAATAATTATACTTTAATATAAGCTTACTTTACAACTAAATATTATAATTATGAAATATATAATATTCTAGTTGAAAGGGGAAATTACCTTTAAGGAAATTACCTTTAAGGTAAACTACATAGTGGACCGAAAGTCCGTTTATATTTGAAATGATGATAAAAAAAAACTGACTGAAACTAGATTAAAATTGTTTAATGTTTTTGACAGTAAACAAAAGGGGAATTTATTTATTAAAAACCGCATCATCCATATGCAATCCTTCATTATTTTGACATTGTTGCAATCTAGAGCGGATATTTTCGATAACAGCTTTACATGTTTCTGTTGAGGTGTTTTGGATTTCTGTGCGAATACGATCTTTTAATTCGTCAAAAGTTACTGGGCTGGTGTCGTAAACTTTAGTCTTAAGATATCCCCAAAGATCCATTGGGGATAGACCCGGGCTACGAGGCGGCCAGTTAATGTCCCCTTTTTTCGATATCACTTTTGGGCCAATAATGTCTCGAGCTGTCCTTAACGAGTATGTTGTATAACATGTATGATGGCTGGATGGCTTACATGGATACATGGCTCCATCTTGCTGAAAATCGTTGTTTCGATAGTACGCAAGTATACAAAATGCGTTAACTACCGCTGAACAACGCCATGGTACTAAATTCCCATTGGTCGCTCTTGCAATGCATAATCCCTCCACCCCCCTCCGCCGCCGCTGCTAAACGCGGCAACCGATTCAAACGTTAACGGACTTTTGGTCCACCCTGTATATAACCTTAAAACAAAAAATGCTGAAAATTCCATTATCATTGTATAGTATTATGAATTTTTAATCTTTAACAAATTGTACAAAATATTAAAAAGAAAACAAAATAATAAATACAAGAAAGCGTATAACTATTTCTAAATTATAATATTTTAACAAATCTCATATATGATATAATTTAAGAGTTAAAATATATGTTTTATTTGCAGGCAATGTGGCACATATCATGAAAGATGGAGCCAAGACCACTCATATTTCTTATTATTCTTTATGGATCAGTAGTGAATGCTCAAGACGGTAAGGAAATACAAAAAATATTTTATACCTTTATTTGATTATATGCTTTAAAATTCTTAGTTAAATGAAAATATTTTTATTTAGTAAATATACAACAAAACATGACGAAGAAATAAATTACATGGTAAATATTAGTTTTATGGCAAAATTAATGGCTAAACTGCAGTGGTTCATATATATACGGGATCCTGGACTAGAACCCTGGGTTAGGCTAGGTACTTTTACTGCGTTAGGCTAACTCCCTTATTATATCACCAAACACCATTCAAATAATCTTAAGGGCAAATACGCATTTTTTTTATTACTTTATTTTTGTTTTCCTCAGCTGATCGCTGCAAGTACATGGTTAATATACCGAGAGAACCAAAACCAGACGATTTGCCGCCATTGGACTTCGAAGGTAGGAAAATAATTACTAATAGTAAAATCTGCATATATAGAAATACAATATTCTCAATTCTTTATAATTTAAAAATTTCTTTAAAATAATTGGAACTGACATCGAATGTTCTTCTAGGAGTACCGTGGAGCGAACGACCGTTCCTGCCTGGTCCAGAACGTGAGGATGTATGTATGGACCAGTATTTTCAGGCCTCTGCCACTCAAATCATTTATATGGATGAAGAGATAATAGGAGATGTACCTATTGCTGAATTGAACTACAAAGGTCAGCAATCCGAAAGAAATGTAGTCTTATTAAATCCATCTAGCGTAGAAATGTAACACATGATGATGATGATAAACCCAAACTCGAAACGAGTTTGGGTTTATCCTGTCTCCATTATTTATGTTAGTGAAATCACTTCAGCATAAAAATTACTTATTCTAATAACTAATAATACCTTTAGGACCAGAAAAACCCACAATCGATCGTCCCCTTACTGCCGGGTCATTTAATTTGCTGGGACCGGAACTGAGGAAAGAAAATGATAAGTGGTTTCTTTATATCACTCAGAGGTAAACATTCTCTTTAAATATGCTTATAATATAAAATTATTTCAATACAAGCAATCCAAAATCGAAATGTTCAGACAGGACTACGAGACTCCAGAAATGACTTTATATATGATGAATATACGGATAGAAGGGGAAAAACTGGTGGCAGCTATTACACTATTAATTGTAAATATTGACGACAATCCCCCCATCATTCACATGTTGGACTCTTGCGCAGTGCCGGTACTTATGAAACTTTGAAATATAGTCTATATCAATGAAACTGTTTTACAACTAACAGATTTTTAGTTACATCTGTAGCTGCTGTTAATATTTAATTTATGGTGTTATTTAAATAGGAACTTGGAGAACCTCGTATAACAGACTGTATATATGAGGTGACAGACGAGGATGGTAGAATCAGCACAAGTGCAATGACCTTCAAGATCGATAGCGATCGCAATGATGACAGCATCTTTTATATCCTTGGGAAACCCACAGAAAACGATTGGAAGAGAATGACCATGACTATTGGACTCAGCACGGCTCTGGATTTTGAAACCAATGCATTACATATATTTAGGGTCACAGCGTCTGTAAGTTTATTGTACTTGTTATTTAACAATATTAATAATACTTATTATAAAAATAAACATGCTATAAATATCTATCAGCTGGAAAACCTGATTTTAAGAATCTGTTGACCTTTTTAAATTTTTTTTAATGACTAAAGGCAGACAAAGGCAGACAAAGTGGTCCACATGGTTTTCCCAAAAATCTTTAACAAAAATTAATCTATAATAACGAACTCATGCCCAGCTTTGGAGCTACAATTTGGATTTTAAATAAAAAAACTGACTTCTACTTTGAAGGCTTTATTATCTCTGATATAAGAATTAAGTCAGAATATTAAAACGTTCGCTATTTCAATATTACGCAAATTATTTCTGAATATTCCAGTATATTTTAAATGTCAGATAAATTTACTTTTCTAATTAAGTTATGATTCATTTAGAGCTTCATTATCAATTACAATTAAGATCTTGTCTAGATTATTCTTTGTTTTTCTAATAAAATTGTATATAGAGCCTGCCAGAAAGTATCTGATTACTATAATAACTTTTTTTATTAAAATCATTATGTCCAGGACTCTCTACCAAACCATCACACAGTTACAATAATGGTGCAAGTGCAGAATGTAGAACATCGTCCGCCACGATGGATAGAGGTCTTCGCAGTTCAACAATTCAACGAGAAGACCTCTCAAAAGTTTCCTGTCAGAGCAATAGACGGAGACACGGGCATCAATAAACCAATTTATTACAAAATAGATACAGCAGAAGGTTGTGGCACGGAAGCATATTGTCTTTTGATGTTGTATGTTATAGCCATTTATATTATAAATATATTTCAGGCGAAGAACACCTATTTGCAATCCAATCTATAGAGGGTGGTCACAATGGGGCTATTTTTCAAGTAAATCCAATTGACAGAGATTTTTTACAACGGGAAATATTTCAAGTGACCCTCACAGCTTATAAGTACGATAATTCTTCATTTTCGACGTACACTAACTTGGTTATTATTGTTATTGACGTTAACGACCAAATACCGGAACCTCTACATGAAGAATATAATGTTGTGATTCCTGAAGAGACACCTCAGACATTGTATTTTGATAAGGATTTCGGCTTTCATGATAAAGATTTGGTATGGTAAAACATCTTATTAATTTAATTTAAACCCCAAATTATTTCTGAATACAATTGAGCACACAACTAATTTTAGGGTAAAAACGCTCAATACAAAGTGCATCTAGAGAGCGTCTATCCACCCGGTGCAGCTGAAGCGTTCTTTATTCAACCAGAAACAGGATACCAGAAACAGACCTTCATCATGGGCACTACTAATCATAGTTTGCTGGACTATGAGGTGCCAGAATTCCAAAAAATTCGTATTAAGGTCAACTTACAAATTATTACTGTTTTTACTCCTCTAATATTATACATTCATTAGTTTTAATCGACTTATTAACTTACAATAACTAATCGTTTTGATATTTAACTTCTCCAATTACAAATGTCTATTTAACAAATATATTCAACTACAGGTTGTTGCAACTGATTTAGACAACCCCAAATTCATAGGAGTAGCAACGGTTAACATTGATTTGACAAATTGGAACGACGAGCTACCTATCTTCGATGAACGGACTCAGACTGTGTCTTTCGATGAGACCGAGGGTGAAGGGTTCAGGGTTGGTCAAGTTTTAGCTCGGGATAGGGATATCGATGATAAAGTTATGTAAGTAAGCTTATTAGATTTGCAATACCCTATTTTATAGCCATATAAAAACTTAAAATTTCACATTAACAGCAACCGAAACATTTTTTTTGTTTCTAAAGCAGCATCTTATCTTTTTCTAATTCTTCCTTTAGATTGGTAATGCAACAAAATCATATAACTTTATAGCGTTTTTAATTCTTTCATATACTAAAAAAATAGCGATTCCTGGCGAACATAAAAAATAGAAGCCATCAGACGAAATATACTCAAATACTTATATTATTACAGTCACAGCATCATGGGTAATGCAGAAGATTATCTACAAATAAACAAAGAAACTGGAGAAATCGTGGTGTCCAGGAATAACAGCTTTGATTTTCAGAGACAAAACGAGATACTAGTTCAGGTAAACTTATTTTGATTTTTTATAAAATAATGTATTCGTCAGCGTTATGAAATATCACATGAAACATAACAAAATATGATATATATGATATATGAGATATGTATATCATTCAAGCATAAGTCCACAATCAATCTTATTGCGCTGAGCGTAAGCGAAGTTCTTAATCGTTCATTTTGCTGTTTTACGACATCGGTAATTTTAAAACCTATAGATGTATTTTTTTAGAATTTGGCACATGGCTAGATCTTGTTCTAAAGATGATTCTGCAAAAACCAGAACAAAAAAAATCAGTCTAGAAGTCTAAGTTGAAAAAAGTTGAGATTCATTTAAAAGACAGATATACATAATTTATAGGCTATAATTTTATTGATGATGAACTGATTTTCTTTTCAATTGAGATCCTAAACCGATAGTTGCTGAGCATGTTATAGAGCAATATTATATGATCAGTTTGTTAAATTAAAGAAGGGGAGGGCGCTCAGCCAAACTCCCGCAGCGCACGACAGCGGATCCTAGTGTATTTATTAGCATATAAAAATATTTACCGTTCTCCTATTATCTAATACGATTGTAAAACTTTACTTACATAAATGTACTCTTGAGTTCATTCACACATATTTAAAGCGCTATTTTCTCTCCCAACTAAAATGTCATGTCTATTCTTTAGACTTTAGTCACATACAACATTTTGATTATGCCTCATTATGTATACAGGTGCTAGCAGAGGACACATTAGGGGAGCCGTATAACACAGCTACTTCGCAGCTCATCATACAACTCAATGACATCAACAATAATCCACCTAGCTTAAGACTGGTCAGTATACATAACTATATTTTATCAGGTCCCTAATGATCGCGATAAAGGCTTTAAGAAACAAATATAAACTTATCGACAATGCTGCTTAATATTGTTATTAACATTGGAAACTTTTCTCAGCCGCGAGGAAGCACACAAGTGTACGAGAATGTTTTAGATGGGTTCATAATCAACGACGAGCCACACCAGCTCATCACCGCGACGGACCCAGACACAACAGCTGACCTGCACTTCGAGATAATTTGGGATACCTCGTACGCTATGAAACGGGGTGCTGAAACTGATAAGAACGAGATTGTAGGGTAAGAAATGAAAGGTTCATTAATCTTCCCATTAGTGAAATCAAACTTTTAACCTCTTTGAATCAAATGTTATCAACGTTTCTCTCCAATTTTTTTCTATTTATAATATCGTTAGATTCTGGTAAAGGGCGAATACTCATAGCATAAATAAAATTTATTGTTCTGTCGCCTTACACTATTCTATTTCTGAAATATCATTTTTGTTTAATGATTGTTTAAGTTGCTTGGAGATAGTGACATCATACCCGAAGGGCAACCGTGGTGAGGCTGTTGGTCGCTTAGTGGTGAGAGAGATAAGACCTGGAGTTACTATCGACTACGAGATGTACGAGGTGCTGTACCTCACTATCAGAGTGGTCGACAGAAATACCGTCATTGGAGAAGATTTTGATGAGTGTAAGGTGTACTTCATAAATATGAAAAAGAACTATAATAAATACTTTAAACTCGTTTAAGATTTATCAATCAATGACATCTATTTCTTATAAAATTAAATTTGTCCGTTTTATGATTTAAATTTGTCTCAATTGGTAGAATAATTTCCGGAGGTCACAAGTTCGAGTCGACATTGATAAAGTTATTATTCATATATTTAAATTGAAAAAAAAATAACCTTCATTTTTTTTTAAAACGTCTTGTCCGAATGTAGGCATTTAATAAAACGTACTCTATCAACAGTGACTTTTACGATTACGATCTTGGACATGAACGACAATCCACCGGTGTGGGTTGCCGGCACACTGGAACAGTCTTTTAGAGTGCGCGAGAAGTCCTCCGCCAACACTATCGTCGGAACAGTCATAGCCACGGATGCGGACGGACCTTTGTATAATCAAGTTAGATATACCATAGTGTAAGTTTTTCTTATTCTGACCACGTGTAAAATAATTCGCAATACCTTAATCCAAAACTAAATTTAAAGTCCTAGAGAAAACACGCCGCCCAACTTGGTGAAGATCGACTTTGAGTCAGGTCAGCTGGCAGTGGATGCTGAAGGTGCGATAGATGCGGATGAGCCCCGGGAATGGCTCTACTACACCGTGCTGGCCAGCGACCAGTGCTCGCGACCCCCCGAAGAATGTGGACCAGATGAACATTACTTTGTAACGGAGGGTGAAGTAAGTTATAATGAAAGTGTACAATATATACACATAAATAAATTAAGCATTAAAAGTTTCACTCAATAAATAACAACATCGTAGTTCATGAATTATATCAATTGCAAGTGAATCTCACACTGAAACAAATAGCAGTTAACATTATGTCTCTACTACATAAGTTGCTAATTAATTCAAAATATTTTTAATCAGATAACGATACAAATAATTGACACCAACGACCAAACACCGCTGGCCAGGACTGACAAGTTTAAAACGAAGGTGTACATATATGAAAATGCGGTAGAGGGAGATGAAGTCGTCACTCTTGTGGCCGAGGATGCGGATAGAGATGGTGTGGCTTACAGTGAATCATAGTCGAATAGGCTATTTATACTTTATTATCTTTATTTTTATGCATATTACATCTTTACAGTAATATACCACAGCATACGTCACCAAATAAACTACGGCGTGAATATACGTCTCAACAACTTCTTTGCCGTGGACCCTGACTCCGGTCGCGTGTACGTGCACTACACTACCCACGAAGTTCTGGACAGAGATGGGGACGAACCTACTCACAGGATCTTCTTTACACTCATTGATAACTTCAATTTTGAAGGAGGTTTGATAATAATACTTACCCTCCACTCAAATCTCACTTTTACAATCCTGACTACCTTGTCCATTTTACCAATTTGATAACTGGCTCCTTATAAAACAGTTTTATTCTCTTTATCCTTCTTTACCCTATTCCTTAAAGGTCAAGACACTAACTTGAGGCAGAATTGACATTGAAATTGTGTATTTAAAACTTCATACTTCAAAGCAAAATATTTTTGTTGGCACATCGCTGAAGACAATAAATAACTTTCGCAGACGGTAATCGCAACCAGAATACTACAGACGTGGAGGTGATACTACTAGATATAAATGATAACGCACCAGAGCTTCCCACACCTGATAAACTGTCTTGGCCTATCTCCGAAAATTACGAAAAAGTAATGAGAATTTCTTATTAATAATAATCTTGTATAACATTATCTTAAAAAATATTCGTATTTCTAGGGTAAGAAGTTGTCACCACATATCTTTGCTCGAGATCGCGATGAACCAAACACGAATAATTCCCGCGTCGGCTACGAGATCAGAAGCCTGACCATCACCAATAGAGACATCGAACTTCCGGAGCTCTTCACCCTCGTCCATGTGTTGATCGACAGTAACTTCTACAATGTTTCGGCAGATATAGAAACAGCTAGCCCGCTGAAGGGTTACTGGGGAAACTATAATATTGAAATCCGAGTGAGTAAACATTTATTAACATATAAATTAAATTTAACATTTAAATAATAAAGTGATTAATGTGGGATTGGTTTTTACAGTTTCAACAAATCATTTATGTTCAAGCTTTTGTATTTAATATTTTATGTAAATATTTAATTCAAAATTAAAATCTTCAGGCCTTTGACCACGGCGATCCTCAACTGGACTCGACAGAGACCTACCAGATCACTGTAATACCATTCAATTTTCATATTCCGGAATTTATATTCCCACTGGACGGTGTTACGCTGCGATTTTCTAAGGTGAGAGCATCTAGTTATTTTAACATTAATTAGTAAATTAGTAGATTCAGTAAAGTTTCTGTGTATAGATGCAGGTTGGTCGACCAGGATAGTACCACCCTCCCACAGAAGATTTGTGTAAAGTGACTGTACCATGATGAGCGAGAGAGCCTTACCAATTCCTCTCTCTTTACTGTCTACTAACATTCTTTATATTTTTTTTTTCTTTATAGTGACACTGTCTTTCCAAATTCGAATGTTTGCAAATGTCCATTAACGGTCACATGGACCAAGTGCTCATTTGGCCCCGATAATATAAATACAAAATGCTATAGGTCCCCAGTACCTATATTAAGCCATTATCTACTATACTTGCTCCAGGAACGCGCAACAGTGAACAGCGTGCTGGTTTTGTCGGATGGCACGCTGCTGCAGCGCTTGCAGGCGTACGACCCTGATGGATTACAGG
This sequence comes from Melinaea menophilus ssp. n. AW-2005, assembly GCA_918358695.1. Taxonomy (NCBI): domain Eukaryota; kingdom Metazoa; phylum Arthropoda; class Insecta; order Lepidoptera; family Nymphalidae; genus Melinaea; species Melinaea menophilus. Next base: position 36,464,307 of record OU911038.1, on the reverse strand, counting down.
CGGGAGAGGTCACTTTCGAGGTAGTAGGAGATGGTAAGTATAATTGTAGTTTTCGTATTCAACTATGCGCACCCAAAATAATAATATTGAAATGAAATTGGTTTGTGTTATTGATATGCTTACATAATTATTCATTATTGTTCAGATCTGGCACTGCAGTATTTCCGTATCTCAAACGAGGGCGATAATATGGGTACTTTAACATTGACGCAATCCCTCCCAGCAGATGACATTGTAGAATTTCATGTATGTAACTTATCTGTATTAGAACCATAATTTATTTTTTTATTTGAGCATGTGCAATTTATCAAACGCTGAGAGCTGACAATAATAAGTTAGTTTTAACAACAGATAAAGCTCCGTGCAACAGACGGCGACCCCAACCCACTCTCGTCGGAAGTGTCCGTACGCGCGGTCTTCGTGCCTACACAGGGGGATCCCAAATTTATTTCACCTACTGCTAGCGTTGCCTTTGTTGGTATGATAATTCTAAGTTGTTTAAATTACGTACTAAAATTAAACTTTAGTTTTATGTCAATTTTTTTTTTTAGAAAAAGAAAGTGGTTTAGGGGAAAATCACCAACTCCCACTCGCCGAAGATCCTAAAAATTATCAATGTGAAGAGGACTGTCACGACATATTTTACGCCATCGTCGGTAAGTTTAAAGGCTATAAACGTACGAAACAAAACATAATTTTTATTATATCATCACAGACGGTATATAAATCATTGCAACTTCAGTAACATTTTCAATCAACAAAACGATCATTCGACAGGTGGCAACATAGATGGTTACTTCAAGTTAACAAGTACAAGCAACATTCTCTCTCTGAACAAGGAGTTGATCCGCTCCGAGAGCGAGTCGCACGTACTGCGCGTCGCCGCCTCCAACCAACGAGATGTGACACCCGCACTCGCCACCTCAATACTTACCGTCACAGTCACAGTAAGTCCATGTAGATGTAGATATAGATGAATCCAGACGGAGACTTGTATCCGCAATTAATATTTCCGTTTAAAAACGTCGATCGATGTCTTAAGATACTTGGCACCCTTTAGCTATAACACTATGAGTATTAGATAGTAGTAAAGACTGCACGTCTTTCTCAAGACGGATGAATTTTGTGTAAATTCGTGATCGATGATGGAAATCTGAACATTAAAGTAGCATATCTTTGTCTCCTAAATAAATCTAGGTCCGAGAAGCAAATCCTCGCCCCTACTTCGTGAGGCCGCTGTATACCGCCGGGATATCCATGCAAGATTCTGTTAATAAGGAGCTACTCACCGTTGCGGTAACGTTCAGACTTTATTTAACGTATTTAATAATCGCTACAGAAAAAATATGACATTATACTTGAGCCCCACCACAAATAAATATAGCACAGTATACTTACAACAATTATACAGAGCCTCTTTTTATTATTGAACAGTTGTAAAGAATTGTATTTGCTTCTAACAAGGGTTATAGTAAGACGATAACTTTTAGGCCACACACTCAGAAGGAGCAACGATCAAATATACAATCGACTTTTCCTCTATGGAGGTGGACCCCAGTCTCGAGAATGTAAAAAAATCCGCCTTCAACTTGAACCCGAGCACCGGTCTATTGACCCTCAACATCCAGCCCACCGCCAGCATGCAGGGCATGTTTGTCTTTAATGTTGTGGCCACCGACACTGGTAATGTTTCTAAGTAACTAATTTAATGAGTTAATTATGAATTTTTATCCAGAATATAACATACTTTTTCTGTCGTCTAATAATCTCTTCAGTTTCATTTATATATTGTATTCTATCTTAATTTTATGAAAATATTTTCTCAATAATTGAATATATTGAAATATATATGCATTTGTATTAACTTAATAAGAGACTAATTACGAAACAGCGGGAGCTACCGACACGGCCGCCGTGAAGATCTATGTTATATCCTCCCAAAATAGAGTAGTATTCTCATTCCTCAACGGTCTTGTTGAAGTGGAGCAACAGAGAGACTTCGTAAGTACATTTTGCCTCTATGTGTATATAGTTAGAAATAGTTTTTTCAAAACCAAAAATGTTCTTTATCAGATAGCTACGACATTCGGAGCCGGGTTCAACATGATATGCAACATCGACCAAGTGGTCCCGGCGGTGGACAACGCGGGCGCAGCGAGGGACGACCTCACCGACGTGCGAGCGCATTTCATTAAAGACGACGCGCCCGTCACCGCTGACGTCATCGAGACGTACGCACACCACCAAACATACTCTATCGCTAACAGGCTTAGTCATATTACCCGAGTATTGGTCTCTGCAAACAATAATACGACAGAACCGTTTGCATAGTGTTTCCATTGCTTTTACGCTCGTTACTTAGCAAAATATTTGTTACATTTTTGTGACTATCATTGTAGTCTCCGCGGTGACACGAGCCGCTTGAGACAGATCCAGCGCACGCTGAGCACGGAGCTGCTGATGCTGCAGGACCTGGTGACGGGCAACAGCCCCACGACGCTGGAGGACGGCACCGCACTACTATATGCGCTGGCCGCAATAGCAGGAGTGTTGGCGGTGCTGCTGCTGGTGATGCTGGGAATGTATGTCTGGAAGACCAGGGCGTGAGTATATGTCATTTTTATGAAGTTTATTTAAAATACATAACAAATATATGATTACATTTTTTTTATTTTTATATCATTAAAAAGTCTTAGTGTAGTGTCTTGACATCTTTGATTTCAGGCTAAACCGCCGTCTCCAGGCACTTTCGATGACCAAATACGGATCCCAAGATTCAGGATTGAACCGATTAACTCTAGCAGCGCCCGGTACTAACAAGCATGCTATTGAAGGCTCCAATCCGATTTGGAACGAGGCAATCAGAGCACCTGAATTTGACGCTATTAGGTGAAATGCTAAAATTTATCGTAAACGTATAATAAAATGGAAAATGGTTTTAATACAACTGTCTGACCATTAAATTAAATAATAAGCATTAGTCAATACATGGTAATAATTATTAAATGTAACAAGTGAAAACTCTTTGTTAATTAAGCGATTCCAATCTAGTAACCTTAATATTTATCCATTTAGCGAAACATCTGATGACTCTGACCTCGTCGGCATCGAAAATCTGGATCAATTCCGCCATGACTATGTTCCTCCAAAAGACGACAACTCCCCACATGAGTTAAGGAACGTAAGTACATACAGATAAAAGAAATACATAATGTCCGAAGGTCCAAAAATATGACACACTTAATCTTTTTTGCCTCTAACTTACCTTATGAGTGGTAATTTAAATAAGCTTTGGAAATAATACCATTTATACAATTTTTTTATGTAATAAATTACAGCCGGTGGCAACTCATGACAACAACTTCGGCTTCCACTCAGCTCCCTTCAGCGCAGAGTTCACGAACACGCCGTTTAGATATAAAATGTAAAATAATAAAGTGTCATTGTTATATAATGTACATATTTTTTTATAGTATTTATTGATTTGATATTAAATAATAGATATAGCTTTTGACTGTATTTTATTCCGATTCCATAAATTACAAACAATTAAAGCTAAAACATAATTCCAACGCATAGTCTATCCAGCATAACGTGTCGAAGAACCAATAGTGTTAATAACAAGATTAATAAAACCTTTGTTAATCCTTTAAAAGGAAAAAATAATAAAATAATCATTATCCTGTAGTAATCTGTAGTAATGTCAATCACAAGTAATTTATCAATTTCTTCTCAATTGCAATTGACGAATTATTCGGTGCCTATAAGTTTTTTTTAATAATACATCAATTTAAGATGCCACTATCTAACCACAAATGTTCGTTAGGCCTTGGTAATTATACATTATTTGATAATAGTTTTTATTTCTCGCTTCGTCTTGTCCTGGTAATATTTTTTAAATTCATTAACGAATTGTTAATTTTTCATTAGTAAGATCGTAAAATTTTCAGATTCTAATAGTATTTTGCCTAAAAAAGGAGCTCTCTGGTCAAAATTCGTTCTAAACATGAAAAAGCTAAGTCTCATCTCGTTTAAACATCCAGAGACTTTCAAACATTTTCGCAGCCACTCCACTGTGATGGCTGAAAAACAACGCCAGATCCTAGAAGGAGGGAATTTTATAATCCATCCATTCAGTCAATTCTGGTTAACAAAATATACAAATAACTTCAAAGGATATATATATTGATTGTGTTTTTTTTGTCTTCAAAAATGTTTTTATTCTTATTACTATTTACAGCTTGTGGTGGAACAGTTTTATAGCTTTAATAAACTTAATACACATGATCGTAACAACATTTCGACTCTGTTACGTTCTGAACCCCCCACAACCTTCACTGCATCTACTGGATAACGTCATTCTCGCTCTGCACTGCATTTGCCTTTTGGATATCGTTATAAAATTTAATATAGGTTTCAAAGAAGAATTTTTATCACACGTCCAATTTGATAGATGGCGAATAGCTTGGTGAGTAATGTAAAAACGATTCTTCTGTGTTGTTAAACAAGATTTTATTGGATATTTTATCATCAGCCGGTATTTCCGCTGTTGGTTCTTCTTCGACATCATCTCCAGCCTTCCTATAGCGTACATTCTACTCTTCATTGAACTTAAATACAAAAGGTGTGTTTTGGTGGCGCACGTATTGCCTATACTGAGAGGAGCGAGGCTTCTAACTTCTCTAAACGATATTGTAACGCTTATTAAGGTTCGTATTTGTTTTTTATTTTACTTTTCCAAAAGAAGTTATAAGTTAATGGACTTCTGTTTTAGGTCATTTCTGGTAATTACATTTGGCGCCATGCTGTACACCTTATATGTTTATTCATTGTCACCATGCACTGGTCTTGCTGTCTCGTCTATAGCCCATCAATATTTACCTACTACTGTAAATATAACACATTATTTATGTATATCTAAATATATAACTTTAATTAATATAATGAATTTATTTAGGGTGTCCCAATTCTGAAATGCACAAAGCATTTTTTCTCAACTCTACGGATGTGGATTTAACAGATCTAACTGAATCATGCAGATACCAGAAAGCGCTATTTCTCTGTCTATCCTCATTCTTTGGTTAGTTCTTAACAAAATGTAAGGTATAACCTAACCCCAATTTGCAACTAATATTAACTTAAACTAATTGCTTTAGATAAATTATTTTGTTTGAACACTTGAATATTGTATATATATTATATTGATTAGGTACGAGTATGTCCCTGTATAAGGTACACAACCCTGATGAATACATCGTGCACTCGATGATCACGCTGTACGCCGCCATGTTCATGGTATACTCCACGGGTAAGTTGTATATTCCTTGCCTTATCCTTATCACACTTCAACTTCTTGTTCTTCTAATATTAAACACTTTAATTGTTCGTATTGTTGCAGTTCTTATTCTTAACATTTACATTACGGCATACAATTCGAAGGTCCGCTACAATGGACTCATTAATCAAGTTGAGGTAAAAACACAATATAAAATAACAATAACTGAAAAGTCCGTGCCGCTTCCGCGTGTTGTCAAGTTTATACACATACCATTTCAAGGTTGGTACTAAATAATAAACATACGGAAAAAAAAATTAGCGGCGCCCGCTCTTAGAAACTGCACGGACTTTTCAGCTGACGTATTTATTATACACATTCGAATAATATTGAATTAAATTTAATTTAACTAAACAAATAGCGAGATAAAGGTGTCCAATAATTCGCTAACAGCTTACTAATAGCTTTTTAATTTTAGTGTGTGAGCATGCTAGTTCATCTAGTATTTGATGGATAATGAAATGGTTTTCCTGGTCTTTATCCTAAAATACTCCCAAAAATTTAAAAACTTTAATGATTACAGGCCTACATGCAACATAAACAATTCCCGATGCCTCTAAAAAAGCGCGTCCGTATCTTCTTCAATTATAAATTCTCTCAACAATATTATAAGGAGGACGATGTGCTTCATTGCCTATCAGGTTCATATTGTATCTTGAGAACAGATTTTATTATATTTTTGTAATTAAACAAGATTTTCTCAGATCAACTTCGCAATGAAATAATTCTGCAAACGTATCACAAATTCGTGAACAAGGTGAAGTTGTTTGAGGGCATACCTCCAGATGTTATTGGAGTTTTACTCAGTCATCTTAAACCTGAGGTATACCTCGCCAACGACCTGGTCTTGAGAGCAGGGGACGTTGGCAGCTGTCTGTACTTTATCGGATACGGAACTGTTGCTTTATATTCTCTTAAGGGAGCTGAGGTTATTCTGTACATATTGTATTCGTGTTATAATAAATGTTATAAAATTTTACTTTTACTATAATCAAATAGGTTTGTCATCTGGAAGACGGCGCTCACTTCGGCGGGGTGGCTCTACTTATGAAGGACAATAAACATATCGCTACAGTCGTTGCCATAGAGATCACGCAGCTCTACAGCCTGGACGCCATACATTTTCGGTTAATAAAATCATATTTGTAACACTCTATAGTTCGTCGTTTTAAAAACAATGAAGATACTCGCTTTTCTAAAAGAGGCAAATGATATATTGTATATGAAAAAGGATAAGGAAAGTAAATTATTTTTCAATTAAGAAACTATAATTTTAATGTTTATTTTCAGAAAATACTTAATGTCGAACTCAATTTTGAGAGAACGTATGGAAGTTTTGACGTCAAAACGCATGCACGAAACTGTAGTACTCGATGAAACGTTTCGAAGAGAACAGAAGAGAAAGAGGGAGAATCTCTCCTTTGAACCTCAATCTGATATGTCTAAAGAAAGCCTGAGAAGCTCATAAGCGATTATTATTTTATTATTAATACGTTGACCCTACTAATTTTAGGAGTAATATTATTATTTCTTAGGTGTTTTTAGCTTCGTTCAAAAGAAGTTATAATTTTATTAAAACTGTAACATTATATATGTTATATATACTATAATCTTATAATATATATATATATATATTATATATAGTACCTTAGATAAATAAGCTATCAAATACAAAAATAATTTTCAAAACCAACTTGTAGTTCCAAAATAGTGTTTAATACTTTAAAAAGATTCATCTCTTATTCAATTTTATATAATATCCTCTTAGGCAGAGACCAAAAGTTCAATTCACTCTATTGACCCTTTAGAAAGACAAGTTCAAACTAAGGCTTTCAAAAAAAAAAAAATATTAGGGCTACCATATAGAAAAATTGTATTAAATATATCTTAACTGCATCACAGATTTTTTTTTATAGTAACCCTATTTTACAAATGTATATGGCATAGGCCTTGCGCCGATAAATCTGTCGGAATGTTTTACAATATATGATTTAAAATTGCCAAAATTACGCTTGTAGAACAAGTAATGTTTAGATATAATTAACTTACTAATAAATGTATTTTTATGTTAAAATATATTTTTTAGTACCAATCTAAAAAATGAAAAAAAAAAAATTTCTTTAAATTGACATTATGGCAATTAAAGAATATGACCAAAGAATAGCTAGACAATTTTTTAATATAAAATATTAATTGACGAGTAATTTTTAAACATTAGGAAATATAAACTATACTTCTTTCGTTCAGTGATAATATACAACATAGCTAAATTATGTAAAATTTTACAACACAAAGTTGTGTTTTTTCATAAAGTGCTAATAATTATGGAAATTTAATTAACTGTAGCATTTTAATTGTCGGAAATACTAATAATGAACTTAATACTTTAATTCGGGTATTACATTTCTCATATCTTTAACATTATGGAAAAAAAAATCAATATATTGAAATTTAAATTTATTTTTATCTTAATTTAAACAAATATTTATAAACAGGGAATGATATACTAGAACTTATCTATTGCTACACATAAATGCCCACCCATAATAGAAGAAACAATGTGCCGAACCCAGAGAACAGAGCTGCCACTAATGATAAAAGCAGTTCCTTGAAGAGATCTCTCGACATCTTTGTGCTGGTCACTTCGTATACAAAGAACCATGCAGTGAAAAATATACCTATGCCAAGCAGCAGCATAGTCAGGTGCGGGAACACCGCCGGGTTGATAGGCGACGCATAGCGCACCATGGACTCGATATCCAACTGGAAACATAATGGATACTTAACATATTGTGCCAATCTATACATTATTAAATATAATGAAGAATTACTTACACTCATTTTATATTATATTTAGAAGAATTCTTTAATAAATAAGTTGACAACGCCGGCCAATAACCAAGCAAAACGTCGAGCGAGAACGTCACAACATTAATGTCATTCTGATTTGTGGTTTCTGAACTATTCACTATGTCAGTCTTATTTTTCTCAAAAAAACACGACATAACTAATAAGAGTACATTTTTCTTTTAACATTTAAAATATTTCATAAATTAAAAAAACATTTCTTTTATAATAATTTTTCCTAAATAAATTTATAAACTGTTTTAATTATAAATTGTTGTAATTGTTTTTTTTTGGGTAATTTCACACCTGTCAACTATATTTAAAGAGATGTCAAATGTCAAAAAATATTAAATATTTACAGCTGAAAAAGAATACTAAAAGTTGAGATAAATGTTTTTCAAGTAACTTCTTAATAACGATCCCGCGTTAAACAATGATCTAAATAGGCAAATATGAATATGAACAAGATTATAGCCCAAACGGGACAAGTAAAGTTGGATTCATTAACATCACACCCAAAGGAAAAGGTGATGTCCTATGAAGAGAAATCAGTCGGATCGACACCATTTTTTCAATGCGAAGCTTGTCCGTATATGGCTCTTGCGGAAGATGATATTAAGTTTCACTTATTCACTGCCCATCCTGACCTAGCCAAAAAAAATGGTTTGGCAGACAATATACAAATCCCCTGCCCTGGATGTACAAGTGTGTTTGACGCAGAAGAAACTCTTAGAACCCACTTACGAAATCACCATAAGATGGGAATTAAAGACGTAAAAAAAATGGTTAAAAGTCTAGTACAAATTGCTCTTAAAAATACCAAACTGAAAAAGGAAGTAGCTCTAAGTGCTGCACCAACGCAAACTCAGTCTAATATATCCGAAATGAAAATACCACAAGTAATCGAAATAATCCCAGATGTAGTGAATGCCAACAATGAGCAACTACCAAAGGGAGTTGCATTTATATCTGTAGATGAGTTAAATAAAATGAGTACACCAAACTTTGAGAAAGTTGACCCCAAGGATGTCATCCAAGAGGCCAGTATCAACATTGTGTATACAAATGATGTTTCAACTCAGTATGTTAATGTGTCCAACCCAGGAGTATCAAGCTCAACTTGCAATTTAATTCCTGTATCCAGTGTGACACCAGATCTCATATCTTCTATTCCCCACATTCCTGTCATCGATAAAAATTTATCACCACAGAATAAGGAACCAGATTCATCACATATTTCATCTACAATGGCGGAAAATACTAGACGGCAGAAAGTTTCTTATCCCAGTAACCCAGAGGATAGAGGAGCTTTATGTTCTGTTTCAAACTGTGTTGTTCGATTAAAAGACCCAAACAATTTGTCATACCACCGAAAATGTCATCAAAATGGTAAACTGCAATGCCCCGAGTGTACAAGGATATACTCTTGGGTGCACCAATTGCACATGCACCTTTGGAAAATACATGCAATAGATTTAGAACTCCCCACTTGTAATATATGTGGTTATAAAAATTATAAACGCCACATACTGATTAATGTACATACTAAGTGCCATGGAAAACATAGAACATATACATGTAAGTTTAATATTATAACTTTATTAAATACTCACATCATTTTTATATATTTAAAAAAAAACTTCCAATACCAGTTGCTTTGGTTGCTTCTATTGAAAATTAGAGTATTCCTTTCTAACAGATATACAAATGGTAATGTAATCCAAATATCAGGGTATATTGACATTTGTGAAAAGAGTATCACAGTAAGAAGAAAACCCCCTTCTTCTTCTTGTAAGACTTTTTACAGACAGGGTCTTCTAAGACCTGGGCACATTTAGAACCTTCATAGCCTTATTTTAGGTTGGAGAGTATCGTTACAGAAGGGCTTATTTTGATATGATGTCAAAATAGGTCCTCCTGACACCACCATTTGATACACAAGTGATCACTGATATGGATTCAAAATTAAAAAAATATATATAAAGAACATATTTTCAGACAAGTACAACTTTGTAATCATAAAATTATTTTATTTAAATTTCTATCGTAATATAAAATATTTTTAAGTTTAAAAAAACGTAATTTCTAGGTTCAATCTGTCAGAAGAAATTTAAAACTTCAAACCAGCTGTCCAAGCACCGTATGATCCACAAGTGTAACGTAGTCCACCAGTGTCAGATATGTCAGAGGGAATTCAACCTGGAGCGTCATTTGAAGGAGCACATGGCGGCCGTGCACGAGAAGCTGAAGCCATTTAAGTGTGGCCATTGTAATTACACCGCAGCTAGGAAGTGTGAGCTTAAACTACATCTTAGGTTGCATACAGGTGATATAACATTTTAATAATAATTGATATTTTATTGATATGATTTGGGATTTAATTTGATAGTACTTTCTATATTATAGTTTGAATTATGAAACAGCTAGACTATTTCATAGGTTAGCTTAATTAGTTGTTAATATATGTTTGAGGTTCTCATATGAAAAGTAATATCTGTTTGCACATAGTATAAAACTAACTAAAATTATAAAACAACATAAAACGCATGTTTGTATGAAATTCTGTTACTAATTTATTTATTAATATTCCAGGCGACAAACCCTACGCGTGTGATCAATGCGAGTACTGCACTCGCGACCACAACTCCCTCCGTCGTCACAAACTGCAACACACCAACGAAGGTGTTTACAAGTGTAAATACTGTCCGTACAGCGCCATACAATCCACCACCTTCGCATCTCACATGATATCCAAACACCCAAATATGAGCTCCGGAGATGTCCATCGGTGTCCCTTCTGCAGTTTCAAGTCTGTGAGCAGAGACAATTACGTGGTCCATCTAACAACGCATAGAGATAAAGAAGGAATCAAGATTTTAATCGACATCGCTAAAAGTGTTAAAAGTAAAAAGCGAAGTTGGACCATACCGAGTGAGAGTTCGGATAAAAATAGTGAACAAAGTGTTAGTGTTGAACCGACGGAAGACAAGAACTCCTCTGTTAATTTACCCATCGAAGTGTACGATTGTGATAGTTTACCCGAAACAGTATCTCAGGATTATCCCAAGAACTACTGTACGTCATCCGGCGAGGTCCAGCCATCGACTTTTAACAGTGAAGAAGTCACAGATCTGAGCAAAGACAATAACTCCGATTATTTAATATCTGAAAATTACATCACACAGGATAGACAGTATAGCGTTCAGCATCCTTTACAAATGGCATACGAGCCGTCTCAAACCAATTTGCATTTCTTAAGTCCATCCGTGAGTTTAGATCAAGGATTATTACAGAACAGTAACGTCAACTCTCTTGCCTCCAGCCACTCCCCTATAATAAATAGTATAACTAATAATATACTTGGTAATTTTCCTATCCGATTGCCGCCCGCACCAATTTCAGTACGCAACAATATAACATTAAAACCTGTTGATAAAATTTCACTCCCCGTCACTAAAGTCACCGGACCTATCATTAAACCTATGCAGATACTTCCTGTGCCATCATCTAGACACTCCCCGATTGATATACCCAATGAAACCGACGGAATGCCAAGGAAGAAACCTAAAATATCCGTCAAGAGCAACCTTATATTGAAAGGTCCGGATCAAGTTAACATGTTCCACTCCCAACAGAAGATGGCCTTCAAGAGACTGGAAGATAACGAAAGATTCGGTTTAGGTGTTCCCGTTACTTTTAATAATTTAATAACAACTCAGTTTATGCAACTGCAACCCGAACCGGTGCTGAGCGAGTCCCCTAACAACATCATGACATACCCTCAAGATAACATGATGGTGGAAGCGGCCACGACGCCGGTCGATAACGAAATGAATGACAACCCTCAAATCTTTGCCTTCAATCAACAAATGAACGTAAGCTCAATAACAATGCTACCGCCGCCACAGAAAGTGCAAACCACTGACCCGAGTTACATAAAAATAGAAGCCACTATAAAGCAAAATACCCAATCGCCGAGCTTAGAAAGAATGTGTAACGCGAATTTATTGACCAACCCTGTGATAGGCAGAGAATATAAAGCCTCGCCGCCTCTGGAGGACATTCACAAAAATATGAGCGAAATAAAAAATGAAGTGAAATCGGATGCTTTTTACAACATGGCTCTCAGCAGCACCGCGGCGAACCCGCCGATAATCGACCAGTACATGATAGATAATATTATACCTGAACAATATTCGACACACTTGGACCTATCCACGGCGGTGTTACCAGAAATTTCAGATCAGCAGAACGACGTAATAGAAATAGACGACAATTCGGACGATAACAAACTATTACCCCGTTTCGACATGAATTTTTCTCTGGAATCTCTTTATTTGATGCAAAACGATTTCCATTTTCTGGAAAATGATCTACCATCCAACATGCCGTCCGAGGTACCCGTCAATGAAATGAACAGGATGGTCACCGAAGTGCCTATAATAAATCAGAAAGACAATTTAGAAGTAGTTCCAGTTGAAGCTAGCAACGAATGTGTTAACTTTATTCAGGGCAAAAAGGACCCCATGATGAATACGTCTGTCAGGCCCTCAACTAATAAAATTAACGTGAAAAATATAGAACTAATGAAAAATTAAAATATCTTCCATACTTCTAATTCTTATAACATTGTTTTATATTTATAAGACTGTTTTATAATATTTTTTTACAAAGTAATATTTCGAAGGAATCTCAATTATATACTGCCCTTATAAGTGTTACAATATAAGATAGAAATAGAATGGCAGATCAAAAATAGTAAATGAAATTTTAATGATACAATTATTGTTCACCATGCTTTTTGTTTTACATTAATTTCCAATATCTCGGCTCCTTCTCAAACGCCACGTACACGAAACACAAACACGCATTTATATTTTTTATAACGTCTGCTACATTATTAATTTCGAACTACCCTCCCGAACATTACCGTCGCATAACATAAAAGTCTTAGTATTAATATTATAATTAATAATGTTAATTGAAAACACGAATTAAAATAATAATTTTACAAAATTCAATACAGTTATAACCTGATTAGGCTGTTTCAATATTGTTTTACATCACTTTAATTTTAACACTTACAAAATATTTAACCACTTGAAGTAAAACTTCTTTAGAATCCTGATTTTAAACTCGATGTAACGAAAATGCGTCACGATAAAGAAACAAACACATAGATGTATAGAAGAGAATGAGATAGAAGACATTGCCCACTGCTGTTATGGTGCCATCTACTACTCAATAATTAAACTAAAGTGTTATTAGAGGTAAATACTGAAGTTATTTTTTAAAACTAACGATAGAGTGCGTTGATAAAATTGTTTAGTTGAGGTAAGTTTTTAACATAATATAAGCAGCTTTATTTAAAAATACATTTTTTTTACATTTAAGTATTTAATAATTTTTAAGCTTGGTTTTAAAAATATTAAACTACATTTATTTAATAATCCTAATACTATATAATACTATTCATCTCACTCACTCGTAGGCTACTTTTCAGAAGTTCTACTTCAGCCGCGTATAAAATGCACTCATTTTTTGTTTTAACGCACATTTAATTTGAATTTATAAGACAATTATATTTTTATTGTTTACTTTTATAGTTTACTATGGTATTAGTTCTGCAATATACAGCAATAAAATCTTTAGTGTTGCTAACCTCCTGTGAGTCGTATAAAGTCCATTCCGCCGGCATATCTCCAAAAGGTTTGGGATCAGTATGTACCCCTTTACCTTCTGGTCCAATTATTATTATCATTTCGCCTGAATAATGTTCCAAATACAGTTTCAAGGCCGGTCTATTATTAAAGTAGCAGAACAATAAAGCAGATCGTTTCCTATTTAACATACATATTGTATCTTCGTCTAGTTCCATGGTAGTAAAAAGGAGGGGTATAAAAGTGGGCGGGGCGTATTTGCACTGCCACCAAGCGCCATCTACTTCAATTCCAGAAACTGGAAAACCTGTAACCGTCAAAATTGGATTTCTTAATCTAAGATCAATTTAAAGTTTCACAACTAAAATTCAACTTTAATTTAAAATTTAATATATTAGTTAGTGTTTTACTACCAGTGGCTTCTGTGATCATCCACTCGAGAAGTCCGCTCCCACATCCAATGCTCACAATCTCATCACAATGAAACACTTTCATATAATTCCCTATGAAATGGAAGTTCTCTTCAGTTGGATAAACCCACAGCAACTTGTTTCTATCTGGATGATCTCGATACGTTCTTACAATGGCTTTCCAATCGCCTTGTTTGTATAATTGAATAACCTCTTCAATTATATTATTTTCCATTATTTTCACTCATATATATATTATTAAAACTAAACTTTTTTTTTTTATTAAAAAACTCTGTTCTTTAATAATTGTCGGTAATTTTATGAATACAAAAAGCACGAGCTCTTCTCAATATAGAAACGGCACTGACACTGAACTAAGTCCTTTACATAACTCACCAGTGATTGATTCTGAATATACAACAGGGATGCACTGAGAATAAACTTTAATTTGCTATATAGGGCTGATTTTACATAATTAAATCAATTAAAGATATCTTCATATACTCTTACAATGACACAGAGATAAAGCTTTTAAAGAAATAATTCTGTTATTAAAAAAAAAATTGGAATTGATGATCATCTAATATAGGCATATAAAATATTTTTATTATGACAACTAAAAAAATTTACAGTAAATATTTTTATATATAAATAATGAATTATCAGAACAAAAAGTTTTCTAATCTAATACATCCCTGTTTATTTCCTATACAGTGATAAGAAAAACTGGCGATCACCCAATTGTTACTTGTGACGGGTACAATATATTTTAAAAGACTCGTTCGTCTATATATTAATTCTTGATTGGGAGATAATTATGAACACAACAGCTGATTGTAGACAAGCTGAATACGGCATAAATATAGCTTGAAGAGTTTTAGGGTCTACAGACAAACATCAGTTATATCTTGTTATTATAGTACGTACATTCCCATAGGGGTGTAGATTTTACCTTAAGATAAAAACAGGGCAGTAAGGGTGTGAATACATGTATTTAAAAAACAAACTGTTTATAAATTCATTTTATTTGTATCAAAGTATTGCATAGTTTACAACCATTTTTGTATTTGCAGAAAAAAAAAATGCAACAATAACAAAATATACAATAAAATTAAGAATTAAGATACTGAAAGTGATAATAAAAATTCAATTTATTTAGTTATTGCAAATTATATATATAAATGTAACCATAAACAAACGGTACGGTACATATGGATATTAAAAAAAAAATCTTATCTATGGTATAAATGTACGAATGGCGTTATCTGTATTAAAAGCTCTTAAATAAACGTTGAGATCAATGTGGAGTAGAGATCACGATCAGTCGACACTATACACTAAATTTTTTAAAGAATCCAAGTAAAATCTATCACATCATTTGGCGGACCAAGCTCGATCGAGAAAGAGGTTTTAATTTACAAAAATTCATTTTACAATTACCCGGTTAACTATTTAATAGAGTTACAGTTGATAAATACGAGACGGTAGACTATTTTCACGGTTCAACTAATCCATTTTTAAATGAAACTTCTAACTTCAACTGTTCAATTCTTAGTGTTAATTTTAAAAATGTTATAAAATGCAGCCGTCATTTAGTCGGTAAATATCAACTAAACACTAATTGCACAGGAATATATAATACTTTATATAATTCGTAAATAATACCACATATCATAAATTTGTACACGCATATATGTAAATACTAAATTGAAGGAGTTATAAGTCCAATAAATGGCCCAGCCCGTCAACGAAATAGAGTTTTAATTAATACAATTTTATATTTTTTTTCCATTTCAATATTTATAGAGATCAAAAAAAAAATTCGGTCCTTCGAGCCGGTTGATAAATTTTCATCAAAACACCAAAAAATATACGAAAAGAACAATCATTTAACATCTAAACGTCTTTGACGCACTTAACAACTACCATTAGTGACTTCTACAAGTATCAAACTTATAGAGTACTAAAAAATCGTTCAATTCAATGACTTAGAGGCACGTATCTCAATCACTCACAATTTATAATAATTTTCTCACAAATATGGCAATAGTTAACTTCATTAAGTAAACAATGTTACTGGTATGGACTCTTATTAAACAAACATCTCAATTTCTAACTAAAAAGATATAATTCTACTGCTTCCAAACCATTGCATAGTTGTAAGAAAATACCAATAAGTGAATAGTCCCATGTATAACCGACAACCGTTTTTATTATTTAAACATATTTCGCTTCTTTGTTTATTTATAAATGTTCTCTCCGAACATATTAAGGTATAAATGTGAATACCTACACTATCGACACTTTCTTTTTGTATATGTTATAAAAGTAAAAAATAAACATTACCAGTCCGGATCGCTTTGCCATCCATATCAGCCTTAACATTTTACCTGCGGATAATATACAGTTGTGTCAGATTGAGGTCACTATCACGTCCAGAGATACGGTTTTGTCAGATTTAGGTCACTATCAGGTCAAGATATACGGTTGTGTCAGATTGAGGTCATTATACGTCAAGAGACACGGTTTTGTCAGATTGAAGTCACTATCACGTCAAAAGATACGGTTTTGTCAGATTGAGGTCACTATCACGCCAAAATATACAGTTGTGTCAGATTGAGGTCACTATCACGTCAAGATTTTCGGTTATGTCAGATTGTGGTCATTATGATGACGTCGAGAGATGCGGTTGTGTCAGATTAAGGTCATTATCACGGCAAGAGATACGGTCGTGTCATACTGAGGTCATTATAACATCATGATATCATGTGCATACTCGTACATTTCATATGTGATTTAAATATTGTTAAACAAATCGAATATGGTTATACATATTATAATACTTTGAAAAAGGAAATAGAGGACACCAGCGCCCGACTGAGTCAGCCGTACTGCTCTCTCAATGACACCATAAAATGTGTTCTCAAGGGAGTTAGCCATAACCGTAACAACCCTCCCCCCCCCAAATGACATAGATAACACTGACTTGTCTAACGTAGACTACATAAATAAAATAAAGGTTTTCTAACTTACTAATTGATTTCCTGCTCCATTTTTCTAATCCAACGCATTTTCGGATTCTGTATGACCTCGGAGGTGTCCTTCTCGATCTTTTCGTACAGAATCTTCTTGTATATCTCCATATTCTTAATGGGCACGTCCGTCTTGGCGTCGGGCAGCAGACCTCTTTGGACGCTCCTAAACTTCTCCTGGTTAATCGGCGGGAGGGGTATGATGGCTTTCCTTATTTTATGAACGTATTCGTTCTCTGGTGCCGTGGGCTTCTTCTCGTCCGCTCTCTTCTCCACTATGACGCTCTCCCTCGCGTTATTCGCTTCTATGATCGACTTCTTATCGACGTCCACGTCTATGTGTCTCCGTATGACCTCCTGCGGCAGTGGCGGCAGCGGGTTGAGTATTTCGAGGCGGATCTTCTCTTGTATCTCGTAGGCTTGGTGGGCTACGCTCTGCAACGCGGGGTCGCACTCGAGAGCGGCGGCGGGCGCGGTGTGTGGGTGCGCGTTCCGGATGTGTCTCTCCAGGTTGTCCTTGCGCCTGAAGCGACGCTCGTCCGGACACGCCTTGCACCGAAACGGCTTCGAATCTGAAATTAGGTACTTTGGTTTTAGATTTATAAAAACCAGCATGTTGTGTAATGCCTATATCCTTATGTTTTGATAGTATTTAGACGGAATACCTATTCAAATTTCAGGGTTAATCCGCGGGAGTTTTCTCTATGGGATATCATTAACTATATAGATTAAACACTCTCTGGCACATACTGCAACATTTAGTTCGTCGGCAATGTTTGATGACTCTTACAACTCACCCGTATGTATGGCGGCGTGTCGTCTCATGTCTTTCCTGGAGTGGAAGGCCTTTCTACAGCGGGGACAGGCGTGCGTCCGCGGGCCCCCGCCACCCTCCGCACCCGGGGACCCACCGCACCGGTGGGGACCCGACACCGGCAGCTGCACGCCGCATGACTTACACTGCTTCTCTGAAAATTTTACTTTATTTAATATTAAGGTTCAAATATATATACATATGTACTCTATCTATCTATAGTAGTGTATTATTATGCTCAAACTCCTTTTTCTATCCTTTTTTCCCAATTCTCGTGGGTGATACAATTGTAAATCTTTATTTTTCAAATATCCATAAACAAGATCACTATCAGGCAGTCTATGAAAAGTTAAATATCTTTACATATATTTTCATGCTGAGAAAGCAAAAAAAAAGCAAAATAGAGACAAAACCATTGTGTAATGAAAATTTAACAAAAATTTTATATGAAGTGAGGTATAGATAATAATAAGAGGGTCTAACTGTGCTTGTCCACGTGTTTCTTGTAGTTGGATCCGTCCCTGAAGCGCCGGCCGCAGGTGGCGCAGGTGTAGGGCCGCTCCTCCGTGTGCGTGCGCGCGTGCTTGCGGAGCGACGACATGTTGTTGAATGCTTTGCTGCACTCATTGCACGGGTAATTCTTCTCTTCTGTGAAAATTTAACAACATCATGAGTATATTTATTATTTATTTATCTTCACGCCATATCCCTTGCGGGGTAGCCAGAGACGACGGAGCGCCAAACGCTACGGTCCCTGCATACCTCCTTCGCCTCGGCCACAGACATCAACCTCTTCATACATGCCCTCCGGGGAGTCCTCATGCTTTTTACGTGACCTTCCTTCAGCATCATAGAACCTTCCTTCAGTGTTTTCGATGGTCACTCGAGGCCTCCCCCTGTCTCTCTCACTCCGCTCACTTGTCCTATATAAATCTTTTTTATCATTCTTTCATCACTCATTCGTTCGACATGCCCAAACCACCTGAGCACATTCTTCTTAATTCTCACCGTGATATCTTCGCTAGTACCTGCCATTCTGTGGATCTCTTCATTACGGATTCGATCAGCTAGACTGACTCCGCATATTCTGCAAAGGGATCGCATCTCCACAGCATTCATCTTTCTTACATTTTTCTTCTGTGTTACCCACATTCATATTATTGTATTGTTATATTATTATGTTATGTTGTTCTATATAAACAGCATCTTATATTATTAGCAATCTATGTACAATATGTATCTAACAAACAGTAGTTACATGAATTTGTAATATATAGACAATAGATTTTATTTACTTGCAATCCACAATCATATTATAAAAAACAAATTCATATCTAATAATTAATAATAATTTGAGGAAATTTCTTAAATTTTAAGTAAGATGAATCTTTACATCTAAAATAAATTTTAAAAAAGTCCCTTGAGACCTTGCAATCACTAAAATTACTGAAGAACTGAGAGAACATGAGTTACAGTAAAATAACAGTAAAATTTACATTAAAATATGCCACATTTTGGACAAAGTAGATTAACAACTCACTAGTGTGTTTGAGTTTGTGTCGTTTAAGCTTTGACATCTGGTAGAAGGAGGCTCCGCAGATTTCGCAGGTGTAGGAGCGCTCCTGGCTGTGCACGCGGCTGTGGTACTTGTAGTGAGATAGGGATGCAAAACTCTGGAAGCAATATCCACACATTTAACGGAATAATTAATTAATATATTATGCATATTATTAAACGCAGATAAAAAAACTATTTTTTTTTTTAATTTTACAAAATTATATATACAAAAGCAAAAGCTTTCAAGTACAATTAAAGTAGAAATGTAGAATTTTATAATTGACACTAAACCTACCAAGTACCGGTCAAATTGACCGTTCTTGAACTTTTGTAAAACTTGCACATTTTAAATGTTATAATATCGTTATCAAACTACATGACAATTCTTAGAATATGCATATAATATTTTCTACACTCTTTACTTTTAGTTATTTTCATTATTACCTGCGTTATTATATGCATTATTATATGCGTAAGTGCAAAACGTTATAATCGTTTTTATCTTTAATTATTGTTTTTTTATTTTTAATAAATTTTGTCAAGATAAACAAATTTCATAAAGATTACCATCTTATTTCACGATTGCTAAATATCGGACAACACTGCAAATCTTTTTTTAAATATATTTATGTTCACTTTAATATTATATTTTAAATAATTATATTTACCTGTTTACAAAGTTGACAATTATATGGTTTCTTCTGTCCATTGCAATAAGCGTGGTAAGACACTTGACTACGAGCATAAAATTTCTTTTTGCATAATGTACATGTATAGGACTTTCTATTTCCATCTGCAAAGCGTTAAAAATAATGTTATAATCTGTATAAATTATACACTAATATACTAATTATTTATACACCAAATAGCTTTTCATATTCTTCTATTAGGCCATGGGTTATTTTGTATGAGAATTACAATACTGTTTTTCTAAGTTCTATTATTCTTAATCAATCAATCCATAATTATAATATTTTTTTATTTTGATAGAAAAAATAATGGTTTTCAGTAAAACTTAATATAGTAAGTTATAAAGAATAATAGTAAATAATAAAAGTATATATATTTACGAAATATAACAATGAAGGATACTGAAAATTATTCAAAATATTTAAGACTCACCCATTTCCACTTTAATGTGAGATATTTCCAATTTTTTTCTATTATTTGGGTCTTCAAGGTCTGTATCATCTACTTGGGGGCGCTCCTCATTTTCCACTGGTGCTTCAAGCGGCACCACAACTTCATCTCTTTCCACATCTACTGAATCAAGATTTGTATAATTCTTCATACAAGCAACACAGCCCGTTTTTTCATGGAGGAGACAATCCATACATTTTACATGACCACAACTTTCTGTCACTAAACGGTTGTCAGTCGAATTAACAACCTTTTCATTATAACAATTAACACAAACTTGGGCATTCATTTTGTACCAACTTATATATAGGTTATAAAATATTGTACTAGAGTATTAAAGGACTTATTACATTTCTGAATAATTATTAATAATCAGATATGCCCCCAATGTAAATGTTTAGAAATAAACATTTACTTTGAACGATACAAAAACATAACATTTTATCAAATCTCCCAAAAGCGGATTATAGGTACGTCCTAATGTCAGATGTTGACTTAAAACTTTTCGAATACTTGACATCTAAACAATAAAAATACTAATTGTACTACAAGAAAATAATAAAGAAATTTATATAAACTAAAACAATAACCTTGTAATAATAATCTAATTAGTTACGTCAATGAGTATTAATCAACCTTTAAATTAAAAATTCTACCTAAACAACTTAAATAAAGAAAAAGATTTTTGAACGCAATACTAACATAGACGCTGAATGACAACACCACAATAGCAACAACCTTTTAAAATAATAAATGTGAACTCATTTATTACAGCAATCAGAAAAACCTATTTTTTTTCATTTACGAGATTATGACTACTAATATTAAATATATCATAAAGATATTTTATTTTATGAAGCACACAGATGTCTTTGAATTTATTTTGATTGTGCGATACTTCATTAGTCATCGCCGAAAGAAAATTTTCTATTTTGGCAGTCTGTGCCGTTAGTTGTCATTCAATATTTAATTTCGCTTCGTACTTTTGCAGTACGCCTTTAAGCGTTTTTTATATAAATTAACTAATAGTTTATAGTTTTTTAAATTATAATATCATAATGGTAAGCTTTTTTAACGATTCCTGTTTAATTATATTATTTTTGGTACCTATATTTATCATAAAGTTATTACATTTAACATTTAAAGACGTAACCTCAAAGTAAAATTTGTTTTAGGATGTCTTTCTAATGATTAGGCGAAAAAAACTAACCATCTTCACGGATGCGAAGGATACTACGACTGTACTGGAACTAAAGAAAATGATAGAGGGTAAATGCGATTTACAAGGCGTTTGAAAATTCTATTTTTAGTCTCAAGACAATATCTGTGTCTAAGGAGTGCACGTATTGGTGTTTTTACAACAATAATGCATAATACCTTATCTAAAGTTGTGATGTCTCATGTGTGTCTTTTTGTTTTTTTATTTTTATATCAAAAGAGGTCATTAACCAGACATTGGAACAACAAAGATCTTATGTTTTTTTGCAAATTTAATATAATTTACTCATTTATATTTGTAAATATTGTATAGGCTTATAAATCATCATTAAAATATTTGTTGTATAATAATTATAAGTATTTATATTCATAAACAAAGGTCAATGTTTTATAAATAAAAATATTATGATTATCATATGTTAAGTAAATGAAAAGGAAGTTAGAATAACTAAATGTATTTCTAAATAATTTTTGGTCTATTCATTTTCTAAAGATTAAATTGTGACTAAGTGTATAGACTCCCTAGTGTTTTTTTTAACAAGTTCAACATATATAATTTATATTATGAACATTTACATTTCAGGCATCTTAAAAGTTGCTCCACCAAGTCAAATGCTCTTTAACAAAGACAGCCAGCTTATGGAAGATGAGAAGACACTGGCAGAGTATGGTCTCACATCTGCCACTGCTAAAGCTCAGTGCCCAGCACCAATTGGACTTGCTTTAAGGTGAACATTATTAGTTTTTTTATTTATTTATTTTGTTATTTATATGTGCTATGAATTAATACCAGTGATCACTTGTGTATGTCAAATGGAAGTGTCATAGAGCCTATTAAGATTACAAAATAAGTGTCTAACACTGTAAAGTGCATTATAAGTAAAAATTATGAGAGTTTCAAACACACCAGTCTGAGAAGAACTCCACAACAAACTCAGTTGGGTACTTTTATTATTGTAATAATTGTTTAACAAATGTCGAAATTTTATGAGCAATTTACGAACAACTAAAACTACTGCAATCAATTTGATAAACCAGCTTTGTGATTAATTAATAATAGAAAAAATTGACAATAATTCAACATGATTATTATATTAATGTTGTATTCTTTTTGAAATAGCCACCTCCAAACAGTGTTTTGTATTGTTTTTTAACATATTTTATATAATAAGTATAAAATGGTCTTTTAATAATTATACTTCTGCATAAATATACATAAATTAATAAATTAACACACAAAAAAATATTTTAAATAATATGAATACAACCAGTTTATTAGGGGATTGAAATTTACATATATGATAATAATTAATAAAGAAATACCCGCCTGAGTTTGACATGTAGTTTTATTAAGAACAAGGTGCTTTTGAAAGCCTCGTAGCCTGAATTTTAACTTATATATATTTTAATAAGTACGATATCAAAATAGGCCACTCCTATTTGTAGTACACAAGTGATCATTGGTATCATTCAAAGTGGGAAAGATATACATTAATTAATTAATTAATTAAAGATTAATATTAAATCACATATCAAACATTGCAATTGGTGGCATATAATCTTATTTTAGTTGTTATGTGAAGTCGATGAAGACATAATTAATCTCAGATTAGATAATAATCAGAGCTGGTTTCAGAATAATGTTTATTGATTTATATATTTATAATGTTATCTATTTGTTATTAATTATAAAAAATATTCTAGTACAAATTGATATATCTATTATAAATGTATGTATTTTATTTTGAATTGTTTATTGTTTTTATTTTATGGTTACAGGACACTTTTATCTCATGTTGTAATACACACGGTAGCTTTAAATCATTAAATTAAGTAATAAATGTAAATGAAAAATACATTTAAATGAAACTGTTATAAATTATACTTTTTTATAAATAATTTCTGATGAATAAATTGTCATAAATTAAATATAAAAGATACTATACACTTTTGTAACATTAATAACAAATAATTATACAACATTTTCGCTTTTAGAAAAGAGAATGGTGAATTTGAGGCCCTGGAACTGACTCCGTACTCCTCTCCCCCCGACCTACCAGATGTCATGAAGTCCCAAGAGACCAATGGACAGGAACAGGTATATATAATAATTTTTATGGACAAAATTCCCGGTTGTTTTACAAACATTTTTATATAAACATCTTATAGAATAAAATAATCTTATGTTATACAGTAGTTGTCTGTATGAAAATAAGTTTCATATATTCAAATATAATTTAATACAATACTGTTATATGTTTCAAAGTAAGTTAAGGAGATAGGAGTTGCATTTATTTTGCTGATATTTTTAGTTTTCATTCTAATTGTAATGAGTTAACTAAAAAACTTTATGTAGTAATGTACAACATTTTTTTTTTCCAAAACTTTTGCTACCTGTATTAATTCTATGTGTATATTTTTCATTTACAGATGGACCAACACTAAATGATTTGGCAAAAAAGAAATGATAATACCAGCTCAGTATCAAAATGATTTTCAGTTTGTTTTGAACTCACCGGCCACCAGATGGCTCTTACTAACTTTGCATATGAACACATTTTGTTAACAATTGATTAATTTACGATGTAACCCAAGCTGGTAGTGTATACTCGGTTATACGATAAAATTGAAAGGAGGGTGTCTGATTTGTAGATCGTCAATGTTTTGTGGTCTACTTAATTTGTTTAGCTTTTACGTTTCCCTCCATGCAGGTATAGTATTACTTTAAATAACGCAAGCAGTGGGTTTTGTAGTTATCTATCTACATGAAAACAGGTTATTTTAATTCATAGAGCCTTTCAGACTAACTGGGCAGGGCAACTGGTAGCTTAAATTTGGTGTACAGTGTAAAATGTCAATATCCAATGCATCTGAATGGCATTACAAGTTGCGCAACCAATAGTCTAGTTGCGCTGCCAGTGTTAGGGCTAGTGTGATAGTTGTATTTATTGCGAGTCGTCTATATCATAGGAGTAATGTCACTTTGATTCTCGCTATTTTATTTGATTATTTTATATAACACTTTTACTACGAACTTACCAAAGTTCTTCTCGATCTGTATATGTTGATTGTATCCTTCAAATTGTATGCTTATTTTACTTTGTGCCTTCCGTACTAATTCTTAACAAACTGTCAGCTTACGCTTTAAAACTAAATAATTTTTGATATAGGCGTCATGTAATTAATGTTTTTATGAACTATTTGTCTGGGTAGTATGTCTTGTTTTTTTTTTCAAAATAATACAATACCTCAATTTAAAATACTTTATTACTCATAATGTTTTACCGGACAAATAGTTATAAGTATGTGAATTAATTCATTGTAAAATAGATATCTCGGTAGAACAGAGGCATGCTTATATCGTCAAAAAGACTCAGTGCCCCAAAAAGTACATATTTCCAGACAGACGTATAAAAAAGTATAAACGGGACCTTAGAAAACAATTGAATTTGGTGAAATTGCACTAAAAAATAGTTGCTAGCGTGAAACGACCAACCACCTAATGTTATTTTAAAGTGATATACAGAATTAATATAATTTTAATTATATATATATATGTGTGCAATCTTGTACGTACGTATTAAATTATCGGAAAGCAGGATCACCTATTTGTTTACCAAATCCTAAATGTCTAAATTTTTGCAGGTTATGCAAGAGGACGAAGTTTCCCATTTTTTGTTATAATCTAGGATCAACACGTTTATTATCACCAATGAACAAACTAAGTACCTTTATATAACGTGCATCACATTAAAGCGCTCTCTGTTCCGTTTCTACTCTTTTAAAGTCTGAGTACTGACGTTAGGATTTCTGACATTAAAGATATTGCGATATTTATCTGATAGTAGTTTAGTATGGACTATAGATAATAGCTAATTTAATAGGGTTAATATAGGGGGCTTTTTATATTTTAGAATCCATAATGTTTCGTACATTAATTTTGGATTCTTTTAAAATGAATTTTAATAACTACTAGTTCCTGAAAATTTGTGTTGATTTTTCATTTTAGTATTTGGTTTTTATATATGTTATATTCTCGCCTTTGTATGTTTGTAGTTTGTACAAGTAGAAATCAATGCTCAGCACACGGCAGATGGCGCCACTGAAATATTATAAAGTTACTAAAATAATTCACTTTTTTTGTTTTCACATCGCCATCAATGTTATGGGTATTGTGTATTAAATCATTTAATTATTATTAATCTGTAATGATGTCAATTTCAGTGTTTAGCTAGATAGTTAAAGGCTTGGACGGTTTATATGTATTTTGTTACCAAATACGTTCGATTAAAAATGGCGTAATAAATTGCACTGTAACATAACTTTAGGTAAAGAATGTAAAAAATGCAATATATTAATTTCTTTATTAAATATTTGTATAATTTTTTATTTTCGTCATATTTTCAAACTCTCTCTGCTTAATATTTTTTGGTGGTTTGAAACAAAATCTACATTCACAGCAATAAAAAATGTTCTACGATGTCGTATTTTTCTTATGATACCCAGATTTATATACTATGGCAAACGAAAACATGTAACACATAAAATGACTTAAAATACTAGTTCTAGTATTTTATGTGCATTATGAATAATCTAAAAGAACCAGCGGAATTAAAGCTGTTTTGATTTTTTTAAAGTGTTTTATTTATTTTTTTTATTCTTAAATACAGTGTATATATATACAAAGTTATGACAAGAATAAATACAGTAAACCTCCTTTTCATTCGCAAACATTGCAATGGCACCAAAAAAAATTCTCATATTTTTGGTTAAATGTTAGCCCATTTTTGGAGTTGCTTTAGTACGGTATGATTTAAACTATATTAATTACTGTAGCCCAGTGTAATGACTCATCGTTTCCCATTGACTTCTATTTAATATCAGTTTTTTGACGATTATTCCTCAACGACATGAAATTTTTCAAAATTTTTTTTAAAACCATCACCTGTTTGATGTGGCTTGTTGATTGCAAATTTTTATAACTTTCCGTCAAGTAGTTTTCGAGCTTATTCGTGACAAAGAATGTGAAAAAGTCTCCAGTAGAGCACTCCGCTCGCTTCGCTCAATAATGTGTATATTTTCTTAAGTTGTAAAGAGGCAAATCCTACAATTATAAAAGGATTTTTTTTTTGTTGTCTGACGTTATTTATTAGACATTTAAAAAGAATGTGGAGTATATTTTGCTTATTACGATTGGACCTCTTATCTATTATATAAAATTGACGCATAATTTGACAATGACATTGACATTTGACATAATTATTGTGAGTTAGGACTTGTAAGCCGACTTGTAATCGCAGCATGCGATTTAACCTCAAAGTTATTTGTTTATATTTCAATAAAAAATAATTGATCAAAAATGGGTAAACGTAAAGGAAAGTGTGTTAAAAAGAATAATGCCACAAAAGAGTCCTTAGAACCAGAACACTTGATTAAAGCACCACATTCATTTGTTATACATCGTGGTAAATGTACTAAAGATCTTATGGATTTAACTAAGGATTTCAGGAAGATCATGGAGCCTTTTACAGCTTCACAATTAAAGGTAAAACTTATTAATGTCATAGAAATGACAAAAAAATACTTATTGTATGAGTAGTAAATACTGTTACACTAATTGTAAATAGTTGAGTGTGTGAAAGTCAAGCATTCAGTAATCATAAAATTTTCTATCAAATTTTAGGAAAGGAAGAAAAATACAATAAAGGATTTTTTATCAGTGTCTGGTTATTTACATGTATCTCATATGATGGTGTTTACCGAGACAGATCTGGGCACATATATGCGACTAGCTCGACTGCCAAGAGGACCCACACTCACCTTCAGGATACATGGTGTAAGTTAATGCATTTTTTATTGCACTTGCATATAGTTTACTTGAAAATATAAATTAATATAAATTTTTTGCTCAATATTGCATATTTATTTGGCAACTTCTTAATTCCCTGTAAGTCAAAAAAGTAACAAATTTAATACTATTTACTTTTATAACATCTTCCCGCTTAATCCGGAAATTTATAGAAATATTTATTAAAAATTTAATAACATTAGTATAATTTAAAATATAACTCATCTTGTAATTTACTCATTAATCTTTACAGTACAGCCTGTCCCGTGATGTGGTATCCTCGCTTCGGAAACAATATGTTATAGAGAAGGCCTTCAAGAATGCTCCTTTAATAGTTCTAAACAGCTTCTCCGGGGAGGGCATGCATATGAAATTGATGGCAACAATGTTTCAGAATATGTTTCCGACAATCAATATTACTACTGTAAGTAATAATCTGAAACTATAAGTATAAATTGAATATTATTTGTAATTTTTAGAACCTCTAAATATGTATATTTTGTTTTTGAATAAATGTATACAGAATTATTAGCAAGGGCCCGTTTATTGAGAAATATTTGTTCAGTGAACACTTAAATGTACCCAATAATGTGTTTAAATTTCAAGTTATGTGTTTAATAATATTATATGCTTATAATATTATTTTGTTAAAGGTGAAACTGAAGAACATCCGTCGTTGTGTGTTAATGAACTACAATCCCTCAACTAAACTGATAGACCTCAGACACTATGTGATAAGAGCTACTCCAGTTGGTCTCAATAAGGGAACAAAAAAGGTATAAAAAATGCATGATTTTTTTTATTCATTAATTCTCTATTTATTTCCAAGAATGTATTTGGAAGTTAAACAAACTGTATGTACGAAATCTATCAAGATCTTTATTGAAAATTAGATTTTTACAAAACATTTCTTTCATTTTCAATGCTACCAGCTCATATAATTATTTACTACATACATGATCTGGTGACAGAAACTCAGTGGAGTTGTCTTATTCATTTATTTTTTTAAATTTATACTTAAACCTCAGCTTCTTGAAATAGCCCGGCATATTATATACCAACATTCCTTAAAAAAAATTTATAAATTATATTAAGGTGAAATCTGTATGTTTACCGGTAGCTTTTTGAAAATGTGCCGCATAAAAGAGTTACTTATCATCAGCAATCAATACTATCTCATTATGTTTATCTACAAAAAAGGCAGTTCATTTATATACACAAGGAAGAAAAATTAACTTAAGTTTAACCTTGACAAACTCCTATATCAATGATTAAACCTTGATGAACTCAAATATCAATAGGAGGAATATTGAATGCCTTAGATAGATCACACAATACTCCAAGAGCATCCTATGATTCGTCCCAGATCAAATATATGTCTTATAAGAAAGACAACAGGTGTCAGTAGTAGAAAGATCTTTTGTAATGCAGAACTATTTATTGTTAAGCAAATTATTTTTCTTTCAAATATTTTACTGAGTGAAAGTAACACCAATACTCTAGTGGTTGGATCTGAAGAATTACCAGATTATAAATAAACACATTTTTAAAAAGAAATTATAAAATAATTGTATTATTTTTATATTCACAGATGGTGCAAGGCAAGATACCTAACTTAAATAAATGCAAAGATATGTCAGAATTTTTTGACAAGTAAGTGTTTTTTTTTCATAAATATACTAATCTAATCTGGTACATTTTTCTACTCATGTTTGAGGAATATTTAATGTCTAACACTAATTATTCAACATGTTCTATTAATCCAGAGCGGCGTTACTATCAGAAAGTGAGTTTGAAGACGACGGTGCCAACCAGGTGGTGCTCCCACAGACGCTGGCCTCTCGGGCTGCAGCGGTGCACTCTAAATCCGCACTGCGGTTGGTGGAACTCGGTCCGAGGATATCATTACAACTCATAAAGGTAGAAGATGGACTCATGGATGGAGAGGTTCTATTCCACGAGCTTGTTGAAAAAACAGAAGAGGAAAAAGCTTTAATCAAGAAGAAACGTGAAGAAAAACGGTTATATTTTAATCTCATTCATGACTTGATTTAAAAAATATATATATATTTCTAAATTTCATATCCGAAGTGGGTTTTAAAATTATTTATTTAATTTGATTTTTAGACGACTGAAAGAGAAACGCAAGTCCCAACAAGCAGAAAACGTAAAACGTAAGGAAAAGGAGAAAGAGGACCTGAAGCAGAAGGCTTTAGAAGGTATTAAAAAGAAGCAAGAAATTACCGAAAACCAAAGGTAAGATCAACTGAAATATTTGGTAACAAAACTTAAAGAATAATAAAAGTTTCATATATATTTTTTTAAAAGATGAGAAAGTAAACTTTAAACTATATAAAGTAATAGTATTTATGTCAATTTATAAAAAATCCTCCCATATAAGGTGGAAATTCTTTTTATATTAAGTTCTTTTAAAAATTAAAAGATAAAAAATTCTATGAAATCTATTTTCAAAATACCATATAGACAAGGTATAATTATTGACAAATCAATGCACAGGTTGATGGAGTTGGCCGCGGCGGAGACCCAAGACAACGAGCAAGACGACGACGACGACGCAGACTACTACCGACAGGAGGTGGGGGCGGAGCCCGAACACGGTGAGAAGGCCCCCCTGCTTAATTTTATTCGTGCTGTATTTGTAGCATTTTGGTCTAGAATTAGTTATTTTCATATATAAATTATGTTGTGCTATTCGTTTTCTAATATCGTGAATTTCGACGATATTTGTTTTCTTTGCCATTCGTCGTTAATATATTTACTGTAATGAGGATAAATAAGTATTAATAATAAAACCTTTTCGATTGTTACCACTAAATTATTATAAAGTTACATGTTGTCAAAGAAGGATGTCTGTATTTTTTTAGATCTCTTCAGTCAAACTCCTACAAGAAAAAGAAAATCCGATGACAAAGAGGAGGCGAGAGGGTTCAAAAAGATGAGGTTAGATAAGAAACTTACAAAGAAATATCAAAGTAATAGTACAAATAAAAGTCAGGACAATAGGAGGGGACAGGGAAAGGGACAGGACAATAGAAGAGGACACGGAAAGGGACAGGACAGAAGTGATAAGAGAAAGTTTCAAAATAAACAAGATGGCGGTAGTCGTTTTCCAAACAAGGATGGTAGGAGAAGAAATTTTAAAGATCAGGATGGTAAAAATAATAATAGCAGAAATAATCAACCTGGAAAGAATAAGAAAGTTTTTGGAGGCAAATTTAACAAATCAAATAAACCCGGCAAAAAACAAGGAAAAGGTGCGAAAGGCAAAGGAAAGGGAAGGAAGTAGTTTTTTTATTTAAACAAATAAACTATAAAGAAAACGAGTCTCTTATTTTAATAACAAAAATAATACATAGAATAATAGACTAATAATAAATAAAACTTGTAAAGATTATTGATAATGCTTTAATTATTTAAAATTAACATTGTAAAAAAAAACTTAATGCAATCATTAATATTAACTTGCAAGGCACACAATTGTACTTATCATTTTTACACTTAGTACCAGATTTAATGTTATAAATGTAGAATCCAAAGGTAACGGTTCTAAATAAGAAACACAATGTCATCCGCCATCATGACCTGGTTATCCTGCGTCATCCGCTCCAAGGCGGCGTTGATCTCCCCGCCGTCGAACGTCTCGTGCGAGTACTTCTCGTTGACGTAGCTGGTTATATGCGCCAGGGGGAGCGAGTTGGCTCGCTCCTCGCGGTACAGCTGCTGGAGCGCCGATTTAAATTTGGTCAATCTGAAAATAAATTGAAAATGAATTGTCAATTGTAAAGTGCTCCACACGTAGCGATTTACTTGCGCAAATACCCACCGTGCATTGTCGATGGTGGTCCGTGAGCGCGTGGCGGGTCCCGTGGAGGGTCCCGCGGGGGGCGCGGAGGCGCGCGCGTCGCGCAATATCGGCGACGCCTCCTCGTCCGATGAGAAGTCGTAAGGGTCCTGGGTGGCGCCCTCCTGTACCAACAATTATATATATTAGGACCGTTACTACATTGTAGATCTAAGTCTGAACTACTCCGCTTACGAATATTATATTTAACCTATCAACGTAATATTATTCTGTCCGACTAGTAGTAGTGGAATTCATCCCTGATTCTAATTATTGCTATCAAAGGTTTACGAAAAAATCTTTGGTATCCTACCGTCCTCTTGGTCTTCTTGGCTCGAGGCTGCGAGGTCTGCTCGGAATCTGACGCGTTGTTTTCGTCGTCGGTTGAAGCTCGACGCTTACGTCTCTTTTCTTTTGTCAGCACCTATAAATACATTTTTTTTTAATTTATTTGTTACAGAATATATATAACATAATATAACGTTAACTAATAAGTAGATTTTATGAAACAAAGGACAATCCATTCTCAGGATGTAGTATATTTTAGTATAAAGCCTGATAAAAAGATATAATTAATATGCTTTTTAATGAAACATTGTTAGATGGAACTAAAATAAAAATGGTTTGCAATTAGACGAGTTTTTTTAAATCTGATGGAGTGAGCGTGAAGATGAGCATCTGACGCTTCATAACATTTTCTTTGTAGAAGTGTATTTTGCTTGTAGAAGTGTTCCATTTGGATCTGGAGCCCGTATGTATGTCCTATGTAACCTTTTTGAAGTAGGCGTAGTGCACAAGGTCGATGGCGGCGAGTGCGTCGTCCTCGCTGACGGTGAAGCTGAGCCGACACTTGGCGTGCGCCGTCGACAGGCGGATGAGCGTCTCCAACGTTCGAGCCGTCACCGGCTGCGTCTGCACATTACATAAGGGTTTGGTGTACTCCAAGGAAACATGTTGGGACCTTGGTTATTTATCCTATATATTAAACAGTATGTTTTTGGTGGACTACGAAATGTTTGATAAAACAATAATGTAACCCTTACATTTGTGAAATATCAAAAATGTAAAAAAAGTAAGTCGCACCATACGTCGATTATTCCAAGTTGGCACAAGTGAGGGAGAATATATGACTATTTATATTACAATAAATCTATTTTTTAAATTGAAGTCTACCTTAAGAAAAATACCATGAAAATATTCAAATTCCAAATATTAATGTAGGTATTTCCTTGTACTGTTATGATATTATGAAAAAGTCAGTGTAGTTAGCCCGTAAGTAAGCTACCACCGGCTGGGAATGCTGCTCTTCTGAGAAGAGCTGGCCAGGAACCCAACTGTTGCTCTTTTTAAACGAAATTTAACAATGTTGATTATAATATCTACTCTAAAAATGAGTCAACAACCTAAGTTCCACACCTTTAGATCGACTAAAAATTCTTTTACGCAATAATAAGAATTATATAATACTATATTCTTAATTTTATTCTTAAAACCAACAACCGGTCTAACATGTCTTATGGAATTTCACTATATATATATACACTCCATGAAGAACTGTCGATGTATTTTTATATACTTATTTAAATTTTGACGTATAAATAATGTTATTAAATACGAATTGAGAAGCGACCGTAGCAATAACCAACTTATTTAAAAACACCTCTTAGGGTATCTCTAGATTTTATTTAAAAAATCGCCCTCCTCACAGCTGTTTTGTAAAATAAATATAGATTTAATTGTGGTAACACTGCTTAATAATAGATACCGTAAGACAAAATACTATGATGTTTACTTGTCTTACATTTTCTAATTATTAGGAAGGCTGAGATGATTTTGCCAGCGAGATGAGATCTGGAGCTAATATCTAAAGTTATACTTTATAAAATTGTTGTCATTCAGTTCTAACACTGCATTGTTAAAAAGCAAGCTACAATTTTGTCTTTTTACATAACAAAGTGTGAATTCCATGCAATTTAGTTTTCTTAGCGTTTAAGATCAAATTATCAATTTCGACAATGAAGAACACGTGACAGAGAACTTTTTACTTCATCATAATTAGTCTTATTACGATTAACTTTAAAAATAAGTGAGATATTATCAAAAACAAGTTCAATGTCACCTAGACCTCTTACGAAGAAGGGCAAGTCATTAATGTAAAGTAAAAATAAAAAGGAGCTAAAAGTAGATCCTTGTGGAACACCCATCTTTAGGTAAGAACCTGCCGATTTAGAATTTACACCAACCGTCTGGACTTTTTGATTTAGGTGAGAAGGCAATAAAATCAAGCGCAGCACAACTCACACCATAGTGGTTTGAATAGTAATATTTGATGGTCCACGCAAAGGCTTTGGATAAATCGCAAAACACCACAATTGCATCCTACGATTTCTCTCATACATCGTTAAAGAAGAGTGGCATCAGTTGTTGATTTAACCTTTCACTATGCATAATTTTATTGCTATAAGCAATTTTTATCATTGGGTAATTACTTTATAATTTTTTCTCAAATCTGGGAATCTACCGGTTTTAATAAATTTGTTGAAAACTGAGGAAAATTGTGGAGCAATATTATTGATAATGCTAAGAAATTAAACTGACATACCCCATATGTAATATTAACATTTCCAATTAACTGTTTAAAATAATGTTTTACCCTGGCCACGTCGCTTTCCATCATATCCTGGTTCCGTAACCTGGCATATTCATCAGCTATGGCATCTGAAGCCTCTTGGGTCAGCTTGGGTTTCATCAGCTTAGCAATATGGATAAATTTCCTCATAAACTTGGTACTAAGGATCTGATCTTTTTTATTACGGAGATTTCCGTGTAGAAGAGGATCGTATTTCTCATATATTGATTCTTTGGTATCCTGACAAAATAAAACAAAACATTTTAAAATATTAACTATATAAATTTCCAGTGGTCAAATTTTGGCCGTTAATATACAAAAGTTTACCTCAACTTCATCATTTTCCGGATTTTCAGTGGAGAGCATTTCCACTGAAGATCCCATGGGTAGAACTTCGCCGTCCTGTTCCTTGGGATTTCTGTTGGATTATAGTAATGTTAATTTTACACTTAGCCGTAATAATATAACATTATATACTTATACACACCTGTATCTATGCATTCTGAGCACATGTTCGGAGATCATATTATCATGGTCCGCGTCCGCGATGTCCAGCATCACGAACAGCAGGTCGAAACGGGAGAGGAGAGAGTCTTGGAGTCCGATATTCTCCATCGGAGTTTTGTATTGGTCGTACTGTTGAAATACAATATTATATAAGACTAAGAAATTAATAAAAATTTAAAATTGTATTTTCTTTGCGGGAAGAATAATAAATATTTTATATCTTGAAAAGAGGGGGTGGGGGGGTAGTAGCGACTCACCCTTCCGTACACGGGATTAGCGGCGGCGAGCACGGCGCAGCGCGCGTTGAGCGCGGCGTGCACGCCCGCCTTGGCGATGGTGACGCGGCCCTGCTCCATCACCTCGTGGATGGCGGTGCGGTCGATGTCCGACATCTTGTCGAACTCGTCAATGCACACGACCCCGCGGTCCGCCAGCACCATCGCTCCCGCCTCCAGTCTTAAAGTATATTTTGATATTTATTTACTTCAATTAATATATCGGATATACGTAATATTGGAATATAAAACATCAAAACGTGAATCAAACATGAACATGAATGGGTGCTGCTTTTCCGTCTTGCTAGCAATGGATTTCTTTTTTTATTATAAACTAAAGAATTGCGATTTTATTGAAATGGCTTTAGTTTTTCATACATTGCTCAATTCAAGGTGGAAAAGATATAAATAAATGAAAATGAATTGTATGTTATGTCAACCTGCGGTCCCCGGTCTCCGGGTCGGTGGTGACTGCGGCGGTGAGACCGACGCCGGAGGAGCCTCTTCCTGTAGTGGTGATGGCGCGGGGAGCCGTCATGAGGACATAGCGGAGCAACTGGGACTTGGCTACCGATGGGTCACCAATGAGAAGGATGTTGATGTCACTGTTGTGGTTTGAAATGTATGTTATGTGAAAATAAATAAAAAAAACTTCTTTATACTAAATTTGTTACTAAATTTACCCTCTTAATCTCGTGCCATTAGGCAAAATCTTCTCCATTCCACCCAGCAGTTGACACAGTATGGCCTTCTTGATGAAATCATGACCGTGTATTGACGGTGCCAGTGACTTACCTAGCAACTCAAACATATCTGCGTTTGACTTTTTAGCAAGTCGTTTACATAACTTGATATCCTCTATTGTAATGTTGAGGTTCATATCTTTATTAATTTGTGTTATATTATTTGCTATTAGGATAGTCCTGAAAATGTAATCATTTTTAATATTAATTTTTTTCTATAAATATCAATATACTTAATATTAATAATTAGATTACATTACTTTCTATAAACACAATTGTTGCAAATTTGTAATATTGGGTTAAAATAAAAATTCTATGGGCGTTAATTAGTCAAAAATACTTTTAATAAAAGGATAAAAAAATAAAACTATCGACACTGAACAATCTCATGATGTTTTGAACATATATGTATGTAACTTACCTAAAAGTACCAGCAGTAAAGCTTCCCTGTTTAGACGGTAAACATCTATAATTGCCAACAATCTGGACTCTGTCACCTGGCTTGCATTTATCTACGAGATCATCATCACACACCACATCCACACTTCTCGGGAGTTGACCAGCTGGAGCACGCTCCGGCATCTCCTGAACTGTGAGGGTCTGGTGATCTTTGTAGCGTGACAGACCATACTCTGTTTCTAAAGGATTGCCATCATCATCCTGTTTAAAATGAATTATGTTATTATTTGTTTTAAAGCTGCTTAAATATACAGGTAATATTTTTTCAAATTTTTTTAATAAACATTAAAATATCCACAGAAAACTAAAGCTAAAAACAAAGCCTACTCAGGTATTTCAGATATAATAATAGAATTTGTTACATCTTATAAGCATTTAGTAATAACGAGTAAAGGAGAATTATATTTTACTTCAAAAAAGTCAATATTATAAAGATAAGACTTAGGAGATAGTTGCAAACTAATAATAATCTTTGTCCTGTCCTGTCCGTGCAACCAGTTAGCAATAGACATTCAATAGCAAACCTTTTCAATAAGTAAAAACATCAATCAATATTGTAGTCTTAATGAAAAGTATGTATGAGATTTCGTTATTACCTTAGTAGGATATATGGCAGTGGTAGGGAAAGCTTCAAATGAAGTAAGATCTGTGTATTTGCGCTCCATAACTTTTTTAGTAGCAGGACAGTAGTGAACACTGCGCACTACTTTGGGTCTCACCAGAGACACCCTGGTGACTATGCCTTCAACACATATTAAGTTTCCCAAGTAGCTGTAAATAATATAATTTGTAATACCTTTTTGATACTTTGATATAATTTATTCTATTTAATATATTATAGTATTATAGATAACCTTGATGTCAGGCTTCTTGGTGTTACATGCTTAGTTCCAAAGCTTCCGGAGAACGCAACAAAAAATTCTTCTTGCTCCTTAGCATAAGTGGGATCAATGGACGATACATATTCCTTTAAAGCTCTTTGAAAAGCTATTAGCTCTTCGAACGAATTCTCTAGAAGGCTTTTAACTCTATCCGGATTTTTACGTCTCAGGTCATTTATATTTATAACAAGTCTTTTAGAATTTTCACTGACCATTTGTTTAACCTTTTCCGTATATACACCTTGATCTTCCTAATTGTGAAAAAAAAAACAGATTGTATTAATATCAAATACTAAAATATTCAGAATATAAATATGTTAAGGTTAGGTGTAATTACTTCATCGTCTAGAAATTCGAGATACTCTCTTTGTAAGTCTCGTAAACGTTGATCAAAATCGCCATCTTCCATTTTGAATAATCACTAGAGTGTTAAAGAAATTATCAAGAACTTAAATTATTTGGTAAAGTAATAACGAGAGATTTGAATTTGTTTGACAACTAAACAAAGTGTTGTTAATTTTGGCGCCAGAATTTAGAGCTGTCAAGATGGTAACGTCAAGTAGAGATAATGCTGGTATCACATATAACTCTTAATTTTATCAATATAGTAAATATCGACATTTAAGTGTACCTGTCACATATTCCTGTTAAATCATAAAATACAATTATTAAGTTTGAATTTGCAAAAAAACTGTTTTTTGGTTCCACTCCTATTCTTCTTTTTGGAGTGTCTAAAAAAATCAACATTAATACGCAACTGGACTTTTTAAAAGTGTACTGTAGCACACAAAACTTATAAACCTTAAACGCTTTGATATGAGCGTATAGCTGACACCAGATGATCAAACTAGGTGTTAAACTTTTATTACATATTTTGATACCCGTGCCACATATTGCTATTTTTTGTTATAGGTTGCTGTCTTGCATTAGTGAAACTTACAAATGTTCAAATGAAATAATCTGTCTCCTAAAAAGTTTCAGTTAGTGTCGGTAAATTGGCTAGGGAATGGCGATATGATTAAAATTGTCCCCTAAAAATACTTTTGGGGATAATTTTTCTAATGGCACTATATTTCTAAGTAACTATCGTTGTCTTTGATCAGTATAATTTTATATAGTCTTTTCGTTAGTTAATTAATTTTAATGTCTACTAAACCCACACTAGTCTGTAGTGTAGATAAATAATATGTATGTATGTGTAGGTAAATAATGCGAAATTGTGCATTATAGATATTTTTTTTTATATAGTATCACCTGAACTAACATTAAAATAACATAGAATATATTTTCACAATATGTAGGTTTTATTTTATAAAAAACTTGTAAACGGTGATAAATCAAGAAGGAAAGGAACACAGCACAAATATTCAATTATTATTTCTATAATAAAGGACTTTAAGTAAAATAATAATTGTTTTAGAAGGAAATTAAAACATCTGTACTTTATAATTCGTATATTCGTTTCACAATACATTTTATAAACAAACCACTCGTCATCGCATCGTATCAAATCGATTCGGAAACAGTAAACCATTGTAAAAAAAAATGCGCAAAATATATCTTAAATAACTTAAGTATTACATAGAATAGTATTAAATAAACATAAGCGCGCGTTCGAGGTCCTTTCTCGAGCGCGCGCCATCACAATAAATAATAAGGAACCTACACGTCAAACGGCGCCACAGACCACGCGACAAGTCTAACACTGACTTAAGTTTGTAATTATATTTAGGCCTTACTAGGTGCAAGAAAATTTATATAAACTGTATACCGCGCGGTCCCTTTTGAATTATTTTATAATAAAATCATCAGACGCCAGACTCGACTCTTACTATTAAAATAATATGTGAAGTCTTCCTTCAATACATTTTCAATAATTTCTACTTACGTTTATTATCTTATTTGTATCAAATCTAAATTATTTTATAAGATATAAATCATCTTTAATATAACGTTTGCCTTCAACTAGTAGGGCGTCGCCAATTCGCCGACATACCCAGATATTTCACCGACATGCCGACTATCATGACATTTCACCGACACGTCGACGTTTAGGCGGCGATGAGAGCGACACCGTACATTAATCTCGTACTAAATGCTCGTTCATTCACAAACGTGCCTGTGATGCCACTTGTATTATCAATAGACTATTTTCTGATATTGAGACACACCAACCGGTAGAAGCGAGGGACATCACAAGCACTGCGCGATACATATTCGACCAGTCTCAAATAGCTCATATCACAATTTCATTCATTATATTAAAACATTAGTATATTAATAAACGTCAAAATCGTGCGAAAGTCACTAAGAAAATTAATCAAAAAATCTCAGATTACACACCTCGGTGTTAGATCGACAGATATGTTAATCGTTAAGTACACCTCACACTACTCCCGGTATAGGCTACGGGGATATTGCACTGAATCGTCTAGTCACTGCGTAGTGGAGGGGCTAAGAGCGTTAAGGGAGGGTCGGGCTGCGGGAGGACGTCTGCGAGTAGCGGGAAGGGTGCGGGAGGGTTGCGATAGTGTTATCCTCATCGAGCCTCCTTGGCTGTGAGCTTCTCGATGAGCTCCTGAAGTGGCGCCAGCTCCCGGCGCTCGATGAGGTTGAATTCCTGAACGAAGAAGATGAAGTGCTTGAAGGATGTGTTGAGATGCGCCTCCTCGCCGAGCTGCACCACCTCGGGGAAGTGCTGGTGGTAGATGTGGGCGTACACGCGGAACAACCGCTTCAGGATGGTTTTTGCCATTGATAGGAAATTCTTGGGGAATGGCACACCTGTAACAGTTTATATTTCGTTAAAATAAAGATGTAATGTAATACACTTGTACATACAGTTAAGTGTGCGAGTTACCTATCTTGGAGGGGAAAAGTGTCTCGTCGTCGAGTTGGTCCTGGGCCCACGTCATGAGGTAGTCAATGTACTTGGGCGCGGAGCACTTGATAGGCTTCTTGACCGTATGCCCGTCGGCCCAGTGGTACTCGTACTTGGGTCCTGCTGACATCACGGCACAGGACTCCTCCGTGCAGAACTCCGTGATGGTGCCATACAGCATGTTGATTTGATTGAAGAAATCTACAGCTACAAACAAAACATACTACTTAGTTAAATTTATTTTTTATCTTTTTATACAAATTTTTGATTTTAATACTTTAATTTAATTCAACAAATTATTGAAACCAAAATATTTCACAAATAAGCTAAACTTGGGGTGCCAACAGACCCTCAATTTCGACTCGCTGCGCTCGCGAAATCCGTTTGCATGCCGTGCCGTTTGCATATTGAGCGAAGCGAGCATAGTGTAATGAGTCATCGTTTTGACCAATGTCATTGTAAAACAATTTTTTTGCGCGAATTTTTTCCCATTGACTTCAATGGGATATCAGTTTTTTTACGATTATCCGTCAACGACATGACATTTTTCAAATTTTTTTTTAAACTATCACCTAATGTGTGTCTTTTTGGATGCAACATTTCATAATTTTCCGTCAAGTAGTTTTCGAGCCTATTCGTAACAAAGAAAGTGAGAAAGACTCCAGAAGAGCGCTCTGCTCGCTACGCTCGTTTCTCTCAAAAAAATTCCATTCTCTCTTATGGGTGTAAAAGTTGAGCATTCACAAAAGCACAGGTTGAAAAGTTAAACAGATGTTAAACCTTAATGTCATGCAAAATGTTAAAAGGATTCATCAATTCAGGAACAAAATAATCCGAAAAGCTATGAACATATGAAAACACGGACATATCTAGCAAGTAACAGATGGCACAAAACAAAGAATTAAATAAAAAAAAAAAAATACTAGTCAAACAATATTTTAGACCATCTAACAAGTGTCTGTGATAAATATTATTTATTTTATTTTAACAAAACAGTTAAACAAACACGTTATTTATGAACATTTGAACATGAAATAATTTTACAAACCCATGACAATTATATGTAAAACATAATCAATATATATTATTCAATTTTAATACCAACAGTGAAAATCTTAGAAGAAATTGGTCATTATGATCTACAGATTTTATGATCCCTTTAAAGAAATTTATTGATATATGAAAGGAAGAGAAACTTTTGTTACCAATTTTAAAACAGATAATCT
The DNA here is from genome assembly GCA_918358695.1 of Melinaea menophilus ssp. n. AW-2005. Classification (NCBI taxonomy): domain Eukaryota; kingdom Metazoa; phylum Arthropoda; class Insecta; order Lepidoptera; family Nymphalidae; genus Melinaea; species Melinaea menophilus. The sequence continues at coordinate 36,422,983 of OU911038.1, read as the reverse complement.
ATGCAACACAAAATTTAATAACACTTATTAGGGATCATTTATAAATGACGTCAAGGCTGATGAGGAGGATGGAAAGGAATGAAAATCTGATCTTATATTTACTTTTTGTAAACTTATTTCAATACCTTACAATACTAAGCTAATTCTGGTCAAAATTGTGATGAGCTAATGCTATTAATATTATTGCAAAAAGTTTTTTATTTATCAATTAAGTTTAAGTTACTAACATTTATGGTAGTAAAGTAACAATTGTTTATTAATAAAGATTTTATTTTGAAGAAGTGTTTTATTTTATACATAGATATATCCATTTGATACGGAAATTTCTTATTAAGGGGTGGGGAAGTCATTGTAATTTTATTCAATACTAATATAGGGAGGATAAGCATTTATGCATAAGGCATTTTAAACTATCATTTGACCAGAATTCAATCTGCCTAATGTAATTAAAGAATGGTCCTTTATTTGTAAGGAAAACAAAAAGAGATAAAACATTGACTTGCATCACAGAAATAAGGAAATTATTCTATGTCAATAACAAACTATTTTCCTGTCACTTTTGTATTAATATTAATGTTATTGTTAACCTAATTTATGCAATTACTTAGTACTTAAAACTTTATTTTATCTAATATTCCGTGTGGTTGTACTTACTGTTGACTGCAACCCATTCATTTAAGTCCTCTCCCTCAGGCAACATGACGGCCAGACGTAGGTTTCCAGAACCCAGCGTAGCCGCCGCATGCCGCATTAAGTCATATTGATGAGTACCCTCGGGTATATTTTTCTTTGGCTTAAAAGTTTTGTTGGAACGACTTCCACTGCAACATAGTAAATGAGAATTTAGCAATATAATTTGAACAAAGACAGCAAAGTGTGCACACTGTTTTAAGATACAATAAATAATCAATAATATTTTATGAATAAGGTTCACCATTGTTTGTCAGCTTAGTCACACCTAAGCATTTGATAATCTTAATAAGTGTGTAGCATTCTTTATTGAAGTTTTTTTTTCATAAGGAACTTGATGTAGTAGGTGCGTTATAAAACAATAATTTATAAATGCTACATATATTTCGCCAACAATATAAACAAAATGTCAGTAAACTTTAGTTAAAAATAGACATAAAATTTCATTAATATTAACTTCCAATACTTACAATAGAAAGCTCATTTTGTATCTTATCCGTATTTTATCAAAAATTTTGCTATCTTCCACTAAAATAGCACCAAATCATTAAAAAAATAGGTTATTTTTAATAACAATTTTAATCAATGGATCAACTTGTCAAATTATTTCATTGAATGACAATCAACATAGACAATATTTTTTAGATCTAGATAACTAGTAAAATCCGTTTTTCTACTTTACTTTGACAATGACCATAATCTTTTTAGTCTAGTCTTACGCACATTTTATTCCTTTCAATATTTATTTAATAATAAAACTACTTGGTAACTGTGTTTAAAGAATAACGTAAATAACATTTTGTCAATAAAGTATTTTTTAATTTTTTAAATAGCAACATTTATATTTTATTGCGCATAACATTAACGTCATTTATTGACGAGTATTTTATTGGAGTAGAAAATAGGCACATAAAAGATACCTTGAAGTTAAAATATTGTTCAGTTTGTGATAAAAATTAGCAAGATGCAAGGATTAAGTATTCAAAGTTTGAAAAAGCACAAAGCTGTAAGTTGACTCGACTCCACGATCAATAATTGTATGATACTTTTTTGCTTACATAACTAACCTCTAATTTGTTTTTATCTTTACTGTAAATATCTTACATTTTTTTTGTTTGTTTATATTGAGTCAATTAAAAGAAACGATATCCATTTAAATGTAAAAATTTTATATTGTTGGTCAGTTTATATATCATACAAAATCATTTATTCTAAGAAACAATAAATATTTAATATTCAATGATAAAGATGTTTGATTGTTATCTGTAGCTAATCCCACTGTACGTGTGCGTGGGTCTGGGTTGCGCTGGGTCGGTGTTCTATCTGGCGCGGCTGGCTCTGCGCTCGCCCGACGTCTCCTGGAACAAGAGGAGCAACCCAGAACCTTGGGAAGAGTACAGGAACAAACAGTACAAGGTATTAGTACCATAGATTCAAATCTAAAACACAACAAAGAAATTATTAGCAATCTGTAGTAATATATTGTCTTTGCAATATCAAAATGAGAACCAGGTTCCTAGTTCATAAATTACATTGAACCTATTTTCTGCAAGTTTCCAGTTGAAACTAAAACAGAAAAACCATAAAAAAGTAATAAATAAATGTGATATTGTTTTAAAACAGATATAGAACACAGTAAGTTATTTGCTAATAACAATAGTTTTTTTTCATTTGACTCATTTTGTCTTCAGATTACTTATAATATTCATACCTATTGGGAAGTAAAGTGAGTCACAAATAATTACTACAACATATATATAAAGTTAATAATATAAATGAATATTAAAAAAAGATACTTTAAACTCAATAATAAGTTATAGAAGTTTAAATTTGAATAGGATTATCTAAAGATTATTATATTTGGTTGGGTTTGAATTACAGACATGGTTATTAATACACTTACAAAGTTCTTCATATTTGAAGTTAATTTTTATATACTTTGAATACAGTACAGTTATTGAATTTCCATTAAACAGCTATTTATTCTTTATAAAATTTACTCTATTGTAGTGATTTTTTCAATTATTTTTGATAGTAAAATTCTACATATATATATATACACATTCGATAAAGTTCTTACATACACACATATATATAAAATTCTTAGGATCATCGCCAAATTCTTTTTTATAAACAATTGGGAGTTTTTTTATCTATTTATATATTTATATCTTTTCTACTTTGAATGAATACCAGTGATCACTTCTGTACTCAAATGGGAGTGACAGGAGATCCTATTTCAATAACATATTTAACAAATAAGCCCTTCTATAAAAACGTTCTAAAACATAAACTAAAGCTACAAGGGTTCCAAAAGCAACCTGGTCTGAGAAGAACAACACAACAAACATAACCAGGTATTTCTTTAATGTGATCACTGTGCCACAAACCTCAATATTTAATGAGCAATGCTAGAACAATTTGATAAGCTGGCCTAAGCTGGACAAGTCACCGCTAGCAGCAACCGTTCACAACATATTCCTTTGCTATAAAGTAAATAAATGTTTCATGACACAGATAACAAATACTACTTTATCATTCAATTGAGAAGCCTTAACTTGTTATTTAACACTTTCGCTGCCACCAGATTTTCAGAAATTGAGCCCTGTGTGCTGTTTCAATTTTTCATTTAAACATTTGCATAAAGGCATTTAAATAAACGGAAAAATAGTAAAAAAAATGTTGAGCCAATTTTTTTTTTTTTTTTTTTGTGCACTTATATAAGCACTTATATAAGCACTTGAGATTTACACCACTTAAACTGTTCAACAACTTTGATACTTGACATACAGCATAAATAGCAATAGGGAGTAAGTTAATTGGAAAATATTATAACTTTGCCAGAATAAGAATTACAATGAAAATGTTATCATTATTAATACATCAAGTTCATGGTTGCAAAAGGAAGATATATAATTTTATTTTGATTGCTAAGTATAAATCTTAAATAATATAAATATGTGAATATTTAAAATCTTTTCTGCACAAAGAAATCATACAAATTTTAGTTGAAAACATTCTAATAATCAACTAACGGTAAACAGACAGAGCACAAGTATTATTATTATTTAATATTTTAATGTAAAATATTTATTAAAAACTTACCTCAACTAGCAATTTCACAAAAGCATCAAAGCCATCTATTGTAAGTTTAAAAAAATTATAACTTCAATATGCTTCTAATCACACTTTAGTTTAAATATTGAGCAATAGATGGCACCGTAACAGCAGTGGACAATGTCTTCTATCTCATTCTCTCCTACACATTTAAGTGTTTGTTTCTTTATCGTGACGCATTTTTCCGTTACTTTTTAATAAGTTCCATTACAGTAATGAAAATTTATATTGAATGGTTAATCAGAAAATAATTTAAATGCACACATTACAAACTATTATATTAGTTCATTTAATAGTATGGTAAGGAACTAAAATATACTAAATGTTTACAGATATAAATATACATGTAAAAAAAGTGATATATTGTGAATTGTGTCGTCGATGCTGGAGGTAGATGAGAATGAAAAAGGTAGTAATGATTTGGTCAGCAGTTTATCAGTTTCAAGTATTACAAAAAGTGCGTGGCGAAATCACAGTTTGACTTAGTTACCTTAAAAAAGGCGATTATCCCACCTCCAAGGCCGGCAGCGCTCTTGTGAATCCTCGTATGTTGCAAGAGTATATGGGCGGTGATGATCACGTATTATCTGTCACCCGCAAGCAAAATTGCCCTCTTACATAAAAGAAAAACAAATTTTTGGGCCCGCCTTTTTAAAAATCGGTGTTGCCATCTTTAATAACCAAAAACCAATGTACATAAAATTGCAGATTATAAAAACTAATTGATAAATTTTTACAGTAACAAAATCAATTGTAAATGAACGTAATGTCGTATGCAATTAACAATATAATATTTAACCTAGTATATGGATCAAAAATATTAATTAATATGGTTGTATTTGTATGTAAGAAATTAGGGTTGTCACACAAACTACATTGTTAAATGATTTTTTATGAATTTTCTATGGAGAACCACACATATATATCATTGAAATATTTTTTTTCAGTTCTACTCACCCATTAGAGACTACTCCAAGGAAGAGACACCCGCTCCCAAGTTCTAAATACTGTTCCTGCGAGTCATCTACTGAGTTATGTATTAGAGAAATAATTTAATAAATAGTACTATGTTATAACTTCAGTTGTTTTTTATTTACAACATATTGTTCTTCACTATATTATGCTTACAATAAATAATACTTCAATAAAATTGAAGTGTAATTCCAAATTAACAGATTTTTACTAAATGCATATGAAAGTATATATGGTACTTAGATAAAAAACTATATTAGGATTTTTCTCTGTGTGTTGGTTAATTCAAATTCAAAATATCTTTTTTTAAGTTCAAGTATTAATTTAAAAAAAAAAAAACGAATCATAACAATCCCGCTGAGTTTCTGTCGCCAGCTCTTCTCAGGTCTGTGGAAATAATTTTCCGAGCTGGTGGTAGCTTTGACAATGAAAAAATGTTTTGTTTGAAACTTATTTTCAATAAAGATTTTTGATTTGATTTAATTTGAAAAAAGCATTTACACGCACTTTTGAATCGTCAATTTTTACAATAAAAAAGGCCAGTGTGGTCAGTCCGTGAGTAATCTACCACCGGCTGGCAATGCTGCTCTACCAAGAAGAGCCGGCTAGAAACTCAATTGCTCTTTTTAAAAGAAATTTAACAATGTTAGATGTGTACATTATAATGTCAACCCTGTAAATGAATCAACAACTTAAGTTCCACACATTTCGAACCACTTAAAATTTATGAATGTTTATTTAAAACTAAGAAAAGGAAGGTCTAAAATATCTTATATAAATATGAGTGTGCGCACTCATGCTAATGAAGGATTTGTTAACTTGTTGAAAACGAAATTTAGGCGTTACGAGTTTACTTTTATTGTCCCTATTTCATTGTCTGTTTTTTATATAAATAAAATTTTGGCATATAATTTTTTTATTAAATATATATTGAGAAGAAGAAATGTGTTTTGGCGAAGACTAAGAATATCAATTTCTTTAAAAGCATTAAAAACAGGGAATTTCTAGCTTTAAGGTTATAAATAGCCCGTAAGATCTTTTTTTGTAAAATAAATATAGATTTTATTTTGGCAGCACTGCTCCATAATAAAATACCGTAAGACAAATACTAGGAAAACAACTAAAATAAACGATCGACTGTTAAATGTCTGACTTGTCTTAAGCAAAGACGGCCGAGATGACTTTGCTTGCTAGTGTTCAGAAATGTGGTTTCCACTGGAGATCTTATCTAAAGTAATTTCTAAGAAATTTTTTGAGTCAGTCAGTTCTAAAACTTTTTTAAAGAAACAATCTACAATTTTAGCTTCTTATTCTTATTTTCTATTACGCTCAGCTTTAAAAAAAGCGTGGTGTCATCAGCGAAAACCACAATGTCCCACAGACCTTTTAAGGAAAGGAACTCATTAATAAAAAGTGAAAATAAAAAGGGGCCAAGAATAGATCCTTGTGAAACACCCATCTTTAGGTTTACTAACCAATCGATTTAGACTTATTTACATCAACCACCTGGACTCTTTAATTTAGATAACAATCATTAAAATCAAGCGCAGCACAACGCACATCATAGTGGTTTGAATAGTAATGTTTGATGGTCCAAGCAATCAATCAATCTCTGAAACCGTTAGACCGATTTTAATAGAACTGTCGCTGGCGGATAGATGATGTTATAAGGAGTAACTTAGGTTAGTTTCATTTTAAAAAACATTCTGCGCGGACAAAGTCGTGGGCACTGTTACACTCATCTGCTTTCAGTAATAATGACAGGTATTCGAAATAAAACATAAATATTATTTAAAAATATTTGTCTAATAAAATATTTAATATAACATATTGCTAAAACAAACATACTTTGGAGATTACGGAGACAATTTAGAGTGATAACACTTAACACCACTGAGCACTGCTTGAATCTTAGTACTATACAGCCGATAATATTAGAACATGAGCTTTAGTATACACGGGTTAACATTTCATCATGATATTTGTTTTATTGATGGCCGCCACAAACCCCATTCATATATATATTTTCCAAATGTAACATTCATTTTGGTTATCATCAATATTTCTTTAACAATTTCCATAACATTCAACATTATATCACAAGCACAGGTAAATGCTATTAATATTTGATTTACGAAAAAAAACATATTTTTATAGTGCACCTTACTGTATATTAGTCCTTAAAATCAAAAAATATAAAATATACGTTAGTGAATTAGTTATATATTTTGCCCTTTACTATTACAGTTCCGCACATCACCCTGTTTCTATTAAATACTTATCACTCATCAACCATATTTTCTTACCATCAATAAGAAAAGAATACAACAAAAAATTCAATAAAAATATGTTATATTATATAAAATAACATACATATATATAAAGTAAGATACATAAACCAATAGTATTCAAATTTGAATAAGTTATTTAGCACAAATAAGATACGGTGAGCTCCTGTCGAGCACCAATCGGTGTGGTAGTGTGTGTCTGTGTTTGTGTGTGTATCTACTGATGGTGGTAGGGGTTGTACCCGGCGGGAGGGGGCTGCGGATAGGCGGAGGGCGGCGGCGGGTACTGGTAGGGTTGGTAGGCCGGCGCGGGCGGGCGGTGGTGCGGGTACGGCAGCGTGGCGTACGGATTGTACATGGCTGGCATGGGCGCGTACACGGGGTACGGAGCCGGCGCGTTGCCGTACGGTAGGGGCATGCCTGCGCGAGATACAATCATAAGTTGAGATAATGACATAGTCACGTATAAAAATGTATCAGTAACTATTCAACAATCGGCGAACAAGATGAGAGTGTAATGTGCACTCACCTTGTGGTTGTTGAGGGTACGGCAGCGCAGCGGCGGCGGGCCCGGGAGCCGCGGGAGGCGGGGGACGCGGCGGGGGCTCACGTTTTGCCACCACCGCCGGCTGGAATATATAGGAGTTAATAGAGAAGATCTTTTGAACATTGGTACTCATTGCAAGCCCTTATAAAATAAATGTATGTACTTCATTAGCAGCGTCCATGTGGTGCTGGGGGGGCGCGGGCGCCGGGCGCGGTGAGGAGCGCGACGCTTCGTGCGTCAGATCCTTCAGTAGTTCGTCCTTTTCCGTCTTGCGAGCGAAGCAGAAGTCGGACACCTTATTTTGGAACGCCACCAGCAGCTGCGCAGCAAAGGATAAAAGATGAATATCGCGTCACAATTTGAAATGATTATAGAAAATCAGTCTCATACCTGAGTAAGATCGTTATAGAATTTGACACCCTCCTTGAGATTGTTGGTGAGGTCCTGGTAGGCGTCGCTGGCGGCCCCCAACCGGGTGAGTGCGCGCTCGCGGCCCGACGCCCCACCGCGCGCCGCCATCAGCGCCTCGTGCGCGTCTCGCAGTCGTGCCGCGAGGTCCTCCTGCGAGGCGCGCGCGGCGGCGGCGCGTCGCTGCAGCGGGGCTAACGCGGCGCCCAGCGCGCTCGCCGACACACGGGGTTCGTCAAGCGCGCCATCCGCCGCCAGGGCACTCAGGAACGCTTCCCGCAGGTCCACGGTGGCACTCTTCAGCTCAGATTCGATGGCGTCGCGCTCTGCCTTCAACTCCTCCACCTGCTCGATTTCAATCGAAACGGTATCGAGACTACATTTTTTTAAATACTTTCTTAGCACCTGTTGGATATATAAATACCGTTTGCATGAGTGACCGCAGCGTGCGCAGGGCTTCCACGTCGTTGGAGACCGAATTGGGAGCGTCTGGGACGTCTGCGACGATCTCTCCGTCGCTGCGACTCAGCAGCTCGATGCTCTGCGATGAGAGGGCGAGCGTTATTATTTTTCGATGTCTTACACCGTAAACATATTTCACGGCAACTGACCTCTTTGTGCTGTTGGAACTTCTGCTGCACGATGGAGTCGGCGCGTACGGCGTTGTCTATAATTTGCGTATATTTTGCGGCATTAGCGCGGAAGGCTTCAGTAAGTTTTTCAGATTCCGTACGAGACCAGCGCGTTCCGAACTGATTACGTAATGCCGCGTCTGCCTCCGCCTCCTCTCGCAACATGCGTTCGGCCTGAGAGAATAAGAAAAAAATCGATTAGGCGCTCTTCACGGATATGGTATCAAAATCACAACTATGCTAGATTAAAAAATGAACCAACCTCCGTGAGTATTTCGCGGTTCCGTTGCAACAAATCGGGGAGCTCAGCCATGAGGCGCTCGAGCGCGGGCAGGCCGCCGGCGTCGCGCACGGCCGCCGCCTTCGCTCGAATGGAGTCGGGCAACCCGCCGCCTCCCGCGCCCTCCGCCTCGATGCAAGCGGGCAGGTCTAGAGACGCCAGGATGCTGTTCAGCATCTGCGTGTCCTCGCGCAGCTTGTTGATCTCTGCGCCCACGAGATCGGAGCGCCGCGCCGCCGAAGCCTGCAGCGCCTGATGCACGGCCAGCGGCACCAACTTCTCGAAGAGGTCCGGGGCGCCCGGCACCCAGCGCTCCTGCGGCGGCAGCGCAGCGGCCACTGCGGCCCGCGCCACGGGCTCCAGCGAGCGGGCGTCGGGCACACGTTCGTGGTAGATGAAGTCGTTGTCGCGCTCGGCGGCCGCCAGCTGGCGCACAGCGCGGGCGCAGGCGTCCGCCGCAGGTCCACCCTCGCGCCCCAGCTTTAAAAGCTCAACCGCCGCCTACAACGACCGCTCCGTTACACTATTGCATATTTTGTTAACTTTAATTAAAACGGCGAATCTGTACCACCTTCAAGCGGGCGATTTCCTCCCCGAAGGACTTGTTAGCGCGGCACACCTGCGCCTGGTAGTAGTGCACGAGCCCCCGGAAGATCGACTGCTTATTTTGCGCCTGAAACGTGCATAGTAATTATAGTACTTTAATACAAACAAAACTAACATATTATCAGTTCAAACCACTGACGGTGGCGATCCAGTCGCGGTCGAACAGTTGCCGCGGGTCCTTCTGCAGCGCGCGCACCGCGTCCGTGTACAGCTCCTCGCACTGCGCGCACACCTTCGCCACCATGCTCTCCTTCATCTCGTCTGCAACAACACAAACACATGTTTATGTCAATAATACAATGTTCTATACTATTGAATCAAGATTCACTACAAAATAATGGAATTATATTTCTTGAAACGCACAGGATAGCCGCCAAACTGACAAATCACTAATGATTTTTTTATACTTTGTGATTACTGTCACCTTCTGCCTGCCATTTAGGATTTCAACTTTGGTCACATTCCTGCATTGAGGAGACAGAGATGGCTAGTATTTTTTAATATATTCTTCTATTACTGATTGAAAAGAAAACAACTATCAAAGCTAAAATAGATAACAAAATAAAAATAAATTTAAAATACATTAGTTAGTGAGTGGTGATTTAACTTTAAGAGAAGAGGTACGTAATTATAGGTAACCTTTCATGCACTTGTAAGCGATGACCTCTTGAGCCTGTGCCAGCATGAGCTGTGATAGAGCTGACAGTGTGTCGGGGCTGAGGTCTGGAGTGGGCTCCTGGTGTACGGCTAGCATTATGTTTGCCTTTAGGTAACCGAAGATACCGGCTGATTGCTGAAATTATTTCCCAACATAGTACACTTAATACACAATTAGATTAAATAATCTAAATGTCATCCAACTGTTGAACACCTACATAAATGATGTTGAGTTTTATAGGATAATGTATCCTAATGATGATTGAAATTATAATAATGTAACAAATTTTCTAACACTTATTCACTGATTTTAATTAGCACAAAAAATCTACAGTAACTTATTTAAAATAAACAATCGGTAATACTTATCGGTAATAGAAATCTGAGATCAAAAGTTTGATATGAATTTAATTACTTGCAACAGCTTGGCAGCGAGTTTGAGTGATTCTTCCGTGTCGAGAGTCTGCTGCGCGGCCAGTGCACTCTGCATGGCTGCCATGTTGAACATTATGCACATCCTCTCATATGCCAAAGAACTAATTGCTGTAATATCATTCATCATTTAATAAAACAAAAAGAGCTTTTTGCTTACTAATTTCCTTTTAAATACTATGTAATTTAAAGAAGGCCTAGTAGTAACACATGGCACAAGGCTTCCCCAAATCTACATATGATATTCATTTCATTATCTAAAAAAGGTTAGCTTTAATCTCATTAGTTCCACTTTCTGTAGTTACTAGTAGTAATTAAGTAAGGTAAGAACATTACTTAATTTTATGAGAACCATGTGAGAATGGATATATAAGATTGAAGGCGTGTTTTATTATTATTAAATTAATATCTTAAGACAATTGATATTCTATGTTGTTTCATTTTAACTTATAAATTCATTCAACTAACGAAATTCAAAAACAATAAATAGTTGTAGAAAAGTTAATCAGTAATTAGTTTAAGCTCAAAATACCTACAGAATATCTTTGTCTGGATTTTAAAGTTAATAGATGATTTTAATTCCGATTTGCAATTACTGTTTTTTGACAACTTAATAAACAGAAAGTAAATATTATATTTCTAAATAATTTATGCATGATGTTTATTAAAAATTATATTTTCTTTTCCGCCTGTCACTTACACTACCTACCTTTGTTTGTTAAGTTTAAAAAATGACAACAATAAAAAAAACAAACAACAACAATTGTCCAAATGTTTCATGGTACCTAATTAAAGTTTCTATACAAATAGATTTATTGTAAATATTTCTTAAATTTTACTTTATTTATATATATATATTTATACTTCTAAAACCCTTAATATTATCTAAATGAATCTTTATCTCAATTTTTGAGAATCAAAAGTCTATTGTATATAATAATAATAGAATCAAAAACAAAAAAGTACATACTAAGACTCATCCGGCCTCCAAATAGAGAGCCTTTATCGAAGGCATCCTTCCATTTGAAAGGGATCTGCACTTCCTGGGGCGGAATCTTTCTTTCCAGGCACACCAGCTGATCATAATAGCTGTAGGATGAAAATTTGTTAATGTAATATTTGTCAATAATTGATTGTGCAAGAAATTGTTTCAATAACTAATAAATTGGAAGGATAATACATTATCTTACCAATTTATTAAGTTAGTGTGACTCATACAATGCTTATACCTGTAAATAACATCTAATGACGACTTCTCGAACACTTTCCATATAGCGTAACTTCTAAGTCGACTGAGCTCATTGATAGCTTCACTAAAATCTTCATTCGTTTCCGCAGTATTATATGTTGATTGAATTAAGTTTTTTAATGGCTTTACAATGTCTACGTCGGATGATTTTTTCAACGGCACAACTAACAATTCAGCCATTTCTGCAAACGCCGAATGACTTTTATCCGATCAACTTTGTTTGTGACTTTAGGGTTTTTTATTTTGATATTAGTCATCTGTGACAACTCGCAAAAAGTGTTGCTAGTTGCATTCTATAGTCCTTAAATTCTAGTTTATCTTATTATATCGATGAGTTATGATAAGTACTTCATAAAATCTTATTAGTATGACATATTTATATGTATGTACTACTTTAGTTTGTTATTGTTACAAGCTGTTATATTATCTCAGATATTAAAAACGCCAAAGAACAATGGCAGCTTTCCATACATCATTTTACCTGACATCTATTTGAAGCGTCTAAATATAAAAAAATGTTTAAACGATAGGGGTAATATTGCACAAACTTTATCAGAAAAATATTTTTTTTTTAGAAAGCCACAAAAAAAAGATATTTAAGTTTTGGTTTAATAATAATAATTTGAGGTTAGCTGTCAATACTAGTCGTCACTGATTGTAGGTAGTCTATACAAACATAAAAAAATACGTAAGAGATTTCTTAAATGATGTTTTTAATATTAGTTATTAGTTTAGTGAAGGGTTAGAATAAGTTTTGAACGGATTTTATCGCGTTTATTAACGCGAATATATAATTGCAATGAATAATATTTGTCTAAATTTAAGAAAACCGATCTTTCTTCTTTTCAAATGTGTCAGATAGCTATCTCTATTAACTAAGCTTCAACCTCTAATATTCCAATACTGGGCATAGGCCTCTTTCACCACATAGGAAAAGAATCGCTGCTTAATCAGTGGTGATCCGCCTTGGAAGCTATAGAGGGAAGAGGTCGCCGGAAGAGAGACCTGGGGTTCCATGCTCCCGATATACTAGAGATAGTATGGGCGATCCGCCGCCCGAATGGGAGGGAATATTTGCACGAGAATGTAAAAATGGTTGCCACCCCCTTCTCCCGCAGCTGTGACGAGGCTTTGTAGCCGGCTTGTCACACCTTGGCGGAGTACCAGCCTAGAACCATCATGTTACTGAATAAGTGGTGCGTCGGGAACTGTCGCTACCACGCATTGTATGCGAATGGGACTTAAGCGAGAGGTGTTGTTGGGTAGTAAAGGCGACCTTCTTCTGCGTGCAAGTTATTGCTACGAAGGTTGAAGCGAAGCGGGTCAGAGAGCTAGCCTCTACCGCTGACCCCTTCCATAGGGATAGGCAGGGGAGACGGAGGCGAGAGCACGCCCGCTGCCTACTTCCCCAACTGTAGTACCATAGCTAGAGGGGAGGGTCACACATTCAAACCTATTTAAAGCATTTCACATTCAAACCTATTTAAAGCATTTCTTGTTATATTGTAAAACCTATTTAGTGGATATCTTGTTTGATTATTTCCTTTTAAAAATGCGTTCTAATTACGAATATTTTAGGTTTCCATAGTAACATTTATATGACATTAAAATACAAAAAATAAACTTTATAAAAATTATTTGTTTCGAAGTTCAGGTCTAAAAATTATTAAGATGGTCATTGGAGTTAAAACTTCGTCTAAACTGTAAGTTGAGTCTTTTAATATATAAACCTAAGCAGTTTATTGTCAAGTGGATCTGATTAAAGATACTCGTCTTCCTTTCGGATACAGATCCTTCCTTGTAACCCTACAAGAGAGATAATTAAAATGAAATGCGTAGTTCAGACATGTAGATATAAGATTTAAATAGCCAATAATGGGAATGAGCGATACGCATGCGCGTAGAGTTGATCGTAGTCTTGGGTCTTGGCAGTCGTGAGTCGAGGAAAGCAATAACGTCGGGCGAGTTGACCCACGAGGTTCCTAAAAACCGTGATTACCGTGGTACCGTTAACATTTTTGTGGTTCACAAGATACCAGTAACGTAAGTACGTGTAGTTGTTTTATGTTATATTATTCTTGGAATGTAATAAGAACAAGTCACTTCATGCAAGTTGACGTCGCATGCTGAGATCGTAAACTGTTGCTTTCCCAATCGATACTCGGTGTGCTTTTGTTTTGGTTACGTTTCGTGTACGTGGCATTGTACGCGCGATTGATTCACGTATGAAAAAATCAAGAGCTTAATGTATTTATTATTATTTTAAAGGTACAAAAGACTTTAAAAAAGCCGCTTTGACTTAAGGCATGTACTTAAACAAAAGTAAACTCCATTCATCAACCTTACTAGGTCGTTTATAATATAAGTACGTTTATAGTAACTATAAGTAATTTTATAAGGTAAGTACTAAGTAAGTGCTACCACTTAGCTACTTACGTACGAAAAGTTATGAGGAGTTTCAATTCCTTTTACGAAATATTAGCCAAAGTTTTATGCCTCGTAGAATTATAAGTGCTTAAAGCGAATGTATATTATAAACAACTTTTACTTTGAAGTTCGACATGTTTATAAAGTTCATATATGATTAATGTTACTATTTATTATTAGGGAAGGTCTTTATAAATAAAATAAGTGAAATATATTTTATCATGATTATATTCATTTGTTTGTAAATAAAATCAACATACATAATAAAATACTTTATAGAATTTCTTTAGAAAGGCCTTAAATGCCGCTAAACTGGGCCCTTTTAGGACTACGGGTACCTATCATGGCCCGATATTAATCATGCATTTTATAAATGCTATCGTTATAAAAAAATATTTATATATGTGAAATAATAAGTCTTATAATATGTTTGGTCATAAACTCCACGGTGGGCCATCATAAGTTAAGTAAAACTTAGTCAACCTACAAAATACAAATCACCAAATATAATTCATAAAGAATATTTTGTAGCGGTTGTTCTTACAATCAGTTTTGGTGAAAAAAATAAAAGTTTTAAAATTTTTAACAAACCATTTTTTTCCACAATTCAGGTGGGCTTTATCTTAATATATAAAGCACAAAGACACTCACTAACTGACTCATTCATCGCTCTGCAGCCCAAACCGTAATACCTAGAAAGCTGAAATTTTGGACACAAGACTCCTGACATATTGAATAGGTGCAATAAGAAAGGATTTTGCAAAGGTCCAAATCGCTCCAAAGTTACAGCTAAAAAAGCCCTCTTCTCCTATTGCATTGCAGTAGAAATAAAAAATATTTGGCCAGTCACTATGTTTATTCTCAACACGCTGCGATGTGAGAAACAAGAGTGTACCTATAACCCGATAGTTATCAAACTCAAGGCTTTCTCGCACTGATGCACGAGTCATGATGGGTTGGAGGATAGAGCGTGTATGGGTTCAATATTCACGAAAGTCAGTTTTTTTTGGTTTATTCTCGTCGCGAAGCGCCGGTAACCTGCTAGTTAGGAGTATAAAAAAGAGTTCCCTCGCCAAACATGAAAGCGATGCCTTCAAAAAATGTACCTAATGTGGATACCGGCTTAGATGAAGTCGGAGAACGCCTCCCTGAGCAAAATCGGATGAATGATTCTCGGATTATGCTCAGGCTGCCCCTCGTATCTGGGGCAGGCAAGTATCGTGCTTATGTTCATTGAGAGCAAATGACGAATCAATATAGCGGCACCCTGCTCCACTCTTAATGTGGACTTTTGCAACCTCCGGGGCGTTCATTCCAACCTAAACGTCGTCCGCTATCATCTATAGATGGTGCAGCCTACCTTCTTGTTTTTGACGAAGACTCTGATATCTCAAACTAGCGACACAGAGTATCTGTCACACCCAGGGTATATACTCGGACATCATCGTCGCCTAAAAAATTTTGAAAAAAAAAGTTGTATGGCTGCGCGTGGGCATAGATCATGTTGGATATTTCCAACGTATGTGTATCCAACAGTGTATATTGTAACAACAACAAATACAATACAATAACAAAAACTTCTGTCTTTTATAGAGGCCTTCGTGGGAATAGTCTCAAAATGCGGTGAACTGAACCTCGTTCATTTTATTCCTCAAATGTTCACGCAGTTCAAGTTCGCGCGTTTAACACAAAAAATAACCCATTTGTCGTAATTTCGGTTTTTTTTTATATAAGAGGAAGGCAAACGAGCTGCCGGGTCACAGATGATACGTGATCAGCGCCGCCCATGAGCTCTTGCAACATCCGAGAATTAATAAGAGCGCTGCCGGCCTTTGAGGTAGGAGTAAACGCCTTTTTTGGAAGTACCTGTGTCATACCGATCTGGAAATACCGCCAAAGGGGGTTCGTTCCACATTCGAGTGGTACGTGGAAGAAACGTTCTTGAGAAACACACAGTAGAAGATCGTCACGCATCGTGATATTAAGGATGGTATTGGAGGCGATGACATGCTGTTCGGTGATGAAATTCGGCGGTAGGTATCAGATACTATACCAGAAGATGTGACACGGACTTCCTTCGGCGGTATTTCCAGATCGATACGTCATGGGTATCTTCAAGAAAGGTCACCTTCAAGACCGGTCACGCTCTTGCAATTTCGCGGTTGTTGCAAGAGTTCGTGGGCAGAGGCGATCACTTGTCTTTGCCATAAAAAAAGCTAAAACTAAATCTTTTCTTGGGTATTAGTTAATCTAATTGTTCTACCAGTAATTTAAATTCATTCGAATTTATAAAACTGTGGACTGTCTTAGGAACAGGGCCATCTTAGGCGGCAAGTACCTTATATTTTTAATACTTGCCTTTTGTTAAGTACATGATACAGTTTTCTAAATAAGAGTTTCTTTTAAACTGTTTCTCTTTTTGTACGTGCGTTACTTCAAAATTACCGAACTGATTTTGTTAAAATTTGGAGTAGTTATGGCGTATTGCCCAAGTCAATATAAAGAATACTTATTGCTTAAAATCTCATTCTCATGGGAAATCCAAACTGGTTTTGTTTATATACCATAACACAAAACGACGAGACGGGTTTTTATAAAATTTAGTTTAGTCCCGACTCTGTCTATATCAATATCATATACTATTTCACTGCGGATTTTATTTAGTTTTGCATGCATAAACGATTTAGTTAAAATATTATGTCAAGCTATTTTGTTAAATATTATTTCAATCAAGCTTCATCTTATTGCGAGACTTATATAAGCATACGTACATACATTATAGTGACGGACTTTTAAGAAAAAACTATTACACTCTGATAGCAAAGGTATGTCAAACAAAGTCGCCAAATAAATATAATGTATTATATAAAAAGAGATGAAATAGGATCTTTGGAACAGCTTTTACGAGTCAATAATCCGATCCAACAATATATACAAAAATGCGCTGAAGTCTCATCCATACCTTTGAATGTTTAATATTAGTCTCGGGTATTCGTTTTATATTTTAGTTCGCTTTAGATTTCTTTATCGGTACCCATCTTCATACATTATTTTTTAATTTTCTTATTTAACGACAGCCGAAGTTTTTTATCTAAATATATAAAACCTCTTTTTTTGAAGCTTTTTTTGAGATGAGGTTAGTATAATAAGATGGCTAAAAAAAAAGTAATGCACGCAATTCAGTTGTAATGGTTCTATAAGAATATACTTAAGTAGGTAATAAAGTTTAACATTCCGTTGATAGCAGAAAATTATTTGCAGCCTGACTTTCCCACAGAGGGAGTAATTTTCTTTGTGACAAGTCACGCTATGGCTTCTTAGATTTGTAATACGCCATAGCATGTCTCTATATTAACAAATTACAAAAAAATAAAAATAAAGAAAAGATAACAAAGAGAACAACTTGGTAGGTTTAATTCAGATGGTTCGTTACTGTGGATACGTAAGTTGAGTGTGGGTGTATGTTTGTACTCTTTTTTATCCACGGTCCACTTGGTGGTAAGTGATTCTGTTATTTACGGACAATTGTAAATATGATAAGGTGCTAACTTACCACCATTAAAGAATAGCGTCCGTGACACACTAGAAGACATGGGGGTAAAAGGAGTTTTTGGGCATCTAGTTATTTCACTCACCTTAAGTAAATAAAGTTATATTAACTTCTTAGTAACTAAATCTACAGATGACGGTGTGACTATCCTGTCGTTTCAGATACCTATATTCTTTACCCATAAAACGTAAACGAAATCATTATGAACATTTTTTTGGGTATAAAAGTCCTAATATTTTTCTATGTCAACAGGAGAGGGCGCGGCGACGAGTCTATCGCCACCAAAAGGCAGGAGCTGGGCGTGGTGGGATCCCAGAGCCGCCGATACCAGATTCCTAACACTATAATACTGTCAGTCATATAAGTTAATTTTACCTTATATTTATATTATAAGTGATTTTTACTGTCCCCTAAATTGCTTGGGTATAAGGTTGAATAAAGATAGCAAACCTAGGAATAACTTTTAAAAAGTAATTGCTACGTGTTATGTATAATGTCCATGATATAGAAAATAGTACTTTTTTTTTCGGATTGTTTGTTTTAATGTTACGCTGAAACTACTGAATATTGCGAAAAAATCTGATTAGTGAGTTGTTAAGATTAATTTGATGGTATTGTCAAAATAGAATTATAGTAACAATACATTAACAATACAAAATATATAGATTTTGTAGTTAGTTAATAAATCCAAGTGTAGTTATGTTTGTGATTATTTTATAATATTCAGGTTAAGATCTTAAAATATATAAATAATGTTGCATATTGTCTGTGTTGTGTGATCACTCGTCTGTCGACTGTCAACAAGCCGCGAGAGTCGTTCTCAATTCATTAAGTATCTAGAGAGATGCACTCCTCGGCACGGCGTTGTTTTTTAATTATTATGACCTACTGACATTTCATATAACTCGTAAAAAAGTTTGAGTTCATCATGTAAATTTTATATGTACGAAAGTATACAACTACTTTCAATTAACAAACCTCTTACTATTTTACATAATGTAAGATTTGGTTAGAATTATACTTACAGATTTTACAGATTGTAATATTTTTACAACCAAGTAGTTTTCATGAAAATAAGACAGGCACGATGCCGAGTGAGCGTGGTTCATCGATCGTTGGGTCTGGGTTCCTTCACCTTAGAGTATATTAAGGCCAGCTGGTGTTAAGTCTTCCATAAATACAATTGATTTATGTAACATGAACAATATGTTTATGCTTGATTATAATACATTTTATTCTGAATTTAAAGCGTTTACCTTTAAATCTATAATTTACCTAGATCGATAGAATATTGGTTTTTTCTTATTAATTTTACACACAACACAAAAATTACACGATAATCAAAAATATTTTTTCAACTAGACAAGAAGTAGTAAAGGTAAAAGATATTTGTTTGTTGTCACACATTAAAATGTTTCGTTAATCATGTTTAAATGGGAATAAAAACAATTTACAGCTACTTATCTAAAATAATACTTCATGTAATATATATATATATTTTTATATTTCCAGAAATCGCGATACCGAAGAAGAAACCGAAGACGTTATAGACCTCGGAGCACCGCGGCGTCGTCGCCCCGCCTCCGCTCCGCGCCTCCCTCGACTGTACACACCCAACCCGCGTCTGTGAGTATTCCACTCACTATAGTATCACGTGGTGATATATTCTCATCATGAAAGCAACTAAAAGGAACCAACCTCATCCGTTCAGATACCCCGGTCCTAAAACCAAAGGCGGTCATAAGCGACGAAGCGGTCGCGCCGAAGACGGTCGTCCGAGACGGCGTAAACACAAGTTCACTCGTCCCGTGCCCAACTCGCGGCTCTACAGACCAGCGCCGCCTCGCCCCCCGCCGCCGGCGCCACGCCCGCACGCCGCCTGGCCGCCGCCCGCACCCCGCGCCCTCGAGAGTGCGTCAAAGGCCGCCCTGCGCTTGCTGCACGCACGTCGCCTGCGCGTGCAGGAGCCGTCGCCGGCGCGTTCCCCGCCCGCTCCCTCCGCGCCATCCGCCGCCCGCGCGCCTCGCCTCGTCGTGACGCTGCCCGCGGCGGGGGACGCGCGCTCCGCCATGGCCGCCAACAAACACTCCACGAGCCCGGATTGCTCCGATGGCAACGACCCCTCCTCGGCGCCCAGCGAATTCCTAGCTGAGGTGCCGCACGATCACGTCTTTGAGTACAATATATTCAAATTTTACAATACTTGCGGCTTGTCTGCTTATGATTGATGTACCTATACTACGAGTTATTATTCTCGTAGATCTAATAGATCTACGAGAATTAAGAGACTTAATAGTCTACCTATCGGTTTACCAGCAGATTATAGACCCCGTTTAAAAATAAATAACTAAATATATGCGATCGTTCGCTAGAGCGTAGAGATCGGGTGGTGAGAGAGTGTGGGTTTAATAGGTGGATGTGCATGTGGGCAGTTCCTGTCGGCGATAATGCGGCGGCAGTACGCGGAGGCGCTCAAGTACTGTCAGCTCATCCTGCAGTACGAGCCTCACAACGCCACGGCGCGGGGCTTCTACCCGCTGCTAAGACACAAGCTGCGGACTAACGAGCCCCCGCTGGCCTCGCCCTCACCCCGCACACACACCGCCAGGGGTGGGTAATAAGACATAAACCATAATAAAACATTTTGACATAAAAATCATAATTTTGTTGAAAAGAACAATTAAAATCAATTGTATATTTCTCTAAAAATACTACTTTTACTATTATTATTAGTACACAAAATCCATCCAGTAGTTTTAACGTCATAACAAAAAGGAAAGACGGCAATGAAATAACAAAATCTATAAGTTAAGAGTTCCATGAAATAATCAAAATGTGTACGCATAGGTGAAGTTTTTTTCAAATTTCTTTGTTTTTTTTTAATTACCAAAATTCGTTGAATTTCAGAGGACAGTAGTTCAAGTGAAGACACCAGTCCTCGCCACGGAAATCTACTTGATGCCCAATTGAAACAGGTATAACTATTGAAAATTATATAAAATAGTTGTCAGATGAAATCGCAACTTTACGTGTTCATGTTGTTTAAGTCTGTCAATTTGTTTTATGATGTTTTCGCTTTTGAAGAGTGCTGAGACGGAAGGCTCGGCGGAGGGTTCGGGGTCAGAGGAGATGGAACAGGGTTCCGGCTCGGGCTCGGGCTCCGGTTCCGGTGCGTGTTCGTCTCTCGAGCTGGACTCGTCGGACGCTCGCTCGGCCCCCACCTCCCCGCGACGGACGGACACCACTGAACCTTCCGACAGTAATATATATTTATAAATAGTATATGTATATATAAATATATTTAATGATTGTTCGGTTTCTGAAATCGGAAATTTTTATTATGTATTATTTTTATATGTCGGTGTTGATTCCAATAACAATTTATTATAATTAGTTGTTGTTACTTATAGTTCGTTCGTCGTTCGTTCGTTCGTTCGTTCGTTTTCTCCTAATAAAATCCTAAACTGTTTATTGTCTGTTAAAATATATAAAAAGCCATATATCTTAATTCTCTCGTAAAAAAATATTCTAGTTTGAAAGTATTCTGTACCTTAGCTTAGGTAACCATCCAACACCACACTAGTTTCGAAACTTCTTCTGTTTCTTTTTGTCGTATTGACTTTCTCTGACCTCTAGCTTCAAAGTCTATAAGACTGGACTGGATTCCTACCATTGACACTCGTAAGGTTTCCAATAACTCAAATGCTTAGTCAAAAGCATTCTTCCTTCTAAGCCTGTCAGTGTGTGACAGCGGTCTTCTAAAATGTTTTTTTTTTCCTATAGCGTCACAATACTTATATATTAAAAACATATCACCTTAAGTAACTTATTTTTTTGTTTTTGCATTTTGTTAGTTCTCCGCTTTTGTTATTTCTGTTTAATTAAAGACTTGGTGGTAAGAAGCATTTTGCCTTTGCAAAATATGTGAAAAAAAAATAAAAAAAACATTAATGTGTATAAACATATTAAAAAAATAAAAGAATATTTGAAAGCTCCAAAAGTGTACATAGTATATAGATTTAAATTAAAATTGTTATTGATTTCATACAAAAATAAAATACTTTGTATATTGAAACTGGTGTGTGTGCAGGTTCTTCCTGGCGTTGGGACAGCGGCGGCTCGCACTCGGAGCGCGACGACAACGGCAACCCAGCGACACGACTCGGTGAGACACACAGACGCACGCACGCACAGACACACACACACACAGATCTAGCCACAGACGCACGCATGCACGCGCGCACACACCTACACACACACACACAAACACATATAGCCACACTCACACGCACGCAGTCATGCACGCACACACGCACGCATTCATGCGAATACACACGCACGCATTCATGCGCATACACACACGCGGACACACACAAGAACAATCGGGGATACACGAATAGACACGCCCACACATACATACACACACATGCGCGAACAGACACAAACTTCTATACACGTACGCACGTACTCACCAATACAGACACATTAACATAAAAACAAATCGCTCTTGGAGGAACTACTCTTGCTGCCCTCGTGATCTTGACTCCTTAAATATTGATTGTTTATTTATCCTCTGTCACTGCGAAGGCGCGGACGAGCCTCAAGGCGACGCCGCGGACGTACGAAACGACAACTCACTGCTGCAGGTATTTTATTATACTCACTTTTAGTGACTTTTTTTTTTCTTTCCAAGCTAACTGATCTTCCAGCTCATTGTACGTGGTATTAGTCGCTAAACTACATTTGAAACAAAATACTTGAGATCCGACGATATACTTTAGGAAGTCACAACAGGGATGGAGTGGGCTTCCGGGCATTTATTGTTGTGGCATTGTAAAACCGACCTTTATATATTAGTAATATGATAAAAATAAATTCTGTTCATAGGCACAGAGCTCTTCGATGTCGTCGCTGCAGCGGCTGCGAGCGCACTTTGCGTGTTCCATTAAGTAAATACACGGACACACTGTCTAAGCCATAATATATCGTCCTTTGTACTGTTATCCTATTGACTTTTATTTTTGTTTTGTATCCACATATATTATATATAATATATAGATAGTATTATATTTATACATTTAGATTATCAATTATCTGTCGTCACAACAATTGCTTCAGTGTATAAATGAGTATAAGAGATATGTCCTTCAATTTATAAATCTGCAATGTAAGATCTATCTTGATTAATATTATATTTTATCTGTAGTCCCACGTCATTTAAAAATTGGTTCCTATTTCGTGGAATTGGATTTGTCAAAATTGAGATATCACAGATGTACAAATTATATTAAGAATTGAGTATGAAACCATTTGTGTTATTAAAGGCAACGTGTAAGAAAGAAGGAGAAACTATAAACTCTTTTCCACTTCCATCTTGATAAGGGCGAGAATCATACTTTACTATTTGAAGGGCCTACTTATAATTATCATCGTAACGGACTAAATGAATTTTATACATATATTGGGAGATGTTTATTGTTGTCTATAGATTTTTAAATAAGTATAGAATGAAAAATTTGTAAGCAGATATGAACCTGCGACCTTGTAATAAATCGATCTACAAACTGAGCTACCGTGTCTAGTCGTGTTGATAAATTTTTCATTCTAAATAATTTAATTTGACTGTCTCTTCGGACAGACTGATGGTTACTAAAAATTATCGTAGGTCTAAGTCTATTAGATATTTATTCGAGCTGAGAGCTATAGATAGTATAGTCTTACACCTGTGAGAGTGGAATTTATTAAACGAGTTATAATGTGAATGCTTAAAGCTTATTAATTTCTGCTACAGGAACAATATTACTTGTGAAATTTTCATGAATCTATCCTAGTATATACTTAGGGAATGTTTAAAATTTATATGAAAACTGCGGCTGCCAAAACGCACCGAAACAGAAATGTACTGAGCTGAGTGCAACGAGAAGACTGAATGACTTGTATCCCTTAGTACCTATCTTATTGTATTAACTCCACTAACACGGTTGACGCTGATTGAGGCTGACTATATCCGAACACTATTTAACAAATCCTCTTTTAAAGACTAGAAGCAATTTAAGTTGAATGCAAAAACTAAATGTTAGCTCGTAATTTAAACAATCAAGTTAAAAAAAAAAAGCCTATAACCTATTTCAATATTCTCATTACATATCATTATAATTACAAGGACCAATGTGTTTAAACTATCTATTATGAGTTTGTAATGTATGTACATACAATGTGGAGCTGTCTGACTTTATAACACTACTTCGTATTAAATTCATGTAGTTGTTCTACTCTGTACGCAACAGGTTAATAGTACCATGTCACATGACAAATATTTCAGTTTTTGCATTCTTAAAGTAGCTTTGGCTAAATTTATTATTATATGGATCGAGTGTCAATATATGAAAGAAATTTTCCATCAGATCAATAAAATTATATGTAACGTAAAAGATTATAATAAAAAAATGTTTTATTTTACTATAAACGGCCTGTTTTAATCTGCTTAAATAAAATTATAGTCATTTTTGTTGTATTATCTGTGGTAAATAATGTGCTCTATAATTCTATGATTGTTTAACAAATCGTATGAAAGACGAACGTGAATTTATCCTGTAACGAGTTACCTTTAAAATATGATGTTATTTTTATTTATAAAGTAGATTGTTATAAATTTGGTGTGAAAATGTATGTGTTTTATTTATTTAGTAGTAAAACCCTATTCCTCTAAAGGTTTAAAAAATATTGCATTAAAAAAGAGAAATATATATAAAATGTATTACAGAATGTAGGTTTAGAGTCCTAAATATATATTAAATGGTAATTTCTTAAGTTGTAGGCAACTCTGTTATTGGGATATACTTATCGGGATTAATGCTGGTAAAGGAATAAATTAAAAGACGGTAAATGTAAAAACCTTTTTTTAAATTTTATTAGAAACGATAAAACATTTTTATAATAAGTAATCGTTGAAAACGTAACATGCATATTACATAATTCGCCTTAACAGAGGTGCGGAGAGCGCGTGACGTCACCGGTGAGAGTTTTGCTCTCACTATCCGTAGCTATCTCGCTCACGCGTGACGTCGTCGTTTTGGACGCCGTCTCGCTCACACGTGACGTCGCCGGTTTGGACGCTGTCTCGCTCGCACGTGACCTCATCGGTTTGGACGCCGTCTCGATCGCGCATGACGTCACTACGTCCGCGCTCCCGCACGATACACTCAACGACGCCGCGCCGGTACTTTGTCAGATACGCAATACTCACTCGGTCTAAATGCATTTTTTGTGTCTTTGAGCGATATTATTCGTAATAATATATGCTAGCTACATGAACACATGAACTCGAACTCCCTCCGAGCACGCAACGGATTCTCTACAAACAACTGACTCGTTTGAGCAAACGGGTAGGTATCTAACGGCACTCGGGCACTACCTGATAACATCGGTATATAACATATTACTAGTAGGCCGGTCCGTCCTGTCGCAATACGACTGCACGCGAACTCCTAACGTGGATATTTATACGAAAGTACGAACGCCAACAAACGACGTTCAAATCAAACAGCACACGTAAAGTTCAGTCGA
Organism: Melinaea menophilus ssp. n. AW-2005; assembly: GCA_918358695.1. Lineage (NCBI taxonomy): Eukaryota > Metazoa > Arthropoda > Insecta > Lepidoptera > Nymphalidae > Melinaea > Melinaea menophilus. Next base: position 36,397,562 of record OU911038.1, on the reverse strand, counting down.
TATATCGACGTCGAAGGCATAAAATATATTGTAAATAATAATGCACAGATAAATTGTGTTAAAATTGGCGATTCTTAAGCTAAAATTGGTTGGCACTGGCGTTGGCGTTGGCACTGGCTCTGGCACTGGCCGCCGTACGTAGTTGAGGCTAACAGACGGCTAATTTTGTAAACACTATTTGCTTAGGCCTCTTTTCACTTTAACATTAAATTATAGTTGTGTTGAAGGAGTGCTTTAAAAATTAAAATTTACTTCACTAAGTTATATCTTTAAGTTACTCTTAGCTATCAGGTGCCTATTTATATTACTATATAAATACTCCTGCTATATGAAGCCGAGTTCCTTAAAGCGATAAGAGCTAAGCGAGTCGTGGAAGCAAATCACTAATATGCAATCGTAAGGCACTGATGAAACGGTGGCATTGCATAAAATAATAAATATAAATTATACAGGGTTTTTTGTTTAAAATACCAGAAAGAAACTAATATAAAAATGGTGAAATTGTCTAATTTATTCTACTACTTTGTCTGGAAATGGCTGGATAAAATAAAGGCAAGGTTACACTATAGGAATGTACTTTAACATTTTAAGTCTAGTGTACAAAAAACGAATCCCTCTGGTATTTTAACAATCATCCCGTATATTACATTTAATCTGTAGTACGCGCTTGTGAATCATTCCATTCCTTGCAAGGCCAATAGTATTCAATTGTAACGAACACGACACTAGCACCTATTAAACGTTTGGTCTCCGCCCTATCCAACGTAAGGTGACGATCGAAATACTTTAAGGAAGTATACAGTAGAGGTACTATGAATAGAAGATATCTAGCTTCAGAGAAAATCTACCTAATTCTGAGATAAATGTGACAAAACAACGTGATGCAAAAGAAAATCACTAGGTGATATCGACCCCGAGGCGAGTGTGAAGCATTAAGTCGAGTCAGACGAGAGGTTGAAGGAAACGACGCCCGGGCCTGCAATGATCCTCGTCGTGAAACTACATTTTAATCGTTCGCTAAAACAATTTGTACCCAAAACGTTACATAAATCGGAGCCGAGAAATCGCTTTTAATCGTCCGATCCGTCAATCGATAACATTAATTTAATACTAAAAAGAAAAACGATCTGTCGTCGGCGCCCTAACGCCGCGGTCCTCCGACCGTTAGCGGCCGACGGATCGACTACGAGCCTTATCGGTACCAAAAAAAAATATTATTCTACAGCAGCACGTCCATGCGACTGCCGCGTCTCAGCACGCGCGCCCCCCCACAGCCCGGCCCCCCCGGGACGCCCTCGCCGCCCCCCAGCGCGTGGAACGACACCGTCACCAACTGCTGACCGAAGTTCGCCTCGAACCTGCCAACCACGTGGACATCGGTCGATCGATTAGTTAGTAACATATGTCATGCAACGAAAATAATGAGAATGTGAAAGAACTGAACAAAGTAGGTATCTCACTCTGTGGCGATGTTGACATGCGGCGGCGCGCCCACAGCGTTTTGCACCACGAGGAACAGCTTGGTGGCCAGCTCCAGCACGTGGCACGTCCGCACCAGCACGTCACCGCGTCGCCGCCACGAGCCCTCACCCCCGAACAGGCAGCCCGGGGCGTCCCCCGCCTCGCGCACGGAGCACTGCGACAGCTCCTCCGCCGAACTCTCCAGTGTGCCGCACTGTACAAGTGCGTTATTGCTTTTAATACGTCAAATATGTCAGGTTGACAGACATAAGTTTGATATATTTTCCCCAAAATGTTAATAATAATATTCTTAGATTTTTTTATCTATTTTTCCTAATCATATTCGAAAGTTATTTAGGGTGCTTAAAATAGGTCGCTCAGTACTGACCGCGCGCACATGCACCGCCAGCAGGTCGTCGGCGTAGGGCGACAGCGACAGGCGGTACACACAGTGCGCGGGCACGCGGCGCTTCAGCCGTAGCGAGCGTGCCTCCAGCAGCAGCAGCGCGCCCGTCGACACCACGGCCAGGCAGCGCGATACGCGCCCGCTAGAACGCGCCACTTTGCCCACCACGTCCGCGAACACCACATAGCGGTCCGCAGCACCGGCGCCGGGCCCGCGTCGCCACGCCGCTGACGCGCGCAACCGCACGTAGTCGCCCACGAACGGATGTGCCACGCTGCGTGCGTACGTCAGCTTGCGCTCCTTGAACAGCACGCTGGCGGTCACCTTTTCGCGCATCCGGTTTCTTGCGGTCTGGTCGAAGGCGCGGCGGTAGAGGTGACAGCGCCAGCGATGGTGCAAGCGCCGCAACAACGAGTCAGCCCGTGCCAGCAGGCGGGGATGCGGGCAGGGCGGCCAGGCCGAGCATGCGGGCGAGCGGTGCCGCGCCGGCAGCCGCGCCCACAGCGACCTCAGGTACGCGCGTCGCGCTTGCGTACTCCACCAGCGCCACACCGCGGCGGCGGCGCGCGCCCTGTTCCCGACAGTGCCCGAGGGTCCCGCCCCGCCAGCGGGGAGAGAAATGCTCGCGGCGACAGACACTCGTCTCTCCTCTAGAGCTCGTCGTTCCTGTCATCAGTAAAGAAATGATTTGGCTGTGTTTGTGTGCTCGCATGTGTACATATGTATATTGTATACGCACGGAGCGCGCACGGTGTCGCGTCCAGGCGCGTGCGATGACGTCGGCCGCGGAGGCGCGTGTGCGTGTACGATGTCGTCTCCACGCACGCTGCGCCGCGCGCACCAGCATAGACACACGGGCCGCACGAAGCGCTTCCAGTTCCCACACCTGCGAAGTAAGAGACGGTACGCGTGTAAATATAGCATAAGAATTCCGATATTATTCTTGGTTATGACTAAAATATAAAATCTACCAATTACCGTTCGCGGACTCCGAATGAACACTTTCGTTCTTCCATATGCGAACTCCGCGCTAGGAATGGGAAGCGAGCGTAATAGGGCTCGAGCGGCACGCACAGGATCGTCGCGTCCTATGCTACCCGGTGCACCTGGAGACGGGGGGGCGGAACCCGGTGCACTCACTCCTGGTGTCCCGCTTCGTCCCCGAAGTAACCCGTAGCGGGACAGCACACTACGAGCGCACATTGATTCGCACCAGCCCGCGCGTCTTAGTAACGCCATATCCATGATCCTGCAGGCGGTATAAAGCCGGTCAGATAACAGCGCGGGGTTTAGACCTCTTCCGGGAACGGTCATTCAACTCACCCCTGGGTGCGTATCTGATGGCGCAGCAGTGCGGCGTCAAAGCGGAGCGGGCGCAAGGCGGCGTCGGCGCGCAAACAGCGTACGAGGCGCGGAGCGGGGGGCAGCCGCCGCACCAATGCACCCACCAGCGCACGCTGACGACACGACAGAGCGCACGGCCTCCGGGGCGATCCCGTACTAGACAAACAGTACCAAACGTTATATATATAAATATATATCTTATCACAACACGTAGTCACATGTCTGTAATACGTGTGTCTGCTGATGTAATGTGGTCATACCCGGCGGGAGGTGCGGCGGCGGCACCAGGAGCGAACAGCGCCGCCAGCAGCGGTTCGCGCGCGGCGCCCAGCGCGCACGCACAACGCCGACACACCGCGTCGCGGTTTTTGGCCACGATGCCGCGCGCACTGTACACCACCGCGCCTCCGAAATGCACCACCCTGCGAGTAACACCGTAAGCGCATCACAAGCCAAAACCCATTCACCGGCATTTAAATTTGAATATTTTATTTAAATACAAATAGTTATTAGCCAAATGATCATTACTGAAAGCGGTCGGGCGGCAGCACAATGAGTCTGGGGTGGCGGCGGCGTTGTAGCCGCTGCAAGAAAGCGGCATCGCTGGCGCCCCTCGAGGCGCACTCCCGCAGAGCGCCCAGCACGCTCTCCGGACCCTGCGCAGATCGATTACATGTGCCGTTGTCCACTACCAGTGACGAGATTAAACCACACTAAGCTGCCGCCTCTCTCACCGCGTCCAGCAAGTCCGCGTATAGCTCGTGATCCGCATAAGCCAACGGGACCCAGGCAAGACCCTCACGGGCGTATTCCTCCTGCTCCCGCCGCAGTGAGGCCGCCGTCACAGCTGCTTGCACGCGCTCAGCCGCATAGTTGATGAGCAGCCGCTCCAGCCCGTTGTGCGCCAGCGATTCCAGCCCGTACACGTCCAGGATGCCCAGGGATCGCCGCGCGCCAACCGACGCCGGTTTCAGCGCGTCGTTGACGGCGCTCACTAGCCAATTGAAGAGGCGAGAATACAGCGCGCATAGCAGGCGATCCCGCAGCGCGCGTGCCCACTCCGCACCAGCACCCGCACCCCCAGCCTCCGACCCCGTCTCAGAGCATTCCTCCTCCGCTGAGAACGACTCGTCTGCTAAAGAGGTTAGGGGATGTTCTGAGATTATAGTAACAAAAAACTAAAATTACGCCATCAGACAGTACCATGCGCGTCGTCGCGGGGCGCCAAAGGTGGCGCAGCGCCCAGCGCCAGCTCCAGCGCATCCGCATCCACACCCACTAGCGCGCAGGCTTCTCGCAGCTCTGTGAACGGATAAACGGTTGTTATTATACATCGGCGAGTTTGAAACAGGGAGGTCGCGAGAGAAGGCGTCTCACCGTACTCGTGCTGGAGGCGAGTGCCGATGGAGCCGTCGATGTTGTGTTGCGGCTCGAACTGCACGTTCCCCAGCTTGAGCAGGAAAGCGAGCACTCGCAGGACGGCCCCGCACTGGCCCGCGCTGAATCCTAGCGCTCCCATCGCGGCCTATAAACCGCCGCATAGAACATACTCATATATGTTATATACACATACGTAAATATATAACATATATAACATCTTATGAGAAGGCGTACGAAGCTAACCTTCGTGAAGGCGAAATGATCTCGGTCGGCATGCGGCGCCCGTGGTCCCGGAGGCGGCAGTGGCGCTCGGCGCGGTGAGGCCCCTCCACCCGCACTCCCTGTCCCTGGTGCTCCACCCCCCGGAGCCCCACAGCCGCCCGTCTCCACGCAGCACGCACCACCCCGCAGTACCCGGTACTGCTCCCACGAACGTTGCAGCTTTAGTCGCTCTGCAACGAACGTGGGATCGGTGAAAAGTTTGTAATTAAAGTCGCAGTAAATCTACGTGAGTGTATGCATATGTGTGTGTGTACTCACTAAGTAGGTGTGCGTCGGCGCCAGCCAGTAACTGGTACAGCACGTGGAAGTTCCGCTCGCCCTCCGCCGCACAGCACACACGTTCCTGGGGAACGTGTGGAACTTTAATATTTCTGATAGAATGTAACTTTTTATTATATTAACTGTCTCAATCTCACCTTTTCCAGGAGGTCTGTCAGGTATGCACAATAAAATAAGTGTTAATAATAATAACAACCGCTTAGCTCAAACACTGAAAGTTATCATATACCATGGTTCAGTACTCACAGTGGGTTATGTGACCGCCGACGGGTTCGCCCTTGAAGTCGAATTCTATATCCAGCAGTTTGCCCTGAAAAACGTATTCGAAATGATTATTTGGACCAGTATGAAGGTAAACGCCGGCGGTAACGTACGAAGCGACTGGCGTTGTGGTTGCGGGCGGTGGCGGCGTTCCCGAAGGCCTCCAGCAGCGTGCCGGCAGCCGCCAGCGCGCCCCCGCCCCCGCCGCCCCCCGCTACCACCGCGCACTGCAGGCACACACGCGCCGCCTCCGTCTTGCCAGATCCGCTCTCGCCTGCGAACGTCACGTATATATTCAAAGTCAATACTTTAGAAATGAAAATTTGCAACATTTATAAATAAAAGAGCACTCATGAAATTACTTAGCAATTACTTTTAATGCAATCAATTGGAGCAGTGCAAATAAAGTCTTTTGTTTTATAAATAAAATGTACGCCCACTAGTATATATAATCTTTGAATTTTATGCTTCACCTGTTATTACAATGCATTGATTTTCATTTCTGTCTCGAACCCAGCGGTAGGCGGTTGCAGTTATCGCATATCTGGAATGGAATAAATAAAGTGAGATTAATTTGTTTGTGTGAGTGGGTTTGCAAGTGTGCGTGTCCATGAGCTTGTGTGTGTGTGCGTGTATTACTAACAGATGCGGCGGCAGCAGGTAGGGCGGGCGCGCCAGGTAAGTGCGGACGAGCTCAGCCGAGTACAGCGGCAACGCCCGGCACGGGTTCACCGACACCAGCGCGTTGCCCACATATGTCTGTATCAGTTTGTAAAAAAAAAAAGTTTACATGAAAATGGAATCGCTATCACTAAATGATTTGAAAAAAGGAAGCAATGAATTAGTAAAAAATAAATAAATAAAAGGAAATTTAATAGAATATAAAAACATTATTTTAATACAAGGGAACTTCCCGGCCCTTCGGGCCAGGAAGGGTCAGGGTCAAAGGGCACGTATGAGGTTGGCACCTACCCTATTTTGTAGCCTGATTCAATAGCTTTTTTTTGATGTATTACACATTATTGTGTGATTTGCGGGTGATAAGTGATGCGCGTGCATACAGAGTCAAGTAGCTCATTATTATATAGTAAGGATAAGGATTTCTTTATACATCTTGTACATATGGCCGAGCGCTTTACTTGAGAGCAAAAAAAAAATATTGTGACCAATATGAACTTATGTTCACAGACAAGTGTTCTCCTATTTATACCAACAAAAGTAGGAATATCTTCAAGCATTCAGCTAACCCAATATAACGAACCTAAGACAATTTATTGTTGATTAGAAACCTTCAAAAATTGCTTGCCGTAATATTACATTAAAGTAGTCGTTATTCAACATGTTTGCTATTAGTGAAACAAGTTAATCTAACCAATATAAACCATTAAGACTATACTAAATATTAAAACACACTTAATAGAGATTACAACTCACATATATGATATCTCTTTTATATCGCACATGAAGGTTGTGCAGGAAGGAGTCTTCAGTAAGTGGCGCCAGCAGCACGGCGTCGGCGAGGCCGGCGGGCGCGGGCTCGGGCTCCGCCATGGCCCCGCGCCGCTCCTCACCGCCGCGTGCTTTTCCCAGTTGCACCCATATTCTGCATGCTGCTCTCTGCTTACAACACACAAATTCGAGTTAGTTGCCCAAACTTAGTACCAACACAATTAATAAATGTTTATTTGTAACAAAAATCCAATACTTTCACATATATCATTAAATTGTCATTTGTTTACACAACTAACAAAAATATGGTTGTCCAGAAGAGACCTTTGTTGTTTTCTATAAACATTTATTGAAATATTTTTTAAACAAATTAATTACTTATTTCTTCCTGATTTTGAAAACTGTATTTTATTGCAAAAATAAACATTTTTTTTTTATTTAGCTGTTTAAGTAATTAATAAATATAAATATAAAAAATATTTTAAACAACTTCTGTTTACGGAAACTTAGTTAACATAAATTAAATACATAAAATACGTATTTCTTACGAAAATTACGGGATTTGTCATAGGAATATAACAATAAACAAACACTCATTTATTGATGGTGTATAAGTATTATGTTTAAGTCCATTACCAATAAATATGTATTAAAATCGAATTGATAGCAAACGAAGACTACTTGTTTAATTAGCTAAAATCCTACTTGATTCTACGAATTATTTCCTGCAAATAATTTTAATATTTATAAATAACTACCACATTCTCATATACTTACATTTGCATGTAAATTGTGGGGGTTACTTCTTATTTCTAACCATTTCTAATATATAATTATGTTAAACATTAAAATATAATTCAGTACATTTAGTAGGCACTGATTTTATACCTACACTTGTAAATTGACAGCTGATGTTGCCAGAGTCTAGAATAGGTTCAAAGATTGAGTATTTTCAATATAAAATCAAAATAATTAACTGAAGCAATAAATCGTAATATGAAAGATATATTTTTTTAATTTAAATATTTGTGGAACATGAATATTATCTACAATGAGTATTTTAAAAAAAAGATACATTTCTTTAATATTTTATATAAGATATAATATTTTATAAGCTAGTTTGAACTGTTTTATAAATGGAAAATTTTATTTAAAATATTCAATATATTTTTTATAACTTTCGCAAAATCTATAAAATAAAAGAGTTTCTAGTCATGTAGAAATATATAAGTAAATATTTATTAAAGTTAGACATTCTTTATAAAATATTAAGCTATATATTTTTTTTATAGTAGATATGACGAATTCATTGAAAAAACAAATTGTTTTTTTTTTTAATTCAATATTTATTATATATATAAATATAAAAAAATACTATGAATCTAACAAAAACCGTTATCTTTTTAATACTATTTAACTTAACAATTTCTTTGTCATTACTTGTTACTGATTTATTCACCTGACTTGTTCTGTGTATATTTTTTTTTTAGCAAAAAATATTTTTGACAGTTACAGAGTCAATTATGGAGTATGGAGGCCCCGTAACGTTATTTCCGACGATTAATTTTGTTACCTCTATCCAAAACTGAAACGTAAAGAAAGATCAGAAACGTAATTTTGTAACTATGCTGATTCTTGGCTTTTATTCATTTGATAAATTATAAATTTTTATAATTAATAATTTATCATATGATTTATAAATCAACAATTTTATGATTTTATTTATTATTTAGATTATTAGAACAATTTAAACAGCTTATAATAAATAAGTATTTTTATTTAAAGTATTAAAAAAATCACATAACTTGTTTATTTATTGCTTCAAAAAAGAACTTTACAGGATTATAATTATAAAACATGTTATCATTTTTATTAAGACAATATTTGTTTTGTAAATAAACTTTACAGGCCTCTGTATAGTTGCCTTGAGATTGGAATTTTTTTATTTGTGTCAATATTGGATCAGATATCTTAATTTGTAATATTTCAATCATCTTATCGTCATCAAAAGATTTAAATGGACAACCTCCTTCAGAACAGGAATGCTCATAATTTTGTATCTGCTGACAATTTCTGGCCATATAACTTTTCCTACCCCCTTCTAAACCATACAAATGCCTAATACCATAAATAAATTTATTTTCATCCTGTTTCCAACTGTGACAGCAGCTATGTTGCCCATTTGGAGACTTTTCATATTCACTTTTCCAAAAAATGATTGCTTCTTCTAAGGGCATACCCAAATCTTTGAGGAACAGACTGTAGCAGAATCGTTGAACATGTTTTAGTCTATGATTTCTCCTCAAATGTTGGTGCAAATTAACCATGCAAGGAGGAAAGAATTGTGATCTATTATCAATGTCATTATTCTTTAAAATATCAACCTTGTCCCTTTCTTTATGTATAAGTTTTGTTACTTTATTTGAAATCTCCATTATTCTTGGATCCTTTCTTAATGTTTCTAGATTGGGATTGTTAATTTTTTGTTTTAAAAACATGGTAAATAATTGTGTTAAATAAAGTTTCCAATATTTGCAAGGGACTGAGGCTATGCCATGTTCAAGTTCTATCTTCCGTTTGGCAACAAGTTGAAGACAATGTTTGAAATTTATTTTAATATTATAAAATATACAGTTCTCACAGCACTTTGTAGTAATATGATGTGCAATGCTCCGAATATTTAAATGCTGACAAAGTATTCTTAAAGGCTTCATAAAATTTAATTCTGTTTTTAGTTTTCTTATACTTTTTAATAGATGTTTGGCAAAACATCTTAACTCATATGCCGAAAGCGTGTTGAGTCTTTGACAAAATAACTTTTCTTCAGATTTTATACAAAAATGTATAAAATCTTTTGTACCATCTATTTGACAAATTATACATAACATAAAATGTCCAATAACATCATATACACTTCCTTCTATTACATATTCATTGTATACATTTGTTTGATTTTGGTACACTGCATTTAAATACTCCAATCTTTTTGTGACTATAGTCTCCAATAAATACACTGTTATATCACCTTTGACTGGGGATAAATAAAAAAATGACATACTAGAAATTATATTATCTATTGTACGTGATCATCTCGTGATTGTGACTTCATTGAAATAGAAATACAGATAAATTGATACGTACTTTTAAATTTATAACTAAAGTCAATACAGTTAACTAGGAAAATCACATTACTAATTACTTATATTTGTAATTCGAAAGATTTCTAATAATCAATAGCAATTAGTTATAGGCTTGTAAATTTTTAAAATAAACTGTAAATAGAGAATGCTACTCTGTCTAGGCAATAAATTGTAATTGTGCATTTTAAAGTCGATTCTTGTTTTGATTTAATAAATGTCATAATATGTCAATATTTGGTCGGAGCAAACGTCAACTGTCAAAATGATTTCGTTCTGAGATGAGCAAGCAGCGTCCATCAAGTATAAAAGATTTTCGTCAGGTGCATAAATTTTAGATTTAGGTAACCTTATTGATGTTTTGAAAACTGAAAGTAGGTAATTATTTATTTCGTTCTGTAACAGTACATTGCCACAATGCTCATGTCAGCCTTTGATTTTAATCATCACTCGTGTTGTCGGTTTAGTTATTAGCTGCTATAACTAACACAAGCTATGCCATTGCATTAAGGAAGGCCCGCGCTAGCGTTTCAGCCCTAATTTGAATCTTCTGTATCGTGCGTAAAAAACTCAGATTAATTTCGGTCCTGCTACTCAATTTCGCATGTTTTGAAGGATGTGCCAAGCGTTGTCAAAAACTCGACTTGAAAAAAAAACAAACGTCGACTTGAAAAAAAAAACAAACAAAAAAAAAACGTTGTGACTTTGAAAAGGGGTTTAAAATGATTGTAGATCTCGTGGTTATATCACTCATACCACGGTTTCTTATACGCGTTAATTCCATTTATATGAGAGAGAAACCGAAACAATGCCATCCATATACACAAAAAATAGAAAATGCAAATACGCCAAAAAAAACAGAAATACGCCAATTAGGAATTGTAATTTCAATCTACAGTAGAGAAATTGGATGAAGATCGATTTTTAATTTAGCCAACAGTGGGCAATCATTAAATGCCCACTGAACTTTTACTTTTACAGCTATCCTGACAACTGCCATCATATAGACCAATGGCGTTTTTAACTTTTCTTAAAATTCCATTTTTAAGTCATCTGACGAGATTTATTTCAAGTTGCTTGGTTCTGTGTCATAAAAATCTCTTGAATGATATAGCTATTAACGACATCTGTTGGGAAAAGAAGAGCTAAAAATGTCCGTTGCCGGATTGATTAGACAAATCTACATTTTTAAAGACTATGGCCAAAGTTCCATCATTTTATAATAATTGTATATTGTATAAAATACATTTAACATTCACTTAAGCAAATTGCAACTGATCTTTTATAGACAACGCAGCTGTTATCAAGGTAGCTGGTAAATATCGATCTCTGAAGTCGTGGTGCCGTCGGTGACTATGCGATGCATGAATATTAATAATTCCTTGGAAAATTTAACTGTTAAATCAGTTGGGTAAAAGCCCTTTGAAACTAGGTCGTTGTAGCACTTATTTGTACAAAGCCTGCATAATAGTTTTGTAGGTTTTAAGTTTTCGTCTTTATCGTTTTGTGCTATAATTATAAAAATCTTATATTTTTTAAATAAATATATTGTGCTCTAATTTTGATGTAAATATTCTTATACCGTTCGTGTCATTGAAATTTGTCTTTAAAAATATTATCTAAATTATGCTTATTTAAATTTTGAAATATATTTTGAAGGAGAAATTAATAACAACGATACAGTAGCTAAGTTGATAGAATTATAGAGATATCCCAGAGATCGCCTCTGTCCACGTATTTTTTTTTTATTTAATAATTATTTAAAAACATTATGCTTTATTATAACGCTCATATATTTTTATTCTGTATACGTATTTCAATAGCAAAGTTGCTTTTATTTTAATTGCAGGTGCAACCAAACCATTCCATCAAGCCAAGTTATGCACTCAGCACAACCGTACGTTCTCAGAACGATCGATTCAATACTAATAAGTAATATCTAATTGCTTTCAATTGTTACATTTGTACATATTTACTTAATAACATTTTAGAGACGCCATAACACAGCGGGAATAGATAATGGAGGTCACAACATGGACGACAAAATGGAGGATTAGAAACGTCATATTAAAAAGAATTTAAATCATTTGTATGATTACTTGTTACTATTAATACCTATTATCCTCTAGCAATAATTATAATATATTAACTCACCATATATTTTATTTACGTACCATAATTGCTAACATTGACATGGGATTTGCATAATAATGAAATATTTATATTTACTAAACACGGTATTTATTTATTTATTATAATTGGTTTGTAAGATTATTTATAATAAATAGCTTTTGTCACGGCGTTAAAAATTCCAATTCAAAAAAAATTGAATGAAAGAATTAATATAAGAATTCTTAGAGAGTAAATATTTAATAGGAAAAAAATTAAGTTTTGCGTGTTTAATATCAAAGATTGTTATAGAGAATAACACATTGCACTTATGCAATGTAGGCTTTTAGTGCAGGTTTCCAAAGAGTAGTTCATGGAGAAGGTAAGAAACTACATAAATATTGCAGTTTCCATGTGTATTTCGTTGGTTCATAACAGCTGTTGTCAGCATTACACCAAATGAAATAGAATAATATAAAGAGACGGAATAGAAGAATATTGTTTATGGATTTTCAGAAGACTGTGATATTGTTTATGGATTCTTTTCAGTTTTGCGAGCAGTTAATTGCGGATATATGTTTATATTATATGCTTTAAATTTTTTCAAAATGTATTATTAATTTTAAGAATTATTATTAATAATAGGTGCTTTAGCTTTTAGGGTGCGTATATCAAGACATTGTATAATATTTTATTTTATACAGTGTATAAACAATACTTTTTCGTAGTTACATGCAACATAGTTCTTGGTATATTAAGTGTTGCAACTGTTTCATTTAAAGTTAGTCACACTATTACTATTAACCATAAGTAGTCGAATAGTACTTAAATTTATATTCTAGATAATAAAAATTCTAGGGGCACTTATACATTGTTACTTGGTAGAAGGAAAATAGATAATATATGTTATTCTTAGAAATATAAATAAAATATATTATGATTGTAGTGATCAAATAATTCTTATCCGGATCGGTAGAATTGTTTACAATAAAAAAAAAATAATAAATATTAGTATATAATATCGATTTAAAAATAAAATGTTTTATGAAGAAATATTATATAATAATACTTAATACTTTTACATTTTTATATTAATTAACAAATGTTTTATTATTATTAAAATAGTTACTTGTCTGGTCAACACCATTTACTAACTCTGTCGACATTTTTGACGCCAAAATTCGCTGAAATCGCACGAAAATATCGAGAATTAAAGATTCTCCTTAGGATTTAACGTCGCTTATAGTCGATGTATAGCATATAATATAAATCAGTGAAATAAATGTGTGTTTTCGTGATACACATAAAGATGGCCATTAAAAAATAACACTACTGATTTCATTATATAAAGTAGATATGGAGCTAAATACATTGTTTAAAATCCTCCATATGTTTGGTTTTAGTCAAATGTCTCTACCGGGCCATTCATAGGTATAATGAAAGTTCCTCTGTTGTGACAGAAAAAGATCTGGCCATCCACGTAGTGTTCGTACGAAAAAGTCGATCAAAGCAATAAGGGATAGAATTCGAAGAAATCCTATTGAGATGGTTTTGTGGGGTGTTCCTTGCGAAAGAGCTATATTTTTGTGAAAAAGGTATCAAAACATCGACACAAGTATATCAAGATACCATTCTCGAGAAGGAAGTTAAATCCCTTAACAACACCATGTTCAGTTCAGTTCAGTAACCAAGAATGGTCCTTTCAGCAAAACTCAGTTCCGGGTCATAAAGGTTGATTCACCCAATCATGGTTACGAATGAATTTTCCGGACTTTATCAGTGCTGAAGACTGGCCGTCATCTAGTCCTCATCTTTACCCACTTTATTATAATTTATGGTCAGTTTTAGACAGTATGGCTTGTTCTAAACGCCATGATAGTTTGGCGTCTCAAAAAAATTCATACGATTGGTAGTGAAGAATTTCATCATAGAAAGAGTGCGTGCTGCTATTTATCTGGCCTCAAAGTTTAAAGGACTATTGCAGCCAATGGAGATCACTTCGAATAAGCTTTATATATTTTTAATATTTTTATATTAATGTATTAAAATAACACACTGTACAAGTAATAAATGTTACGCACGATAAAAATATGTTGTTTTTTTATAACAAGATTTATGGCAAGACGAAGTATATAATAATTACGTAATGATTAGATATATCCGTTTCTTTTCAATCATTGATTTACTTATAAAATAAAATTATAAATTAAGTTAGTAATTTATCACAAAACTAATATTTTTGTTTGTTTATCCATAATGCTAGGACATGTTCATACCTACCGGGGCGCCACGGTGAGTGCGCAAGCGATCCCATGGCGTCCCATTAAGGCGTTGAGGGCATCCGTTGGTTTTTAGTGGGTAGCCTTAAAAATGGCAACGTGCTCGATGCTGTCGGGTAGTCCCACATAACCCTCCGACCATCACCTTCTTGGTCGGCGAGTATCCGTAACGGATTTTTCAAACGAAAAAAAAAAAAAAAAAGACTTGTTCATACCAGGAATAGTTTAATATTTATTGCAAATAATTAACAGTTTCTATAGATGGTATATATAATACATACATATATATATATATATATATATATATATATATATATATATATATATATATATATATATATGTATATATATATAATATGCCACATAATTAAAATGTTTGTGTAAAAATAATATAACGAATTTTATAAAACACTGTTTTTCTATATTGATGATCATATTATAATGGTTGGTCGGTTGGTTGTAAACCTTAATAATAATAAAATTTGGTACTTATACATTTCTACTTCTTCTAAATTTCTTTCTACATATGTGAAGCAAAAACTTTGTACCCTATTTTAAAAAAAATAAGCAAATTGAAGACTGATTTTTGGCTAGGTCAGTTTATATGAAGGGGTGCAGAAAATTTAGGCACGGTCAGTGTATATAGAGGGGTGTGATTTTTTTTTATAAATAATGAGTAACAAATACATTGCATTAATAAACACATCAAACACACACACACACACACACACACACACACACACATGCGTTTAACAAATATAAATAAATTAAAAGGTTATTTGTTTAAGTTAACAATGTCAAATAAGTAATTCTATGTCCAGTGTTATTTGTCTATTGACGTAACGTAATAAAATAAAAAAGATATATGCAATGTTTATAGAATTATTATATATTTTTTAAATTATCTTATGAAATTAGAACTTTAAATTACAGTCAAATTTCGACCATTTGGAAATAGTTTCATACATTCGTTGCTTATCACTCGGATCCGAGTAAGGCGAGGCAATAGTAGCAGTGCCTTCCAGCCGGACCCGTTCATTTCACAATCATCATCTTCTTGCCCTTATCTTAATTTTGGGGTAGGCGAAGTATATTTTTCCTTCCATACTCTTCTGTTACTCGTCGTCTCTGTACACATTCCTCTCTTCTCCATATCATCTTTCGCGCAATCCATCCATCTTTTCTTCGGCCGTCCTCTACCTGTCCCAACCTAGGACTCTTTTGGTTACATACCTTTCATCTCTCCTCATAACATGCCCATACCATGACAGACGGCTACCTCTAATTTTTTCTATCACTGGCGCTACTCCCAATCTTCCCTTAATATACTTATTTCTTATCCTATTTTTTCACCACTCACATCCATCGTAACCATCGCATCTCCGTAACATGCAAACGCTTTTCATCCATCACCTTCATCGCCCAGCACTCAGATCTATAAAATATAAATATAACAATAATCACAATATATATTCATAGAGATTTTTAAACATTCATTTCTACTTAATCAAGATTCATCATAAAAAATTCGGTTTCCGGCTATTATTTTTAATTTATTTTTAAGACAGTGAATTCATAATTATGTAACATTATTCAACTCAAATAATATTCTAGTTCGCAATTATTTCATACGTACCAAACATAAAAAAATATAGGTAGCCTTAATAAGAATATTATATATATATTTATATTTAGTATTAAACAATAAAATAGTAGAACCACAGATTAAATAATAATATAAATACATTAAAACTTATAAATAGATTTATTTTATATTTTATTTGTCTAGCAACAAGGTTTATGTCTATTAAAACGATATATACATGGATACA
Source organism: Melinaea menophilus ssp. n. AW-2005 (assembly GCA_918358695.1). Taxonomy (NCBI): domain Eukaryota; kingdom Metazoa; phylum Arthropoda; class Insecta; order Lepidoptera; family Nymphalidae; genus Melinaea; species Melinaea menophilus. Next base: position 36,381,343 of record OU911038.1, on the reverse strand, counting down.
ACATGTAATAATATGTTGTATGTACGGAAAATATTCACAAGGACAGACAAACCGACGTGACTCTTGGCAGGTGGATAATTAACTTGAATTATATGCACTTTTAATCATAATATATCGACAGGCGAGTGGGGGGTTTGGGTGGGTTCTGTATTCTGTATGTTCTGTTCTGTTCTCTAGTTTTTTAAACAATATTTTTTTAATTTATTGGCTAACTGCTCCCATTTGTAACATTTGTCCTAATTATCCCAAAACGTTAGTGTTTATGGAATAAATATTTCTGGATTTTAAATTTTGTATCTCATTTCTATATGTCTCAAACAATAGTCTATTACTGCAGTTAAATTGCATCAAAATCCGTCAAGTGTTTTTGCGTGATGACAAGACAACAACAAGAGGACATAATAAATATATAAAATAAAAAATTGAGTCAGTTTTTTTGTCATAACCATTTACAAGTATTATATATATAGAAAATGCTTTAACACATCATGTATTGGGAGTGAACACTAATGATTTTATATAAAATTGTGTGTATATCTATTTATATGTACAAGTATCTACTAAACTTAGACTTCAAACAGGTAAACTTGTGTTGTATATAATATATTAGTGTCGGTAATTCTATAGTTTTATGTTAATAGCAAGTCGAAGCCTCCGACAGTCGGCCTCGTGAATTGAAAATTTATTCTTGACTATAGCTACTGAATAACTGACCTAGTTTTGCAAAAATATCAATAAAATTTAATAAAAAAAGGATCCTATTTTACAACCTCTTGTTTCTGTCAAGCTCTATAAAATTCTATTTATTTATATTTAAAGTAGGTGACTAATAAATTAAATAAACAATCTCTGTATTTTAATAACTCGTTACATATCATCTTATATTACCTTTTTCAGAAGATGTAAAAGGGAGTCGATGAAAACAGAAAAAGAAAAAGAAATTAACGTCACACAATATTTACGTCAATACAAACACATTTCTTATTCACGGAGGGAAGTTATTGAGTTATGTGACGTAGGAATAAAGGGAGGAACACTCTGTAAGTTGACCTTGAACCGATTTAACATCTGCATATAACAAAAACGTTACACTGATGTCTGATAAGAATTTCAGTTGACGTCGCGACACCCCAGCGTCATGGCCGCCAACGCGTTCCCAGTCAAATACGCGGGTAAAATGTATGATATACGGAACTTTGTTAGGGATCACCCGGGGGGGGTTCGAACTTTGGAGAAGTATAAGGGGAAGTCCATTGTGCATGTCATGAAAGTGTATAACCACAGTTACAGTGCGTACCACATGTTGAATGACTTTAAAGTTAGTGATTTTAATTTAACCGGGGATTTAAGTGAGAATGGAAGAATTATAACTAAGGATGACGCTGATATGGATGAAAAGGAAATTGCTTTTTTGGAAGAATTAGAGGTAAAACTAAACGACTTATTTATAATTACAAAATTTTAAAAAGTATTTTAAACTTTAACAATCCTTAAGACATGAAGACACATTCATTAATAGCTAAGTGTAATAAAATAAAGTAATTAAAAATAGCTGCATTTCTCGAACTATAAAGTAATAAATAAACAAACAAAAATGCATTTATATTATTTGTAATAACATACTTACACACTTACATTTAATTAATATGAGCTATTGAAATAGGTTTAATAATAGAGCAGAGAAAGAAATCAATAACACAAAAATAATATTTATTTTATAAAACAAAACAAATACTGCATATAGTATTGTTATGTTGTATTAATACAGTTTTATAATTGTTTTAAAGAACGACCTACATAAAAACAATATCCATTGATATGAAACTTTTATTTCAAACAATGTTATACGTAAAAACAATTTTTATTTATAACATTGTTTGAAATAAAAGAAATGTCAGGAAAATTTTAAATATAGAAACACAAGAAATAAATAAAATATACAGCGTTATTCTATATATATATTATTTTATATATGTATTATTGACATAGATTCGTTTACGATAACTAAAGATAATCTTTACTGTCTGTGTATCGTATTAAAAGTGAAATATTTATCAAATTAATTCTTATCTTAATCGATTATTGCGGAATTTTTAAAATGTCATCCAATATTATCTACTATATATCTACTATGTATATTTAAATGTAAGAATGGTATGTATGTTACACATATTGGAGATTCAAAAGTGATTGATTGTTTTGATTTTATCGTATCTAGATTAAAGTAATAGAATGAATTTTGACACTGATTTTTTATCTGATTATCGATTCGTGGTTAGGTCTGTGCATCACAAATAAATAATTTATTTTTTAATTTAGTGCTTTTTTTTTGTTTGTTCTATATTAAAAGGCTGAGACGCATTGCAATAGTGCTATTTTATTATTCTTATTATAACATTCAAGAGTTTTTAGTGGATCGAAATGTGTGGTACTTTTTTGTTGACTTGTCTGTAGGGCCGATAATATAATGTATATATAACATTGTTAAAATTCATTCCAAAAGAGCAACAGTTGAGTTTCTGGGCGGTTCTTCTCAACAGAGCTGTACTCCAAGCTGGTAGCTAAGAACTGACTACACTTACCTCTTTAATGTAATTATGACGATTCAAAAGTGCGTGTAAATGTCTACTTGAATAAAGATAATTCGAATTTGAATTTATTTCATAAAATTCACTGAATCAGAAGAAATATTATTGTATGTAAACATGCCTAAGGATCATTAGTATAATACCCGTATATAGGTCCTGTGGGGCAACGAAGGTGTGGAGGCCGCAAATTATTAATTATTTTCCAAATAAAAGATTGTTTTTCGGCTTTTTTACATATTTTATTTCTTTAATTACATTAGACATTAAAAAAAAGTATTGCCACTGAAATGTTGGTTCAAATAAAAAATTGACAGTAAATGGAAATTTGCAATTAAGGCTTCCTGATATATCGATAATAATATTGGTTTTGCAAGTGTTCTTAGTAAATGCAAAAAGGACATGTTTGGGTTACCATGGAAACTTGAACTTTATTGTGGAAGCCCAGGCCCCTTTCACGTGGAGGCTCCGCGTTCCCCTAACTCCTCTATATCCGGCCCTGCCCATATTATCATCACTATGAGATACCAAATTGAATATATTTATATACTTTACACCTATAAAATAAATTTTACACCTATATAAATATATTTTACACCCATAAAATCAATTGCATACAGGTTTTATTATATTTACTGTTCTAATTAGAACTATAAAGTTCTTTTTTATTGATATCTAATAAAATAACGAAATAAATAATATAATATAGTATAATTGAATATTAATTATTTATTTAAATACTAGTGATGTTCTGGGTATCCGTACCCGCCGGATATACATTTTTAACGTTCCGGCACATCACTATTACACCTATATTATTATAAAACGTACACTATTAATTATAATTGATTATATTATATTAACTTTTGCCCGCGACTTCGCGCGCCCTAAATACTAAATCGACCGTTATGTTTTAAAATTGTAACCTATATTTTGTTCTAATCTATAAGCTATATTATTGTAAAGTTTCATCTCTATCTGTTCAGTAGTTTTTGTGTGCTAGCGTAACAAACATATATACATCCTCAAAGACTTTTTGATTTCTAATGTTAAGACTATTTATTAAAGGAAATAATATATATATACTAGCCGTAAGGCTCTCTTCGCTCGCCTACGTCTAGTCCGCAGAGCATGCAATTTTTTAATTTGGTGACCTTATTGACCTTACAGCGTCGCCAAAACATAACCCTGGCATCGTTAGACTATAAGCTTTCATTTGATACCCTGTTTATAAAAATCAGATAAGCGGTTTAGGAGGAGTAGTGCAAGAAAGATAAAAAGTAATCGATTTTATATGGTAAAATATATATATATATATATATATATATATAATTATCAATACATTTCATTGTGTCTAAAGCATTGTCGCGTGTCTGTCTGCTCATTGATTACAATAGTTAGCAGACACCCCGGGATCCCATAAACCATTCCATTTGATGATAATGTGCGTTATGGTATGGGTGTGGACTGTTGGATATTTATTTGTTGTTTTCTTCATTTTTACCAATTTGTATAGAATTTCATTCTAATATGAAGCATTCTAATTTTCTTTTAGTTTAGAAGTTAGTTTTAATTTTATTTTTTATACTTATTACCCATTTTTAAACAGTCTTCATTGTTATCATACTTCGTTTGATGACAAAATTAAATAAAATATATAATGATATTTCTAACGTCTGACTTATTCTATCAGACAAGGTATAGTCATATTTAATATCACAGTAATATATATATATATATACGTAATAGAAATTTTTATATTATTATATATATTTATACTATTCAATGATAACAATTAATAATATTATAATAACTAACTAGTTGTCTATGCTATTACACCATTTTCTTTATTATTATAACGATTATATAAGGCATATATTATAATATAATTGTATATAACTAACTATTTGTATATACTTCTAAAGTTATTATACAAAATTTAATGTAATAATTTTATCCTAAAATAAAATGATTCTTAAACATTACGTCATATGGTGTTATCGCGATCGATGGAGCCTAGTTTTTGATATCGTCAACGATAACACCTACGTTTTTATATTATTAATATTACACGGGATTGTGTGTGTGTTTGTACGTCTTATCGACCGAGTTATGTCTTGGTCATGTACTATGTGTGTGTGTGTGTGTGTGTGTGTGTGTGTGTGTGTGTGTGTGTGTGAGTGTGTGTGTGTGTGTGTGTGTGTATTTGATTCTCATTGTAACGCATTCGCTTCCAGCTGAATTACAATAAAAGACGTTTAGCGGTAATATATCTATATATATATTAAGTGATTTACCACTCACTGACTCATCACGAAATCTCCGAAACTATCTGTCCAATTAACTAAAAATTTTACATAGTTACTTCTTTTGTGACGTAGACGTCCACTAAGAACGGATTTTACGGAATTCCTATCCCAACGGATTTCAACTTTTTGAATTTCGTCAAGTTTAAACCTGCATTATATTTATATATTTAAAATTTTAAAAATTCACACTGCACAGAAATTTAACATTTTGTCAATACAAGAAGTCTAAGTTCACATCCAAATTAATAGTGTATGTAGCGAAGCGAGCGGGAATCAACTAGTATATACACATATATTTTGCCATTTCGTGTATGTACGTATGTATGTGAATATATATGTATGTAGTGTTTTAAAGGTACCGCGTTTTCTGAAGGTACCCACCCATGTGATATCCATTTGGAAATACCGCCGAATGAAGTTCGTGTCACACCTTAGTGTTATGTAGATGAAAGTCCTTGAAAACAGGTGGTACGGTTAATATTGCAAGCGGTGGCATGTCGTATTGTGATGAAATTCAGCAGCAGACCTCGGATCAAATAGCTCGAAATACTCCCCTTTGTAAATGCGATAGAAGACGCACAAAGAATGCCAAAGAGTCCAGCCGTTAACAGAGCATCTTGTTCCCGACAAACCGAACGGCTCTCCATTGCACGCGGTCAAAGGGCAGTTACTTATATTGGGATGATCTGGACCTGAGATGAGAACAGTACTACATGTGTGGCCGGACTTTCGCTTTATAGAACGCAAGTCTTTGGCCAGGCTTGAAATACTGCTTCGCTGTTTTAATCACTCCTAATTTCATTAAGGCCAATTTATCCTCGCTCTCCAGATGACCAAGGTACTGAAAATTACTTTGTTATACGAGATTTCCGTGGGAGGTTTAAAAGAAAAAAAATATGCACTGCTGTATAGAACTAAATTAATATTGAAGAAAACACAAAATACACTTTTAAAAGTGAAATAGGAAATGACTTAGGAATGATATAGAAACCATTTTGATTTAACAAACTGGTGCCGAGGTTTTTAACTATCTGAACGAGAAATAATCATCCTCTTGAATCTGATATTGCTGATGCAGCATTGCTGTCATATAGCATACATGATATGGATGTAACAACCCCTCCAATAACACTGAAATTGATTAAAACTGAACTTCAAACACTTGTAATGGTAATGACAGTTTCATTTGAATCTTCAAAATCAATTTTTTTATCTAAATCGGAGAGCAAGTTTATATTTTTATATGTTTTAGGTAAATCTGTTAAATCAATGTTTAGTAATTTTATAGGAGTTTAATTAAAATTATTAGGATTTATTGAAGTACAATACGAATCATTAATGATATTAAAATCAAACCTAGGAATAGGAATTGAAGTATCATATTTCTGGAAGTATCATATTCATATTTATATATATACTTTACATTTATATATATATAGAGTTTACATTCACATAGTTCAGTTCTGTATCAGATACATCTTTTTCTGTAAATTTAGAAATACTACAGGCTATCTATAACTTAATTCGGTTTGCTTGTACAAAAGCCAACGATTATAAATTAAACATTTCCATATATCTCGTTCACCGATAATTGTTTTAGTTTAACTCTAATTAGATATGTTACAGCAAGAACTCAGAGGTCTTACTTTAATCTATACTATCGTCTTACATTAATCTATACTAGGAGCGCGAACCGGATCTCGATTTCGACTCGCTGCGCTCGCAAAAATTCTCGGTAGAGTTCGGCGAATAGAGCGAAGCGAGTTACCCATCTTCAATTCAGCGTTCAGCTAAAAGCGATAGGCAAAAAATATAGAATAATCAACTATAACATAGCGAAATTTTTTTCACATTGAAGTCTATAGGACTGTCATTTTTTGGTGACTATTCCTCAACGACATGAGATTTTTTTTCACTTTTTTTTTTTACGAAAAATAATTTTATCCTCAGCAGCATCGCAGTATATAAACTGAATGGTACTATAAAACTATAAGTATTTGGTTTTTACATCATGTATAGTTGGTAAAAGTAAATGTACGAGAGGTTTTGGTAATATAAATATAATCTTATAGTTAAAATAATAGCAAATTACATTAGAAATACTTAAAATTAAATGAATGTTATTTAACACTAAACCTCCGAAGTACCGGTCAAATTGACCGTTCTTAAACTTTTGTAAAACTTACACATTTTTAAACGTTATAATATCGTTTATTTATTTTATTTATTTATATCTTTTCCACTTTGAATCATTATCAGTGATCACTTGTGTACGTCAAAATGGAAGTGTCAGGAGGGCCTATTTCGATACCAGATTTATCGTAATAAGCCCTTCTGTGAAAGCACTGTCCAACTTAATGTTAAAGCTATGAGGGTTCCAAACGCGTCCTGGTCTGAGAAGAACCACACAACAAACTCAGCCGGATATATATTTTTTTATATTGTGATCACTGTTTCACAAATGTCAATCTTAAAAGCTATTTTGGAACAACTAGAACCGTCGCAATATAATGAAAAAAATAATAATAATGATAATAATAATAAAAAATAAAATTAGGCCTGCTACACAACCAGTCACCGCAAGCAGCACCCGTTCACGAGCATAACGCAAGAGCCAGCCATCACCCTCTTCGCACATATTTGAGGGAGGAGCGCAACCCGACTCCCGACGCTACCGCAAGTAATGACTTCTAAGGAATCGGTGTGATGCAACAAGTCGATAAAACGAAATTAATCTACAACAAAAAACAAATTGCGGAGATTACTAGTTATTCGCAATATAATACAATTCATTCCCAGGCCATACCGTCGTTAATGTAATCCTGTACACTATAGTAGGATTTTTTTATCAAATTTATTTTTATATATAATTTAAATTTATTTAATGATAAACTTAAGGCTTCATTTGGGAGCTTATTATAAAAACGTATACAATTAAAACGTAACGTAACGTAACGTTATCAAACTACATGACGATTCTGAGAATATGCATATAATATTTTCTACACTCTTTACTTTTAATTATTTCCATTATTCCCTGCGTTATATAATAAAATAACTTTTAATTACCGGTCAATTTGACGGCGTGCGGTAGGAATAGGTATACAAGAATTGTCGGTAGGTTTAGTGTTAATGTTATGGTTATATGTATCTCTAGGCAGGTGCGGGTTGTGCTGAATTGGTGATAGGATGTTTGGGTGTAGGATGTTTTGACTACAATATTATTAACTAATAATGTAAGCAAAAAACTCTAAGTTGGTAATTGTGGAGGTTACTTTCATATTAATTATTGTTCCATTAAATAAATTTGTTATGTTATATAATATCTGATTTTAAATATTTTCATTAATTTTGATGTTGTCTATTACTTTTTTTTAAGGGAATCGAGTGTGACGTTACTTATTAGAATATTGTCTTTAACAAACTTGTCAGTTTTTTCACATCTTCTATATAATCATGTTTTACAGCATCATTTTCATCAACATTATCAAAAATGTTTTTGAAAGCCGTGCCCACCCCCGCAAACCATGCAGAGCGTTCACTGCGTTTTGCAATTAAATGAGAAATAGATTCATATTACCGTAATATATCGTGAAATCTAACAGAATGTGGACTTGGGAGAGACCATTTGCTAGATCAAAGTTAAACACAGGATCTCCGCGTAGTCGGTGACACGTGACCCTAGCCAATCGGTATTGTGTGCGTTGTGGTCCCTGAGGACTACGACTTTGTCGGAGGGAGTCTCGTCTTCAATCATAGCTTGGAAGTGGCCTAAAAGTTGATGTCTGACCTGTAGTTGCTTTTGGATTCCCACACTCATCAACGGAACAAAACCAATGAATTTGGTTACTACACGTCGATCTTCCGTGAGAGGATGATCATACCCCGGTCGAACCAGCCCAATACGAGATGGATTCAAATGTTTATTCATTCATTAATATTCAAGTATTTTGTTAGAATTACTATCATTTAAACAACTGTCTAACGGCCTATTGCTACGTTCCCAGTTTAATATGTAATAAATAAATACACACTCGAAATTCTTCTCACACTTTGTCAAATGTTTAGTGTTATAATAATTAACAAAATAATAGAACCACTCTAAAAGTCAGATGAAGTGGAGGACAAAGTGGAGTCAGTTAAAATTAAGTGGTTTTTAAATTATTGCACTTTATTATAAGATTTTATTTTTTTTAATATGTTTTCAGAACAGTTTAAGTAAGGTTAAATTTATTTTGATTGTTTTAAAAAGGTTAAGAAGTTAAGAGTCAAGTAATTCGAAGAGTTCACAAATTTTACACTAATTAAATTCTTTCACAGTATATTCTCAATAAAATAAAAAAATAAAAAAAGTAATCGGTATAAAATATCTTTGACAGTTTATGTAATTCTAAACGAAAATTTTAATGTCACAGACGTGCCTTAACTATATATTTTTTAATTTATTACGGGCTAACACTTGACTTTATGTTCCTATAAATAAGTTATTCAGTTTTTCGAGTCGCAGGTAACACGAGCTTGGGTTTGTTCATTGTATTTTTATTATTATAAATACAGGGAACTATTATGAATATTCTTAAACACGTTAAAGATTTGAGACTGTGACCACGTAATGGCGGCAATCCCTTTAGTAAGAGATTTTTTTTAACAGCATATGTGACAGAACTAAGAACTAAATTTACTAATCCAACTCGATACGGGTCCCATTATAATGATTTAAAAGAAACTGGAGTTCAGTTTAGCCACGTTTTATATTTGGAGTAGAAAATCTGTTTATTTTTTATTAGGTATAATACTAAATCAAAGAGTATATTTATCAATTGTCAATAAACCTTTACACAAAATAAAGTAAGCGGTGAATCATCCAAAATGGAGTATTTGAAATTCTTTCTAAAGAAATCCATATGAGTTTTGTTGCGTGTTATTATATTATAAAAAGGTTTCTTTATTTACAACAAAAGTAAACTTATTTATCTACTAATTACCCGATGGAACCGAACCAAGGTCGTTTTGAATAATTGATTAAACCTTCGTTGTTTTGATCGGTTCGTCATCGTGTTCGATAAAAGATTAGTTTGTTCCAAATTTCAGTACATTACATTAACTATAGAACGAGCATTCGAAGTATGTTCTCTATTAAGTAAAATATTGTTATTTCTAAATAATATTTACATTTACTCATTGAAAGTCCAATATATATAAATATATAATCTTATTAATCAGATTTCATTTTATTTACCTATAATTTCGTAATACAACCGAAATTATAGCACTTTGACAAAAAATATATATTTATAATTCACTTAGTACAGGAATTTGAATTGAATCTAATTATCTATAACTCTAAATTATGTTTTATTTTACAGAAATATATGTTTTTACGTGATATTTAATATATTTTTCCTATAACAATTACTATTTCCTAATTATATTTGTACGTAACATTCAAAAATAAAGATAAATTTATAAAGAGCCTACAAAAAATATACAAAACTTTCACAGATATTATCTTTAGTCGTAAAATCGATAAATTAAATTTATTGCATTCTTAACATTATTTTAAAGATACATTATCTTCATATGAACAAGTATTGATAATTGATAATAATAACAAGGAATTACTTACGACGAAGAACGACGACGAAGTTTTGACGATTCATTTCTTGTAAAGTTTATAAAGCAAATATTTTTGATTGGTATAAAGTACCAGTGGTACGTGGTATATTTTTTGAATAAAATGCATAAAAACATTGTTTTTCTTACATATTATTTTTGCGTATTATTTCTGGCCAATATTCAAGTAGGTACTTGTTGCAGAGCGACCCTCTCTTTGATTTTTTCGGTATTTTTTAAAACATTTTTTGAAAACTTTGCTACGTGTATATTTTGTTTTCTTCATTATTGTCATGTGTATTCATAATTTATTAATGTGATTTAAAAATTACTTCTTAATATAAAAATCGATACAGTAGCTATCAGCGTTGTTATGTTCAACTTTATTTGTTATAAGGAAGGAAATATGGTTTCTGTACTGATACTAGGAATCTATTAATATCAGTTTGACGTAACTGGCCGACGCAAGAGTTTTGCATTCTTGCTTGCTCTTGCTCAAATGTTAAAGAGTCAGTCTTGGTCTTGTATTAACGCAATATTGAATCAAGACTAATTTACACAGTTACTTATTAGTTGTTAAATTTATGCATAATTATTATAATATATTAATCACTTTTAAAACCTTAATTTCTTATTATACGAATTATAATAGCCGGTAAAGAGAGGGTGGGTTAGTAGGGTGGAGAGCTGATGGTCTATCTCGTCCTAATAAGAATAGTCTTAGATATCTATATATCTACAACTTAACCTAATTTAACGATTCGATGAATTTCGTTCCTAATCACCGTTAAATTATCGACTCTGACGTGAAGGTCGTCTAGGACATTTGAATCTATAAAGGTTGTATTATTCTAAGAGTGAGGCTTCTATAACAAATATTTGTTTATGATACGAGGGTCAAACTGAAAGTTCTTAGAAAATCAAAAACTAAGCATTCTAGCAAGTTATTAGTTTTATTGTAACTTTTCAAAATAGCGTCCATTTACATCAATACATCGCTGCATTCGATGGAACCATTGAGAAAAGCACCTTGCCCGCTCGGCCTTAGGGGTCTCTTCGACGGCGTTTTGAAACGCAGCCACTGCTTCTTCGGCGTCTATAAAACGTTTTCCTCGAAGTTTTTCTTTTATTTTCGGAAATAAATAAAAATCGCGAGGTCGGGGCTATACGGCGGGTGACCCAGTAATTCCACGTCTGAGGTCACCAAATAGTCGATCGTTTGCCTGGCGGTGTGCGATGAGGCATTTTCGTGATGAAGGAGGATCCTGCTGCGAGGTCGTTTCTCTTGAACTTTTTCCAAGACAAGTGGCAAACAATTGTTAGTATACCACTATGCATTAACCGTTTTCTGATCCTCTAAGACTACTGTCACGTAATGACCTGTCTTTCCGAAGAACGAGGCCACCATCTTTTTTCCAACACTTCGACCTCTCTTCACTTTAGTTGGCAACTCTTCGGAAGGAAACACCCACTGAGCAGACTGTCTTTTGGTTTCCGGATCATAACAGTAAATCCAGCTTTCGTCACCCGTTAGTATGTCGAACACAGCATTTGAGTCACCTCCGTTAAATTTTTGGATCATTTCTCGGCACCAATCAACACGGCGGAGTTTTTGAGCCTCGTTCAAATTATGCGGTATCCAGCGGGCACAAAGCTTCCTGGCCGCTAAATGTTCATGGAGGATTTTGTGCACTTGACTCATAGCTATGCCTAGACTTGTCCGAATCTGCTGATAGGTCACTCTTTTGTCAGTCTCTATCATACGCCGCACAACACTGATGTTATCCTTAGTCGTCGCTGTAGAAGGCCGTCCCTCACGCAAATCATCGGTGAGATTAGTTCGACCACGTTTGAATTCATTAAACCAGTTGTAAACTGTGGCACGAGATGGGGCTTCATCGTGAAAAGCCAATCGAAGTCTATCATAACTTTCTTGTTGACTTAAATGACATCGAAAGTCATAAAAAATCATTGCACGAAAATTTTCTCGGCTTAAATTCATTCTGACGTGCACAGACAATTTTCAATTTGCCGCCAAATCGTAAAACAAATGACAAATTAATGAAATGTACACTTAATAATATTGGTAAAGAGTTCTATTTTCAAAATTTAAATTATTTTTTTTAATATAATGCTTTTAAGTGGCCAGTTCTAAAAACTTTCAGTTTGGCCCTCGTATAATATATTATAAATGTACAACTGTATGTTATTAAGTCTGTAGAGATAACATTATAGGGACCTTTCATTATGAAGAGAGTTTACTTGTTTATATTATCTCAACTTTAACTATGTATAATATTTGTTTAGCTGTTTGTTTGTCTGGATTAGATCCATATAAAGTTGATTAGTGAAATATATATATATATATATATATATATGTTTAATTCTGTTTCATAAACAACACATTGTAAACAATACGATAGGATGAGGCATTTACTTAACATAAAGATTTATGAAACATATATATATATAGGATAACAATTTTATTTTAACCTTTCGTTTCAATATATTTCCACATTTTTTTACCAGATAAAAAAAATCGTTCTCTTATTGTGTGTTTAATAAATTATATCTGATATAATTAATAATTTTATCTTTGATTCTTAATTTTATTTCATATTTTTATTTCAAAGGTGCATTAGTCTATTAATATCCACAACTCATTTTGATAATACCCAAATACTACTTACCGTTTATATTTAAGAGACAAAAGAATTTGCAAAATAAAGATAATGGTATTTGCAAAATCATGAATGTTAGAAATTTGCGCACAGTATTATGAAGTTATAAACCTGCAAATGAAAATGTCGTATTGATTTTTGATTTTTTATTAATCCATCATTGACAGACACACCTACCTTAGCTTTACGTGAACATGATAAAAAATATAATATTGAACAAAATTAATAGCTGTAACCAACAATATATACATATATGTTTGCTACAAAAAATATGTTTTCCACAAAAATATAGCCTAGGTCAGATTCTGAAACTTTTTTTAAAGTAAATTTTAATGATTTATTAAATCTTGTTCCTTCAATTTAATATTTACTTAAACGTTATGTTACGCGTGAAATCAACATTACAGGGATTCTTGCAATTCTTATATTATTTACTGGTATTTCAAACAATTGTATTTTCAATCGGTAACAAATAGTGAATAAGGATTGATTATTAATTTCGGTCGAATATCGATGTTTTAGGGTGGAGATTAAACAGTAATCTAATACATTTTTCCAGAGTAGATTGGACTGGTCGAAACCCATACTAGCTCAATTACATAAGGTGGCACCACACTATGAAAAATGGGTGAACAGCGCAGTGTATAGAAAGTGCAGACTGTTTGAGAGTCCCATCCTGGAAAGCATGACCTTCACCCCTTGGTATTTGGTGCCAATATTTTGGATCCCCATCATCATTTATATGTGCGTCACTCAGTTTTCAGAACATGTGTTCTGTGGAAGTAAGTCGCTTTTGTAAATGTTTTTATTTCAAAATATGTTTTAAAAACGCTTCCATTTCTTTAATATTTCTCAAGAATCTTCTTAAAAGATTAGATGTGATTAACAACATTTAATTGAAATAATAAGGCGTTTCTTTATTAATTAATGATATCTTTATGTGTATGTCTTCCAGACTCCTGCAAAGGCGACTCCATCACGGAACTAGTATTCTTATTCCACATTGTTATCGGCTTTGCGATGTGGACTTTACTGGAGTACTCCTTACACAGATGGGTGTTTCATTACGATCCTGGATCTTCGATAACGATGATACAGATACATTTTCTTATTCACGGGATGCATCATAAGGTACACAACTTTTATATATTTTATTAGTTTTTAGAAATCTTTCATTTAGAAATTGTTCCTGGATACCGCCAAGGAAGGGTAAGCAAGACTTACTTTTACCCTCTACAAATTACATAGGTACAAATTGTAATAGCTGCTTCTCTACTTATAATAAAATGTATGTATACATATATATTGCGTAATAAAGATCGATTAAATGAATAATATTATTAGATATTGCCTATATGTATTATAGGTAGTTAACTATAAAATCTTTTCCGTTATTATATGTATTACCTCATTGTATTTATATTTAGATATGAGTATAATACTACAACGTGAGTTCGCTTAGAATTATCGTCCAAAATCTTCATAAAGTAACCATTAATAATAAATAAATTATACGCGGATCCTATCGGAAGCCGGTCCTAAAAAAGTTTGGCCAAATCTCTTGTAAATATGATAGACTTTAGACATATCGAGATAAGGAGAGATGGATGAGTTGTAATCTATCTATGATATATTTATCTGTCTAGTTATTAAAAAACGTATATCAACAAATAAATCATATTATCAATTTTCATATATTATTATATTATTTGATAAAGGGAATGTACCGGCGATTAATTGATAAAATATAATGATGAATATTCAATTATTATCTTCATGTATTTGATATATTATTTGACTAATAAATAATCTTGTCCTGACTCATTGTTGTAATAATGATCGTACAGCTCAAATAAATAATGTTAAAAATTAGTTTTTTTTATAAGTTTCTTATCAGACTTAGACAATTTAATTCAAGGTTAGCTCACTTAAAATATAGTGAAATATATTCACAGATCTGTCGAGAAGCGGTGAAGTTACCGACCTTACCTTTACCTTTACCGACCTTAAGTAAAATCCTTGAAAAAAAATTTCTTCAATTTGATGTCAATAAATTCATGCTCAGTAAACAATATGGTTTCACTAAAGGTTAGTAAGCAACTGATGCGGGTGCCACGCTTCTTAAGCACATTTACGATGTATGAGAGAAGTCGTAGGATGCAATCTGGGTGTTTTGCGTTTTATCCAAAGCCTTTGATTGCGTGGACCATCAAACATTACTATTCAAACTTAACCACTATGGTATGAGTAGTTTTGCTCTTGATCTTATTGCCTCTTACCTAAATAATAGAGCCTAGACTGTTGATATAAATAATTTCGAATCGGCTGGGTCTTACCTAAAGATGGGTGTTCCAAAAGAACCTACTCTGGGCACCGCTTTATTCTTACTTTATATTAATGACTTTCCCTTTTTCCTAAAAGGTATATGTGACAATTTACATTTTGCTGACGATACTCGTTTATTTTTAAAGTTAAGCGTGATAGGATTGATTAGAAGAAATAAACAGTGCTCTGTCACGTGTTCTTCATTGCTTCAAAATTAATAATTTAGTCCTAAATGCTAAGAAAACTAAATGCACAGAGTTTACACTTCCTAATGTAAAAAGTTAAAATTTAAGACAAGATCAGCTACAATAGGGATCAAATTTTGTATAGGAGAAGAAATGTATATAATATATATATATGATTTTAAAATTGTTTATCTATTTTGTATATCCAGGTTCCATTTGACGGGCTGAGGCAGGTGTTTCCTCCCTTACCAGCTCTGGTGATAGCATCGGTGTTGTTTGTTCCTGTCTGGTGTATATTGTCGTTTCCAATGGTCAAGATGGTGGGAGGTCTTACCGGTGAGTAAGATATTTTGTATGTATGCAGTTTCGTTAATCCGTCCATCTGTCGATCTACAATGTAGCTAAGAGTTTCTTGGAGTTAACACTAAACCTACCAAGTACCGGTCAAATTGGCCTTTCTTAAACTTTTATAAAAATTACACATCTTTAAACGTTATAATATCGTTATCAAACTACATAACAATTCTTAGAATATGCATATAATATTTTCTTCACTCTTTACTTTTAGTTACTTCCATTATTACCTGCGTTATATAATAAAATAACTTTTAATTACCGGTCAATTTGAACGCGTGCGGTAGGAACAAATAAGCCACGACCAATATACAATTAGTAGAATTGTATATTTTACAAAGCTCTGCGAGTGTATATGTCTACCTATCCGTCCAGGGTAACTAGGGAACCCTACATTGCACGTGGCTCGGCACGCACTTAATCGACCTTTTCACTTGAATTGTTGTATTTTTCTTCATATAATTTTTTTTTTTAGTTTAAGAAAAAATTTAATTAATATATTTATTATCAATGTATAAATCGCGATTTTCTTTATTATAACATTCAAAAATAATTTCGTTTAGGTTTATAAAAATATAAAATATATATATTTTTAAAAAATTATATATGTTTTGTTTAAGTTTAATCTTAACGTTTAAGCGACATGGTTCGATACGGACACGGTTGTGTGATAACAATATAAACTAAATATACATATATATACTATACTACACCTATTGTTTATGATGTTGCAAAATCATATGCTTACTTCACCCCCACCCTCCTTGCACAAAACCTTTAGTTTATTTCTAATATATCTAATATATAAAATAAAAAACTTGTCAAACATTTTGTCTATGTTTTAAATCACTAAATGACATTTGTTTTTACTTTCTAATTGTCATTACTTTCTTTATTTATTAATAATGAATATCGGAATCTTATTATTCAAATACAATATAAAAAAAAGATATTTTTTTCATATTTTTTTTTTACCTAATACAGTACGGTACGATATATATTAAATGCTAAATATCTACAATATTTTTATTTGAATAGGAAAGGTAAAAAAAGATTTATGTATTAATTTGTTAATTACGTAGTGAAATTATTTTGATAATAATATTTTAATTCATAAATATGAGATCAGTACTTAACTTGTAATGGCGTGGTTCGTTACTCCAATTTTCTTTTGGTGCTGCTCCTTTGTGACTCAGTAGTCAATACAAGTTGTAAAATAAAAAAATAAGTTAAAAAAGTATAGATGTTGTTTGTTACTGATTCTTCTCCATGGACCTACTTTTTTCAGTGTAACTAGAGTTTGACTTTAAGAGACCAACATTGTTCAATAAATAGTTCTTACCTCTTAAAAATTTATTAAAGCACTACTATCTCTCACAGGATTAAACTAGGATCCGCCGCCATGCGCTGCGAGAGTTGAGCTGGGCTCCGTCAGTTTTTTGTCATTTCTGAACGGAATGAGATGTTTTAATTGTTTTTTTTTTTTTGTAAACCATTCCCAAGCTCTTTAGCTCTGCCAATTTTCATTCACATTGGTTCAGTAATTTTTATTTGATGTTGCTTCAAAAAGAAGTTTCCCAAAACGGTTAAGAGCTTCGCTTAAGCTATGTATCATATTTCATATAGTATTATTATTATTATTATCTATCTATATATTATTATAAAATATCTATATACCTTTCTCTGCCCTCTTACACCTCCTGTCTAACGCTCTAAGGGTAGCTGGAAGAGATCTCTTTGTAGAGATAATGTCTTTTATAATTGTGTTATTTTTAATGTTACGGTGCATTAATAAACGAATGAATGAATGAACGAATGACTGACTGACTAACTGACATGAATGAATGAATAATGGATGAATAATTGAATAAAAAATAATAAAATATATTATTATTTTTGTCTGTTTTTCTGTTCCCTTGTGCCTGCATTACGATATGTATTTTCAAAGGTTTTCTTTGAAATTTATAGGTTATTATCCAAGCACACATTATATATACATATACATTCATATATATCACCGTAAGTATCGTAGAAAAAACAATAATGTAAACGGAAAATAAGCATTTCATGGTATTACTTAGTTCTAATACCATAATATGTGTTTCCTAACCGGTTTTTAAACATATGTAATAATTGTAGTGCGGAAAAATCTTTAAATATTGTCCATACATGTTAATTAATTCATCAACACAGGCAGGACTCGAACCCGTCACCCTCGAGACACTGTCCACGAAGTGGTCCTAATGACTTGTTTTCCTATATTGTTTAAAAACTATCTGTGCCCACAATTTTTGTTTACGATTTTATTTTAATATGACAGTAGCCTAAGTTACTCTTTATAACATCAGCTGTCGCAAGTGAAAATTCTGTTAAAATCGGTCCAGCTGTTACAGAGATTACTCGGACCCAATGGACAGACAGATGAGAATTTTTTTTTTATATAAGTAACGTATACACTTTTATGTGCACCTAGTTAAGTGCTGTTAATTTATAATTGCAAACAGACACATAAATTATGTTTATATATATAGATGAAAAGTGATAAATATTTTTATTTCCAGGTTATTTGATTTACGACATGATACACTACTACGTGCACCACGGCTCACCCGCCGACGGCAGCTACCTCTATGAGATGAAGAGATACCATTCCAACCATCATTTCCTTAACCACGATAAAGGTACTACCTCCAACTACTTATCACCTGCAACCTGCTTCAAGTACCTGCTACCGGCTATCTACTACTACCTATTACATGCTAAATGCTACCTACTACCTACTACTACCTACTACTACATACTACTTCCTACTACTACATACTACTACCTGCTACCTACTACCACTTACTACTACCTGCTACTACCTGCTACCAACTACTACCAATTTAAAGTTTAATTTAAAGTTTCTATTTATTACAAGAATACAAAGAAATAAATATCGAAAATTTCCTTATGCAAATACAACATATACAACTTAATTTTCAATATAAACAAATAAAATGATAAAATATTCCTATATTCTCACTTAAAATGGTATATTGTATTGTATTAGACAATACTAAATTTTGAAATATATTTATGTTTCAGCTTTCGGCATCAGCAGCAAAATATGGGACCACGTCTTTAAAACTCTCGTTAAAGTTAAGAAGTTGGGATTCGGTTTGCACTGGTAGCTTACATATTAGAATAACAATATTACTATTATCATTAAACAGAGCACCTTTGAACAAATAGATAATTATTAATTTAATTAATAATATTCTTATTTATTGATTTTTTTCGTTAACCAGTTGTTGCTTTTGTTATTAATTACAGAGACAATTAATATTTAAGCATTTTTATGTCTAGTTTGAGAGTTTAATGACAATTATCAAAGTCTTAAAAACATTATAGATGACATATAATATTGTTGTAAATAAAACCGATAAGATATAGATATATAGACATGTAGCATCTACATATCTATATCTATATCTATATCTATATCTATATCTATATATCTATATCTATATATCTATATATCTATATATCTATATATCTATATATCTATATCTATATCTATATCTAAATCTAAATCTAAATCTAAATCTATATCTATATCTATATCTATATCTATATCTATATCTATATCTATATCTATATCTATATCTATATCTATATCTATATCTATATCTATATCTATATCTATATCTATATCTATATCTATATCTATATCTATATCTATATCTATATCTATATCTATATCTATATCTATATCTATATCTATATCTATATCTATATCTATATCTATATCTATATCTATATCTATATCTATATCTATATCTATATCTATATCTATATCTATATCTATATCTATATCTATATCTATATCTATATCTATATCTATATCTATATCTATATCTATATCTATATCTATATCTATATCTATATCTATATCTATATCTATATCTATATCTATATCTATATCTATATCTATATCTATATCTATATCTATATCTATATCTATATCTATATCCGGTAAATAAATAAGCAATGAACACAATTTTATTAAATTATAAGTGTGGTTATCAATTAAATAATCATTTATCACAAATACGTGATAAATGATAAATTATTTTAAAAATTACGAAAAACATTACAATAAATACCTATATATTTTATGAATTAAAAATATGATGTTTACGTTTTTCCTGATAATAATTTTCCATTTATGTATTTAATTATAGTAATACTTATATATGTATTTCATCTCGATACGATAATTATATTGCATTTATTTATATTATATATCTATAAATATGTTATTAATGTATGTGTATTATATATTAAAAGAGTTAAACAACCCATCCGGGTTAATATGTTATTTTAATTAGTACCAAAAATGCCTCAACTAATAATAAATTTTGTTACTATTATTTGATAGTTTTTAATTTATATTTGAGGCCATCACTTGAACAGAATATATGAACAGAAATATAAAATAGATATAGGTTTTGTATTGTGTAAGTAGGTTATCAGAAATGTTAATAAAAATGTATTTTTTTAATTATTTCTTATTTCTTTACCCATTTTTTGTAATAAAAATAAGAAAAATATACATCAATGGTTTTTTTTTTAACTTTGATATCATGATTAGTCATCAGTGTGGAAATAAGATATTGGAAGAATAACAATAAAACATGTCCTATCCTCATTTTAAATAAAATTACGTAATAAATGACAAACGTGACAAGATAATGTGACGCCATATTTGATTTTATATTTTATTAAATGACATCTGGTCATTACTATAGTGCCTTTTACACCTCTTTTATAATTTAATTATTATATTCTATTTTGTATATTTCATGAACCACGATGTGATATATTTGAAATGAAATATATATTTTTATTTTAAACCGTAATACTTAAAATGGCGGAAAAGAGGTTTTATAGAAGCACAAATTGTTTGACAGTTTCAGTGTTGCTATATTTATTATTTACTTCAGTCAGTGCGTGTCTCAATACAGATTGGGATTGTTTATTTGATGATTTTTTAACGGATATGTGTCCTATATTGAGCAGTGCTACAACAAAGTTCAAAAACTTATTCCTTTCTTCAGGTAAGTTTTTAATTCGGATAGTGTGTTTAGATTCCAGGTAGATTTTTTGTTTTTTATTTGTTTGGCCTATAGAGTATAAAAATTATGGTCATACAGTTATTATTCTTTAAATATGCATTAAAAACACGTAAAGGCTTATTGTAAAAAAAATACTATTGTTTTTGATAAATGAAGACTGCACATGCACTATAATAAAATAATATCTCTTGTTTTTATGAATTAGTTTTTGTATAATATTTATGAGTCTTGTAAGATTTACCCACAGAATATGCTGATTAAAAAGAAACTGAATACAAATTTTTGTGATATAAATTTTGAATTATTATAACAAAATATTAAACACTTATTTTTTTAAAGCAGTCATTTTTTATTTATTATTTCCTGATTAATAGTGAATGGATAAATAAAATAATGCAACCCTCATATTTTTTAAACTTTTATTAATATCATTTTTTTCTCGTGAGAAGTAATTGGACTCTTTTTTTTCACTTTAACAAAAAAAATATTAAAAGTAATAATAATATATTTCATAATAGGCTTACGGTGTGCAAATATTGTTATTTAAATGTTCTGGCATTAAAAATACTCTTCTTAACACTTTACAAACAATTTATTTACTACACGATACTAATATATAGCACAATATTTGCAGAGGAAGAAGATGATTGTCTGATATCATCAGATCTGGTTTCCGAAAGCTTTAAATGTGGTCGGGAGCTCGCCAGAGACGCGAAAAAACGTGCCAATCAGCTAGTTCGTAATGGAGTCAGTTTAGAAGCCTGCTCGCCGGCACTGCTGCATTTTTTTTCATCAAAATTACCCAAGGAGGTTATGAAAGCATCAGAACTGTCAAACGAACTCCTAACCGCCACTAAGATAATGCAAATGAAGATTTGCTCAGAGTAAGTTTAGATTTTCAGAAATTATATAATTTCTGTAACCAAGATACTGTATATATTTAAATGTGTGAATTTTTCTTAACATTCCAGCTCCGACGTTACTCCAAACACATTTTTGGCATTCCTCGAAAGCCATACAATCAGTCCGCATGAGATATACTGTAAGCCGGTGAAAGTGAAATGTAGTGGTTGCGAAAAATATAGAACTTTTGATGGCACGTGTAACAATCAGCGGCACCCAACGTGGGGTCGACGAGGCGCGCCGTTTACTAGAATCTCGTCGCCAAGATATGCCGACGGTGAGACCTTTTCTTTTATAAGCTATTTTCTTTATATTGGGATATATATTTTTTATATCAACCAGTCCAGAGGAAGGCAGTGATGGTAATGAGGCACTTGATGATATAGACCTCACCGGGATAACAGCAAAAATTAATGGTTACCTACATCGTATTAATTTAACATATTTGTTATAGAAATAATAATTATATAAATAAATGGTTGCTTGAATTTTCATTAACTAGAATAAGTACAACACAACAAAATACAAGGATTGACAAGGTCGTTAATTGAAATATAAAATTGTTTTTAACGGGATGTAGCTGGCATTTATTAAATTTCTCGAATTCATTTTTAAAATAGTACTGAATAACATTTTTAGTATACCGCATTGTTATTTAAAATAATAGAGGACTGTGAAAATGGCGCCCAACGTGGGCCTGACAACCCAAATAGAATGTAAAACTTAATAATTTTGAAAATAATATAATTATATCCATGCAGGTATTTACTCAATGCCAGTATCAACCAGTGGTCATCCGCTCCCAAACCCTCGAAGCCTATCAACACGCTTGTTCCCGGAGCGCAGCGTCTCGAGCCGCGTGCTCAGCGTCCTCAACATGCAGTGGGGACAGTTTGTGACTCACGATATGGTATTCCAGACTATGGAAGTCACTGGTAAGAAAGACGTCTATATTTTAATGACCCATTTAAAATGACCCTCAAACAATATCTTTCGGATGTAATAAGGTTTTCCCAGAAGTAAAAACATGGTTGAATTAATTTCTAACCTTGGTTTAAAATCACATTTTGAATCCTGGCTGGAGTGCCACAAGGTTCAGTATTGGGACCAATAATTTTTGCAGTTTATTGCGTCGACAATGGTGATTTTGCAATGATATAGTAAAACTCATATAATACAAAAGTTACCTTTACCTTAACAATAAATATTCTGAGGTTTCTTGATCCTCCATTATCAGACTAGCTTCCTCGAACAACAATTTTCATATCGTATAACATTTGACCACTTAGTCTAATAACATTTTTACTCACATTTTAGCCGCTTTCTGTATTGCAATAACCATTTTGATTTATAACAATTTTATCACAAATTCAATTAAATTTTACTCACATTTTGGTATCATAATTTTTATCTATTAACAATACTTTCTGCAATACTAGTATTTTCATTGAAAGCAATTAATACTCTAACCCATAATCTTAGTTCTTTTATAAAAAGTAACGTTATAATTTTATCAGTTAAAGAGTGATGGGATTTATTTTACGATACAGGTGCACCTGATACTTAGTATAATAAAATATCAGCCTTACTCTGATAAAATTACGGGCGATTGTTTGTGGTGTGGACCATTTGTCCAATAGTCATATAAATATTGTATAATTGATATAAATGATGATATAAATAAAATATAGAGGATACGTAATACGTATCCTCTATATTTTATTTATATAACAAATTATTTTCTCTGTTTTTCATTGGGTTTTCTTTTTTGGACATATGATATATGTTTACTATTACTTAGTCACAGTTAATTGTTGTTTGATAAATATAACTTATTTAACATTACCACAGAAACAAACTTTTTTGCTCTAATTTAGAGAGATGTTTAACACACACATACGCAACATTTAGATCAATATTAGTTATACAAATTCTAAATATTCATAATATGGACATAAAGGTTGTACACACATTTCGTTGAACTATTATTTTGGACGTTTCCTGGCTCAACATATATTCAGATATTAATCAAAAGACAGAATCATAAATAGAAACCCAATATATAAGTATTAATATAATAATAATATATTTTATGTCTGAAAGGTGTCAAAAATAAGCCATCTGTTTCTTTAAAATGTTTATTTAAACATAAGTCGTGTCTAGATTTGTATTATTGTCCAGCCGGATTTTCATATTTTCCTGCAAAATTAAAGAATTTTTTCGATTTTTTTAAAGCAGTCTGTATTCCCTTCTCTCTTCTACTTTTTTGTGCTTCAATCAAACAAACAGACAACCATTAAACTTTAAAAAATCCATTGGTGACATCACATCAACGTTTCTACTAAAAAACCTGGCAATAATGCTCTTAAAAAAATACAAATTTTATCTTGTAACTATTTGCTAATATGTATCATCATAACAAATATTTTCAGACGAGGGCGGTATACAGTGCTGTTTAGGTGACGGAAGAGACGTTCTTCCAAAGGAATTACAAAATGACAAATGTATACCGATTTGCGTGTCTGATGACGATCCGTTTTACAAACATCACGGTATCAAATGTTTGAACTTTGTGAGAAGCGTCACCACTCCTAGAGATGATTGTAGTTTAGGACACGCGGAACAGGTACGCAAATAGCCCAAATTCACCAAAAATGGAAATGAAAGAAAATAAATACAAGAAGGAAGTCTTATCTCTCCCCTCTATCTTACCTTATCTTTCTTTATCTTTCTTTACTGTTCTTATCTTTCTTTAATTTTTCAGTGGTGGTAGCTCGCTAACTTATATACAGATATCCTCAGAAATCATCTACCATCAAATGACTCGTTCTAGTTTGTCTTTTATTTTTACTTTATAGATGAACATGGTAACTAGTTATCTAGATGGATCTGCAATATATGGTTGCGATGCTAAACTGGCTTCAAAACTAAGAAGCAAGTGCGGTGGAAGGTTGCGGGAAGAAACCAGAAAGAACTGCAAAAGAAGCTTCCTGCCCTCAGTGGATGACAAATCTGCAGTGTGCGATTTAAGAAATTCATCAGAACCTTGCTATTTGGCCGGTATTCAAATGGGTTTTAATTATTTCTGTTAAGTTAAAATTATCGAAAATAAATATTTTTATCTTGTATCTGTAATCTGTTTGACTAAATATTAAGTAAAAATATTAGTCAGCGCCGTATATGGAATTAAACGGACACGGAGGATAAATTCCGACAATATCTATTCTATAATAAATATATGAATTTCCAGTTTCAAGATTTAAATTTTGACCTTTTAAAAATATTTGTCCAAAAATACTGTTATTTTCCAGGTGATAGCAGAATCAATCAGACACCGACACTAGCAGTCTTACACACATTACTCCTTCGAGAACACAATCGAGTGGCAGACATATTAGCCTCCCTAAATCCTCTGTGGACTGACGAAAAAGTCTTCCAGGAGACCAGAAAGGTGGTGGTCGCGGAAATACAGCACATTACTTATCAGGAGTGGCTGCCTTTGAACTTTGGTATGTTTTTTTTTATGGGTGGAAGGTGAAATGAAAGGTCCGAAATTTAAGTTTTTACATCAGATGATAATATTTAAATAATCTAATGTAGGGCAAAGAGAAGATAATAGAATTTATAGATATTTGATCCAGTGCACATCCTTCATAATATAACTTATTAGCTAGAATAAATTTTTTTAGCTTGGCTCAAGATTAGTATACTACATGTGGTACATAAGTATCTAATATTTGCATTGTGCTAATCGAGTTGGTACCAAAGAATATAGGTATTCATCATACAAACATCATCTTCCGAAGATCAAAATTTTAACAAAATTAGATTTATCCGAAACTAAAGAAGTGAATATGGACGAATAATTATGTAATTAATTGAAGGCGAGAGCTACGTCCGTTACTACCGCGTGTCGCCCGGCTCGCTGTACAGCCGAGACTACTCCCCGGCGGTGTGCGCTGACGTCATCAACAGCTTCGGAGCCGCCGCCTTCCGGTTCCTCCACACCGTCGTACCAGACACCATCATGGCGTGTCCCGCCAGCTACAGACACGCATACTTGTACAAGTGCGCATTTATTTGTATTTTTTTTTTTCGCCTTATAGGGTTACGATTAGAATTTTATTCAAGTGGCACATTTCTATATATCCAGGTGTAGGCAACATTTTATATAATTTTAATATACGAATATTTCTATTTTATTTCATCTATACTTTCGAAGGAGAAGGCGGACGACAGACTATTGAGTAGAATATTTTTTTTACATTAGTAACGGAGTCGGCTGTCTTATATGATGTTTCAGACTTAGCGACTATTACTTTAACCCGAGCCTCCTCGAGTCGCATAGGGAATCCTTTGACGATATAGTTCGCGGCATCATCACACACCGAGCGGGGGAGTCCGACCCGCACTGCACGTCAGAGATCACCAACCTTCTGTTCAAGTCTAATAACAAATGGGGCTTGGACCTCATCGCGATGGACATACAGAGGGGGCGGGACCATGGAATCGCGTCCTACAATGAGTATAGGTAAGCTTAATTGAATTACTTATAAAATGGACTGTTTGTCGTTAATCTTAACTTTTTTGTTTCAGAGAAACTTGCGGTTTATTAAAAGCAAGGACTTTCCAAGATTTATCTGGAGAGATATCTCAAGATGTGAGTTGTACTTTTTATTTAATTCCAACAATCTTCATAATCCATTTATTGCTATTAATTTTAGCGGATCAATGCGTTGTCTCAATTGTATGAATCGGTGGATGATATTGATTTATTTGTGGGAGGAGCCATGGAGAGAGATGTACCAGGTTCCATTCTGGGCCACACCTTCCAGTGCATAGTCGCTGAACAGTTCTACAGGACGAGGGTTGGAGACAGATACTTTTATGACAACAGCGAAATGCCACATTCATTTACATCTGGTGAGTTCTTTCAGAATTTTGAACCAAATGTCCTTGAAGTGACTTTAAGTAAAATTATGTATTATTTAGATCAACTGAAAGAGATCAAGAAGGCATCTATTGCACGTCTTATTTGCGACAACACAGATATCACTCACGTGCAGAAGAAAGCCTTTGAAGTGGAGGGTCCCTACAATCCACGGGTCGCTTGTGAAGATTATATCATACATCACGTAGACCTCACTGCTTGGAAGAGACCATACGGATAATAAAAAAACTATTTTTTTTAATAATTTATTCAATAGAAATAACAATAATGTTAGAATAATATTGTCTTTAAAATATCTTAGTTAAAGAATGTATTGAAACCTAATTATATAACAAATAATCGTTGTTGAAGGCCGTAAGAAATGGCTCGCAAGACCAATATTTACATTAAAAAATAATTAAAAACATGTATATTAAAAGGCACAATTCATTTGGCGTAATACAACCTAAAATATAAATATAATATAATTGATAATTAAATTCGTTCACAAACCTTACAAAATGACTTCACATGAAACTCAACACATTATTAATATACCTATAATATGAAATTAATTATTGACTTAACCTAAAACAATGTTTGAATATATATAATTAATATCACTATTTCCTAACTATTAGGACAATAATTGGAATAGATCAAAAATGCTAGACAATATTAATAAAAAACTGATTTTTATTTAATTTGGAATATTTAGAACCATATTAAATTCAACCGCTATTAACTATAATAAAAATATAAATTCCAAAACTTTGTCTATTATTATATAAGTAAATTTCTTCCTTGGCCTTTATCCTTACTCCATATTGAGGATATCTTGTTGTGGAAGGAGTTCCAAGTAACAGAAGTTCCCATGAGGGAGAGTCCTCCGTTTGGTTTGATGATCCTCTCTATTAACGGTCGCTTGTACAGTCTGTGAGCTTCTGAACGCTGATCGTCTGTCACTTTCCGATCATCCAGGTGAGAGAGGGACGGAAATTGAGATATCACGAAAAGCCTGGAAATGTTTCATATAATTAATAATAACAGTTAGTTGTTGTAGTAATACAAGTCCTATTCTTAAAAATTGTTATTAGCTACAGTATGTGTTTAGAAATAAAATTATATATATAACTTAAATTGAATTTCAAAATATCCTTATTCAAGTAGGCACTTGGATTATCAATTATTACATTAAAAAGGTCTGTGTAGTCATTCTGTGAGTAAGCTATCAGCAGAGAGCAGAGTATTTAAATTTAGATTTATTATAAAATATATATAATGCTATATTCACCGATACTGAAGATATTCATAGAAGGTACCACCGTTGAAGTAGCTGGGTGCTGCCGGATTGCCCATGAGGGAGAGGTACTGCACATTGGGACAGGACTCCTTGAGCTTGCCAACCCACGGGTATAGACTGGATATTTTACATCTGTTTAACCTGAAAGTCATTTTTATATTTTAGTTCAAAAATTATTATATTATATTGAAGAGCCTATCTCGTTTGCAAGAATCAAATTCAAAATATTTCATTAAATTCTAAAAATATATACACACATTAATTAAAGAATTCAAACAAAAAAGGTCTTCAACAGTTGTATATAAATATTTTATTATTTGCAATGCAGAGTATATTTATCACATTATATTTACCATATCAGCTGTAGTTTGGGCATCGGAGGCAGCAGACAGTTCTCGGTGATTGGATTATCATCGGCTATCAGTGACGTGAGGTGCTTGAAATGAACTAGAGCATCTAGATTTCTGTGAAAAGTTTATACAATATAGATATATGCATTCACTTTAAGTCATTCAAATTAATTGATAATAGATAAGATTTAAATGATATTGATCCTAACGATATGTTAATAATCTACTAAAATATAAAGTATATAATAAAAAAATATATATAATTTGTGGTCACATTCATTTTAATCTTTTGAATTGGTTGAATAACCTAATAGATAACAAATCATACCTCTTGTTAGTGACGTCAAAATATGGTCACTTTAATGATACTCTCTCAAATACTAAAATGTCTAAAAATAAAAAATATATTCATGGGTAACTTCATTACTTTGAAGCCAGACTACACTTATAAGTAAGGAGAAAGAAAAAAACTTACGTAATTTTATTATGACTGATATCCAAATAACGAATGTGATCTGAAAATCTCTCTACTATAGTTCTCGGTAACTCATATAAGCTTTCATATGCAAGAGTTAGTTTTGTGGAATCCTCTTCAATACCGTCATTCACTGACCTAAAAGAAATAATATTAAATATGAATAAACCATGTATTTAGGATTGATGTGATTAATTTTGTTCTAAATAATTTTTAACATTGTAATGTTAAAAATTATTTAGAACAATGTTAAAAATTATTTAGAACAATGTTAAAAATTATTTAGAACAATGGCTCAGTTATTTTCCAAACTTGTTTATATTTAAAGCCAAATATATGATAAGAAATTCCTTGTTTTGTGTTTTATAGGAAATAATATTTTCTTACTTTACTTACTGTATTAAATCAGGTGGAATCGCATTTTGAGACATCATTGTTATAGAGTCTACTAGAACGTCCTTTGACACATCAACCGTGATAAAACCTTCGTCGCTACTGGACAGGAGAATCAAAATAAATTGTTATGAATGTAATTAAGAAACGGTATGTAAAAGTAAGGACTGATAAATAACTATTTATACAATCACAGTAATAATTTAAATATTGTAACACATACATTATCAGAAAATGACTATTTAATAGGAATAATTTGATAATTAATAAAATAATTAATTCTAATACTTACGAATTGTATTATTTTAATCCTATCTAAGACCTAAAAACACCTGTCAGTTGACTTAACAAACTGACATTTGTGATCAGTTTATTGACTTTGAAAGAAATAAATAGTTTAAGTTTTAACCAGTTTTAACCCTTTAAATATAAATATACCACAATATGATATTAACCTTTAAAGAAAGCCTTACCATTGCCTCATACCTTGAAAATAAGGACTGTATTATGTTTTATTTTTATTATATATTATACATATATATATATATATATATATATATTTATACAATTATATTGTATTTATTTTATTGTATATATATATATAAAAGGCAATAAGCTAACCAATTTCTTTTGCACACCAATAACTTAATGGATTAACTATTATTAATAACGATAATAAAATAAATGGAACTTACTCTTTTAAAAGGGAATTTTGAAATTCCATGTTTAACACAATAATTTTTATACGAAGTACGTAGTTCCTTTTCCATATGGGTTGTTCTCTAAAAATATCAAATTATATTTTTGTTATCATATGGTTATCGATTTAAAGGCGCCAATATAACATGTTGGGAAATGAGATAAGAAATTGTTTATGTTTAGTGGTCCGTTCTAGTGAATTGATAAGAAACTAAACAGTTATTAAAATTATAACTGTTTAACAATGTGTCTAAATATTTAAAAAGCAATTAATTTCGATATTAAACTATTTTAAAACAAAGAAATAAAAGAACATAATTTCTAATAAATTTATTTTTAAGCGACAAAATAATGGCGCGTTAAATTAGATGTAAAATAAGATTTATTAACGACAACAGCGCTTCTTGACCTCTTAGTTTTTAATTTTATTACTAAACAATAGCACGGCAAAGGGATGAATATTAAATAACTTTATTTAATTTTAATTTAACATACTCCTACACAGGTCTAAGTACAAAACATTTAATTAAAGGCATCTAAAGAGGGAAAAGTTATATTTAGTAAGAAAAAGAATAAACCTACCTACATTGATAGAGCATTCCTATCCTAGTTAAATTGTAAGGATTCATATAGATTCTAGACTGTAAACTACTTCTATATATTTTTATATTAAAATGAAGTGTGTTGTAATTTTTGGATTTAAATTGCTGTTATCCGTTAAAGCGTTAAGATCTTAGGAATATAAAATTAGGACTATATATATACATTTATACTGTTGGATGGTCCAAGACGAACTAGAGAATCGAATAAGCGCGTCGGCATTTTTTTTATGTAAGAGAAGGGCAAACAAGCCGACGGGTCACAGATGGTATGTGATCACCGCCGCCCATAAACTCTTGCCACATCCGAAGATTTACAAGAGCGTTGCCGGCCTTGGAGGTGGGAGTAAACGCCTTTTTTTAAGCAACCCATGTCGTACTGATCTGGAAATACCGTCAAAGAGAGTTCGTTCCACATTCGAGTGGTACGTGGAAGAAAGGTCCTTGAGAACCGCACAGTGGAGTATCGCCACGCACCCAGGTGGTACGGATGGTATTGGGGGCGATGGCGCGCTGTACGGTGATGAAATTCGGCGGTAGGCATCAGATCAAATAGCTCATCGGAACACCGAGATAAATGAGTTAGAAGACGCACAGAGAAGCAATTCCAAAGAGTCCAGCCCCGACAATCCGAACGTCTCTCCGTTGTACGAGGTCAAATGGTCAAATAGAAGCTGATATTGGGGTGATCCGGACCAGAGATGAAAACAGTTTTCCATGTGTGGCCGGATCTGCGCCAGATCTGCGCTGGATCTTTTATGACTTATCTAACACCATTTCACTACCATACAAAAGTCTCTTCAAAACTTTTTATGGAAAGTCTTAGTTGAATTAGTGGATAAAGATATAAGTATGACTAAAAAATCTTGATAACTACTTTCTCTGTTAATATCTACATTATAGAAAAAATGAAATTTTCACCCCCTGTAAGGGGTGGTAGGGGGTGATAGTGGTCATGAATTTATTTTTAGGTATCATTTTCGGTTCCAGCATCCCAAAAAACGTAGAATTACACATCTGTCTTGATTTTATAGAAAAAATGATTTTTTCACCCCCTGTAAGGGGTGGTAGGGGGTGATAGTGGTCATGAATTTATTTTTAGGTTATCATTTTCGGTTTCGGCATCCCAAAAAACGTAGAAAAACACATCTATCTTGATTTTATACAAAAATTTCAATTTTCACCCCTTAAGAGGTAGTAAGGGGGTGCTAGCGGGAAAACGGGCATTTAAAATTAGTTTTTATTATCATATTCGGTTTTAGCGATCCCAAAAACCTAAGAATAATAGGGTCTCATCTCTGGTTCATGATGTTTTTTTTTTTTGTGTGCCTGTATAATTAATGGTCTTATGGCGCACTGTTTGGAATTAATTTTTTTTTTCATTTTTGTCGGTCGTATGTCATTGTATAACTTAAGAACCATTCTGCCGATTTCTTTCGAACTTAAAAAAAGAAAGAAATTATGCAAACTAAAGTACAAATTGAGAATCTGAATCTTCAGATCATTAGTGCACAAAAACTTGAAAACGATTAAGTCTGACGATATTACCTCTGATGAGCTATCTATTTACTTGCATAGCCCAGTAAGAAGATTAATTAAAAACCTATTAGAAATTTAGAATAATCTCAAGATTCAGCTTCCTAAACTCTATATAATATAACTTGTAAATATTTAACCATGGTAGGAACTTCAATCCCATCCAAACATTTGTTTTCCAAAGCGGCACAAATCCTCAACCAACAACGAAATAGATTCAAAGGAAAGCGTCTAAATAAACTTTTGTTTTTGGAAAGTCTATCAAAAGAACACTGGAAATAGGATGTGTTTAAAATTGTAGATGATTTTTTTTACTATAATAAAGATAATTCTCGTATACGTAATGTTAGCAAAAGTACACGATTTTCAAAAAACATTTTTTTTTTTTTTTTTTTTTTTATACTGTCTAGGTTAGTACTTGACTACATTCCACCTGATGGAAAGTGGAAATGTAGTCATAGGTGGTAAGGCGTATTAACCTAGTAACCTATTCACTCTTCTCTTGAAGACACCCACATTGTATGTGGACGGAAATACCGACGCAGGCAAGCTATTCCAGTCCTTCGCTGTACGCATTAAAAAAGACGAAGCAAAGCGCTTCGTTCGGACAGGAGGAATGTCCACAACGTAAGGATGGATATCCGCCGTGCGTCGGAACGTCCTGTGATGGAAGGGGGACGGAGGAATTAAATCGTGTAATTCCTGCGCACACTCACCAAAGTGTATCCTATAGAATACTGAGAGGCTAGCAATTCTACGCCTGTGTTCAAGGCTGTGGAGGTTGGTTTCAACCAATTCAGGGTCACCTATAAGCCTCTTTGCTCGCCTCTCAATTGAGTCCAGAACCGCAAGATGAGACTTAGCGGCACCAGCGAATATATGCCCACAGTACTCCACACACGACCGGATCTGTGCTTTGTATAATACAAGAAGCTGTCCCGGTGTAAAGTACTGACGGACCTTCGCAAGAACGGCAAGCTTTCCCGCAGCTACTCTTGCTCTGGACTCAATACACCGACCAAAGTTAAGGTTCGAGGAAATCTCTAAGCCTAACAACTGAAGCCGGTCACTGTATTCCAAAGATACACTCTGGAAAGTAGGAGCCAAGGTGAAAGGGCTCCTTTTGGCGGTGAACAGACACGTCTGCGTTTTGGTGGCGTTGAATTTGACAAGATTGGCATTGCCCCATGCGGAAACTGCCTGAAGTTTGTCATTCAAACGTTGCACCATGGCTTCTCTTTCAGACTGTACTTGATCTCTACTAGCCCGACTACTCGGCAGGTATCTTTCTACAACTGTGCTGTCGTCTGCATACCCATAGATACCGGGCTTCAGCAGATCGTTAATGTGCAGCAGAAAGAGAGTTGCAGAAAGAACGGACCCCTGAGGCACTCCGGCATTTATTGTCAAAGGTTCCGAGGAACAACCGTCGACAACTACTCGGAGAGATCTTTGGTTCAGAAAGTCCGTTACCCAGCCGATCAGACCAGGAGATATGCCGTATGCTGAAAGCTTGCTTATAAGGCTCGCATGCCAGACCCTGTCAAATGCCTTCGAGACGTCAAGAGAGACGGCGACCGCTTCTCCGTTCTTCTCGAAGGCCTCGCCTAAAATGTGCGTAGCGTACACTAGAAGGTCCCCAGTGGACCTATTTCGGCGAAACCCGTACTGTCGGTCACTGAGGAGATCGTTACCTTCAAGGTACGCTAAAAGGCGCGAGTTCAATACACGCTCCATAATCTTGCAGAGTATGGAGGTGATTCAAATCGGTCTATAATTGACAGGATCGGCACGGCTGCCTTTTTTGGGCACTGGTTGCACGTTAGCAAGCTTCCAAGATTTCGGCACTATTCCAGACTTGAAAGAGAGGCGATACAGACGTGTCAATACAGGAGACAACTCAGCTGCGCATGTCTTGAGCAGAATGGCTGGTATACCATCAGGACCACTGGCTTTATTCACATCAAGGCGACACAATGCTCTCCATACCTCTTTGTTAGTGATGCGGATTTCAGGCATCGAAATACCGCAGTGAGGAAGATGTGCTGGAGAAGCATTGCCAGTGTCTAGATGTGAATTATCAGCGAACAGAGAAGCAAATACATTCGCTTTCTCTGTCGCTGTATAGGCCAGAGATCCATCCGGCTTCAGCAGAGCAGGTAGTGAGGGTTGGCAGAAGTTCGACTCGATCGCTTTGGCAAGAGACCAGAAAGCTCGACTGCTAGTAGGTCTGACAGAGAGCTTTTCGCCATTCTTAGCAATACGATCGCGACGAGCCTTCCGTAATGCCTTTTTATAGGACTTGGCAGCTTGGTTAAAGGCTCTCTTCTTTAAACTTACATCTGGAGCTTTGCGGCTTCGAGCATCAGCCCAAATGAGGTATGCCGAATGTTTTCGGTCTTCAGCATGACCACATTCGGCATTAAACCATGGGCGAGCTTTGCCACCGATGGGTACGTCAGCAAAAGGAATGAAGTACTCCATTGCCTGATGTACCACATCGGTTATAGCATCCGCGCAACTCGACGGATCCAAAGAAGAGAAGCAGACCTGCCGCCAAGGATAAGATGCAAAGAAGTGCCGCATCTCATCCCAATCTGCTGACTTGTATTTCCATACTCGCCTAACACTATGCGGTTCAGAAGCTGGTGGGGAATATGTAAATACAGATTTCACCAAACAGTGATCGGAGGTTCCCAAGGGGGAGGTAACCTCTACACGATACCTGTCCAGATCAGTTGTCAGCAAAAGGTCCAGGCAATTGGCTGTATGGCCTACTACATCTGGAACCCTCGTCGCTTGCCTCACCAGCTGAAAGAGGTCGAAGGACAACGCAAAGTTCCGCGCTTCTCTTCCAGCATGGTCAGTCTTCTGGTACGGGAACAGCCAGTCCTGATGACAGGCATTAAAGTCCCCCAGAAAGACGAGCTGCACTGAAGGGTACTGATGCAGAGCCATATCAGCAGCCTCACCGAGATACTCAAATAATCTAGTTGTCTCCTGATCACCGCTGTGCGAACGGCAGACACAGGAATACAGGATTTTTTCGTTTCCTGTGTCTACTAAAATCCATAAAGAAGAAAACGTGGGGTCTTCAAGGTGACGGAGACGCAGGATACAGAGGTCGTTCCGTGCGTACACACAGACCCCGGCACGTGAGCGAAAGTTGTGCTCTAACGAGTAACCGGGATGATCCAGGTACGCAGCGCTCAAAGGACATTGTATCTGCGTCTCCGTCAAAAAGAGCAAGTGCGGTTGCTCTGTCTCGAGGTGGTGGTGGACAGGTAAGAGATTAGAGTGCAAACCCCTGATGTTAGTGAGGTGCACTTTAAATGAGGAGGAGTGCAACCGCTGTGAAAACTTGATCTTCTTATTGGACCTTTTAAAATTAAAAATATAAAAAATAAAAGAGTGAATAGGATGAGAAATGGCAGTTGAACGAGGCGGTACGTATCAAACCCGGCGCCGAAATTGGTGTTGTCATGCCACTGGGAGGCTAGTCAGGAGACTGCGGGGACGCCCGAACCCCCCCAGGGATCGCCATCGGGCCTCCTCGTCTGGTCGCCAACCAGCACGATGGAGCCACCCTGGGATTTTACGCAGCTGGCGGGGCAGCCTTTCGTGGGTGGCTGACCCACTAATTGGGCCCCCAACTATCTGCGGGCGGCCAGCGGAAAGCCGTTGCTTCGGATCCCGCTACCCTCCTCGACTAGGCACCCGACACAACAAGCACCAACTCAACGCCAAACCGGTTCGCCAACGCAACGCAACTGTTCAGACCCATTTCCCATATAGACGGCTTCATCGCACAACGTGCCGGAACACGACTAGGTCGCTTTGCGGCACGACTTTGTTCGATGGTACCACCCACCTTGCCGGCGACCCGATGTTATGGTCTACCACCGAGAAAACATCGATGTTTCTAACCAATACATCGGAACACATTGATGCACAATTCCGATATAACGCATTGAAAAAAAAACATCGATGCTTTTTCGGAGTGGACACTCCTACTTGGAACTATAGAAGTAAGTGGAGGTAAGGACTGTGTAAACCAGTAACTATTAAAATATGTATGTCTAGATTTTATTATTATTTTTACAGAAGCATAAGACACATTTATAAAGAAGGGCCGCAATTTTACAAATTTAATTATGTTGTATATTTATTTATTTAATACCAATT
This sequence comes from Melinaea menophilus ssp. n. AW-2005, assembly GCA_918358695.1. Classification (NCBI taxonomy): domain Eukaryota; kingdom Metazoa; phylum Arthropoda; class Insecta; order Lepidoptera; family Nymphalidae; genus Melinaea; species Melinaea menophilus. The sequence goes on along the minus strand of OU911038.1, from coordinate 36,344,798 downwards.
TTCCCACAGCACTTGTTTATTATTTACTACATTTTTTTAGGCAAATATTTAATTTACTGTAGACACCAAAAAAATAAGTAAACACACACTAAGTAGTATACAAATATTATACTACAGCTGAATTCATATTACACTTTTTCATACGATTGTGCTGTCCTGGTAGGTACTATATAACTCTATTTTCAGTATACAACTGTTAAATTTTTTTACACTTTTCTTTATGTAAGACGGATTTTACCTCCAAACCTGAATATTCAGAACGCCATTAAAATTTACTTTGATATTGACAGATTAATATCACTGTATTTTGATATTATCTTCTATCAATGAGGGAGGGGATAGTGTAGTAAAAACCATAGAATACAAAAAAACTGATCCAAATTGTATATAAATACACTAGTAGCATCTCTTGAACAAAGTGTGTCTGTCTTTCTGATATTGTATAGTCATCGTATTAAGTATCTTTAAGCTTATTAAGGCCTATTTTAATTTAACTAATTAAATAATCGATTCTCATACCCTTCATCTGAGTAGTCCCTCTTGTTCATTAACAAGTACATACTAAATTATTTGGCTTTACTTAGTGTCTAGTAGTAAATATACTGAAAAAAAGCATTCACTAACTTATACTGTGTAGAAAAAAAGATGAAAAATAGAAGAAAATTTAAAATTCTTTATATGGTCATAACAAAACAATTATTATTGCTTCTACTCGCCCGCTTAAGCGAGGAATGTGGTCACAATATTGACTGCCGCAAAACGAAACAGCGTCTAACGAGTACTGTATGTACTATCTTATTCTCTGTTACTATCTACGGTATTATTTAATCTATGTATGATTAGGGATGACGAATCTCTTGTTGTTTGTAATGTTATATTTTCGGTCCATTATTAGATTATGTTGTTGGTAGACTCGGCACCTAAAGGCGGTTCAATGAGGTTCATTGACGTGTCAATATACCTAAACCTTTTTTATTAACCTTTCTATTAAATAGTAATAAAAAAAAATCTAATACCGATATCAGAATCCATGACATCAATTCACTAGATCCATTTTTTTTCAATTGATATGTTTAGCCCATCCAAAATCGATTCTTCGATTAAAAAATGTCATATGACAGATTACCATCCCTATTATTGACAAATGTGAAATGACAATTGACAAGTTGATATTGATAGTAGAGTGTAGACACGTCACCTGGGTAGTGCCCAGTATAAAACTACAATACAAAATGTGGTAAACAATAGAATCAATTATAAATTGATATTGTAAATATATATATACTATACAAAAAATAATAATAGTGTATCTGCAACAATGGATGTAAGTAAACGAAATAAAACTAGGGTTTTATTTAGGATTTAACAATGTGGTGTAACTCTTTGTTAATTAATTTAATTTTTAGGAGAGTAATATACCAATCGATATAAATATCGGCAAGCTTCAGGATTGGTTGATAAGCCGCCGTCATGTCAATAAAGACTGGCAAAAGAACATTATAAATATAAGGGAAAAAATAAACAATGCTATACAAGACATGCCTGCTCACGATGGCATCGCTGCTCTCTTATCTGGCAGTTATATAAACTATTTTCACTGCATTAAAATTATTGATATATTGAAAGAAACTGAGGCAGACACAAAAAACCTCTTCGGCAGTTACGGGTCTAAAAGGATGAAAGACTGGCAGGATGTAGTGAGAAGTTATGAAAAGGATAACATTTATTTGGCTGAAGCAGCACAGATATTCGTAAGAAATATAAATTATGAGATACCGAGTCTAAAAAAACAGATTGCAAAGGAAGAACAAATAGAAGTGGTAATTATTTTTATTTCTTATTCCATATAATGTAATATTATAACTCTATCTGATAAAGACATTGTAATAATTACTTTTATGTTCAAGGAATGTGAAAAGAAACATGCAGAGTATTTAAAGAATGAAGCATCCTGTAAATCAGAGTTCCTAGTTCTGTGTAAACAGTTGGGTATTAATGGTGATAAGATAAAGAGGGAACTAGTGGAGAGGTTGCAGGAGTTACCAGATATTTATGATAAGGTATGGATTGTTTCAAATTAAGTGTAATATTTAGTTTTTGGTTAATTGAGAAAATAGCGAGTAATGATTGGGATTTGTACATAAAATAATAACAATAGTGTATTTATAACATAAAGGGCTAAATCAATTTATAAGATTTTGGTTTCTATTAACAGCGAGGCCATGGGATGACATGGGATCATCCTTGATGATGAATTAATCAGATTTTTGTTATTAAATCATTACAGATTGGAAAGTCTCTTAAACCAATCCAACCAGCCATAGACTATTATTATGCATTTACTAAATATGTCCTTGGTGAGCAAGCAACACAGCGCCTGCCACTGTTACAATACGTAGTAGAACACGGCAACACTACTGTGTATGAGTGGACTTATGGAGAGCCACCTTTGAGTATTGAGCCTGATCCTATACACATTGAGTTGGAAGATGAACAAGGGTCTGGTGACGGGGAACAGGTACTGGTTATGACTTATATATTGCACTTTTCACTATTGTATACAGAAAAAATATGCATGCTCTCTTATTGTTATCTTTATTCTTAAAAGATATTAGAGATTAGATTGTAGATTAGATAATGTTTTCTTTTAATTTTGAATTGTCTATTACAGATTGATTTTGGCGATGGTGCTATAGATTTTGGGGCAGATGCACCAGTGGAAATAGATTTTGGAGACGGAGATGCAAACAACGAAATTGACTGGGGCAATATTGACACAGAGCCAACTGACGTTGTAAGTAAATAATATAATATCGTTTCTGAATTTAATGGCCACAGACCATAGCAATATTACATAGGAATGTTTTCAGTTTATCATTACAAAGTCGGATGGTTCATTAGTATGTGTACGTTGTTGGCCAGTCCATGTATGCTATAAATTTTTTTTATATGATCTCTACATTATTTGGAGTTTGGGTGTTCCTTTGCTCTCGTGATGTAGAGTTTTTTAGTAATCTGTTCTATTTTGCAGGATATATCAGCGGACTTGGCCTCTATATCCCTGGAGGGCACGGGTATAGTGGTGGAGGGGGGAGGGGCCCTGGGGGGTGTAGCGCGGGGGCGGGAGGCGCTGTGCGTGCTCGACCACACCCGCACCAGGGACACGCTGATCGACCAGCTCGTTGAGGTTAGACTTTTATTGTTATACTTATGGAGCTGATCCTGATAACTCATGGGCATTTTATTTAACAGTTGGAATCGTTCCTTGAAATGCGGCTCTATGAAATAAACGCACATGGCAATGATATGGTCTACTACATCGAAGAGCAGCCTCCAGCGGAGAGTGAGGATGGTCTGAATGCCATGCTGTCTTCAGTAAAAGCAGTGACCGGTGCTCTGTTGGCCCCCGAGATCACTCACCTGCACAACGTTAAACACTCACCCAGGTATGTAACATGCAATAAGTAACAAATAATAATAATAATAATATAGCCCATTATTCAAGTGATTTTCAAACATTGAAGTGGTTTTTCAAATTTATATGAGGTCCAAATTGTTTTCATTTGTTTGCCATCCGGCCTCCAACCTCTTACACTCGCCTTCATTCAAGTTATTTTTCTAATTTAAATGAAGTCCAAATTGTTTTCATTTGTTTGTCATTTGGCAAAGGCCTCCAACGTCTTCCACTCACCTGTTCCTTGGTACCCTTCTCTGGCCACACCTGCAAAATTAGTAAGTTGGGCCTCCCATCTGTTTCATGGTTTCCTCATCTTTTGCCTTCTCTGGAGTACCATTCCATGACTTTGCTCCACTCATTTGATATGTTTTATTCAGCCACGATCCTAATCCCCATCTTGCCGACTCTCCATAGTAATAAGTAACTTAGGCATTTAACGAACAGTTGCTTACTGCTGTATCTCTTTTTCACAAAACTCACAATTAATTGTAATGAATTCATTTAATTATATAACTTTGTTTATTTCCTGTCTCAGTTTTGATAAAATTTGTCATAAAATCTCATAACAGTGCTATCAGATCGTCTTATTTAAAAAATGATGTAAAATAAAGTTAATTATTCGCCAAATTTAAGCTTGAATTGTAAACAATAGAATCATTTAACAATAGAATAACAATGAAAATAATATCCGGGTTTAGTTTATTATTCGATGTAATTTCAATCGCGATTTAGTGGCTCTATTTGACGATTTTTAAAATTCAAAAGAATTTTTTATAGTATGTTTTCGCTGAGAAATGTATGAGTATTTTTTAAAAGTAAAGTTGAAGAAGCCTTCAGTCTTTAGTTTGAGAATCAAACAAACCAAGATAGAATAATTATACAGTTTTCTTTGGTATACCTATGACTTTATTTGTTGGTAAATTCATTTTTCAAAATTAAATAAAATGGTGTTATGAACTTTTAATAAAAAAACGTTTTATTTATCAAAAATGATAAGAATTAACAAAACAATACTAGTGCAAAATGTATTTGCGTTTAGTGACAAATGTACATTTTAAAGTATAAAATTCGTCATTTTTAAGTAATTTTATTATCAGTATTGATACTGAAGATAATAATACTACGGATAAGTATATATATATAAGATTTGTTGTAATATTTTTAATATTAACGGTTTTTACCATTAATTATTAAAACATCTGATAGACAATAGATCCAAGTCTTGGTATTTCAGGTAAAATACAATAAATAAGAAACATATTTTACTTGAAAATGTGGATTCTAGAGACATTCTGAAATCAAAATTTCAATTTGATTAGTGTGCATTCAAAATAAAATAATTTTGAAATAAGGGGGAAAAAATCATCTGTTACTGGTCTCGCCATATCTCTGGTAAAAAAGTACATAAATGGGATAAAAAAAACATAATAATTAACTGGTCACGCCATCTCTGTAAAGATGGAAAAAGCTAGTCATATTAAATAAAAGTTTTATATAAATATATATATAGTCATATTCTAGAAGAACAATAATAAATAGTTTCTCGGGCGAGAAAATATTCCATAGAAATATATAAAGAAGACTCATTATCATATTTTTCGTAATTCAAATGAATGTTCTCCAGATACGTGGACGTGCTGACGGCGCAGCTGCAGCAGAAGCTGTCCCTGTGCTCCAAGTTGTCCCGTCTAGCGGTGAGGGAGGAGGAGCGCGGGGCTGCGGCGAGGGACAGGGCAAAGGAACTACGCCCCGGACAGACCAGACTAATACAGCGGACTAGCGAGCTACAGGGACAGGTGTGTCATGGTGTACTTATAGCGCGTGTGTGTGTGAGAGAGAGAGAGAGAGAGAGAGAGAATGTGCTTGCGTGTGTGCGTGCGTGCGTATTTTATGAACGGGTAACTTTTGCAACATCCGGGAATTGCATTTGGTACGTGAAAATCGCACAGTGGAAGATCGCCATCCAGAAAGATCCAGGATCCATCTACGATCGAAAATCCAGGTGGTACGCATGGTATTGCAGGAGATGAAGTACTGGGCTGGATTGAAAACCGGCGGCTGATATCAAATCAAATAGCTATTCGGAACAATCCCCGTTGTAAATGCGATAGAAGAAACACAGAGAAGTTACGATTCCACGCAATGCCAGAGAGCCAGCTCTTCACAGAGCACCAGCTCGCGAACAATCCGCACGTCTCTCCGTAGTAGCAGTGCGTGCGCAGCCTGTGTGTCTGTGAGATTTTTCTTAGGCAGACTTAACAGATTTTTTCCTAGCAAAGAAAAAAGAACAGAAGAATAGATTTTTTTCTAGAAAAAAGTAAATCTTAGTGCAAGATTGTTATTGTAATTATATTTTAGTGTGCTTTAACATTTTGCCGTCGATCCATCACCACCACCACCACAGATATCTCACAATATAACAAATTTTGGACGTCTACATATTTATGATTGTTTTGCAAAATATCACATTTAAAAAAATTGAAAATAAAAATGTGTTATGTATTAAACTCAAATCAGTTTGAATGAATTTTATGTTTTTTAATACATATATTTGCTTTAAATAAGAGAAATTTACCGATAGCACTGGGTTATATGACAATTTATAAAGCCCATCCAGTAGTTCCTGGTTTATATATAGTGTTGTAGTGTCTTTGTAGAATCAATGTCAAGAACTATGTGCATACACCTCACAATCACTTGTGCAGTTTTATTTAAAAATGATAATCTAACATTTTTGTTTGTTTGAAATAATTCTTTGACCTCATGAAGCAGAAGTTGCCAAATAGAGTGTGTATGCTTTCTGTAAATCACATTTTAAATATGTCTTATTTCACAGTTGGAGAGTGAAATTTCGAAGAAATACAAAGGAAGACCGGTCAATATAATTGGCGGAGTAAAATTTTTGTAAAATAAATGACAGAGTAAAATATATTAAATATATATTTATAATAAATGTAATAAAATCTTTTTTATTTATACTTCTTGACTCCCTGAATCATTCCTCGTGTTTGTTCATATTTTATGCACAAAAATAACGAAAAAAATTATAAAATTAAAAATCAACATATATTTATTATTAAATGTATTTAACCAACCACATAATAGGGATAGTATCCATAAGCATACGGGTAAGTATAGTAATAAGGATAGTAATAATAATAGGGATAGAAATAAGGATAGTAGTACATATAACAGATGTTATTTTTATCCTTATATTGATCGACATATTTCTGACATTCCGGAGGTATTGTCTCAGTGTTTATATATTCCAGTAATACGAAGGTTATTATGAGTTCACATAAGGTTAATAATTTGAATTTCATCCTGTAAATAAAATAAATTATTAAAAATTATAACTAGACAAGAATTACTTATTTTAGCAGTTTTTTTGATTTTTTTACCATTTAAATAGAGAATACGATTTTTTTTCTCAAAAATAATTGTAACGGTTACGCAATTTTTGACATATTTTATAAAATAGTCTTCCAAAAATTAAAAAAAAATTCTCAGTAATTATATAGATTTTTAATTACCTTCCGTCAACGACAGCCAATAAATCGATATCAAAATTCAAAACTCACTATAAATTATCTTTAAACAAATGTAGAATATGTTATCTGTGTAAATTGATTAGTTTATGGTTTGATTATTTTTGAATCAAAATCACAGATCGTGATTATAGTTACAAATTGCTTACGATTGTATTCATGGTGTTCATGTAATCCGATAATTAATCTACGGAAAGCAATAATCTTGCGTTGATTGCGTAAACTCTTTTCATTTTTATTTGTATGATCCACGGGTTTTAACGTTAGTTTTATTTACAAATAATAGTAATTTTTATAATTAATGGTACTACTTTATTTTTTAAGTCATTAAATAAGTTTAGAATATATATTTAAGGATCTATAAGTTTTTACTATAATATATAACTAGTCAAGAAGACATAGCTTCAAGGAATTCCTTTCAAAACCTTAGCATAACTGTTCAATATAGAAAAATATCATCGTAAGTCTTCATTAATTTTGGTATTTACGATTACGCCAATCTGCGAATAGTTATGTAATATCAAGATTGTAGGTTTGTAATTTGGCGAAACACGATGCTATCTGAGTAAAGTGACCCCGACAGTCGTTAAGTATGATTTTTATCATGTACTTTTTAAATAGTCATTAGCTCCATGTAAAATTATATAAATATTTTTATATTCATAATTCTTTTGCATGTATGTGTTTGTAACTCATTAACGACTGCAGCGATTTTTTTTGTGTATTCGAGTCAATTAAAAATATATTTTTTGACCTAAATTTGTTGTATTAAAACAAATCTAAAGAGTAAAGTCATGGTACATAATTTCTTGAATTTCTTTAATAAGAATAATATGAACATTACATATAAAAATATTTAGGTAGAAAACATTGAATGAATGGTCACCATTTAGTTTCACTTTCACCAAAACATCAATTTGTTACAAAAAATTTTTAGCTTACCTCGATTTAATTACAAAGCACAGGTTACCGTAGATAAATATTTGTGGGTTTTAAGATACCAAGATAGTCGTAATAATGATATGTGATATAAGCAAAGAACTAGAAATATAAACAATGTGGCAGAAACATCAAACAAATGCCGTGTTAATTAATAGCCACACCTCACATAGTCTGGTAACAAATTTGTTTTTGAAGTAGAAACTAGCTTTTGCCACAATTGTTAAATTAACTTGTAAAAATCATAATACGACTTGTAGGTGACAGTATCAAGGTAGTGTAGAACTGACAAACACTTTTAACTTCATATTTTTGTTAAATAATTAAATAAAATATTTTGTCCATAAGTTATGTTTCTAGAGAACAAGCCCAAAGAAAATCAGAATGTTAACATATCACAAGATTATTGTTTCATTATTTGCCCGAAGCATTAAATTTCTAATACAAAATGTAGCTAGCATTACTATGGTTATTTTATGTGGACGAGATATATTATATATATTTATTTCTATAAAATTGAAAATATTGTTGTAAATAAATAAAATTACTCTTTTTAGGCATCCGGTTAATCAGACAAATGGTTAGTACTATGACGCAGGGAACGATAGAAAGGGACACTTCAGAGTCCTATAATTATCTAGATGTAAATTTGTGGAGTAAGGGATATAAATAATACAAAAAACTTTGTTATATTTTTTTATTTACTATACAAATTAAATCAAAAAATATTTACAGGGTTATGTACAATTGCTTTACGAGTATTAAGTATATAAAATAATCTCTTAAGGTAAAAAAATAATAAATTAATAATATAAAAATAGAAGCTAATGAATATGAAACAAAATATAATTATTGCAAAGTTATTTCTTACTGGAGAGAAGCATGTAACATTTTTTTAACATAATTGTAAGTGAATTTAATATTATTAAAAATATTTTACTTATAACAGTATTTGCCCATAACTTTAATAAATTGACCTAGTAAAAGCATATCACCAAGTCCACTTCGCTATATAAACAAACTGAGAACTATGTATTGGTTTGAATTTATTAATTTTTATTCAAATTTATTATATATATTCTTATAAATATTAAATATATAAACATATATTTATGTAAATAATAGAAGAAATTAAAATAAAGAGATTCCATAAGTACGACTTTTACATGGATGATATATTGAGAAAAATTATTTAAACATGAGAATATTTTGTAACAATCGCAGGGGTGACGATTTACATAAGGGTCTTCCTCTTGGACAGGAATACTTCTTGACACACATTGCGAAACGCCTATCACACTCACACAACCTGCCAGCGCAACTATTCACAACCTGGTTGTGAGTCTGGTGGTTCTCGAGAGCGCATAATGGTTGTCCGTGGTAGCACTTCCAATAGTAAGGCTGGAAGTAGACTGTGTAAAACGGGCAATAGACGTTCTCGTAGCACTCGTCATGGATCTTACAGCAGCTGTTGGTGGAGATATCCATGGGATAGGATTAAAAAAATCATATATATAAATTTTAAACCTAAAAACTCACTTGTCAATCCCATCGGTAGGACGGCCGGAACCTAAAAACCCACAATAGCACCCGTATCCCTTGTACGAGATGGGATCACACCCAGTGGCGCAAGTCAACATATTGTAGAGGTGCGACACACCGCGTTTACCGCGATCCTTACTAAAACTTCCAGGATTTAGTGATCTGTAGGGAGTTTAACTCATTATATAGGTAATGTACTTACTTGACAGAGACTAAATAATATAATATTTAGATGCTATTAATATTCAAGAACTGTTAAAGCCTTTAAAACCTATTAATTTATCTTACCTGACTCCTTTAGCGTAATCAGCTTCTGGTATCGATTCCCTGAAGGGATCGTGTGCAAAACCTACAAGTAGGCCTTCATTGCTATTCATTTCATATTTGTCATTGAATCTAAATACTTCGTTATTATCTTTGGTATTCTCATTTATAAGATTATTGCTATTCAAACTATGTACACCAATGGCACGACCACTAAAATTTTGTTTTACATGCTGTGGTATTTGAACATATGTAGTTGTATTGTAAATCTGATCGTAAGATAGTCTCAAATCTGTAACAAATAGATTAATTATAAATCTGTAATATCTGTAATCAATGTCGAAATTACTGAAATTACATAATATGAAAAAGGCAAAAAGATTACGATTACAAATTTTCATTCAAATAACTAATATAAACATAAAATTTCAATAGAAACTGATAATCATCTTCATGGCATCAAAACAATCGACCCATAGAACAAACCATTGAAAAATAAGCCCATTTCATGCACTAGTTGTTCTCGCAATCACAGTGTATTCAATGTGAGTCAGATATCAGAATGAGCGGGTTCATATTACTAATTCGCTTGCGTTTTATATGATTACAAGCTGCATCTTGTTTATTAAATATTTGCTTTTATTAAATATTTGTTTTATTAGGTTATCAATTTAATAGTTTTTTTTATCAATATTTTTTACTTTCACCATTGATTGATCCGTTTTTCGCTTCCACCACTTAATAAATTGGTATCATTCTTGCAATTTAGAAAGAATTGATATATTTTTTTATGTGTTTACTTAATTTCGGCATATTTAATATTAAAAACAATTAATAATACTCTTCTGTACGAGTATTTAGAGACATACTGATTTACGTATCTTAGTATTTTTCACCTATTAGCAGTCTAATCAACTATGAATTGTTTGAATAAAACTATTGTTTGTAACAGTAGATAAGTAATTAATGACTACTTGTTATTCAAGTTTTTATAAACAATTATGTAGAATACTTCCATAAAACGTATTTAAAATCAATATTCATTGGGATAAAAACAAAACATAAAAATTAAAATATAACAGTTAGTTTTAAATTTAAATATATGTATCTATATCTATGCAATATTTTTTTTAATAGTTTTATAATGTTGGTACATCATGTAAGTATATGCTGACCTGGGATTTGGTTGAGATCGGAGATTGTATTAAGAATTGTGATTCATTGTTTTGCAAGATTTCAACCTTGACCTTATAGGATTGCATAGATTTAATATATGTAAAAGGATTCGTGTTTTTGTATTTTGATCTATAATATTATAATATTTGTATTGTTGTATTTATATTGCATTTGTTTGCTATCAGTTAATTATTTGATGATAATCAAATATTTAACTAAAATTAAAAAGACATTAGCTTGTTCGAGTTGCGTAAGTTGGTATTCAGTTAAATCAATATTATTACTGCGTTAGTTATTTGTCGACTACTTAACTTACTCACTTATTTCAAGGTTTTGAGTGACGTGTCTATAAAATAATGTATGTATAAATATCTCTGAAACGTTATTTTTGTTTGTTTTTATTACAATAACAATCAAGGACGCAGCTGATGCGTTTAATTTACATTAACACTAAACCTACCGACAATTCTTGTATACCTGTTTCTACCGCACGCCGTCAAATTGACGGGTAATTAAAAGTTATTTTATTATATAACGCAGGTTATAATGGAAATAACTAAAAGTAAAGAGTGAAGACAATATTATATGCATATTCTATGAATTGTCGTGTAGTTTGATAACGATATTATAACGTTTAAAAATGTGTAAGTTTTACAAAAGTTTAAGAACGGTCAATTCGACCGGTACTTGGTAGGTTTAGTGTTAAATAAACCGTATTAGATCAAGAAAACTTCAACACGGGAACAAATAACTCACTATATAATAGATAAACATACATACAAAATTACTAAATATATGCATACTTTTTTTGTAATTGATAGACAGTTTTGCTTATATAATTATAATAATAAAAAAAGTTAATAATAGCACGTAACGCAATGACTCGTTTCATAAGAGAAAGTGTATCTGAGATCGAAATTTTTCCAAAACTACCGGTTGACCGCTAACGAAAGTAGTTTTATATTTCACTTGATGGCGAGTTATTTAATACTTAAGTGTTGCGAAACTTCCGAAAGGGTTTACTTGTTAAATGTGGTTCCGGTTTTGATATGGTACTTAAAGGTCAGGTTTTTTTTAATATATCTAATGGTACTTATTTGTTTTGTATTATTTCATTGTTTTAATTTTAATGTTATGCTGTATTTTTTTATATGCGGTACTCAAAATTTTATTAGAGGTTTATGTGAGACATTTTTTTTTTATTTCTTTTGAAACCTACGGTCACTCATGGGATCATTTTCGCACTCGACCGTGACAGATATATAAATAGACAAAATTGAATACAAAATTAAGATAAAATCTAATGTTTGCTTAAAATTTAGCAGTATTACGTATTTTATGTAAGACAACCTATTATAATAACAATGCTGATTTTATAACATTTTCCATACATATCATGTTATACGGAAGTTACAAGATGTTATACAACTTTTGCATCGTATTTTTGCAATATATACAACTTCCTTATTTCATCGTATACTGATTTACTAATGGTGTTTATATATATAATATTTGTGTGTGTGTGTGTGTGTGTGTGTGTGTGTGTGTTTGTGTGTGTGTGCGCGTGTGTGTGTGGTGTGTATGTGTGTGTGTAGCAGGCGGATATTTAAATCCATGTTTAATTAAGACTATACTGGGTCAGTAATTATATGCTTAATATGGTTAACTAGGAACTTAATAGAAGTAACTTTGAAGTATATATAACCAAGGTTGGCGAGCGATCTTTGTTCTTGCAATACTATAACTAACATCCAGGAATGTGTTTAAGAGGTGACCTCTACAGGTTGAGAAATAAACAAACATACAATGAAAATCATATAAATAAATCACAATCTAGAAATATTTCTAAATCATAAAATATCGATAAAATCATGTAATAATTTCTAAATTCGTGTTAAATTAATTTGTTTGATATTTGACATCAAAATATATGTCTGACATCGATATAACTCATCAGTTATTTCGCAAAACGGTCACCTTAATCCGATAAATTTATTGTCAAATATAAGTATACTGTATAGTATAAAGGAAAAATTAATTGGGAAATCTTAACCGTTTGGGAGACCTTTTTTGTGTTTAGTTGTCTCCAGAATGCGACGAGATTAGCTAAAAATTTTCTCATGTATGTTTGAGCCGAACGCGGATGTTATAGCGAAAACAGATTGAAAAAATGTTTAGCCATTCAAAAGTTATCAAGAGAAAAAAGAAGAGGGGCTCAGCTTACATCCACCGCGCGCGGTCGGCGGATCCTAGTATTAATAAGGAAAGTGTAAACTGGTATGGTATTTGGTATTTAATCCAGTATGGTGTGACGAAATATTCATAAGGTCAAGAGTTACGTTTGCATCAGATTTTTTTACTCAATCGATCATTTTACGATTCATCATTTATGTACGTATATTGAGAACAGACCGTTTAGTTTAAACACGGTATAACAAGTTTTGGAATTTATCTTTTCCATTTTAAATCTATAGAGATCACTTTTATCAAATTGGAGTATTAGGACTATATCAAACTTATCAAAATATTCCCCTTCTTTAAAGATTAAAAATTAAATACAAATCTATATATTAGCGATTTACCACTCACAGACTCATCATGAAACTCCGAAACTGAACCTCAACCTGAACCGAAATCTGTCTATGAGTTACTATAGCAACGGTTACGATGACAACGGTTACCATAGCAACCTAAGTTCACATCCAAATTAATAGTGTGCCCAGCGAAGCGGGAGGGAATAATCTAGTATATATGATTAGTTTATTTCTGTATATAAATCAATGTTCTAAGTATCATGCAATATGAAGGTCTTTTCATCTGTCCTTGTGTCAGATTAAATTTGGTCTTCATTTCAAGATTACTTAATTATTTCTTTGTTATTTTGTCACGAATATGTGTTGTTATAATAAAATAATTTGTTTCAATAATAATTTACCCACAATTTGTATTGTCTTAATAATGAAATAAGGTGAGTGGGTCAAAATGTAATATTATATTTTATTTGAATTATAATATTATGTCACAATTAATATATTTATGAGCGATGTCACATGATGTAACATGTTTAGTAATTTATTTTTATTTCGTTAACCTCATTATACTTTGTGAGAAGTTGTTAATCTTTTAAATCTATGTTAAATAAATTAAGAATGTCTAACTTCTTAATTTATATATTGGTAATAATTTATTTTATTCATAATTTGTTTAAACAATGGTAATTAAACTTTAGATAGAGCATACAAATATTTATTTGTATTTAATTAAATGTAATTAATATACAAATTAAATATATATATGTATATGTATTATAAGAATTAGAATTTATATATTTATAAGAATTAGAACACATTAATTATTATAGAATATAAATTTATCATTTATTTTATAATGTCGTGACAGATGGAGGCAATAAAAACCAAATATAGACAAAAAAGATATTTTTGTGAGAATATTAAGCAAACATCACTTTTTTGGCAATTAAGCAATTATTTCGCAATTCGGATACATAAAAAATATATAAGAAATTTCAAATCTAGAAACACGTATTTATATGTCTAAAAAATAAGAAAATATTAAATATTTATTATTATTTCTTGTATATATAAATAATATTTTTTGTAATACTATTGTTTTTTATTTGTGAGTTAATTACGATAACAAAGATACAAAAAACTTATTATTAGGAAGTCTTTAGTTGTATTTTTTTAAGTTTATTTTTATTATAAGACAAATCGCTTCGTATATTAAGTTCAGTTTATTTTTTTAATTTCTTACTAATAATATAAAAAAATCATTTATTTGTTTGCTCGTATATGTATTAAATTACGACATTTTAAAAATTCATTTCCCTGTCAACAATGTTATCCCGAGATCGGAAACAAGATCGGCGAAATAATAAAAAAAATATAGAAAAACATTTTTTTTTTATAAATTACAATAACATTACAAAAATATGCAGATTATTTAAACTTATAAACTTAACTTATAATGTACGCTTGGATCGAACAAAGTCACTCGTATAACTAGTATTAATATTAACCAAAGAAGACATGAATTGCGTAAATGGTAAAGAAGCAATTCTCTGTATATAATTGACATTGCACCAAAACATTCGGATAGGATGACACTTAAATAAGATTTATCATACTAATATTATAAAGATGAAACATTTGTGTTTTTGTATGTATGTTTGACACAAACTACTGGATCCATTTCGAAAATTCTTTAACCATTACCAAGTGTAACCGCGGGGCATTACTAGTTAATAAATGTATACGATATATTACTATTAATTCATATATCTTTAATTTGATACAAATATATCCTATTACAACAAATCTTGTTCATAGTAAATTACTCATATTATGTTAGTTATGTAATTATATAATCAATATTACGTGTAATATATTGAAGTGTTGTAATTATTATTTATTTATGTTATTTTGATTGTAATCGTTTGAATGATTGCTGTTGAAGATGTGTTTGAATGGTGCAATTTACGATTACGATTAAATTAAACGGTATTATAATGGTTATGAAGTAACATCGGCTGTATTGTACTATATTGTACTGTACTGTACTGTACTGTATGTACTGTATGTACTGTATGTACTGTATGTACTGTACTGTACTGTGCTTTACTGTCTCTATGTAGCTCTCTACTCTACTCTACTCTTAGTATTAATTTTAAGATATTGGTTGACTTTTATATAGATTATTTTGATAAATGGTTTTTTTTTTAAATTTCGTATCATGAATATGCATGGCGCCGGAACGCACGACAAAATGACATTCACAGATTATATAACAGTTATTGTTTTGAAATTTTAATTTCTTTAATTCGCTCTACTTTATATTATCTATTATTAAATATAACAATCATATTTAAATTGTTTTTTTTTTTTTGTTTTTTATTGTTATTAAAAATAGTTTTGTTTATTCTGTGTATAAACTGAGAACAAGATAAATATTTTAGTTTAGGAATATATTACTGTACATAGCAAAGTTTACCTTTGATTTGAAATGTAATTAAAATATTATAAAAATATATTATTAACGATGCTACGGAGTTGTATGGAAATGAAACTCCCTAGTTTTTAATTCCGGAATTGTATATATAAGATGTTTATGGATAATTTAGTACATATTAGTTTAATCGCTATGAGAAGAAAACACTTCATACCTGGATTACTTATAGTAGATGGCACATACACTAACACTATCAAACCCGCATAAATTGTTTTAATGGCCGTTCTACTCCCATTATTCCGACAACACTTTTGCTTAAAACACTCCATCACATTAAATAATTAGGACCTTATATATTAATATCAATTAAACTACATATTTGCGAGTAAATATTCTATATCACACGTTTAAAAAAATATATAAAATTTAGTTTTTTATATTTAACTATCGAAAAATTCAAATTAAATTTGGCGCGGTAAAAAAGTGCAGACAGTGACGCGCATGCGCGTTGTCTGTGTGCGTATTGTGAATGAAGCACTGATCTCCCGCCATTCTGCCTTTTTAAAGTCATTCATAACAGAGCCCTGAATATATTTGCATTAATTACTAGATCAAGATGATAAAGCCTTTGTTTATTCGCCTTGTATTCTGGATCTGGATAGACCTTGTTCTCTTTACTATTATTTTTTTTATTTACTATAATTACCATTATGTATTTATTTTTTAAGCCTAATATATTAATAAAAAAAAAAACCGTTTGTTTCTCTGCATAACTCCAACTCGTTTCTCAATATATTAAATACAAAATAACAATACTTGTGTATGTAATAAAAAAGTACTAAAACGGTACGTATTCCCTCATTTCTTTGTTTAATAAGAAATAATAATGTTAATAGATTTTTATATAGCGTATAAATGGTGCGTACTCAATAATTTATTGATGAAATGTAATAAAAGTGTTTAAAATTAGACATAAGATGCTTTAAATTGTCTTACAAATGTTCACAAATAAAACAAAAGAAGATTTGTATCTGAAAATTCGAACAGATAAACTAAAGGCAGTGTGGGTGACCTCTCACTGTTAATAATATAATATTCAAAATCAGTACTAAGTGTTTAACGCCCTCAGTGGTGAGGCCCTCGTTACCTTAATTGTAACCTGAAAGGTCCGGAAATCTAATAAACATAATTGAGAAATAATTCATTAATTTTAATAAACGTTGTCGTAACGCCTCATAAAAATACAATTTTAGTTTTTATTTTTGTTTCAAAACCTTTTTAAGACAATGATCGGGAATAATATATTTGTGAAAAGAGTATTTATATTCGTTGTGTTTTTGAATATTTTTTGTGTATCTGTGGAAAGTGATGATAACTCTACTAAAACATATTGGGCACAGCTGTTCATTATCCCCATGTACTACCCTGTTTATTATTTACCGTATTATGTACCTGTTTATCCTTTTGGTTAATGTTTTTTTTAATCTACTTATGAAAAAAGTTTATATATATTAAATTATTGAAACTAAAACCTTTTTTGTTTAAATATTAAACACAGTTGAGATAATTGTATAATAAAATACCTACTCCACTTATCACATATAAATAAATCATTTGATGTAATTTAAAATTATATTTTCTTTATTGGTAATAAAATACATTTTTTATTATTATATCATAATACAATGTGATGCGAGTTGTGAAAACGATATTAGAATCGAATAAATAATAATATTATTTACATAATTTCCGTTTTTTATCGGTTATATACAAACTTCTTAGATGTTTAAACTCTTTATAATATTGATATTACAAACATCACTAGAAGCGTATCATCGGGATTATGGCCTAATTTTGGCTCCATTTACCCAAGGATATGTTTCAATAGCCCAAGAATGTAAGGAAGAAGACGGTAAAGTATGCTTGGAATTACCAACAAAGAAGATATGTAAGGAAAAGATGAAACCCTTGAATCCATGGCTACCGATACCTTGGTGGTATTTCTTCTGTCAAATGCTTTTGGCGCCAAAAACAGCTCCCAGACTGACAACTAGAAGTAGCACAATACATCCATATTTCAAAAAAACATTAAATAGTTTGATTAAATATAAGAAACAAATGCATAATAAAATAAATAAATATTATTATTTTTTAATTTCACGTTTTGATTAAAGCGTCCATAATTTTAAATTTCGTTCTAAAATTTTTTAACCTGAACCCATTTAATAAATTGATATTTAGGATGATTTTAAATTAAAATACATATATTTCTGAGATAAAATATGTTTACCAAAGTTTTATCTAAATTTGTAAAGTACAATCTTTTTTAAAATATTATATTGCGAACATAAAAATATTAAGAAATATTGCTTTAGTTTTCAAAGCATTAAAGTGATTGCAATAAAAAAACCAGGCTATAGATTCGACCTTTTAGGGTCCCGCAGTCAGTGGAACCTTTATCATTTCGTTATGTCCATTTGTCTGTCTGACCGTTTGTATCTTATATCTATGTATATATATATATATATCTGTATGTGCGTCTGACAGCCTTGTATTTCTGCATTGAAATTTACAATTACTTGGCTTGTAACTTTTTGTATTCAAGATATTGCAACTTTCAGTAGCCATTAAAAATGTTTTCAACTTATTTTCTTATATTCCAAAAAATATGTTGATAATTACTTACTTAACTTCACGCCATATCCCTTGCGGGGTAGCCAGAGACAACAGAGCGCAAAATGCTACGGTCCCTGTATACCTCTTTCGCCTTTACCACAGACATTAACCATACATGCCCTCTGGGCCTGTATGAAGAGTTTGTTACATACATACATTATATGTTATACGTTATATACGTTGTTGTATACATGTTGATAATTGATTTAAATATAATACTGTTGGTAACATTGAATGATGACGGTTGTCAGCACTGCTCGAATAGGCGCGAACTAGGCTTATTTAGTTAAACTTGCAGACCTATTATTTTTGAAAAGTTTAATTATACCTTGACTAGACAATATGTTTAAGACAGAAAAAACTTAATTATGGAGTTCAGAAGGTATTTCATTTGGTTTTTTTGGTTATATTAATTATTAATTATGTACAGAATCCTTCGTGGCCGAGTCCGATCACCTCTGGTCGGATATTAAATAGCAATGGCTGATTTCGAGTCTACTTTTTCTGAACTAAATGTTTACTACTTACCAAATTGATGTTTGATTTTTTTTTGCATTTCTTGTTTAAATTTTAATTCATGCATTTCTTTCTTGTTTAAATAAACTGTGCTGTGATTTGCTCGCGGCTTTGTCCGCGATTAATTAAACGCAAATCGGTTTTTTATGTTGGAGATATAAAAAAATATTTTCAATTCCTATTTAACATTTCTGGATGAAAAGTTTAGTTTCCATTCCAGTACCTGTGACAATGTGTTCAAGATTTCGTGATCATGGGAAGTAGTTGAGTCTTGATAATGTAACATACACAACTTCACTAGAATATAAGAAATAAGTAATCCTTTTGCAAGAGTTTCTATATAAACCTTTTATATACCAGATCTCGTGAAAGAATTATATACAATGTATTTGAGCTTTCTTGTCATACCATAAGTAGTTATTCAGATATACACTTACTCTGTAAATTGTATATGTGTATGTGTGTGTAAATATACATGTGTGTATAAATGTAGGTCTATAAATATGAACGCGGAGGGTCTAATGTACGCGTAACAATGCAGCTGATACCTATTTTGTGTTATAAAATTGGAATAATGAACATCCCTCTTGTCCGTTGTTTTATTATTCAAGAGTGACCACTCTATGACGGCTATTTGCCACCTTTTTATATATTTTTAAGTCCTTAAACACTGGGATTAGTCTCTTTATAAACAGGTTTACTGATCCTTAGATGGATGGATGGTTGGATAGATGTTTGGGTGGTTGAATGGATGGTTGGGTGGTTGGATGGATGGATGGATGGATGGATGGATGGATGGATGGATAGATGGATGGATGGATGGATGGATGGATGGATGGATGGATGGATGGATGGATGGATGGATGGATGGATGGATGAATGGATGAATGGATGAATGGATTAATGTATGAATGGATGAATGGATGAATGGATGAATGGATGAATGGATGAATGGATGAATGGATGAATGGATGAATGGATGAATGGATGAATGGATGTATGGATGAATGGATGGATGGATGGATGGATGGATGGATGGATGGATGGATGGATGGATAGATGGACGGATGGACAAACGGATAAACGGAGAGACAAACAGATAGAAAGATTTAATCTGGAGAAGCATTACAGAATGACGTTATCAGACATATGCAAGCTATCTCGTGACTTCTGTGAATGATCTTGAGTATAATATGTTCATTTAATTCTATTACACTATCCCGGCAAGAACACGGAGTCTACTAGTATGTACTGAACATAAAAATAAAAACTATGTAGGTCTAACTTCGACTCATATATCAATGGTGAAAATACCTATGTTCTGTGGTATAATTATAAGAATACCAAAATAATAAAACTGCAACACAAATAATCGTTTCATTGTTATATTTGTGGGTGTAATAAAATCGATATAAAATCGTAATCTTTAAATTATTACGAATATAAAAATACACACATTACAACAGTTATGAAAAAGGTAAAGTAAAGTAAACTAAGCTATATTGTATTTTATATTTAGAAACCTACAATTGATTTCTTTATCGAGATTTTCATAAAAACTGTTATAAAGAATCAACAATTTTAAAATTATTTATATAAACAGAAACAGATCCCCTAAGACTGAGAATTTATAAGATACGATATGCTCTTTAAGTAACGGATGAGAATGTAAGAAATAGTTTGAAAATAAAAATGGTGATATAAAAAATAAGATTAATTATGCTGGTATGTAAAGAGCATAACAAGAAGAGTCTTAAGTGATTGTGGTTGGTTGAAAGAGTGGAGAATGAAAGAAGAAACAGAGTGAGTGAAAAATAACATTGCAAAGGAGAAAATCATATTGACAGATTGATGTAGAAGTCATTGACATATACCCATAATGATTATAAATCATTGTGCTAAGGTCAGTGAATGAAGTTTATATTTTTTCCTTACAGCTGCATGGCGTTGTATTGATATTATATTATGGAGCCGTCTCATCGATTATGTTACCAGTCACAAAGTTTAAGGGATCTACAAAACCACCCCTACTTCCATTGGATTTAACCGACGATGATCTTTATAGATTAAAAATACCGAATAAAAGATTCTGCGATGAGATGGAAAAAGAGTTACAAGGGAAGTATCTTGTGGTGCCGTGGTTGTTCCAGAACTGCCAGGATTTAAGAGACAAAACAATGAAGAACCTGTCCCCTGGTGATGTCCTGCCCATCCACAAGGCTGTAATGGATAAGCTCAATTCTTACAGACGCAGTGGCCTGTTGAAATATAATAGCAAAACCAAAATACCTCCTACAAAAAGAATATGAGACGTACTGGAGCTTCTGTAGTCTTCGTCAATACACTTTAAAAATATTTAAAAGTGATTGTTTTATTTTTATGTACTTAATTTATCATATGTTACAAATATGTAACTTTAGCGAAATATTTCACTATCCAAGGCGCTAAATACTTTAACAATAAAACTTATTATAAAATGAGTTTTAAACTATGTTAAATAGCTTTATTTAAAACTATTCTACTTTTGAGATAACTGAAAATGAATGAAGACAAAAAAACTGAATGTACAAGGTAATTGTTTATAAAATATTAGTACAGTTTGTTAAACAATCACGATAATACGATTAATGATTGATTGACACAAGAGTTATGAGGTTGTTAATAATGGTTGGTTCATTGCATTTCTATGTATATATTTAATTAAACACAGACTGATTGTATGGAAATATCGAGTAAATAAGTAATTAAATATGCTTACAGATAACAATCCTCTCACAAGTGACAAATGTACACCCAAGGAAGAAACACAAAGTGAGGTCGTCAGAGAGCATTGAAAATATTATTTACTATAAGGACTGCAATCACAAAAAGTCAACAGAAGCTCCTATACTCCGAACAGCACCCCAGCAACAAGAGTGCAAGATGTGTTGCACCATGTGTTGTGGAGACCAGTGTGTTAACAACAGCCCACTGACCCCGGGGAGGCAAGCCCAAGGGGTCAACATAGAACACAAAGTTCAACCAATCCTTCCCAACATACAGAGAGGAAGGAACAAGAAAGATAAACCGATGCCTATCCTACCTTTACCAAAAAGAAGAGGGCTGAGTTTCACGAGGGAGAACATTAAAAGCCTGATCTCCAATGACGGGGATATTCGGAAGATTTTAAAGGACTTAGTCAGGGTGACGATGCAGAAAGTCGATCTGATGGAAATAATAAACGCAAAGAAGAACATCAATACTAATGAGCGATCAGCTGATTACAGTGACGCTGAAAACGATTTGTAATTTATAATTTGAATATTTCTTATAGTTTGTTTTTATATAACAATTTAATATTTATATAAAGGAAATATAAAGTTTGTTTAATAATGTACAAAACCTTGAAAAGTTAATGCTTCATTAGGAGTATAATTATTCTCTTAGAGCATTCATTTTAAAGGAAAAATGAAGTTTATTAGACTTTTTAGAACAATTACCATGAGTAATGAGGCTGGTGGGAATCAAAACATTAACACAATAATGTAAATGACGTCAAAAGTTTTAAATATTCTAAAGTTAAACTTGTCGTCTCAAAAATAAAGCACCTTTTATATTTTGTCAATATTTTAAAGTATGTATCATATTTAGTTACTAGTGTCCACGACTGACACGACAAATTTATTTTTTGAAACACTGACTTTCTACCATTAAATGAAAGGTATAATTGACATAACTTTTTTATTTATTTACCGATTTAAATAAAACTAACACTAAATCTCAAAAGGTTACCACAATACCAAGAAAACCGCATTCAAATCGGAAAGCCTTTTGCAGGAATAAGCACAAAAGAACAGATAAGTCCACAGACACAAAAAATCTAATAATCATTTTTCCGATTTTATATGTTAATGATTTCTCTGTCATTATCTTCTTTAAATATAGACAATATAAGATTTTGCTTACAATATTTTTTAATAAAGTGACAAATAATAAAAAATGTACTATAAATTGTGATAAAAAAAAATGTGCTTTGTCTTAAAATTCATATATATATAATATTTAATCCAATGTCAAATCTTAATTACTTATTCTTCGTTTTTATAAAACTACGTACTCGTATATCCTGCGACTTCGCTCTTCTCTTTAAATAAAACTATTTAAAAAATGCTTGGATTGCAAACTATAGATTTTTTAACGAATAAGACGTATAGAATGGTTACATATATATTTTCATATAAATAAACTCCTGACTTTGCTTGGTTTATTGTTACTCTTGATATTATTACTATAAACTGTTTAAAATTTTATACTAATACAACCTACATGAATAGTTTTCCACGTAACTCACCTACGTGAAAGTATTGTCAAGAAATAGGCTCAATTTGTAATAAAATTAATCATAATGTATCGCTGACTTATCCTTTACAATGATATCTATTGAATGGAAAGTCAAATTAAATTAAATGCTATCGATTTCCGGTGTGAAGGCTTCCTTCCTGGTATCTGTAATAATAATTTGTCATAAATAAAATGGATTCCAGGACAAATTGAAGCAGCCCGTTAGGTTAGGTTATGTCTAATAATTCGTTGAATTCTAACAATCATTCCACTTTTCTTAAATACTCAGATACCGATGTATATTTATCGCTGACAGCACAGCAGACTTATCACCATTAAAAAAAAAAAGGAAACCTTATAAAAAAGGTATTTTTCCTCAATAAGATGATGGAATTTCCCACACAATGCAACTTCATGAGCTGAAGAGTTAATCAAAGCTTATCAAGAATATATTTCATCAAATGTATACAACAACAAGTTATAGCTGTTGTTTATTTCAGTGTTATCTCCTCTATTACAGAGATTAAACACTTTTTATCCGTTTATAATAAACACAATATTGATTGTATAATGTGTACTAGGTTTTGCCTTTGGGTTTTTGCGCTTGAGTTCAAAATGTTTTCAACAAAAAAACCCATGTGTACCCATCCCATATAAACTATTAATCTTAAAGTCATAGATCCATTAAAATCTGTTAGGTACTTCAGAACTGTATTCTTTTTATATTATATTATTTATATGCAGTTACAATGATCGACTAAACTATATAAAAATGTATAGAGAAATTGAAAAAATGCGACTTATGTATTTGTTATAATCAAGTAGATAATGCAAATTCCAGCAATTTTATAAATATAAAACGAATTTTAACTAAAACACGACTAAATTGCAACTTACAGTTAATTAAAATCCATTTATCTTTCATGTCTCATGTAGGTATTTTTATACACCCCCCTTTCCAAACCTCTACATATATCTTAAAACACAAAGACATTCACTCACTGACTCACTCATCGCTCTACAGCCCAAACCGTAATAATACCTAGAAATCTGAAATTTGGACACAAGACTCCTGACATTTTGAATAGGTGCAATAAGAAAAGATTTGCAAAGGTCCAAACCGTTTCAAAGTTACAGCTAAAAAACTGCCGTCATTTCAACTCAGTCTCTTTCATCTGTATCCTACTCTTCTCCACTTTTCCCTAGTTTTTCAAGACTGGATCATATACTCGTTTGCCACTCCATAAAGTTTTTAATTCTACATATACTATAATTGAATTATACTGATATCAAGTTTAGTTAAGTTTAGTTTAATAAATAGTGTAGGAAGTGTTAATAACTACATAGTACTCACACAATGGAGGTGCAGAAAGGAAAATGTCGTGATCGTTTGTCACACTGAAAGAACTGACAAATTACTTGAAAGATGAAATCTGTTGAGTGAAAACTTATTTATACAAATATGCTTGTGTGTGTGAAGACAACTTGTATGTAGCATATATTTTAACAAAGTGTATTGTTGCACATATGTGTGTGTTGCAAACAAGTGTATATGCATGTAGGCAGTAGGTTTGAAGTTTAGAGTATTGTCTCCGTCAACATATGATATTTATTAATTATAATATGTAATTTAATTAACATATTTTTTAAAAAAAGTGTTCGTATACGTTCTGATATTACTTTTTAGCAAATTTAAAAAAGATTTTATAATATTTCTGTGCACAGTATTGCTGAATATCTGGAACCCTGGGTATGAATCACTTGCTAATACTACTTTAAGATTATTATGAATGTGATTTAGAATAAAAATAATAACATAAGACATGTCCACCAATTTCTCCAGCTCTTGGGCCTGTGGCAAATACTTTCTGAGCTATTACAATAAAATATAAAATGTAATAATGGTTTTGTTTTAATTCGATTAACCTAACTTTTAATGCTATATGCTTTAGGTTATATAGTTTTTCTATATTATAGTTGATATTCATATCTGTACATGTACTAGCTTATTCCCTCCCGCTTCGCTAGACACACTATTAATTTGGATGTGAACGTAGGTTGCTATGGTAACCTTTGTCATATTATCCGTTGTCATTGCAACCGTTGCTATGGTATCCGTTGCTACAGTAACTCTTACTCCCGCGTAAAGTTCTAAAGGTAAAGATATATAGGTTTAAATCTTTTCTAAAATGTAAAAAGTTGGAATCCGTTGGGATAGGAATTCCGTAAAATTCGTTCTTAGTGGACGTCTACCACACAAAACAAATAACTTTGTAAAATTTTATGTTAGTCGGACAGATAGTTTCGGAGATTTTATGATAAATATGATATATTATATTTTATTTTATTATATTATTTATATAATATATTATTTTCTATAAATCGCTTACATGGTATATATATATAGATATAAGAAAGTTACAACTATGATATTGGAGTTAGACAAAGTCTGTCTAACTGCACTGGGAACTTGTAATTACAGATAGTATTAAATATTATAACATGTACAATACATTTGGTAGTTCCTAGGACTTTGATTTATTGTCTAATAACTTCCTAGAAAGACCGTGGGGTTTACAATGGTATGACGTCATCAACCAAAAAAAGAACTCGTATACTTACGTCATAACGTAAAAAGAAATACGTTTTATACATTTTGTTAATTGAAAATATTTCCAAAATATATTAACTTTTTTATAAATTAAAATTTTATGTTTACTAAGAAAATATTGAATTTCTTTTTTAGTTGCCATGATTTAAATATACTTATAATTTTCGTTATAAAATTAATCCAATATTAATCTAATTGTTAACGTGGGATATAAACTTACTAATATATTAGTAAGTTACAAGAATAAGTTATTTAAAGGGTAAGTGCTTTTTCTTCCTGTTATCAAAGTGCTGAAGTTTTGAAAATGATAATACATTAATTTTCTTTCATTTATTTTAAATAAATATAATATAAAATATTAGTAAACTATAAAATTTTACTTTATACAAGATAAAGGAATAAGAAACTAATAGATTCATTCTTCTTTAATTGGTTGCATCTTCCAATATATCGTATATACAAAAATGCAATTTTTCCTATAATACATTTTATTTAAATCCGTGTAGAGGTTTCCTGATACAGTTATGATAAAAGTCGAAATATTTTTTTATATTTATAAAAAAAACTGAGTAAAAATTTTTACATGTCCACCGGGGCACCGGACCGGAATGGAAAAAAATCTTTTTTTATTTGACATTCAGAAACTACATAACATACACTAAAATAACGACCAGTACGTAAAGAACACACACACGTGAAAATAACAATTAGATCAGTATTTTAATAAACCAATCTTAATAATTCTTGTAACAAATTCAATTATTAAAAAATCTTTTTAAAAATCTGCCAAATATATAAGCGAATTATTATTTTCATAGGCTTTTTTACCTTCCATTACCTGGATGCGTGTCGATCTTCCACTGTGAGGTTTTCAAAGTCTTTTTTCTACTTACCCCTTACTCGAACGTGGAACGAACTCTCCGGCGGTATTTCCAGATCGATACGACATGGGTATCTTCAAAAAAGGCATATACTCCTATTTCCAAGGCCGGCAACACTATTGTGAATTCTCGGATGTTGCAAGAGTTCATGGGCGGTGGTGATCAGACATCAACGGTTACTCGCAAGCTCGTTTGTCCTCCTCTAACATAAATAAAACCAATTATTTTGCTCATAAGTAGAAAGCATATAAATAATACAAAATTTTATAAATACTATTTCACTATACAAGCCACCAAATTATGGAATGCACTGCCTTTATCTGAAAGAAGATCTAAATTCCTAAATATATGTTAAAAGTCCGTAAAGAGTTTCTACTTATCGAATGATAACTAAAACTTTGCTGATTTTATATTATGTAAATACATTGTGTATAATTTATTATATTTATATTGTTTAGTTTATGATTAAGTATATATTTATTTTATATAAATATATGTATTAGGTTTACGTATTAGCGTAGTTATGTATATGTATGCCTTTGCATCTATCTATATCATTCGATTTTGTCTACAATTCTTCTAACCCTAAGGTTCTCTGATAAGACTGCCTTTTATATGTTCCCAAAGTCTATTTCTTTGATTTTTTCTGTAATTATATTTTTCGTATAATGCACAATAAATTATATAAATAAATACTAAACCATAAAATAATATATGTTTAATATTAGTCATTAGTCGACAAGAGAATCTATTAGTATTTATATAGTAGTTTATTAGTATTTGTAACACTGTTTGATCTTAAATAAATAGATGTTTCAATAAAAAACTTCTACAACTCAACAGCAGCAATTAATGTAATTTATCTTTTTGAAATCAATATTAATATATACGATTATAACATCCATCCATCCATCCATCCATCCATCCATCCATCCATCCATCCATCCATTCATCCATCTATCCATCCATCCATCCATCTATCCACCCATCCGTCCATCCTAAAACCACAAAAAATATTGTACGAGTGAATGTCATGTTAATATCAAAGAATACTTTGTAAAGATTCTGACTACTTTTCTCATCTCAAGTATATATTATATAGGTACTATCATATACATAAAAATACAGGAAATTGCTGCGTTAATTCCTAATTCTGTATCAATATTGGTTAATTTATATTAAACTGTTGTAAAGTTTAATTAAATTTCGTAAAACTAGACTTTTGTTATACGCCATTAACTATATTATGAAAAAAAAATCCATTTCGACCAACTGAAAACAATTTAATCAATTTTCTTATTAAAATATTTATCTTTTAATAAGATTATATGTATGTATGTATGTTTTACTATTATATTATATTACTTACTATTATATTACTATTGAAGTTTCAAGTTCATGGATTAAAGAGTTATTACATTGTTGCAAATACCTTACTCGTTTTAAGATCTTATGTACACGGATCAAGTAGAAACAAATCAATAATAATAATAATAAAACCAACAATTTATTGAATTCGTGATAGCAATCATATATTTAAATATCTAAAGTAAATATATATAATATATGAATATAAAAAGAGAATACGCGATATATTGTTACGAATACTTTTACGAATATCTCCTGAGATCAAATCGTCTCTCGACAACACTATAACAATCGGAATTCTTTATAACATATATTTTGAATGTCATAAATATTAATAAAAATTATACTACATTTTTCATGTTTGTGTGTTTTAAAATTTAAAATGTACACTGATATTTAGATAGGATCTTTCAGATAAATTATACTGTTAAAACAGGATTGGTAAATTTTGAAATGGACATTAACGCAGACGGAGTCACAAGCAACAGGTAGTCTAACAGTTATATATTAATTGAGCGAAGTGAGCGGAGCGTTTTACTGAAGACTTTTTACATTCTTTGTCACGAATTGGCTCGAAAACTATTTGACGGAAAATTATGAAACTTTGCAATCAAAAAGACATACATTAGGTGAAGGTTTAAAAAAAATAAAATAGAAAAGGTCCTTACATTTTTTTTAATATATTGTCAAAAAACTGATATCCCATTGAAGTCAATTGGAAAAGATGAGTGAATTCACTGGGCTCGCTTCGCTCGATATGCAAATTGCAGCAGAGATTTCGCGAGCGCAGCGAGTCGAAATTGAGGGTTGGTTGGCGCCCCTAGTATATATGTATAGGGTTATGTAAATTGAAAAACAAATCCATGGGATATAAACCCCATATCACCAATTAGGGAGATGATTAAAAAGCTTCGAGTGCTTATAAAGTGAACATAATCTAGTGATTGTTACTTTAATAACTTGATGTTGTTGCTGTCTCTGTCACTCTTCAAATCCCTGCAAATCGCAGGGAATGTAGAATTTGATACTATTTGATGCGGCGTTCAATTTATCTATGATTTTACAATTTTGATGACTTTTTACTTTGTTATAATTTTTAGATATGAACATTAAATTAATATTAAAGATAAACAGAAATATTAAAATTAAAATAGTATAAAAGTAAATGAAAAATCCATGTTACATTGAAAAATAGACAAAAAATATAATTAATTTTAATGAAAAATTAAAAAAAATCTATTATATCATACATTCTTTGTATATCACAAAATAAAAATTACAAACACATTTGAAGTACAACTTACCAAAAACATCGATAAGGGTAGTTTACGTCACACACACACATACACACAAATTACATCAATACGTAAATTTAAAACCATATTTTTTGCACCAAAACCTTATCAATACCACCTACGCGTTCCTAGCTCTATGGGAGCTGTTTAAAAGCGCGCGATCCACTCGCTGAGGTTCACTCGACACACGCGCGTCAAGACATACACCTGACTACAAGTATACGTAAGTTTTTAACCATATATATATATATACATATATAATTAAAAGATCGAATTATTGTTTGTTAGTGTCATTAAATTTATATAGTTTAGTTTTTAGATAATATTTTTCTTAATAACTTTTTATAGTGTTTTTGGGTTTAAATAAAATAATTTATTTATGTGAAACGGTAAAATATTTATTTTAAATAAAAAAACAATTAACATATATTTTTTTTAAATAGAACCTCAAATGACATATATTTAAAAACAATTTTACATATATTTTTTTAAAAATTGCAAAGAACCTTGAAAAATTTTTACACGATATAAAAATATATCTTTAATAAAGTTCGTCAACACAATTATGAATATATATTTATTAATATAAAAAAATCCAATAAATTAATTAAAAATAAAGATATATTTTGAATAGTTATAATAGATATTTTATTATTTATTAATTATTATAATATTAAATATATAAAAACATGTAAACATGTAAGCATCTTGGTTTATTTTACAAACTTGTAACTCTTTCAAAATAACTTCATAACTTTGCTTGTAAGGGTTGTACAATGTATGTTGGTATGTAGGCGTATAACATGATATCTCAAAAACTAATCCCAAATAATATATTTCGGTAAACTAAACGAAAATAAGGTACATGTATAAAATATAAATTCTGTCTACAATTTAATATTGACATAAAATAAATATATTTTTATAAGTAGCTGTGTCATGTGATTATTAAATAAATAAATAGAATTTCTTTGAAATATATTCTTGAAGTATACATGAAAAAAAATTTTCGCCGCCATTTTAATGATTCGGATAACACTTAATTACACAATATAATATTTCACAAAATACAATATTTAAGTAAATTCAGTTTCATATTTTAATAACTAGCTGTGCATTTGACTTCGTCCGTAGAATATTTTTTAAATAAAAGTAGCCAGTATAACATCAGCTATCCGCAAGTTATCCTATTAAAATCGGTCCAACCATTTCAAAGATTAGGACAAAGAGACAGATAGAGAAAAATTATTTATATAAGTACCGTATTTTCATATACATTTAGTGAAAAACTGTTAATTTGGAAACAAACAAACACTTCAATTGTAAAAGAATATATAGATACGTTTTAACTTCATTTGATTACAAATTATGTCTATAAATAGATAAATGTGATGAAAAAGTATTTAACTTTAAATTATTATGTATATTTTTGTCTTGTCTCAGTTAAATTGCTATGAACTACGAAATCATAGCCGTTTCTTATAAAATATTTTCCATATAGGCCATAGGTTGTGTATTTTTTATATAATATTATAAACTAAGCCACTTAAGCGTGGTCGGGTCACTGAATAATATATAATATTAATAAAATCTTATATAATAACAGATATAAAATTATTTTCTATTATTTTTTATTAACCACATATTATTTGAATTTTTTATTGTGTATATTTTTAATACATATGTAAGAGAGAGAGAGAGCGAAGCAGAAAAGAGATAGTATCTAATTATTAAGCTTATAATAATAACATTAAAGTCCATTTAGTAGATCTAATATAGAACTTGCAAGTGTAGACAGCTAGCATAATCTAAAATATCTGAATAATGGACGCTCGAGACGCTCTGTAATATCAAAATTACTTGCATAATGTATTGTCGTTATATTATTGTGAATACTATCATTTGTAACACAAATGTAATATCTATAAAAGGTTAGTTTAGGACAGATTTTAATAATCCTTTACTTGTTAAAAAATTTTGCAATCCATCATAAATACCGCCATAAATTGTTTTTTTTTTTTAAAACGGACGAAAAGATCCAAATTTATAAGTTTTTAAAATGTTTTAAAGCCAATGAAAAGGTCTTTTATTGTATTAACACCAATAAAAATGGTGTTATATATATTTTAATTAATGACTAATTAAATATACGCAAACCACTAAGTGAAATAAATAATACTAAATTTAATAAATATTTCGTAAAGCTTTAATCACCCGTTAATGTTAATCTCCATTTTGTAAATTAAAAGCAAAAGATAATCCCTTAGGAATTTATTAAGTAGCCGAAAACCATATTATAAGGCGGAATTAACCGTTGGATTGAATTATTGTTTGAAAATTTTATAACTTATAAACATTACTGAACTGTCCGTTTACTTCAAATTGGTAAATGTAATGGCGGTCATGTTGCTAATATGTATTTATGTTCTGTGGTTATTTTATTATTAATAAATGTACGATATGGATTCTGTCACCGTGAAAGGTATTAATATATGGATAATAATCTGTTTTAAATAATATTAATTTAATATTAAACATTGTTTCTGGATAATGACAATACTACTCGTATTTATATTTTTTCTAATTTTTGTTTAGTTTTTTTTTTTATCTGAAATTAATGATCACTAAAAAGTGACATTAAAGACAATAAACTGTCAATATTATTCCATGAACCTGTTTTATACTAATTATCGGGTTAAGGAACTAATTTAAGACCTCATTTCTGACACCTCTTTGTTAAATAAAAGCTTTTTAAGAAACTAAACATCAGGTACAAATGTTCAGGAAATTATTTAAACGGAAAAGTTTTAAAAGCTATTTCCTTGTGCTCATATCGGTGGAATGATCTACTTTTCAGTTTTCAGAGCTTATTCAGTTGTTTGTTTTTTTTATATAATTAATATGCCTTGCATAGTTAGGATGTATATATTTATATAATTTTATATTGTAATAAAAAAAATATATATTTTTTTGTATTTTTTTTAAATTATGTTTTAAAATAAGCCCTCCTGCTCCATTTGATACACAAGTGGTCACTGGTAATAAATCCAAGTGGAAAAGATATAAATAAATAAATAAAACATATATAATATTTCTTTCAAAAAAACTTTTTCCTACAAAATGAAATCCCACAGAACACTAGTTAAGTAAGCGACCATTTTGTAACCAGTCCTGTACGTTAACTCTAAATTATGTAAACTGCTCATTTGTTTCAATCATGTCCAAAAAGTTTTACACGCGGGAAACTTTTTACATTTTATCAACAGGATTTTAGGGATACGTGTTCTTGTATGTACAGTTTTACTTCACTTGCGTTTTAGGATATTTTTAATATAACTATTTGTTACTTTATAATAATTGAAATTAACTATTTAGTTTGAAATTAGGGCATTTTTGTAGTAATGACCTAAGATTTTTATCGATAAAACTTTTATAGTTTCTAGTATAGGATTCACATAAAATCGTATATTTGTTCATGTATGTAGATAAACACGTACAAGACACTTATGGAAGGTTTATTACACTATGAATTATGAATATTAAAATGCATTTTTTAAACTACAAATTTATTATTAATATAAATATTTAACAATATTATTTTATATCTTTCTATAATCAAAAACGACTGGCGTTATATATAATTTATTATATTTATTTATTTATATATTTTTCATTTTAAATCCATATTAGTGATCGCTTATTTATCAAATGGAAGTTACAAAAGAACCTGTTTTTTATGTCGTATGTATCAAAATAAGCCCTTCTGTAAAGACACTCTCCAACTTAAAATAAGGCTACGAGGGTTCCAAACGCGCCCTGCTCTGAGAAGAACTACACAACAAACTCAGTCAGGATTTTTTTATTGTGATCACTGTTTCACAAACGTCAATAATTAGTGAGCAATGTACTAACAAATAGAACGAATTCAGTCGATAAATCGACCTAATAGTTAATAATAAGAAGGAAATCCATGGCTAACAATATGACCAAGCAAGTAGTAGTAGGAAGACTCGTTCGAGCATAACGCAAGGGATAAAGAAATATTGTACCTTAAACTTAAGGTCCCAAGACAATACTTGTTATATTTGTTTAGGATAATTAGTATGTGATTACTATCTAATTACAAACTAGAAACATACCAAATGTGTCCATTAAATAAACACACCAAATATTATTGAAGTAGTTCTTAATTTAGTTTTATAATTGTTTGGATACTTTTTTATTTTAATAATAATAATAATTGCTCATTAATTTCTTATATAAGTTAGAATTTAGCAGATAAATAAAATAATATTTAAAAAACTATTGTGTAAAAGACGATCTGTTCTACGTATTTCATTATTACTTTTATAATTCTATATATTTTCTTCTTGAAAATTTCGAGTAAATAAATAATATGAAAAATAATTAATGGTACATTTATTTTATAGAAATACATGATTGAATAAAAAATTGTATTATAATATAAACTTATTTAAGTTTTTAAAACTTAAATAAAACAGAAAGTTATTCAGTTGAATTAGTTTTTGAAAATCCTGCGTATTTTTTCGTTGTGTTGTGTTTTGAACGTTCAAATAATATTTTTCATTTGTATAACAAAATAAAATATGTAGAATCTATAAAAATGTAGTTATTTTATTATATTTATATATATATATATATATATATATATATAATATGGTAATTTACTTGAAAATATTCAAAACTTACTTGTATATAGTATAGGTGTTTGAATTTACGTCACCAGATCAACACATTTCTGTCTGCACTTTACATAGTAGATTAAGGTTGAAGTTCTGAGCCAATAGTGACGTACCAACTACTGGCACAGAACAATTAAATTTACAGGGGACGCTATCGATAAAATCCATATCATTCACAAGAAATATTCATTTGATATAATCATTAAATTCTAAATAAATAGTCCTAGGAATAAATGTAAATGTATATTTTTAACGAATTTAACTCCCGTCAAATTTGATTTAGTTTACAAACATCAGTTCCGAAAATATCTTTATTTCAATGCGAACTCGGAATTTTAAAATATTAAATGTTCATTCGATTTGCAGATAGTAAGTGACATAAACTAAACAACTTGGATTTAGTGTACATTACCTTAAAAGCTTAAAAAATGTAAATAAAAATATTGAAACGCGTTTCCCGTTCAAACTTCACTTTGATCTTTAAAACGATCTCATTGTTTTTGGGAGTGGATAAAATAAAAAAAGAAATTATAAAAGAAATAACTTCTTTCATTTAGAGGAAGCCTTTACAATCAAAGCTTATTAAACAAAGAGGTTTTTTATTGTATTTACAATTATCGTCCTATTAAAACAATAGTTTTGGGTGGCGCCATTTTGAATATTACTATGTGCGGCCATTTTGTTAACCTATTTGTATTAATGAATTGCGTTATTAAAGCTATTGCAATCCTAATACTTATTAATTGTTTCAGTTAAAATGGCGCAAAATATTCTTACTCTCTCTGTCATCGCTGTGCTGGTTATTTCTGTGGGAGTCAGCGCGAAACGTGAGTATATTTTGATTTGAAACAGCGTAACTCATCACCAGTCGGCAGCGTACCTCATCCAAATAAAATTAGCAAAATTTTGTTATTATGAAATACACTGTCAGTTTACTGTAGTTCTATATATACATACATATTAAAACCCTATTTTGTGTATCCTAAAAACATATAAAATATTTACATATTAAAAGAAAATTAGTTATGGAGTTTTTGAAGTGAAAATAAGAAAATTAAATTTATTATCCTAAAATAACAATACATAACAAACAACCTTAGATTGTGATACAATATTCAGTATGTGTGGTAATATTCAAGTAATTTGTTCGAACAGGTTGAATTGTAATCTTTGGTAACCTTTTCGTTTTAAACAATTGGATTCACAAACATACGAACAGACAATAGATTTATACCTTTTACGGACGATTGGATTATTTGTGTAATCCAAAACAAAACATTTGATTTTGATTAATATATTTTTAATAATTTTCAATATTCTCTATAATTACGATGACATATGAAATACAATAGAGTTTGAATGTTAGAAAATAATAATTTTATTATACACTAGCTGCGTCCGCGTCTTCGTTCGTGCAAAATGTTTTTTGAAATAAAAGTAGTCTAAGTTACTCCTTTTAACATAAGCTATCTGAAGGTGAAAGAATTCTTAAAATCGGTTCAGCTGTTTCAGATATAACCCGTAACAAACATATAGACAAAAAAAAATTGTATGTAAGTATCGTATACACTTTATGCATATAAAAGCTATTAAATATAGTTTCAAGACATAAATCTTTTTATAACAATGTATACTTTAAGTTTTTGACAACACCACTCTCTAAGCTGCTGCTAACACAGCTGTTACGTGGCGAGACCTTTGGTTTGACTTACAAAGTACAATGTCTACTAATTCCGCAAATTACTTAATATATATGTATCAAACATTATTTGTATACAGAAGAATATAATTAATTATCCTTTGACGTTTTATTTTATTTATATAATAAGAATTTCGCGTGAAGAAATTAAATTGTTTTGAGAATTGGGAATAGAATACATGATACCAAGTTATTCTTCACAATTCTTTTTTCGGTGTGTTATTTTGTTTCTAATCTAAAAATCCTTTATTTAAATGGTTACACAGTATTTTGTGTGTAATCTTTTAAGAATTATTTAAGGATAAATTATTAATAATATTGATATATTTTAGAAATAAAACATTTAGTCTTATTAATATATATGGAACGTGCTTTATCTTTTGGTAAGGTAAGGACTTACCCAGTTTTGGTAAGTTTTGTTTTCGGCTATTCTTGTGTCAAGGAGTTCTTTCTGTTTGTTTTATTTGTATAGTGTAATATAATATAAGTGATTTTTACACAAACTATATTAGTTCGTGTTATACACTTATGGTTCGATTTTACTTTCTCAGGCCTTAGATAAGGATCGAATTTACTGACATTCCATAAAACTAAATATATTAATGTTAATTTTTATGTTATGATGTTACTACTTTTGATATTATGTTTATATATTTATTGTTATTTATTATTCTTTTATATATATAAATAGGGTTATTGTATGGTATACCCGTTACAATTAACATCGACACGTAATTCTGAGTAATATATTTTATATACCTATATTTATACCTACACATATATTAGTTAATAGTACATTTGTATTCATAGTAAATGCAACGTCTCAGAGCATCATAACAATGTGTTTAAAGATTAAAACAACCCAAGTTATAAGGTAAAGCGATTTATATATTTAAATATAGTATTCAATTGAAAATTACTAGAAAAAATTATGTTTAGAAACTAAAATATATAATACAAAAAAGTTTTTTTATTACTGTTTCATATTACATGTGATTCGCTTGTAACTTGTTCTTGTACAAGATTATATCATAGCGTTGTTAGAGATAATCCCTTACCTATGTATTGCTGTCCTTATAAATCACTCCAGGATATTTCCTCCACTCCAGGATCCAGGGACTTGAGAGTCCCTTAGTTTTTACAGTGACATAGAACGACTAAGGAACGAATGAGCACTTACTACTTACGTATTCATTCTCTTGAACGAATGAATCAAAGAATGAATGTCTACAATATCTATTTATATTAAGATACTGTAAAGCACAGATAATAAAAGAAATGGAGTCCACATTTATATACTTTTTATACTTTATAAATACACGGAAGTTAAATGTAAAAATAACACCATTACAGCCAATAAGGAGCGACCCTCTTTAACATAATCGATTTATAAAACAGACTAATTTATATACATTTACATAATTTAACGAGATTATAGATTCACAGATTCACAGTAATATTATTAAATATTTAACATCTGTTTTTCTGTCTCAATGTCAAAGTCGAAATAGTATAAAGTTCTTTACAATCATTGTCAAAGCTATCGGTTCTGAAATTGTGCCAAAGAAGAGCAAGATGTGGTCAGCTTGCTTGTTTATATTTTATCATATAAAGAATAAAAACATAAGTTCTCATTTATATTGTTATGTTTACATATAGAATAATAGTTTTGAATTATAAAATAATTTAAAACTAAACCAGCAAATCGAAGGCAATGTCAAAATTTAAAATATTGAATTATTAATAGTTCAAAGAAAGTTTTGAATGCGTTAAACACAATGGAATTGACCCACATTATGAAATTTTGTCACGTTTAATAGAAATGTAAATAAAAGAAAATTTCGCACGAATAGTTAATATTTAGACATTGACAATTGAAATACCATGACCTAATTTACACAATTCATTCAATTTCAATCCAAAATGTAATATATTTTAAGTGAAAAATGTTAAATGTGATTTCTGTATATTAAAAGTATATTATTTATGTAATTTCATTAATAATAATGTAAAAATAATTAATTCATCACATTAATTTAAAGTATAATGTGATTGATGTTATAGTTTTGAAGATTTTGTTATTATGGGGGTTGTTCATAATAAGGTGACGTCATTCCTATCACGTGGAAACAGTGTTTTCAATAAGTGAATAAGGCCTTGTTCGTATGGAGTCGATAGCAACTTGTCCACAAAGGTCACGTGACCAAATAAAGGAACAGAGTAAACGAACTGGAAGAGCACATTCAAACGGTATGCAAACCGCAAGCCGATAACGAACTCCTCTTACTTATTTTGGGATTGTATTTTTTCGTTCCTAGAAAAAACTATCGCTTATTTGATTTGGAATTTATATAAGATATATTTTATGCATATATATATATATAGCATATACTTCAATATAATATTTATTGAGCCAAGCAAACGAAGTGAGCGGAGCGTTTTACTGGAGACTTTTTGCATTCTTTGTCACGAATTGGCTCAAAAACTACTTGACGGAAAATTATGAAACTTTCCAAACAAAAAGATACACGTTAGGTGACGGTTTTTAAAAAAAAATTTTTGAAAAATGACCAAAACAAAAATTTTTTTTTTTACTGTCCTGTCAAAAAACTGATATCCCATTGAAGTCAATGGGAAACGATGAGTGAATACACTGGGCTCGCTTCGCTCAATTTGCAAACGGCACCCGAAATTTCGCAAGCGCAGCGAGTCGAAATTGAGGGTTTGTTGGCGCCCCTAGTTTGGTATTTATTAAGTAATGCGTTCCAGGTGGATGTTCCTCGTTCGGTCACTCGTGCTTTGGAGGTCACGGAAAGCGATCTGATTCAGGCATTGAGGTAAGTTATATATATGTTTAATTAAACTAGTGACTCGCCCTTTCTTTTCAAGGATACAATAAAGTAATGAAGACAGTCAGAGCTTAGTAAAATATGATATTAATCGTTACTATTTATTAGTTTCTGACGGCAACTTTATTTTAACTTCAATAAGTGTATAATATAAATTATGATATTGTGTTTATTAAGATTCCATTTATCACTTTTGTTTGACATATTTTAAACACAGTTAAAATATTTTTGTTATTGAGCGTTCCAAACCGAGGGTAGATCACAAATAGACATTAGATTTAAATTATAGATCCCATTTTTCCCTAAATACTCCATTTTATAAACATGTATTTGTAGCAGATAAATTTATGAAAGTCATTATATAAGTAGGTAATTTTCGGGCAAAGTCGTAAACAAAATCTAGTAATATTTACACAACTGTATTTCCTTTGCATGGTGCAAGTTTACGACTCTGTTAAATAACTTGAGGCGAGGCAAACAAGTTGTGTAAACAATCGGAACTTATAGCACGGGTCAAATGAACTCTGTGCATTAAGTAAACATCTTGTTTACTTTCAAAATATTAATTATATAACTAATTGCTCCTATTTTGCTGAAAGGTATTGTTTAGGATTGCAAGATATCGATTCTAATTCTTAATAAATATATAATTTTGGAAAATTTATATGACAATCAATCAAATCAAGCGTAAGTTTTTAATTTTTTATTCAATAAATAAAGGAGAATAGGGAGTAGCGAAAGTGACAGAAAAAAATAGAAGTAGCCGTCTGTCATGGTATGGGCATGTTATGGGAAAAGATGAAGGGTATTTAAAAAAAAGAGTGCTGGGTATGGTAGTAGATGGACAGGTTGGAGACCGCTGAAGAAAAGATGCATGGACTGCTTGAAAGATGACATGGAGAAGAAGGGAGTGTCTACAGAGATGACGAGTAACAAGAGAATATGGGAGAACATACTGCGCCGACCCCAAAATGGGATAAGGGCAAGAAGACGAGAAAACCTTTTTGGAACATCCTACTACAACTAATTTGTACAATGGCAATATTATTGTTACATATTTTTAAAATTTCCGTTTCTTCTATTATGCTATTTTTGGTTTTTTTTTTATTTTTGTACTGCCTTTCTGTTATCATTTTTTTATTCACTCAAATGAAAACTTTCTTTACTTTATTTAATGAAAATTTTGTTGAAAGTCCATTATGTAGTTAATGTACTGAGAAAATGTGTGTTAGAAAGTTTATGTAACTTTGTTTTTGTAAAATATAGAAGACTGTTTTAAAGGTTGGTATACACGAATTTTGTCATGTTTTCCAAAATATTTTAATGAGAGCGTGGAGTGTGATCTGTGTAGTGAGTACTTACCTTTAAGTCATGTTAGACTTATATTAATATGTTATGTATAAGAACTCATTCTTATTTCAGCACAGTGTTTATAATTTTCCCACAATGACAAACAATAGACATTGTAATTACGATTTCAAAGGCTTAGGCTTCAAAGGTTTAATGCGTCTTAGAATAACCATACAAACGAATATTTCTTTAATAACATAAGCAACAATCATATTAAGCTCTGACAATAACTTCCTAATGTAGAAACAAATAAATTAATTTTTATTTCAAAAGTAAAACTCTAGATAATTTCCCATTAAAAATATATGAAACAATGTATCCAAATCAATCAGCAAAGGTTATAACTCGTAGGCCAACGATTTGGTGCGTCAGCAGATAGGCCAAGAGGAAACCCCTCCACACCCCGGCTACCCTCACTCATACGGGATGCTGCCAGACGACATCATACCAATCCGAGATGGAGGTAAAGAGACTTTGAGTTACCTTATATTTTTAATTCAAAATCTATAAAGTATTATTCAATAATTAAATCATGTATATTGATACTTTATTAATTATATTTTTATTATATTATATTAAATCTAATAAATATTCAAAAGTTGTCGTAAAGTGATAATCTGATCTCGGAGGTCGATAAGTGGGTATAACAATGTGAGTGAAGGCTTTAAAGAAAACCTTTACGACCGATCGGAATGATTTTATGACTTAAGCTTTATACTACGGTCGTAGACGTGCTACGAGCTACGTCGTAGCCAGTTGTTATGTCAAAGATAGTTACAGAAGACTTTGTTATCAGTATGAATAATATCAAAATAAAAGGTGTCCTATTGGTCGGTTTGTGAAACGTCTTTTAAACTTAAAACGGTATGACAACATCTTCAAGACTTGTGATTGGTCGCTTATGACGCAATCAATCTATAACAAATTTAACAGCTAATTATTTAATTTTATATTATTCCAAAGGCGCTCTTGATCGAGATGAGAGTAACGTCAGAGATGTAGTGAAGATAAAACTGCGGAACATACTCAAGTACTGGGTAAGATTATTACAATTTATAAACTTATCGTGTGTGTGGGTAAGAGACCTCAAAACAAAATACATATAAAAGATTATATCGTTAAATATTATATAAGAAAAATACATTACTCACTACCGCCTGCCCAAATCATTAGAGGTCGGCGAAATATGTCAATTTCTTCCACGCTCTTCTATCACACGTCATCTCGGTGGAGACTTGACTCTTTGATATTCAGACTTCAGACTTAGGAAATACAAAAATACGATATCCCTGTATTTATTTTATTCATATGGGAAGTGTTTTCATATTAATTACATACATAAGAATATTCTTTGTTTTAACGTAACATTGTTTCAGATGGACAATTACAGACGATCAAGACTGAACGAGGACGGCTACTTTGAAACATTGTAAACGACACGTGCTCCGATTTATTACAAATAAATGATAAATATAATTCATTTAAATTAAATAATATATATTTATTTTACATCTTCTAGTCAATCTTAACCAAAAAATACATGTAATAATATAGAATTATTTCATTTAATAGACTAATAAATGTAATTGTAGATTTTAAATCTTTGAAATTTTAATATATGTAATAAATCGTCAATTATCATTTAATGGATGGCTGGTGTTATTTTGT
This sequence comes from Melinaea menophilus ssp. n. AW-2005, assembly GCA_918358695.1. Taxonomy (NCBI): domain Eukaryota; kingdom Metazoa; phylum Arthropoda; class Insecta; order Lepidoptera; family Nymphalidae; genus Melinaea; species Melinaea menophilus. The sequence continues at coordinate 36,302,968 of OU911038.1, read as the reverse complement.
TATGTAACTGTTATTTTATATTAAATATGTTGTTTTTGTCTAAATATTTATATTATATATGTGCTTGTAGCCTTACCATAAGTTTACCATCATAGTAATATTATAACGGTAGTAATCTTAACAAAGATTGTATTAAATGGTTAGAAAGTATATATAGTTTTATTTAAAATCCCATAAAAAATAAATTTTCCTTTAAAATTACAATTATTCCTTTTACGTATCTTGTAGAAAATATTTGTTAGTTAAAATAAAATAAGAATTTATATAACCTTTTTTGAATTTATTTTTCTTATATTTCTTTCTTTCTATGTGAGAAGAGTAATAAAAAAATTTTAATCAACAAAAAAAAAACAGAAATTTAAAAGTTTAAAATATTTTTTTTACTATAGTTTTGTATTACTTGCACACTATTTTTAAATAAAAAGTTAAGCGAACACAAAAAAAACTAACAAGAAATATGTTTACAAATTGAAAGAAATTTCAGCGGAAAACATACGGACATATGGAATTCTTCTTTCAGTTCTCACATAAAAGATAATTGTGATAAACTTAACGAGTTTTTAAAATAGTGGGTGTATTAAATTTAGAGTTTTTTGAGCTTTTCTTAATAAAATAATAATTAACATTATATTTAATATAATTTCAAGTTTTTCAATCTGTTGTCAGAAAATAATAAGAATTAACTTTTAAAACTGTTTGAAATTATGAACATAGTCACTATAATAGTAAATTTTAATAATAATTTTAACATAATATATTTATTTTCGTCTATTCTTATTGGAAAAAAATGGTAAACTGTAAACATCGAATTATTTGTTTTATCTAAAATAATATAACAAAAAATTTAAAAACTGTGTTTATTAGCTAGCGGTTGTTAGTGACTTTGTCTTTAATTTCATTATAGCTCAAACTATAATATTTTCTTGTTTTTCCATTACTAAATGGCGATAATTAATTACATATTTTTCTAGTATATAATAACATATGCTATTAGTTGTAATGATTGTTAAACACGACAAGACTATTCCACGTATTTAGCCCAAATAGACCATTTTTATTCTATTATGAGTTAATGAAAAACAATAAATAATATACTTTGTTTTATTATAAACTATATGTATTTATATCATGTAATATGTGTAATCGTTTGGATCATGTTATAATGTAATAGTGAAGGGGAAAATAAGAATCATTCTTTGAAATCTGTCTCCAGAACACGTCGGATAAGTGTTAAAATTATATATGTGGGAATTGCATATATTGTACGTGTATGTGTTTTGATACGTTATTATTATAGATACAAATTAAAAAAAAGTATAATAGTTTAACTTTTATTATTTATTGAGAAGTAAAACACAATTTTATGATATATTAAGCCAACTTGTATAAAATTGAGAAGTTAGTGTAGTGGTGAATAAACTTACAAACAAATTAGCATTCAGTCCTCCGTCCACATAGTTGGCTTATACACACACATATATATACCTATATATATATATATATATATATATATATATTTATATATATATATATATATGTATATAATTCAATTCATCGAAATTAGTAGATACATGGTATCTCAATTAATTGAGCACCAGAACATTTTTCCACATGTTATAGGTTCGAATCCTGCCCTTGTTGATGAATTTTTATTATATAATTTAAAAAATATCTCTCCGAAAATTAAAACTCAATTTTAATTATAAATTTTGTAATCTATATTTAGTTACCAATTTATCGGTAGATGTGATTTGGGCAATCTGTTAACGGATTTGGTAATCACTTAATGGTGTACCGAAATACATTAATTCGATTAATATTTTAATTGAATTAACATTTTAACGGGGTACAGGGGTTTCTTACACCCGTTAACTTGATGTAGTATAGTAGTTAGTTTTGTCCTGATTCATTTTGATGCTTACATTTAAATTGTAGTTAAAAAAGTAGTTGATTAATAATTATTAATTATTAAATACCTTTTTAGTGTAATTAAAATATATGTAAACATATTTAAATATTTATTAACTAATTGTAATCATAAGCATCAAAGTATCTTAAAATACTGTAAGTAAAATCAAGAGACAGCAACTGAATGAGCGAAGGTTTCGGCTTTCAATTGACATATTTTTAAATAAAGCTTACGTCTAATTATAATCCTTTTAAGCCTTTCTGAATGTATACATTTTGTATTATCAATAGAAATGCTTCAAGGCTGTATCTTTCATTGAACAAAGACTTGATTAAGATGATACTGGAGATAAGTAATAAGGTATCATCAAATAATATTCAAAACTCAAGCCACAATTGTGAACAATAAATGTTAATATTATATAAATTAAAACTTAATTCTAAATAAAACAAAGTCTGTAAAAAAGAATAAAAGTCCGAAAATATTCTTCCGAAAATTTCTTTTTATAATATGTACAAAAATTGTATTGTTATTTTAATATAAATAAAAAAAATATAAATAAAAATATTTCAGTGATCGTTGAATTAGTTGGAATTGGCACAATTTTCAGTGTCATATATATTAAGAGGAACTGCGGTATATTTCTATAAATAGGATTGCAAGTGAATAAATTCACCTCAGCCCGTAAAAATAATTGTTAATAGAAAAACATCAAATTAAGCACTTAAACTTCATAAACAACGTCAGTGGATTGCAATGTCATTAGAGTTATCACGTCACGTGACTTTAACCAAGATGGAATCTACTTTGAGATTTGTTTGTTGTCAAAACAAGTAACAAGTGGAAGTGAAAGTAACTCAAACATAAAGTTGGTCTCGAGATAACCACTTCACTCCTTTAAATATATTTTAATACTTTTTTTCTTTCTTTTTCTGTTATTATATATTATATCTTAAATTTCGTACATTTATTTTTAATAACAAATTATTGTGATAATTTCCACTTTGTTAAGAATAACAAGAATATATTTGGTATAAGGGAAACATTAAAATTACATCGCTACATTTATAATTCAATCAAAAGTTACAATTTCCATACAAGTCACGAAGTAAAACAAACAAGTGTTTTGTTATCAAAGGATTGTAATTATGGAGTTTGGTTGTTGTAAAATATGATTTACACACACATACATATTCACACAAACACATACATAAATTTTAAACACACATATTATTATTATTTTTAGATATAAAACATGTTAATACACTTAGGACACTCTATATAAATATTATTTTTCTACATTTATTATTTATTTAATATTCGTTGCTCAAAATTGGTAGATTTATGTCTAAAAAGCATTTTAGCTTTGAATATAAGAATACGATACAAAATAAAAGAATTAAAACAAGGCCTTTCTGTTAGGTGAGCGTTTATAGTTTCATGGAGACTGAAAGAGCTTGAGGGAAATCCGGATTGGTGCGAAGAGGTAGGTTAGAGGTTAGAACAAAACGGAAAACGCACATTATGTATCATTTTATAGACGTAGCTACATTTTTGAGCTTTAATTTATTATTCATCATCATTTATCTATTTTATTTATTTACTAAACATATTACTATATACTAGATTATTCCCTTCACACTATTAATTTGGATGTGAACTTAGGTTGCTATGGTAACCGTTTGCTATTGTAACTCTTACCCCCGCGTTAAGTATATAGCTCCTACGGGTTTAAAATGTGGCGAAATGCTAAGTTGAAATCCGTTGGAATAGGAATTCCGTAAAATCCGTTCTTAGTGGACGGCTACGTCATAAAAGAAGTAACTATGTAAAATTTTAAGTTAATTGGACAGATAGTTTCGGAGATTTCGTGATGAGTCTATGAGTATATATATATCGTTATTTATTTGTTTATTTATTTATATATAATATTTTCTTAACTTAGAAATATTTTTATGAACGTAAATTAAATTTTCATAAATATATTGATTATAAACCGTCATTATTTTAAATTCTTTAAATTTGTTTCTTAAGGATTCTCTAGGTCTCATATTATATATTGCTCGAACAGCCCTCTTCTGCAGTGTGAATATGGTATCGATGTCGGCTGCATTACCCCATAAGAGTATACCGTAAGACATTATACTATGAAAGTAACTAAAGTAAACTAATCGAGCAGTTTCCATATTTGTCAATCGACGTATTTTTTTAACCGCGTATATAGCAGAACTAAGTCTACTTGATAAATCAAATATATGAGGACCCCATTGCAATTTTTCATCTAAGGTAATGCCCAAGAAAGTAGTAGATTTGACCAAGTCCAATTCCTCATTGTTTAATTGTACATTGGTTTTAACATTTTTAACATTTGGTAAAGTAAATTTAACACATTTCGTCTTTTTTTTATTGAGCAACAAATTATTGGCGTTAAACCATTGTACAACATCTGAGAGAGCATTATTTACATCGTCAATAACAGATTGCCTTCTGCTAACTTTAAAAGTAAGAGAAGTATCATCAGCAAACAACACTATCCCATGTTTTTCCCTCACTAGGTGAGGTAAGTCATTTATGTAAATGAGGAACAAGAAAGGCCCTAAGATAGAGCCCTGTGGCACACCTATTTTTACCAATGAACCGGGGGAACGTATTCCATTTACGTCTACTTTTTGAATTCTATCATTAAGATATGAACTGATCAAATCTAGGGACTTATTCTTAACTCCATAATGTTCTAATTTTTTTATAAGGATTTCGTGTTGAACGCAATCAAACGCCTTAGATAGATCACAGAAAATGCCAAGTGCATCCTGGGATCCTTCCCAGGCTTCAAATATATTGAGTAATAGCTCAACCCCAGCATCTGTTGTAGAGCGACCGGCAGTGAAACCAAACTGGTTTTTGTGCAAGAGATTGTTTTTACTGAAAAAATCAACAAGTTGATTAAGAATTATTTTTTCAAAAATCTTGCTAAATGTAGGTAAGACTGAAATTGGTCTATAATTACTAGGATCTAATGAACTGCCAGATTTAAATAATGGAGTTATTTTACTTTGTTTCATTAGATCAGGAAATATACCACATTCTAAACAATTATTAAATATCAATGCTAAGTCTGGCGCTACAATGTCAATTATGGACTTGAGTAGGTCAACAGATATTCCCCAAAGATCACTAGTCTTTTTAACGCTAATTAATTTAAATACTTTGATTACTTCTTGAGCATTAACTTTTTTAAAATTAAAAATGCTAACACATCGATCTACATTATCTCTAAGTAATCCTATAGCTGCAGCGGGAGAAGAATTTAAAGATAACGTTGTAGTCACTGGAATATTAGTAAAAAAGGTTTCAAAAGCAGTAGCAACCTCGAGGTCAGACGTAACATATTTATTATCTATATTTAATTTAAAGTCGATCCTCTGGGATTTAGCTCTTCCAGTTTCCTCATTAATTATTTTCCAAGTTGTTTTTATTTTATTATTGCTACTTCCTATTTTTTTATTGATATGTTGACATTTAGCTATTTTACATTGTTTTTTAAAAGATTTGGAAAATAATTTTACCTCATCCCTAAACTCATTACTAGTATTATACATCAATTCACTATACATATTATATAATTTTTCTCTATTTTTGTGTAACTCAGCAGATGCCCACTCACTAAATACTAATTTATCATTAACAACCACTGTTTTTGTGGTAAATACAAAGTTAAATAATTTAATGAAAGTATTGAAAAACTCATTATACATAACATTGGGATTTGATTTTTTCAACGAGGGCAAATAGTGTATTAAATCATTTTTAATTTGACTTATACGTTCTACAGTCACTGGTATAAAACTTACTTTCTGTTTTGATTTTCTTATCTTGTTACAACTGAATTTAATAAATTGGCCATAGTGGTCGGAATCTAATGTATTGAATAAACATTTAAAATTTGGAATAACACTTGTAAAAATATTATCAATACAAGTGGCACTAATAGTTGTGATTCTAGTAGGCTCCATAAACATGTGTAAAAGATTATAAGATTTGAATAAATTTAAAAATTTTATACTTGTTGAATTTTTGTCAAGAATATTAATATTGAAGTCTCCACAAATGATTAGCTTTTTACTAGAATGTGATAGATTAAACAATACCTCATCCATAATCTTTTCAAATTGTTCAAAGTTAGATGACGGTGGCCTGTATACATTTACAATTATTAATTCCTCTAATTCAACTGATGCTAGTTCAGCTGTTCGCTCAACAGAATGGCTCACTATGTCTTTACGTTCTTTAAATTTTATTTGTTTATTTAATAGAATTAAAGAGCCACCATGTATGGAATTAACTCTGTTGAACGAACTACCAACCTGGTGGTTATTAAAATTAAACATTATTTCATCATTTTTAAGCCAGTGTTCAGTTACACAAAAAATATTAATATTAAAATTATTCAAAAATAACTCTATTTCTAATTCTTTATTTCTCATACACTGGATATTCTGATGCACCAGGTTGATATAATTTACATTGTTATTTTTCTTACTCACATTGACAATATTTTCTTTTCTATAATAATTATTGTGATTGCACATTTCATTTATTCGGCTAGAGAATATCTCTTCTGTCTTAGAATCTAGTTTAAACTAATATTGTTTGGGATAGCATCCAAACTTGTCTTACTTACATCTATATATTGCTCAATAAAAGCAGTTTGTTTAGCCAAATTATTGGCTGTCATTGTAAAAAAATATGATAGCGATACAGCTACCTGTCTCTTAATAGAAGAAGATAGATAATATCTATCATGAATTTGGTTACAATATTTACTAACAGTATTGTTAGTGTCAATAATATGAAACTTTTTATTATATAAACATAAGTTATATAATAATAAATTAAACTTATATCTAATTTCATTTTCAGTCTGTGGCAAGTTTTTATTATAGGGTAATGTAAACCACACTATTTTATTTACATTTAGTTTACTTAAAATTTCAAAACATTTTTTAAATTCTAATTGGTTTAAATTACCCCTGTTTCCAACAAAAATTATTAAATTTGTTAAATTATTAAAAAGTTTATTGGATTTATTAATTTGAGAAGTAATATTTATCAAGTTAGAGTCAGGTAAACAGCTGTTAAACACCCTTTGTCCATTAAAACAAGAATTCATTACTGAGCCCATTCCCTTTCCAATACTATCACTATACATATAAGTGTCATATACCATATTTGATTTGAAGGAACTATTACTATTTGAAACAGGGATATCAAGCCTGTCACACAATTTTTCTGGTGCAGTAGGAGATGATTTTATTATGGGACTAAGACTCTTTTTTTTATTACATTTATACAAACAATTATTTATTTGAGAATCAGCACATTCTATATTGCACTGTGAAAATAGTTACAACAACGCCCACTTCAGGACTCGGTGTATGTTCTAATATTAAGTATATAATATGTATTTAAAAGTATACCTTATATAAACATGAGACAGGAATAAGCAGAAATATAAGTTATGATCGTTAAATAATAATAGAATAGCATTACTTGGAAACACATCCTGTGTAAGTTGAAACTAAGTTGAGTCAATGCGTCGCAGGATGTAGTTTTATATCTATGGTTTAAAATAGAATATTATCCGGTGAAATTGATATATATATATAAAAATTATAAAGAAATAATATCTTTACTACAATTATAAATGTTTTATATTAATAATTTTTGATTGTGAATGCATTCATATAAAAGAAAGCGCTCGAAATGCAATTAAAAACTAATTTAAATGTTTTAATTGAGTTTGAAATAAATTATGAAAGAAACTTCTAGTTATAAATCATAAAAAATCTATTGATATGAAAGATTCATTCTAATTAAGTATATTTTTAATATCATAATTGTTTTGTATAATCCCATAGATAGAATTTAAATCCAAAAAGATTATCAAAGTCGTTTAACAAAGTTAATTTGTGGATGCTATCAAATAACAATTTTGGTAAATTTCGGTCATTGAGTATTCATTTTATTTAGGAGAGAAATATAAAATAAATCACCTAACTTTCTATTTATTTGATATCGAAAATAAATGCAAAAGGATTTGATATTGAATTGTGGTTTTGTTTATAAAGTTTTGTTTAAGTCCTACAAAGCTTTAAAAATAACAGTGTTTGAATTGAGAAAAGTTAATTAATACATATTATATTTTTATAGACTTTGATAATAGCATTGCTTTAGAAATGAAATAAATCGTTAAAAAGTATAAAAGTAAAGCCTCATCCCGCAAGCATTCAAAAGTCCTAAACGCTGTCGGATATGTTAGATTTCCGTAACTAGCAAAAGTAGTAAAGAAATAATATTTTTAAATGTTTGTTCATAGTGTTTTATACACTATGAAACACTATGAAACAAACATCCCTCATATGTGTGATGGTTAAATTAAACATATAAGCATATACGTAAGACATAACCATGTTAAATAAGATTCTCATGTTCAGTTGCTTTCCAATTACCTGTGGACAGTTTAGTATCGACGTTCAGTTCTGTAGCTGCTTCATTTTCCGGTATTTACGACTCGACTAGATTTTTTTAGGGTTGTCACCTTTTTTTGTTATTAATATAATTTCGGAAAAATCTGTAATGATATTAATAATTATATTCTAAAGACTTTTTTAAGTAATTATATATTGTTTTACATACATGTTTTTTTGTTTTTACGTTCAGCTTCCTAACTAGCTTAGTTTTGTTTATTAAATTGATATTGAGTAACAAATAAACAATTAATTTAAAATTATATTAAATAACTTGCAAGTAGCAACCCTATTTTCTAGTCTGAATAAGGAAATGAGGAACGTTAACGATACCTTTTTTATAGCACACATGATGGTCGTACTTTTATACGACTTTATAATAATTTTCAATGTTCGTTTTGTGTTTTTCATGTTTCTCATATGTTATACTTGTAACATATTAATTGAAAAATAAATATAATATTATATTATTATATAAATATTAATTAAATTAACAGACGCGAATGATTATTATTAATGGCTTACACTGATATTACACTTAAAAGAAAATGTCTCGATCTGAAACATTTATTTTGTTATTATTATAAAAAAATATATAATATTACGTAAACATATTTAAAATAATAAATATTGGCAATAAGGTGTTGCGTTGTCTTCATTATCGAGACGATTGCTTCAAAATGTAATCTCTTACCCTTGGCAATATTTTGCCCTATTAAATATCAATAAACGGGAATATTGCAAGTTTCTTAGTAATCTTCATTTATACTAATATTATAAAGAGGATAAGGTTGGTTACATGTTTGTAATAAGTTCAATAATTGCTGAGCCGATTTTGATAAATTCTTTGACGAGAATAATACTTGAGACTTTTGATATTACACTTGTGCCATAGCTTACTCTGATCCCGATATTTCAAACTGGTTAGATCCTGAAATGGGAGTAAGATGAAAAAAAGGGAATCCAATGAGAAATAAAATTAACATAAAATAAATCTGTACCAAGAAAATTACAATACAATTTAGTTACAAGTAAAAATAATCAACTTATATTTAATATAAGTTATATATAATTCATGAATATAACAAAAATAAATCTATTTAGATGATATACAGACCAGAAGTGAAATTAATTGCAGTAACAGCTTTAAGATTTAAGTTTCAAGTCAGATATATCGATTGCGAAGGTTCACACCGAGCCTTGAAAAATTCAATTTGTGTCTCGTGATTCCTGTTATAGATGTTGTGATACTAGAAACGACATAACTTAATAATAATCTTATATATATATAAGCGATTTACCACTTACTCATCACGAAATCTCCGAAACAATCTGTCCGATTAACTAAAAATTTTACATAATTACTTCTTTTGTGACGTAGACGTCCACTAAGAACGTATTTTACAGACTTCCTATCCTAAGGGATTTCAACTTTTTGCATTTCGCAGTTTTAAACCTGTAGGAGCTATACACTTAACGCGGTTACCATAGCAACGGTTACGATGACAACGGATACTATGACAACGCTTACCATAGCAACCTAAGTTCACATCCAAATTAATAGTGTGCCTAGCGAAGCGGGCGGGAATCAGCTGGTGCTCTAATAAATTTAATTTCTATTTAATAAATAATTATGATTTTTTTTTTTAATAAATTATAATGGCTTTTTAATCATCACATACAATAAGGCGATTTAGTTTATTTTATGTTTATTTAAATTATATTTCAAAATATATCTTGTCGTAATATTTGTTTATAAATCTGTGTTTCACACATCAGTTGAAAGCCTCAGGTATTAGACAGCTTGCAATTTAGAATGTCTATCCTATCGTTTGGATTTAGCACTCCAGCACTTGTATGTCATGTAGTATTTTGGAAGTTTTCTCTTGATATTTAGCTTACAAATTAATAATATGATTAAATATATATTAATAGTCAACACACTTCTCAATAGAGATAAGACAGTAATATATAATAAACATGAGTGTTTGTTTAAACACAATAAGCTCTAGTATTAGTCGGATTAAAATGGAAGCTTTTATTGAGGAAAATTATATGTTATTAAATATACTATAATCACATGATAAAAGTCTTTGCTTACCGTTTATTAATACTTCTGAACTTATAAGGTGTGAGACACCCTTCTGTAGAACATGAAGAGAGTCAACACGTGATATATATTAATACACACAATCACACACATACAAACTTCAAAAATGCATTTTATGGCAAATGAGGTAACTTATTTGTAATAAAGTTAATTTTTTTAAAAGTAAAGTATAATCCTATTTGTTTTTAACTTGATAATTAAATAATTATTTGTTTATTCCAGTAACAGAACAAACGATAATTTGTTATTATTTCTACCAAATAATTTATTTCATGTCAAAATTTATGATAATAAAAATTAAGAAACATAACATTGTATTTAACGTAAATTATTCTTAAATATTTCATTGTTTGAAAATATTAATTTGTTTTTCCAACACTCCATTTAAAAGAACAAAGTAATCTGTTTACTGGCGGTGAATGTGGAAATCAAAAAATGAATTTTGCATTGTTATAAGAAATTGCTTGACTTTAATAATAGAGTTTTAAATTAATAATTAAACCTACAATAGGTTTACGTTAATTTACTTCTGTGTTTTGTTATAATTATTATATAATATAATTTATAATTGTATGGTCTTAATATTTTATTGATTGGGATATTAAATGTTAGAATTTAATATCAGTGATGAGAAGAAAAACGTGCTGACCGTTCTATTCCTCGAAAAATATTATTTTGCATGTTAAAATATATTTATTTATTCTATTCAATTATTCATACTGGATTTCAGACCAATAACCTTGGCATATGTAAGTATATGTAGAAAAATCATTAGAATCTACAGAGTAAGAGTGAAAGATGTCTTAATAATGTTTGGAAATAAAGGAAAAGGACGAAGTACGATGTTTTAAGTTCGTTTAAATTTTTATTTAAATGATTTTTTTTGTGAAGTTTCTTATCGATTTATCCTTTTCAAAACGTGAAACTTGATTTTTAAGTTTTATGAGTTTAACTTTATTAAAATAAATAATTTTAACTTGGACTAAAACTCTTTGTTTAATTAATAAACAAAAGATAAACAATTTACCTAAAAGTATACATACAGTGGCATCCTTTTAACTTTCTATACAAATACTAAAATAGGTTTATAATTTATAAAAGATAAGCGAAAAAGTTGTAGTCGACAAAGATGAATAAACTTTAATGAAAACCGATGAGCTTTTTCATTTCATTCCATTTAATTAATATATTTTTTTTTATAACATATGAAGTTAATAAAAAAACATACATGGTGTGTTTATAATTTATTTTTACGCCATTTCGTATATTTTATACCGTATCAGTAAGACGCAATTAACACTGCTTCTATCCTGAGGGATACAAGTAACTATGCTTTTAGTGAAGTTACCATAATGTTGGCTGCAGTGGGTACGTTTTGCTTTTTATCACCTCTACCAACTTAGGATTATTGTAATTAGGATTACTGTACTAAGTAATTCATGATCTCATTCTACCCACCTTGTCTTTTAAGGGTAAAATTCTTTGAAATTTCTTTGATAACTTTTTTGAGTGAAACTTTGTGAAAAATGACTTTCCAAAGTTATTATAAGTATAAAGTTTATTGTTAGGAATCATATAAGGATATATTTAATAACAAATACATGTATGCCTCATATATTATAGGACACTTTATTTTATTTCATAATTAACACCAACAGTGAAAGGTCTTAGATTATATTAATATATTTAATCTACAACGAAAGTTTGAGCGACAGATGATAAGTAAGAATTTATATATCAATAGAAACATATGATTTGATTACAAATAATTAACATAAATGCATTATTATATTACGTAATTTTAATTTAGTTTTAAGATCAGTAAGTAAAGAATTTCAGTTTTTTTTATAATCACAATAATAGAATTATCATTATTCTAGTATAATTATAGGTTTGTTTGTTTGTTTATATATTTTTTAATGATAATTTTACTAGAATAATTTTAATTAAACCAATATTGTTGATTATTTTATATTGTATTGACATGGCACGTAATCTTATGCTATATACACATCAAAAGCAACCCAGCCTTGCGATTGATTCCGGAGTATTTATGAAGTAGGAAGTCAGTCAGTATTTAGTTGTCTTCTGCGGCCGCTCTCTGTAAAAGAAATATAATATATATATATGTTTCTCGCTAAATTATTTATATGGAATAATAATATAATTATGGAAAGGCATTGAACTTATTCTTTGTAGTTTTAAAGAACTCCAAAGAGTGGATTTTTTCATAAATTCATTGCAATACCGTCCATCAACATAAATAAATACAAAAACATTCAACTTAAATCAACATATCTGCAACTGTTAAAAATGACTTTATGTTTAGATAAGATAGATATATATTTTTTATTTACCATGATTTGCCAGAATTTCATATTTGATAGCAATTCCTCGTCCAACATTGGTTTCGCTTCTTGTCCTCTGGAGCCCAATTCTGTAGGTACCTCAGATTCAACCCTGAAGTATGGAGAAAATGTTAACGTTTAGTAAAAAAATAAAATATACAAGTAGTGACCTCTATTGTATTTATACGAAAACCACCAACGCCATCTGGCTTTAAAAATTTTATGGCCTGAGACATCGAACTATTATTAATTCAACCTTGAATTCTGGTAAAGTTGGAATTCTAAAGCCATCTGCTGAGGTAACTGTCAAATTCGAAGGTACTTACACGAACTTGTTAGGTGTGTCGTCCACATCCACCTGATAGATGTCGTTGTTACGGTTTTCAAGGTTCTTGGGGTTGTTCTGAAATTATAGATGGCGCTGTGATTATTTTATCTTTATATGAAAAAGAAAATAAAGATTATCAAAGATATATTTATTCAGAACATACTTTAGTAAATGTTAAAAGTATATTTCATTCGATACAAGGTCGTGGTTACTATGAAGTTATAATTTGAAAATATTTAATACATAAGGATGTTTAATTATATTTCTTATGCTGTTATTATAATATATAAAAAAAAGTATTTAAATTGGTGTAAAAATTATTATTACCAGGTCGTTATTAGCAGCCATGCGACGCAGGATCCTGGTGATGTACCAGTCTGGGGCGGAGGCGGGCGCCTTGCCAGATCGTTTGCCATGAGCTGGAACACATCACACCATATCAAACTTAAACAATGCATTGCTACACTACACCCACTACCGATGTTTTATTGGCATTCTTTGTTCAAACATGTAATTACTATTGCGATTCCGATAGTTCTAGTAGTTCGTACATTGCTCACTATAAATATATTGACGTTTGTGAAACAGTGATCACAAAAAAAAAAACAGTTCTTCACATATCACGACGCGTTTCAGACCCTCGTAGTCTTATTTAAAGTTGAAGTTGTCTTTACATAATAGCTTCTTTTGATACGTACGGTATCAAAATAGGCCCTCCTGTCACTTCCATTTGACGTACACAAGTTATCACTGGTATGGATTCAAAGTGGAAATTATATAAATAAATAAATACTATATAATAACATATCCATGTTTGTAAGATCCATGTATATTTTTCACATTAAATAAGTAATCTATTTAAATTGAAAATTTAAATTATCTCTTTGATGGGTTTGCAAAGAACGCATTTCTGCTTCTGATATTAATTTATTTAAATAAATAAGTATTACATTGTTTACATATTCGGAGGTGATTTATTAATGATAAATTTATACCACCTTTCCATCCATAATCTGTATTTTTTCAGATAATTCGGATTTTATAATAATCCCTTCTAATGTCGTTATTAAGTAGAAATATTAATATTTACCTCATAACGTGATATGTTATCTTGCTTATTATTTTAATTAGTTTCAAATCTGTGTTTTGACACGCGGTATTAAAATGTCAGCTGGTATTAAACACGTGGGTGACATTTTGAAAATTAAAATTATACTGTAATTCTCCCTATAACACAGTTGATTCGTTCGGCGTTATAGGAAAACGCGTTGTAGGAATATTCTTGTATAAAGCGCTCATATGACCGTATAACGCGTTATGTACAAATAATTCTCGTTAAAGGCGGTCTAAATGGAATATTAAAAAAGAACTTGATTAATTTTTAATTTTTAATTAATTTTATTTAATTTTATAACAACAAAATTTATTATGAACTGTAAAAAAGAATTATTAATTTCGTAGTGTATAAATATAACGTGCTAAATTCCCGCGTTATATGATTGAAAACAAGTGTTATACGAGGGTCTTGAATCATATGGAAACGTTATAAAAGTACCGTGTTATAGGGGGATTACTGTAATAATATAAAATATGCAAAATATCTGTATTAATATAACGTTAAAAAATGATTGTCAAATTTTATTTCTATTGCAGATCATTTATCAAAGTTATATAAATTATTTTGTCATTATTCATATATACGTCTAATATTTACAGTTCAGCCAACATAAAAATATGACACCGATAATGCAATAGGGTTTAAGAGCTTTAGATAAAGGTGTATGAGTTTATTAGTTGTTCATAATTCCCATCATAAACAGTTTCAAGCACGCGAGTACTCTGAACAAATTAATATACATATATTAAATATTTATTTTTAATCACTACATTCAATCATTTGCAATTATAATGATAAACCGCGCTGAGTTCAACAAATTAATGTAATTTATTTGCTTCCATTTGTTGAACTCGACGCGTTTTCTTGAAATTATGAAATGTTTAATATTATTTATCATATTAATTAAAATAATATATATATAACTATTTTATGTAACACGTAAATATTCTAAGCATCAATTTTGTAATCGGTTAAAAATTGGGCGGACAAATAAATTATCGTGAGTAAAGCCGGGTAAATGAATATGTAGAAAATGTTTTACAATTGCATCTATTATAATATTGAATAAAAGTCAATTGCTTCTTGTTTTTTTTGTTTTAAGCTCATTATTATATTCTAACGTAAATATCAGCTCAGAAAAGATTTTCGGAAATCTAACCCCTATGGAAGTTTCATGGGGGATGGAAGTTAGTATAAAACTGTTTCTTTCCTGAAAATATGAAATTGGGTATTTGAAGCTTCAATAAAATATGTAAATATATCTGATCCAATAGTAGTAGCGGGTCAGATAGTGTGTATGTATGTTTATCAACGAAAAAAGTATGTATGTATTTATATAAAATTAGACTTAATCAATCTTAAAGAATTGGGTTGTTTTCCTAACTTATTATTTTTAATAATATTATTATTTGTTCTAAGTTTGAATCTCCAAAATACTTATAATAAATGAGATTTTATTACTTTATTAATTTTAGTTAACTTTACTTTTTAAGCGAATTCGAATCTGTAATACGTCCCAGATTTAATTATCACATATAATCACGCATAATTACAACTTTTAGGTAATATGTGGGTGTTGAGTCCAATTTGATAACAGATTCGCATGTTTTATATTATTTTTTTATGGTTATTGATAACTATGGTAACTCACCTCCCCAGCACGAATGGCCGTAACTTAAGCAGGATCCTGGAAAAAATTACAGAATATTACTCTTTTCATATATATATATATATATATAGTATATATATAGTTTACAACTCAAATTACAGTAATTCATATAATTAATTTGTTATTTATATTACAATATTTGTTTATTTATAAATAATATTCAAATATAAACGTCACACGTTTTTAGTCTATATATATTGTATATATAAATATGAAACTCAAAATATAAAATAATTTACAGATAAAATCTTCATTTATATTTTTAATATACATTCAGAACTCTTCTAACGATGTTATTAATCTCACACTCTAGCAGTTCTAACTACATGAGGATTGTGAATTTTGAATTATATTTATATTTATTTGCAAAATAATTATAGTTCAAATTTCACCATGAGACAGTAAAGGAATTTGTTTATACCAAGACTCATACTCTTAGATTTTGAATTATATTTATATTTATTTGCAAAATAATTATAGTTCAAATTTCACCATGAGACAGTAAAGGAATTTGTTTATACCAAGACTCATACTCTTAGATTTTTAATTATATTTATATTTATTTGCAAAATAATTATAGTCCAAATTCCACCATGAGACAGTAAAGGAATTTGTTTATACCAAGACTCATACTCTTAGATTTTGAATTATATTTATATTTATTTGCAAAATAATTATAGTTCAAATTTCACCATGAGACAGTAAAGGAATTTGTTTATACCAAGACTCATACTCTTAGATTTTTAATTATATTTATATTTATTTGCAAAATAATTATAGTCCAAATTCCACCATGAGACAGTAAAGGAATTTGTTTATACCAAGACTCATACTCTTAGATTTTGAATTATATTTATATTTATTTGCAAAATAATTATAGTTCAAATTTCACCATGAGACAGTAAAGGAATTTGTTTATACCAAGACTCATACTCTTAGATTTTTAATTATATTTATATTTATTTGCAAAATAATTATAGTCCAAATTCCACCATGAGACAGTAAAGGAATTTGTTTATACCAAGACTCATACTCTTAGATTTTGAATTATATTTATATTTATTTGTTAGTAACATAATTTTAGTCCAAATTCCATCATAACACAGTAAAGGAATTTGTTTATATCAAGACATCTTAGATCAATTCAAGATCTAAAACGGACTAAGTGCTTTCATAAGCCATAAATACGCCATGAAGTGCATTAGGAGTGTCCGGATAATGCACTCACTATAACTAAGTTGACCTCTATACCATACAATGACTTTGATGGGAAAATGATATCTGTTGCTAAAGATATATACAATGTATTATTTTTAAAGATATCTCAATTTCATATTATTATTAGAGAACTATTTTCTGTATCGGGGACCTACCCGAGATCTGCTGATCTAGGAATATTATCAGGAAAGAATCACCTTGATATGAAACAAATAATTTGATAATATAAATACTTTGTCGTGTGTGGGAATCGAACTCCCGACTTCTGACTCATCAGGGCAACCACTATACCAAACAGTCATATTATTGAGTAATAAGTAATTAGTACACAGTAAATGTGTTTTATTTTCAATACAGTTGCTCCAATCTGAACAGTAATATTAAAAAAGACTTTAACGTCGGATATAGTAAATGCAAGAAAATCTCGTCACAAAGACTTAAGTCAATACCATGAATGATAAAGAAAGAAGCATATTTTCTGGTGCGATTTCCCATGAGGTTATAAGGTAATAGGTTGTAAACTAATCAATTATTTGTTTTATATTTTATTTTATATGACAGTAGTCTTTGCCTGTTGAAGCCAAGAGACAAAGCCAGCTTATTCCAATTTATTACTTGAATTGAATTGCAAAATAATCTTATACGTATATATTAATGTGTTAAAATTATAATTATCTCTCAGTTTGTATCTTGTTGTCTCTGGATGTGTGATTAAAGTACAAATGAAACAGCTACATCAACCAGTTTTGTGATTGGCCGTTCATCAAGCTGCCAAGTCAAGAAATTACAAGACAACATTTGACATCAAATTTGTTGATTTGACATAAAAATGTATGAATAGCATGTCCTACGCTTTTAAATAACTTCAATCGATAGTAATATTTATTGCTTTCGTCATCAACGCTATTACAAATATATTATATATTATAACAAAAAGACATCAACATTACATTCGTTATAAAAAGTTCTTATCTCTTCGTACGCATTCCCATCGTTAATTACAACACCAAAATTACCCTTGACAGTGCACTATTCTATAATAATATACCTAGAATTAAACAAGGCTACAATTTCCTATGAAACATAATTATCATACAATTAGAATTCAAACATGCACAGTACATGCCTTATTTTTTATATCATGCTAATTCTCATTTCACAATGTGTTTAAGCTTAAAAGCACAGAACAATAACGCCATAGAGTTAACGTGCATAGGTTCATGCTCTACCGTTAAATATAGAAGTGACATTTGTTTTTTTTTT
Source organism: Melinaea menophilus ssp. n. AW-2005 (assembly GCA_918358695.1). NCBI lineage: Eukaryota > Metazoa > Arthropoda > Insecta > Lepidoptera > Nymphalidae > Melinaea > Melinaea menophilus. The sequence goes on along the minus strand of OU911038.1, from coordinate 36,284,479 downwards.
TAATTAACATGTAGTATTTGCATGTGCTTCAATTTATATTAAAAAGCTGTTAATTTAATTCGAACTACTCTCCTGACGTGCATAGACCATACCTCCGCGTTGGCTGCGCCACCCGTTGACTTTCTGTATAAGATTCGAAGCTTTACTACCTCTATTGTTTATTCTCTGCTCTGTGAATAGATTAATAATTAAGTTATATGATACGCTTAAGTTCAGTTCAGTTATGTACATAACAATGTAGTTTTATCAAAAACTTTTTCCGTTTGATTTTGACTTTAAAAATCCGGTACATTTGGTAAATCCGGTACTTTTTAATTTAAAAAAACCCGGTACACCATTCAAACCCTCATATAGTTGGAGATGGCAACAATCAAGTACTATGGAATTTTCCCCTTTCCTCTCCTCCATAATTAAACTTATCACAATGTCAGCTACTTCTCATTGAGAATAATCGACCCCAAAAGAAAATGTTATATTTGTCATTTTTGAGTTTCTTACGTCATCTACGCATTATCAGTGATAACGCTACAAAGAAAAAACCCCAACACAAATAACAATAAAATAAATAATGTAAAAAAATATTTATATTATTCCAAAAGCCCAAATTAATACATATTATAAGATAAAAATTAATATCAACAAGTGAGAACAATACCACGACTTCCCGCGGCGTTTCATTTGACAAGTTCACATTTATTGGTTCACATCATTGTATTGGCTCCGATAGAATTATAAAGATTACACATTAAATGGACATCATGTTTTTTTGTATGTCGTTTATTTGATCCTTTTTGATAAAACTTTTATGTTTTATGTTTTAAATGTATAAAAATACGAATACAATAGACATTTATCTGAATTACTATTTAAATATTCGGTTTAGGATCTTCTATTAAAGTAAAATAAATATTATGTCATAATTATATAATCAATCTTATTATAACTTTCAAAAGTTTTTAGTGGATCAAAATATGTGGAACTTAAGTTGTTGATTCATTTGCAGGATTTATATTTTAATGTACATCATCTAATATTGTTATATTTATTTTAAAAAGAGCAAGTGTTGGATTTCTGGCCGGCTCTCAACAGAGCAGCATTCCGAGCCGGTGGTAGCTTACTCACGGACTGACTACACTGACCTTTTGTATTGTAATAATTGACGATTCAAAAGTGCGTGTGTAAATGCCTACTTGAATAAAGATATGTTGAATAATATTCATTACTCTGTGGTTGTCGTGTATTGACCTACCGCAACTAGCACGTCAGGTAACTATTAAACAATTACCGGGAAGCATACAACCTTTTCTAATTAATAAAATAATTTAATGGTATTTAATATCCGGAAATTTACATGTAGATGCTATTAAAAGATATTGTAAAATAAATCTTTGATTTAGTGCCTTTATTTTAAATATATTTTTTCGTAACAACCTATTTAAAAAACTGACAGACACCATTATTACTCTGGGGTCATTTAAAATTATATAAATAATATGTAGTCTATATTAATTTGGAATTTCAATTGAATAGTGAAAAGATCTCAAATAGTTGTTAGGGGTATATGATACACAAACAAAAACATGGTCAATTTTGATAATATTATTAAGTATTTCATCGGAATTAGGAAAAAATATTAGCTTACTTTACGACCTATTAATTCGAAGATTTAATATAATTTGCAAACATACGGTTTACGACTAGTTATTCGCAGATCTTCAGAGCGTATAACTTTATGATAATGTTTTACAATTATGATCTTTATTGCTAAGAATCTAAACGATAGAATAGTGAAGGGTTAATTTATTTTCTTAATGATTGGATAAACTAAACATAGATATAATTTATGTATAAGAAGCGATCGTTATTAAGAAATCACGTAGTTCAGAAACTAAAATTACGTTCGAAAACTGACCAACATAATAAAAATGTCTGATCTAATATGTGTACTGTCAAAACTATAAGTTTTGGTAATCGAGTTGCTTTAAGTGGTACGTGTTTATTTTTAATAACAAGACCGTATAAGCGAATAATAATAATAATGTTATATTTTTCTAGAACTACAGAATATATTTTTCCGTGAATGTATTTTGTTTAACAAATAAGTCATTTCATAATCTGAACTGTCAACGTCAAACGCTAGAACCTTAGACAATACCTTTGACTTAAACTCAGTTAATTTTTATTAAAAAAAAAACCTAATCCCAGTCAATTTTTGGGTCTATGATAAAATAAATTATAATTACCTTTATAATATTTTTTATTTTTATAATTTAATCCCTCCCCCCCCAATGGCCAGTATTTTAAATTTAGAATAAAGCGTAGGAAGCTTATTTACTATCCCCCCCTTCTGGAACGAATTTACCTAAATCTTGTACATTTAACGTTATATTGCAACATGTTTGTTCTCAACTATCTTTGAGTAAGATCTCTTAGTGCAAATTTATACATTGCCTTTGGTTCCATATTAAACTAACATGTATATGTAAATAATAAATACACTTAAATAAATATACAAATGTAGATATTATATAATATATAAAATAATTAATTCTAGTAAATTTGGGTTTTTGTGTGTCTATTATCTTGTTTTTTTATCTTTTATTCCTAAACAGATATAAAAATTATGAATGTAGTAAAATATAAATTTATCATCCTATAACTTTAGATATGTAATAATATTTTTAATCAACGAAAAATATTATCTGAAAATTAGAAATATATGTAATGGATCCATTATGAAATGATTTAATGGATATTAGTTCAATTTATTAGATTTATTGAAGATATTTGGAAATCATATAAGTATTGTATTGTATGAAAAAATATAATGGACTTTATATATTACTAACATGACGGCATTTCATCACCAAAAAGCTTGGCTATTAGTATAAATTTGAGATTTTTATTAAGTCCTTAAGCAGTTTAAATTATTAATTTTATATATTAACTATACTATTTCTTGAGGTACAAGATTGGACGTAAAAATATTATATGTTATATTTGAAAGGTTGGGAACAATTTGTATTACTTAATACGTGAAAATATAACTTAACGCCTCGTAAGACAGAGAAATAGGTTATTTCGTTTATAAACAAGATTATATGGTAATGTTTAATACCGACATTAAAGAACTCATATGCTTCATACAAGTCATTTGCAGCTGTGGAAAAATGTACTTCTCAATATTCAGTCTGCTGGTTGTAAAGGTTATATGACACATTCAGGTTCCAACACCCGGGGTGGTGTTGGTAAAAGAATAATATTTTATACTATACAATTATTTTATTACTTTAAACTATTTGAAAACTTAACATGTTGTAATGAAAAGTTTTTATTATTAAATAAATCAAATAAACATAATAATTGTTACCTGTGGTGCACTCGACCAGGCAGATGAACAGTAGCAGCGCCAGGACTCCCCTCAAGGCAGTAGGGCTAGACAACGATTTCCTCAGCATTTTGCTTCGCTTTTCTTGTTTTTTTCTGTTAATTAAACAAGTTTTTTAATGATTTATATTTAAATAAATAACGTTTAATTTTAAAATAAACAAAACTAATATAAACTCGTACAGGAAAACGAAAATTAGGTAATAAATTTATTTTTTCAACAAAAACATTACTTTATTTTGTAAATCATTTAACTTGTAATAGTTAAATTAACTTTTAAGTTATTAATGTAATATGTAAAATCAAATAAATGTATTCTACAACAAAGATCCAATTTATCATTCATTGAATCTTTGAATTGTTTTTCCGGGATTCAGTAAAATTATTAAATAAACAGCTGCTCGAAACAGTTGTTCGTACATCAACAACATTTTTGAAGTTTATTTTAAAGGGAAGAATAATAACCATTAACTTTAGGTCTAATCTGTTGAATTATTAAAAAGTAATATATTTTATTGAATATTAATATTATATACTTCTAAATTTAATACAAACAATTTGACTGTATATAGCGAAGCATTAAACGCGCATCTTTTTTACAGTTGGGTAAATGTTTTCATGTCTGTCTATATGTCCGTTCTCATCTATTAGCGTAATTTTCAATTATACAATATTGTGAGTAGATTTGATAAGTATATGAATTTGGTACAACGGTTCAGTTTTAATTTTTCAGTCATTTTTTTTTGTTATTAAAATTGTACTTTTTCGAAACTCTTTCATCTAATAATGTTTTTGTGTTGATGGTTGTTGTTGGAAAATAATATAAAAAAGCCTGTCAAATCGTGTCAAATGGTCTACCAGCTACTAAAACAATTATTTATTAGTGCTCAAATATGTATTTATTTAAAATATTACGATATTTATAAATATTATTTTACTGTCAGTTTCAAAATACTTTAATGATTTTAATATATTCTTAAGTTAAAGTAAACCATTTAATTATTCAAGAAACTATAACGCAAATAACTCAAAAGATATCTAAATAGGTTTATTTTGTTTTAATAAACCCAAGACGGCAGGCACTGAGGAGTTTTAAGTTTTATCAAGATCTTCAGTCGCTATTTGCATCTTTTACCATAAACATGTAGAAGTTGTAAAAATGCTTTTTACTGAGACTTGCAAATGTGTGGGTAGTTTAAGATCTGGACAAACACACCAACGAGTCCTTTTAATGTAATTGTTATAGTATGATTTTTTGTAAAACTTTTAATATTAAATAATGCAGGTTTATGATTGGCTGAATTGTGAGTTCGCTCGGTCAATAGCTTCTAGGCTTAGCTAAAATGTCAATATTTTAGATTAGGCACTTGTTGTACAATAAAATGTTATCACAATGATATTGATGTATCGATAAAAATATAATTAATAATATGGAAATGATGAGGGACAAGTTTATATACAATTTAATAAAAGTATAGCATTTTTTTTGCAATGAGTGTTTTATATTTAAAATTGTATGACCTTTAAATAAAATGTGTAACTTATAATTATTATATATATTTCATTTCCGTTATTCTCATTTGTAAAGATGCCTTCATCTGTACAATGGATATCCATGTCTTGCGACAGACATCGTATATTTATAATGGTATATCTTTTATCTTTTATATTTCAAAATATGTTCTTACAAGTACAACTTGAAGGTAGTTAATTATTTCTTTAGAATATTTTCTATTGTGATTGTAGTTTTTAAATTTATTAAAGTAACATGTTTTATTATTTTTTCATTAAATCTACAGTACAGTAGTGTAATTTATGTAAAAAATACTCTTTAATAGAGAAAAATGAGTTCAAGTTGTTTTTTTAATAACATACTGTAATTTAGAGAATTATTTTGTTAATTTTATGAAAATACTTAAAAAATATAAAGACATATGTACAAAAATTTACTTTTGTGCTTTTAAGAGATATTTTATACTCCGCTATTATGATGCTTTTTAAAATATGTTTTATAAAATTTTTAATAATATAAAAAGCTTCCGTCATATATAATGGTGGTTTAAATTATGATACCTAAAAATATTCAACTTTTACTAAGATTGAATTTACATACTTTAAAACTTTAATACAATTAAAATTATGACAAATTTTATATTTTTAAAAAATATATTGTTGTATAAATAATATTACAAATATATATATAATACTAAATCACATCGTGATACCATAAAACGTATTTTGTTCGTAAAATATTGATATAATGAAAATTTTATATCATTAATAAATTTTTATTATATGTTATTCTTAAATTGACAAACTAATATTCATTATATAAAAAAAAAGTATTTAAAAAATTATAATATTTTTTAAGGTTTATTTTTTTTTTGGATACTAAATTCCAAGTAATAAAAATAGGTAATGTAGTTAGTTTTTTTTAAATTAAACAAATTAATACACCAGAATCCTTTTGATACTTTTAAAGTTGCTTTTTGGTAAGATATACTCATTTGTAGAATTATTCCTTTAATACGTATATAATTAGTTTTTGTTCGATTAATCTTTGACTTTGAAGTCAAAATATTAAAATATATTACGTTAATAATGTTAATTATATTTATATGATATAAATATATGAATGTTTCGTTACTTTGTCTGTGAGTTAGTAGTTTTATTTTGAGTTCTAGTTTAATTCACGATAATTGTGGCAATTGTTCATAAAAATAAACTTATAGTATATATAGTTAGTTATAAGAAAGGGTAAAACAATTTTTTTTTATTATGCCCTTAATGAAAAAAAGTTTATACGTTTCAATATTATTTTATTGTTTAATAATAATATATAATATGTACAATGTAAATAGTTATAATTTTTAAAATTTAGCCTTTCTTTACAAACAACCTCTTGTATAAATATTTGTGATAAAGCTAAAGAAGGTTGCTTAATATTTTGTTTCAGGCGCATTCTGAATTCCTTGAGTTCGCTTCAAATATCTATCTATTTAATGTCAATATGACTTCGTTTAGAAATGTTTAATTATAAATAAAAAAATATAATTTCTCCGTTTCTTAAGTAAATTTGAGTGGAATTCCAATTAAAAATTAAATTAAAATGCATCTATCTCTAACGATCTTTTTTGATGTTTTGAAAGAAATATTGAAATGTAATTAATATCTTCGGCTTTGGCTTTGAAATATTAAAGAAAAAAAAATAGTTTTGTTCTCCTAACTTCATGTCATAAATATTTTAATTGCGTAATCGATAGAAATTAGGTTCCAAAAACTAATATTTTATGCTTCAATAAATATGAAAGTAATGATCTAAATGCATTAACATGAGTGCATTTCAATACAATATATCACAAAGACACCATTTGTCATTTTGTACGTTTAACTTGGGACGTGTTTATTGGTTCGTATGTTTGAATTGTGTTGATTTATACACTTAATTATGATTGGTTGGTTTTAAATTTGGAATTTATATTTATGACCAATAAAAAGGTTTTTTTTATAAACAAAAGTCATCATCAAATATGGAATGTGTATTTTTATTTGATTCCAGGGGTTTTCTTTATAAATTGGTTAAATATTTATTTAATAATAACTGCTTCATATTACGAGATCACATTAATTGAAAAAAAAATTATATACAGAAAAATATTTTTTTAACAATAGAAAAATAAAGTTTCGTACTAGAATTATGAATGGAATTGGTATTGCATGTAACTTTGTTTTGAAAACTTCAACAGATTTTATTTTATACGTTTCGATAAAGTAGAAAATTAATTTGTTGCAATTCATTAAAAAAAAATATATATATATATAAATTAAATTAACAACATCCCTTGAAGTTTAATCAAGGGACTTCGATTAATAGTAATTACTATTTATCTTTAATTTAAATTTAAAAAAAAATCCCAAAGTAAATGAAATACTTACATGAAACGACCAGCTCAGTCAGCGACGCACAGGTATCTACTCCAGCCGGCCTCACTTCCCGCCTTATATACCATTTGAATGTCATCACAATTTACATCAACATTATTTTATAATATATATATATTTTTAAATAACTTAAATATAGTAACATATACATAATAATTAGTAATTTTTTATAATAACATTATTTATTTTTCAAATATTTGTTATATATATATATTTTTTTATTTTTATTTATCTTTATAATATTTTATGTTAAATCTTAAAAATGTATATATGTAATATATATTGTATATAAGACGCCCCTATATGTTGAAGTCCGCCCCAGCGCCCACGCGAAGGCGGCACCGCCTCCACTATGTTTTAGTCTATCTAAGCAAAACAATCTGTGATTATTATAATCTAGATTATCAATATATAATATTTAATAATATTTTTAATGAAAAATCAAAAATATTGTGAACTGATCCTCGATTTAATTGAATACTAGTTATTGTTAGTAACATTAACTGGACCTTAATTTTAAATAATTTTTCTAATAATACAAATTTAAAGACATTCAAATATTTTTACTGTTATTGCGTAAAAAAGGTTTTTTTTCGAGAAAAGTTGTCTTTCTTGTTATTTAAATAATCTGTACATAATCGGTTAGATGTGTGAAAGGGACGGAAATTTAAAAAACTATTTCATATTCTGTCAAATTTTTGACAGTATTTTCTTATTAACAGATTTGTCTTCGTTGCTACTTTCTGTACATAAATGCAAACGTAAAATAGTTTACAATTTTCCTTTATCACCTGTATCAAGTGATCTCATTTTTTATCTTCGAATCGGGTTATTAAAGCTTTTATAAATAATTTCATTAAATTGTTAATAAAATGTTAAATTATAATTATACTTAACTGTTTGGTATTAACGTATATAACGAATTATATTAATTAATAAATCACTGTTTATAATTTTAATGCATTATTAAATTTTTTTTAATTATTAAACTTTAATAAAATTGTAATAATATTTTGTCAAGTTCTCGTATAAGCGAAAAATCTAAATTTTGTTAATAAAATATTAAAAATTAATAATTAATTTATAATTGTTTGTTTAAGTATTTAATTATTGTGTATATATTAAAGATAATATTTATAAGAATCGTTATTCACTGGATATTTAAATACATCTTATATGATATTAGAACACACTGAGTCCCGGAGCAGTAAATGACTGCAACTGGGATATGTGTTTGTTTAATTACAGATGACAATTATAGTTTTCAAAGTTCAATAAAGTCAATATCAATTTTGGTAAAATAAAAAAAAAACGGAAGGTATAAAAGAGAAAAACGAATATCGTAACTATAATAAATTTACATATTATTTTATATTATCGTATTTCAATTTGTTCGCAATAGTTTCGATAATGTTTGATTGACCTTTTTAAATAAATAGTCTAATGGACTTAAATTATATATTTTTGTACCAAAATGTTGTTTTATTCCGTATTGTAAAGGTTCTTATGTAAATACTAGTTTATTCCCTCCCGCTTCGCTGGGCACACTATTAAGTTAGATGTGAACTTAGGTTGCTATGGTAACCTTTGTCATATTATCCGTTTTCATTGTAACCGTTGTCATCGTAACCGTTGCTATAGAAACTCTTACCCCGCGTTAAGTGTATAGCTCCTACAGGTTTAAAACTTGGCGAAATGCAAAAATTTAAATCCGTTGGGATAAGAATTCCGTAAAATCCGTTCTTAGTGGACGTCTACTTCACAAAAGAAGTAAATATGTACAATTTTAAGTTAATCAGACAGATAGTTGCGGAGATTTCGTGATGAGTCAGTATATATATATATATATATATATATATATATATATATATATATATATAGATTATGACTTATACACGATACACTTGGTTGCGTTACCGTCACTAAACACATCTTCAATATACCAATCTTGTTAATTGATGATAAAGAACTCCTAATTGTTCATTACAACTGCAGTTTCCTTTATATATGGAGGTTATTAAATACTAAAGATAATAAGAAAAATATAGTTTTATGAATGCCATAAAAAGTTTTTGAACTATTATATTATGGCAATAAAACCGAAGAATACGTTCATAAACGAATTAACGAATCATTTTTTAAGGTTAAATTTATGTATATATAAATATTTACTAAATACGGGACTCTTGTAGAAGTATTTTTTGGAAGTATAATTCAAATACTAACGAAAACGAATCTGACAGTTCTGTCAAGAATTGTTATAATTGGTTGTCAATCAGACAAGTCAACAAGGGATTTGACGGAAAAAAAATTATTAAATATGTTATTTGCACTTTAAAAAACCGATTAAACAATTTTTTTTAACTAATTATATAATTATTTTGAATACTGTGTTTCATTGAAAGTTTCATAATATCCACGCAATTTGGGGGCTTAGTTTAAAATATAACAAAATTAAGTTTTTTTTTTATATTATTGTATAGATTAATATCCATAGACATTTGTCCATGCCTGTCATTGTAATTATAAGACAATTTTGTCTTGATTTTCATTGCGACGGTAACTTCGCAGGATCTAAATTAAGGTTATGCTATGTCACCCCTAGCATATCTAATTGGTAATCTATAACTGACATTATTAGTTAAAATATTCAAATATATAATTAATAAATAACTAGTATTCGTTTTGACTATAAATTGATTGATGATAAGAAACTTTTTCAATTGATAGTTTTTTTACAAAAAAGCTAATTTATAAAACCTACTATGAATCTGTTATGTTTCACTTCTACAAATTATACCATATTCTGTCTAGATATTAGTACCAACACATTGGCCCATTAACGTTAGTTACAATAGACATAGCGATTAATAATTTGAAAGACAGAGAAATATATTAAAGACAATCACGATTAGAAAAACAACAAAAATAAATGTAAATATTTATAATTTTAGAATATAAGCATTATTAAATCAATTGCAATCAGACCAAGGGTATGTCTGTATGTTACAAAAATAGTTATACTCTAGCTATAGCTATCCAATTTTAACCATATCGTTAAATTAGTCCATAGTTCACCAAATCAAAATTTAACCAATTAACTCTTAGTGAATAACTATTTCACCGTAAATACGGATCATTTTAACCGTAAATAATTACTGTTTTGTGCACAACCAAACCGCGTTTCCTATTTTATAACAATGTTTGTCAACTTTGCTAAAATGACAAATTATTATTATGACATTGTTTATATATTTTAAGGGTTAACTAAACCGATTATATAGAATACGTTGTCGGGGTTATGGAAAAGGACTGTAACTTTCAAACAAAAAGTAATAATCTACAAATACAAAAAAAACTTTTAGGCAGTCATATAACAAGATTTGTATTACAGGCGGACGACGCCGGTGGATAACGCTAGTTTTAAATAATAAATAAAAAAACGAATTATTATAAACATAAGGTTTTTAATTTGATTAATACATATAATATAAAACTTTCTTAATCAATTCATATAATATATTTAGATTATTTCACGTGTTTGTACAGTTCTTGATATTTTATTCTTCATAAGATTTTAACAGTAAAATTGTAGTTTTAGATAAAGTAAATGTTTATTTTAAATTAGGTTATATTACACTTAATTATTTTGAATGCATACAGTGTTTTGCCATCGTACTATTCATTTCTGCATCAAATTTTTCATTTTCTTATTTATTTTATATCAAACTCTACGGAGGCGACAGATTTTCATATGTTTATGCCAAATATTATAAGTTTTTTGTTATTTATTATTATATTCAACAATATATTCAGTATTTGAGTATATAATACGTATATTTCTTTAGCAAATGTACTCAAAAGTGCGATAATCTTTAAATTGGTGCCTACTTAGCGTTTCGCAAAATAACTATAAATATTCATGAAATATATATATGTGTATTAGTATATATTGAAAAAATATCATAACCAATGAAGTGATATTTATTATAAAATCGTAACTGTCTGCCAACAACTTGGTTTGTTTGCTATTTCTAAGTACAAAAGTAACTAAGTTATCCTGAATATTTAATGAAAGGGTTTAAATGTAACATCAATTTCAGTTAATATAATAACAAAGTAGTTTTATTGCGATTGTTGTTTTAAAATATTTGATATTATTTTATAGAAAAATATTGCAATTGTATTATTGTTTTTAAGTTAATTACTATTGTAATTACAATTTTCCAGTCTTCCAGACAAATGATTAGGGAAAGTTATTATAATTAAAAATTGTTATCTTTATTAAGTTTCTTAATTTTTATGATAAGCAAAACTAGTTCAATAAGGCGTCTCCACCCACGCGAAATAACTTTATTATGACCATAAAGTTGACGCTAAAATTAAAATGGCGGCCATGGTGCTTCAAATATGGCATTAGGGTTATATATATATTTTATACTTATATGTATAATACTTATATTATGTCTATGTTGATAACATTTAATCACTTAAAGCTTTATGTCTATTTAAAAACCATTTTGGATCTCCACATTTCTAGTATATGCTAGAAATGTATTAATATTAATTAATACTTAATATTTGGATACTAGGTTTAGTTTCTTGTTAATATATTTATAATGAAACAGTTTAGGTTGAGCATATTTTGTTTCAATAAAAATTTAAACAAAAAGCTATTAATCCAAGTAAAAAACGCGATTTGGCTTAGATTTATAGGGATAATAAAATAATATCTATACTAGTTGTTGTCAGCGTATTCGTCTGTACACTTAATCGCTTCTCTCAACCCAAATTGTAAGTAGTATTATTACTTAAAATTTATTCAAACATATATATTGATTGCAATTATATCTCAAATCAATATTTGTAATTATTCCCATTGAAAATACAAAGAAAGTATAAAATGCTTTTCGGTTCAGCAATAACTCATTTTGTTTATAATATTTCTTTGATCTATGGACAGACAGAAAGTCAACTGATACACACACTAATAGATTAAAAGATCTGTTTTGTTGGTGTCATACGTAGAATTTTGTATAAAAAACAATGCACATATTGTGCTTCGTAACTAAGTATTATCAAATTCTTATATAATATGTAGTTTTTTTTCTGATATATATTGTATAAAATTGAAATTGTAGCATGTAGTAATATATAAACTAGCCGATCTTCGCGACTCTGTTTCCGTGGACTATAGTACGTATATGCTCTTATTATTAAACAGTTGGACAAAAAATAGTATCCGTATGTTGTGTACATAAATAGACGTATAAAATATTTGTTTTTTTTTCAAATAAACTTTCGAATGTATATGTATATTCTTTTTTAAGTATTAAGTTAATTTCAGAGATTTCTTATTGTTATATATAATTAAAAACGTGTTATTCAAGAAATGACATAAGTGTGCTTTAAAACTTATCTTCCATATCTTGTTCCAGATTTAGAATATTTAAAAAATGGTTAAGTAATGGTAAAATGTTACTACAAGTGCAAACGAAAACAATATAGAGAAAAAAATGGGTACAATCTGTTCACGTATACAAATTTTACAATAAACAAAAGGCTATTGTGTTTTATACAAAAATATTACTTAGTAAAGTTTACATATGAATTAAATTTAAAAAATATATTAGATATACTTACCAACGCATTTACTAATAGTTATTTTAATAATAAAAGATTTCGTGATGAGTCAGTGGGTGGTAAATCGTTTATACATATATATATATATATATATATATATATATAGATATATATGTATAACGATAGATAGATAGGTATAGAAGATTATATACAAACAACAAAACTCTTTCTTGACAACAACACCTACATAATTAAAAATTTTATAAACTAGAACTTAATATACAATTAATTACAAATTAATATTTGTACCGAACTAAATCAAATTCTGACAGCGAACTATGTACTGCTTATAGTAATACATTGGTTGCGTTTATTAATTATTGCTATTCCGCAGTTTTGAGGCTTTAATCTAAATAATTGGAATTATGATGTGTGATAACAATTTATGAATAAACTGAACACTTAACAAATTATATATAATTGATTTAAAATAACTGATATTAATAAAAAATAATAGTCTACTAATGAGTTATTATTTTTTGAAAGATTATTGTTTTTTTTTTGGTTCATTAAAGATTATTTATTTATTTAAGGTTATTTTCAGTTTTGTTGTTATATTTTTATACTTTTTAATAATGTATTTTAATTCTAATTTCAATGCTATTAAATTTGATTAAATTTCCTATGGTGTAATGTAAACCAATTTATTGTGCATACATGGAGGTTTTATGAGGTCGTTAAGTAATACACTCGAGGGATCACTCAAAAGAGATAGATAGTTATATACATGTATGTATGTTATATGTATATATAGTTATATATAGGTAATAAGTCATTGTCACTTGTTGTCTATGAACATCAAAAGGAGCACATCAGAGATCTTTATTTATAAGTATTAAGGTTTTTATTTTATTCGTAGTATTTAAAATTTTTCATTGACATCTTATAAGAAGTCGTCAGCAAAAGATACAAGAAAAAACAAGTTTTGATCAATTAGGATTATGGTACATATGAGTACATGGAATTGTTGTGATATTCGGTCGAGATAACTACGTTTTTGTTAAAAAATAACAAGGCCGGGACGGCTGGGCGGTATTTCTGTGAATACCTTTAATGTTGCAATATTCTATACCCAATGTGCAAACGAGGAATGAATGTATCCTTTGCCTTCATGGCATTGTTTGCCTTGCAGAATACAAAAGATGACACCCTCCTTCACTATTATAAAATAAAATGATCTTTAAGAAAATAGGTTCCGCGAAATATGATATCATGAATGATTTCATTTAACCATCTCTGATGCAAATTGATGTATCCAGCCATCTATTAAGTAGCGTTATAACCACTCTTTTAGTTTACTAGGTTGATAGTCAGAGGAAACAATTTTTAACTAATGGCGCCCTCTTACTAAGAAAAACTAAACTAAATACAATATTACCTGTTTATATGTATGTAGACAGTACCGTAGCTTGCTACGAGTTACGTAGAACGCCATCTAGTATTTGCTACGGCGAAATCACTACTGTGGCATTATGTAATTCAATCGTGTAAAGCCTTTGGGTATTAAAAAGTATGGTATAAATAATAATATATGAATATTAAGTTTAACAAAAATTGTACTAAGTAGACTTAGAGGCATATATTTTAGGATGATTTGTATTTTCAATAAGATGTTACACAATACAATATTGGTTGAGTAAAACTCAATATGAAGCTTCTAATATACCGGCATGTAATGATTATTTATTGCATATTTTTATTTTTATTTTTATTTTTATTAATAAAATTTATACGTATAGCTGTTAATTTATAATTCTTTAAAACCGCAACAGAACTGGGGATCGGGACAAAACGGCAAAGGCAGTAATACAGGACATTCCATTTAGAGAACTTTGTCCTGGGAAATACTTATACATTGCTTGCAAAGCTGGTAGTATAGATGGCCTACTTGTGTCACTGATTAGATATTTTACCAACAATAATTCACATCCATAATTATTATTAATACACTTTATGAAATCACTGAAATTACTGGTTATTCTTATTACATAAATCATTGAAAAATTTAGATAGTTCTACAAAAATATATAATTTAATACTTAACAATATCATTAATAGTTTAATGTAATATCAAATGAAAATCTCCAACACTAATTCGAAGTTTTAATAACGAACACTTTTTTTTATATAACGCCATCCAATATCGTCCTATTTTTATGAACTTTTACGCTTTTATTATAATTTAATGTATTTTGTTTAAATAAAACACTAACATTATTTTACGTCACAATAAAAAAAATATATTATTATTATTATTATTATTTGAACTATTTTGTAAAACATGTCATTATAATGAGATATGCTTTTTGGACATATTATTTTTCCTACAAATCTAATTTAAATACTCTATGGTTATAATTGAATGCGGTATTTAATTGTATTTCCAGTAAACAATCTGCATTGTTTGTTGAGTATGATTGTTGCCGCAAACGTTCCTAATAGGTATCTTGGGAATGCTCCAGATGCAAGATCTGAGTATCTCGAGGTCTGGCGTTGCAATCAAAATAAAATTAGGTATAAAGTTTCAAAGAATTTATTAAAAATACATAAAGGAATACTGGAAATAAGATTTTATTTGTTTTCTTTTACTCTGTTTTCTTTCTTATTAAAATTTAGATTGCTTTTAAAATTATAATAATATTATTTGCTGTTAGTCAATTTATTAATTAGGTGGAAATGTATTAACTTCATACAGTGTTATAATGAAAAGGCTTCAAAGGAAGCGACAGTGAATGTCGCAAACAGAGAGGCTTACTTTGAGCCAAGGAAGGATTATATAAACTTTCATGTAATACTCCAATAGAGTGAGCTTAAAAGCTTAATTAGTATGAATATGAAACTGTCTAACGCTATTTAAGTTTATTCATATATTTTTTCTGCTCTATTTTTATTATATTGGAAAATATATAAATAATGCTCTTCATATCATATATAACCCAATCAAACGAAATAAGTTTATTGTTTTATTCTTATATAAGTTTATTGTTTTATACTTAATTCTACTACATATACAAATAATTACAATTATTATAAAATGATATTGTATGAAATAAAATAATATTAAATTTGAGAATAATAGGTGAGGTATAAACAAATTTAACAGGAAAGCGCGTCTGGCGCCCAGCCAGCAATTGTGTACGTGCTGAAGTGAGGGGGGTTGCCTCGGAAGTCATGTAGTATTTTATATGAAGGTAATTTATTAAAGCATTCATTGAATATGCTATATATTTTGTATGTAAATTCAATTTTATATAAAGAGTTTTGACTTAACAATTTATTTATGCGCTCGCTTGATACAGTTTAGAATATCTCCTATTAAAATGTAAAACGACGCCCGGCGGAATGGACGCTAGCATTTTGGCACAGAATCTAATTAGATACTGAAGACCCTGCACACAAGAAATGTCTTCAAAATATTTAATACTTACTTAAACTTATTTCAACATTTTCATAGTTGTTTTATGTGACTTTTAATGAAATATTCATATAGTTTTATAAAACATAATATATTCATTTGAATTTAGATACATGCTTCACAATATTAAATTTAATTTCTATAGATCTATAAATTAAAAAGCAGATGAGAAATTAAAACTTATGCCGGGATATGAAACATTAGTAATTAGTACTTGTGAAACATTATTTTATCTTTGGAAATTGGATAGTCGATTGGATTGGATTGGGTTGTGATTAAGCAACCAACATCCGAATCTTGTTTACGGTATTAGTGGGATGAGATGTTCTCGTAACTTTGTTGGTTAGTTAGAACACACTAGCACAATAGAACTACATCAGAAGCCCGATACTAGCACATTCAAAACAAATTTATGTTCACTGCAACAACTTTTAATTGGCTGAGTCGCGCGTTGCCTGCACATCACTAGAACTTTCTATTTGATTACTATGAACGGTAAAGGGATGTATGTCTTAATATGATTTGAATTTAACTATCTGAATAGTATTATAATTAATGTAATATTGGCCAAAAATGCAAGTAATATAATATGTTATAGTATTATAAATTATAAACATACAAAACATAAAAAATTGATTAGAAATAATAATATTGTTTTGTATAGATTTCCATGATACCATCATGACATAAAACGAAATTTTCTAACTAAAAAAATAACTAATGAATAGGTTAAATGCTATTTTTAGAAGAAACTGCAACTAAGTGTAACTAAGTGTAACCCCAAAGGGACGAACGAAGGGACTGGACTAAACGATATAAAGTTTGTGACAATTAAAGTAGTTCTGTAAATAACTGTTTCACTTACTCTATTGAAAATAAAATATATATTTATAACAATCTAAGTATTTAATTATAAACATTAATTTTAAAACATTATTGCGTCCAAGAATTACTTCTTGCAAGAGAATTTCTGAAATGGAAGTAGAATTAGAACCATTTTTGCTTTGACGATAAACGCATTAGTTGGTAGACTATTTTTCTTTTCTTAGCAAAATAGCGGAATAAAAGTGAAGTTGAACAAAGATACATCGTACATATAGATTTATGTTCCCAACTCGCTCCAGGCCGAATCCTGAAACTCGGAAACTCACATAAAGAGAAATAAAATGGGGATAGCAGACCTTGAATAAAATTACGGGAGCGATTAACTTTGGATTGATGTTACATTTAATATTCTGAGCGGGGTCGCCGCAAAAATTATACAGAATAATAAAATATTTAGACGAGATAAAAATAAAATGTATATTTTTTGTTTAAGCCCTACCATCGAAAGGTGTTCGGAATTAAATATAAATAAATAAATTTGAATTTTCTAGAACACTGTTTGAATACACGTCAAAATCTAAAACTCCTGTCAACCAATAGTAAATCCGTAAAGTCGATCAACCAATCACGGGTCGGGAATTGAAAAATATCGTTACTCGCATTGATATTCATAGGACTTGATCGACAATCAAATATTACGAGCACGACATGTGTCAAATGTAACATTTTTTTGGAAATTTATTTAGGTTGGATTTTTTTTGTATGTTTTTTTTTGGATGAATATTTTTTTTATATTAGACAGCTATTCATTCTCTCTACTTCTAAACCTATTCTTAATATTTTTTTTCTATCATAGCATATTTATCTTAGACAAGAAGAATAATTCTTTTCTTAAGACCATTCCAACAATTCAAATTATAATACAATTCCGGGTTAGGTTATTAACTAAAAAGAAAGTCGTAATGCAAATTGTATTTCATGGTAATTTCTTCGACGAACAAAATTGCTTCATTAGAGTAACTTGCAATTTGGACATTAAGTACCGCTCCAGACTTGGCTGCCAGAAAATTGATCACAAATTTAAATATAAAAGTCTGAAGGTGTAAGAATTTTTAATAATTTAACTTTAACGACCTCTATTATGATATTAATTTTATATTTTAGGTTTTTTATAAGGTTGCAAAGGATTCAGTTCATGATAATATTTGGTAACTATTGTTGTAATAGTGTTAGTTATTTTGATAATATTTTCATAACCGAGGAAAAAGCATAATTAGAGATATGGTGACCAATATATACAAATATATTCAAAAACAGTAAAGATACTCCATATTTATTACTCTATCATATTTTTTGACCTCATTAATCTTAGTTCAAGCGAAAAAGTCTTAATTACCATGCGTTAACAAATATAATTATGTATCCGGAAAGATTAATTTTGCGGTAATATAACGCGTAACCAAAGTATTCATTCAATACATTTGCTATGTCATCGTCCATGGAATTAAAATTACTAGATTGTGCTCTATTTTATGTAACACTTATATGGATTTTATTTTAATATCAAGATAAATAAAGATAGAGTAACATATCAAATTACTTTGAAAATTGCTTCTTGTATGGTCATTGAAAGAACTATACGCCTTGATCTCCCTCTTTTTCTTTTCCTTGTCACTTTTATTTCCCTCTCTTTCTCTCTTTTTTTATTATTCCACATACACCTTAAATCATAGCAGTTACCATCAGTCGGACTTTTTAATTGTTTGCTTTTTTTATTTAATATGACTGTAATAAATGCTATAAATACCACATATAGGTATTGAGTACTGAATGTCTCGAAATCCAGCTAAAATTTAAACAATACTTTTTAATTTTAGTAAAAATTTATTAGCTACGTTGACTTCATATACTATAAGTGTATGTTTATTTCTATCGTTTTTGAATACAGCAACTGAAAAGAAATGAAGTTCTGTAGAAAATGTAGTAATTACATTAAATCTTACAACTTGTAATGAATCTAAATCCGTGGAGCGGATAAGCAGCTCTCGGAAGCAAATTTTCAACAAGAATATCTCAAGTCTAAGAAACGCCTGCAAATTCTTATCTTGTTATAGTTATTTTGTAGTTTCTTACATAAACAGCGCTGTGTTTATTTGATGCTTAAGAGAATGTAAACAACTTTATAATATAATATTATTAATTTATACAGTATAGGTAATATCAACCCTTGAGTTAAGTAGGGCTCCCAATGTTCTTATTATCTTTTACTTAAAATAATCTTCAACCTAAGTTTTGTTGTTCATAAATCAATAAAAATCTAATATTATTATTATTTATCGATTTATGGATAACTGTATTATTTATGGATACTGTGTTTAAAGAATCGTCCCTCTTTATGAAAGTTATTGGTTATAGTTATATTGGAAAATACCGAGCTTTTGAAGTAAGCTTTTGTCTAACAGAACCGCATTCAAAGGCTGCTACATGATAAGCTTCCTAGACTGTTCACTTGGATATACGACCAGCTTAGACAGCTTACACCAGCCATACTTACGTCATGTGTTTGACATACCCTAATAAAAAGATTACTATACAAAATAAATTTAAATATTTTGGATAATATTAAATAAGGAAGTGAAATGAACGTTTTAGAGTTTAAATAATATTAATAAGTGATAATATAATTTTAAATAAAAAATTTTATATTACATTTTAAGACATAATATTTAACGCTTGGAATGCAACTCCTCTAATGGCTAGAATATGGACCATAAATTGCTTAAAGCGCTGGAAATAGCTGCAATTACTTCAAAATGGGATTTGACCACATTTTTAAAGTACAAATACTTTAACAACTTGGTTTAAAACTTTTATTATTATATATAAGCGTACATACATATATATAAAGTTTATATATTAACATTATACTAAGAATTCTAATGATTGTATTTATTTATCTATATAATATAAATACACATTAAATTCATTACAAATATATAAACAATAAAATACAAAAGTAAAAAATAGCTTCAACCAAATGTTAAAAACACTACTGGGTGGGTGAATTTTTATGACACTTATTATTCGGGAATATCTCTCATGCCCACGGAAATGGGAAACCTGATCTATAATATAGGTTACATTAATAGCAGAAATTTGTTTAAATATTAACAAATTTTAAAACCCATTTTATGTAATGATCATTTATTAATTCAAATTAGATAGTATGAAATTTATTATTTGTGTGTGTTCTTCCAGTAATTTTATGGCAATGTTATGAAAATAACCCGTACGTGATCTGCTCCTTTAATAAAAGATTATTTGGGTCGCAACGTGGTCTGGTGTTTATCAGATTATGTTAATGCAATCCATAAGATACCCATGACTATTATGAGGAGTCACGACTATTGATTTTAATAAATAATCTATTTGGTTTCTGATTAAATAATCCCTAAATGTTTAATAGTTTTAGGATGAAGTAAAATGCAATTAAATCTTCCCTTTGATATCTTTTTCATACATTTATAAGCAAATATTTACGAGTATTTCTTTACCTGACACTCGGAGTAGTCGCTCTGTTCATTATAAAGTAGTTGTTGTTAAGATTTCTTTCTCAAAATCGTACAGAATATTCTGTGTAATAATGATATTTGAATAACATTTATAATATGAAAGTATAGACAGGAAACATATGTTGGTTTTTTAACATTTATATTAAAGAAACGTGAAATTTCAAAATTATAATTTTCATTGTGGTATCATCAACACATACGTTGCAGTCACCTGCGGTTCTATAGTGTTCGTAATCATATTAGCGGTTATGATCACGTATTGTTCAAGCCATTTGTTGATTGCAAATTGAATAAACTATTTATAGAAATATTCCTTCTAACAATCTTATTAATTTACTGTTGAATTTCAATATTTCTTTAAGAAGTATATTTATATAATCTAGTTTCTAACCGTGATTGCTAAATCTTTTTTCCATTGCAATCGGAATTCACTGATGATAATGATGCTGGGGTAGGAATAATGTTTTTTTAAATATTTCCACTCTCTTATCAGTCTTAATTATTTTTTCAAAATGTGTATAATAGTTAAAGTTTAGAGTGAAGGATTGTTTTAAGTCGAAACCTGGCAATAGAGTCCGTTCATGTAATGTGTATGAGGGTTGTTTAAGAAAGTCTACAAGACATATAAAACGTTCTAACTTAATTTGTGTAGATATACGCTTAGACAATTAAACCAATTTATTGTTTAATAATAATTTGCATTGCATGTAGCAGATTATATTATCTTTTACTAATTACTACTGTTATACCGGAATTAAACTACTAATTAAACTATAGTTAACTTCCTCCGCTAATTACGCTATTAAAGATAGTTCTTCGACATCGTAATTAATAGTGATGTTTTGTAATTTTATATCGATTATTTCATAATAATTTATATAAGTTATATGATTGTTATTTTTAATACAATTAAACATTATTAAAAGAAGGAATGATAAATATATTGGTAGAATTAGTGCCAATATTTTAATGCATATTCACTACATACTTATTTTATAACTGATTATATTTGAAAAGGAGATAGCTGCCATTTTGGAATAAATTGGAGTGTCAGAGGCTTGCGACTTTAACTGTCAAGTTAAAAGAAAATCGTTTCAAAACTTTGTTACATACATAATAGACATACTTCTTCTTTATGTAATATATAAGCTTCTAGATTTTATTCAGTGTCAATTTGATATTCAATATTGATTTATGCTACGAATAAATGTTAGCCAGTCACAAGTACATAAATAACAATTTGTTCTCGCGTTGAATAACAATGGCGTTGAATTGTATGCATTTTGCAGAAAATATTGAATTATAATTGTATTATAGTTTAAACAATTAATGTTAATTTGATTTAGGATTATAGTGACTTTTGAATAGTTATTTTTTATTATAATGAGAGAAAAGCTGACAGTACATATTATTGTAATGGTGGTGTTGGTAAGTGGTGCCGTTGCCTATTAAAGAAGCTAGAAAAAATATGATTTAGGTGGACTTTTCTGCTTCTGTCTCACGCACTACGAAACGTGGTTATAATATATTTTTATATGGATTTTTATGAGGGGCTACTCTCCCCCGTACCAAGCAGTACCAACCCCCCGTATTCCATGATATATCACATACATACATATTCACGGCTAGATTAATTAATTTGAATTAAAATATTAATATAAAAATATGAATAAAAATAACATCGTTATAATATAACAACCCTGAGTGGAGCTACAATAGCACCACTGATCCAATTACACACATCGGGTACGCTATGGAAAATCACCGAGATATCTTGTTATAATTGAAAATTAGTATATTATAATAACAAGGCAAGAAATTAATTAGATTTGAGACACGTTACACATAATTGAGTTGCTCTTCATTCGAATATATATTGAAGATTTTAACAGTCGATGTCTCGTTTCAAATAATAGAATTCAAGTTCTCGTTCATAATTGAACGATAAACATTGGGAAATTGAAATTGAATATTGATTTTATAATCAAGTTTTTCAATTTTTAGTTTTAAAGAAGAGTGTAACGAACTTTTACGGTTCAACTTTTATTTTACGCTTATTCTTTCAAGGTTTAAGCTCCGGGAGTGAGTTTTACTTTCACAACTCCTAAGCCTTAATGGCAGTATCTGAAAACTTAAAGCAAACGTATGAAAACTTAAAAATATCTATTTAAGACTATAGTATCTTAAATCATAAATAGTTAGTGTTTTTTTTATTAATTTCACAAATAATTGCTTAGGATGTAAAATTCGGTAAACATAGTGGTAACTTTTTATCTTTAGATTGCAAAAGCTCCTTCATATTGCGTTTACCTGACTTTCCATTTACAATATATCTATGTATAATATACTTATGTCTCTTCATTGTATGTCTGTACAACTTTAACATCTATAGTATCCTTGATACTATAAAAAAGTACCTAGTAATTCCGCAAAAATCGGCAGTGTTTTTGTAATTACAATGATATTGCAAGAGTCTGTGGACCGCGATAATCACTTATTACTTGAACACATTACACACTTATTACCCACATTACATATAGGAGATATTATAAAAAATACTTAATTTACATTCAACTATATATTTTGATGAGCCCAGTTGTGGTTGGCATTATGTAAAGTTAAAAATATACTATTTTTTTTTATTACGTTTATAAATCGCTAATAATAATCATGATTCTATTATTTTAATATCATACTATACTAAAAATTATTGAAATCACATTCGTAAATCTAAGAATCATAAACATATGGTAGATGGCTGATAAATGAGGTAATAAAAAAATAAAATGGACAAATCATTGAGTAAAATCTTTCTATAAAGACTTTTGTTTACAATAAAAAAAATAACGTTTCCTGTTTTAAAATCAACAAGTCGGACAACACAAGAAAATATCTTTCAATCACTTCCACAGATCTCTTTGAGATCATCTGACATCACCGCCATCATTTATAAACAAACACGTAATAACGTAATCTATTGAATACGATACCCACGATATCATCGGTCATGCTATTTTATACATATTAATATAATTATTGGAAAAAGTAAAATTGGGGGACATAAGTTTGTTTAAAAGTCATTATGTTTAATCGACCACATTGTTGAGTTTGAAAGTCGATTTCCGATGTAAATTGAAAGTGATAAACAGCCTAACATCCGACAGGGTCTGGAATACAAACGATCAATCTTCGGTTCTCAAGATCTGAACTGCAGTGTACGTGGTGCTGGTCCCATTCGCCGCGCGGCATTCCACTCTGTGCTCCAGCCGCCGTCGAACGCTCACTGGCAGGTAAGTGGGCTACACCCCGATATTATATTGAATTTAAATTTTGTTCAAATCAATAATATTATTTTAGTTATATATAATGTTTATAAGTAAATATATTTTTAATAAAGTTTTATATTTTATATCATCTTATCGCAATACGTATATATTTTTTATTTGTCAATATTATCGTAACATAGTAAATTTTTAATTATATATATTTAATAACATTACTAACATTTCCACAAATTATAAAGCTATAAGTTTTCAAAGTTTCCCTTTATCGCATTTAAAAGTTTACGGAGTTATTACGAGTGGAAATTTTCATTCAACTTTTTCGTTAAAATTTTTGCATTTATGAATAAAATTCTTTAGATTATAGCTTTTGTAATTTAAAGAGAAATATTGATTAAATTGCTTGAATTATTGAATTTATATTTGAAATTAAATATATTGTTAATTATACTATCATTAATAAATTATGTTAGTGACTTTTTTACGTATTTTGAAAAGTATAATATAATTCTGTGTCATGAACACAGTTGTAAGTATTCTTTTGGGAGTTGTGGTCTTGTTGCGTAACGAGTCCTTGTAATAAATTTGGAAACACTTTATTATTAGTATTAAGACTTGAATTTAATTCTTAAATCCTTACTATTTTATATAATGTTATATTAAATTAACATAGCATATTATAACATATTACGTTTTTGTAATTCAAATCATAAGATTTTTTAATACTGTTTTTTGTGTGTAATTTTGTTTGGTATTAAGCGACATGAGTTCTTTTATAGCATATACGAGTATCGATTTCTTTGTATTTCATAGGAAAATACTTTTATAGCGATTCCAATCATTACTGTAACGTGTGCAAATGTTGTAAAATTTTATACTTAATTTTGGGTAAATGAAGATAATATAAAATATAATATTATGTTAGACGCGTTCGTATTGTTCGATCTCCGGTTATAACAACGTACTTTTGTAAGGAAATTTTAGACTTAAAAGAAATACATTTCAAGAATAAAAAAAAAAATATTATAAGATAAAAAATGATTTAATTGATCTATCAATCGCCAACGTTCGATGTTGTAGCAGTTATTTTATTTGGTTGTATTTCCGAGGCATTCAACTTATGAGGTTCAAAAATTAAATAACAATGGTGTTAAGGATTGAATAAATTATTGAGATTTTATTTAAGTGTCAGTAAAAATTCAATTAAATAATGAATTACTGTTTATCGTGTCCCTAAAGCATGTATTGAAACTATAAAAATAAGATTGTCCTTACAACAATCCCCGGCCTTAGAACCAAAACATTTTCTTTAACCAATTTCACGGAACGTTAAAAATATCTGCAAAAAAGATACATTTTATTTATTTTTTGCAAACAAATTTGTCGTGACGTTCAGGGTTTAATATATTAGCTATAAAGCTAAGAAAACTAATCATGTTTTGTGTATCTTAAAACATATTGGTTATATAAAGTAAATAAAAAAAGTAAGGGTTAGCAAAAATCGTTAAACATACAAGGGTCATTCAAATGGGAATAGGTTTTTGTAGCTCTGCGTTGAGACGTGTTGTCTTAGAAACATGGTTTCCCTTTTAAGTAAACCCCACTAGTCATATTAAATATTTCAGTATTAACGCCGTTATGAAATACCATATTAAATAGAGTCATTTTCATTTAATATGTTATATAACAAAGTAGGCATAAGTCGTTATAAATGTTCATTTTGTACACAAAAAAATATTTTAATTTATTACGGACGTCAGAAGTTCAACTGTCATAAATCGTTCCTGAGCCTACATTTGTAATGTTATCATTTGTTGCGATTATTTCGGTAGCAAATTAGGTAAATTTTAGAAATGAGTTGAGTTTTACTAATGATGGTAATTTATTACTTTTATTTGACTTTATTTTTTATAACATTTATGTTTAACCTTAATTATTTTATACGAGTTGTTATAGTCAGAATTATATTGTTTCTATTTTATATAACATCTCTGTCTTTTAAAATAAAATTGAGAACAACATTTTGTCACTAAGTCTTAGAGAAATCTAATCCTTCATATATACATGTATATAAAGGAAAAAAAGTCTTAAGCCTCAAGATCGGATATGCTAATATTACGTTCTCCCGACCACAGTTTTTTTCCATAAAATAGAAGTTTTTTACATAAGTAGATTCCTCGAAACGAGATATCTCACTGCACTTTATTTGGTGAGCTTTTCTTTTCAAACGTTTCTATGTATATTTCACTTGACGAAATCTTTTGTTCCACGTCCATTTATTTCTTTACAAATCTGAAAACAATGATTTCATAGCACGGTGTATATGTTGAAGATTTTTATTGTATATTGTTTTATATTCAGGCATACCTCTTAAGTGCTTTTCAAAATAAATGCTCAACTAAAAGAACAAACAGTTATACACGATTAACTTTGTCAATGTTTAAGGAGTATTAATATTTTTTACTTTTAATTCAATACCAATATTATTTTATATGCATTTATTGTGATATCTTTAAATAATGTTTTTATCTTCTCCGTGCAGGTATTATTGAACGGTGTTGAGTCGTCAAAGAAAACGTAAGTAATTATTATTATTGTTATAAACCTTTTTATAATTGATTTCGCTAAAGTTGACGATAAACAAATTATTCAGAACTAAAATTTATTATGAACATTTTTTATTCATGAGGCTTCGTTTGAAAATTAGTCCTTTATTATCGATATTCTTAGTTATTAAAGAAATATTGACAA
Source organism: Melinaea menophilus ssp. n. AW-2005 (assembly GCA_918358695.1). Classification (NCBI taxonomy): domain Eukaryota; kingdom Metazoa; phylum Arthropoda; class Insecta; order Lepidoptera; family Nymphalidae; genus Melinaea; species Melinaea menophilus. The sequence goes on along the minus strand of OU911038.1, from coordinate 36,257,663 downwards.
ATATGTTTATATAGATTTTTTTTTATATATTTCAACGAATTTCATAATATTTGGTATAGCGCATTCATAAAGTTTTAATGGTTTAATGTTGAGGAAAATGGCCGTAACATGGGGGAAAGGAATCCAAACCACGTCACTTTATAGTTACCGCTAACATATTAAAATTCTTCAGAAGACACAAACGAGTGCAATAAATGTATACTCAATTTTTTCTAGCGTTTCGTGTTCATTCAAATCCTAGACAATGTCGTGATTATCATTATATGTTCTGATTTAGATGGCAGTTACGCCATTAAGTATGTTTAAATACTATTATTCAAAAGTTTATAGAATTAGATTAAAACAATTAACTCTTAATGGACACAGAATTAATTTATTTAGACTACAGATAAAGTTGAACGTCCATTCCAGATTCTAAAGTTGGATTTCGGTTTCAATAAACTCCATTTAATTGTCAGTTTGTCAATTCGTATATCTACAGTCCAATTGAGTGAGAGCTGCAATGTTTATTTAAATTGGGATTTAAAAAAAATTTAAGTAATAATAGTGCTATTTTGGTACTAGTTTCATTATTTTGTGGATTTATTTATTGTAAAGGACATGTTAGTCTTTTCAAGACGTAATTATATGTCGTATATATAAAAAAGAAATCAATATATTAAATAGCTCTCCAGAATTAATATATCCAAATAAAAAATATAATAAATATTAAAACTTTAGGAAGGTTACCTTAAATCATTGATTTCGTAAGATAGATCTTTTATACACTTCCAGCACACTTTTATAATAGCTTTGATTCGTATTATAGGAGTATACTAGCTGATATTTAAATATAGCAGTTTTTATATCAAGAAGTTTAAAGTTAGTTCGTAGTTTAGCTTAAGGCTCCATGTCGCGCTGATGAAAGTTTCGTGACAGTTCGTGATCAAAGTTAAGATTCGTTTTGACATCTGGATGTAGAGTTTAGTTTGATTTATGAAATTTCTATCAAACTTCATAATTAATTTAGTATTTAAATTAGTAACTATTCGTATATGTTTTGGGAATACAGAGGCCATAAATATTGCTACAATCGTTTAATAAAATGAAATAAGATATCAAATGAGAGTTTGCACATAGTTTCAAACGATATTGCACAGCAAAACATATGTAATAAAGGACAACGACAATCTGCATGTTCCCGCTGGAATAAATGTGAATTTAAATCGAATGTCGATACTGCACTGCAAGTTTTGAATGCAATTTACTTTACCTTTTCAGTCCTGAAAGTTTCATGCATTATAGTATAGTTAGGTTTTGTATATAAAATAACTTTTTCTTATCGCTGTTAAAATTTTGGCAGAGTTTCCGAGAACTCTACTCTAAATGTTATCTGAGCTTTTGAAGTTATGTTGGCACGATAAATGATACGGGAAATGAAAGTTTTTTAACAGAAAAGTTTCTTAAACACGTAGCGAGATAATGATATATGAAACCATCACATCAGAGATGACAAATTCTGAAGTGAATATAAAGTGAAAGAGATTTTGTTTATAAATATATTTCTAAAATTCTCTTTCTTAGAGAATTTGTACCTATAAAGCTGTTTTAGAAAAAAATATATTATACGTTTACACGTTTCTTAACTTTTCGATATCAAGTCTACTTAGGACCCAATTTCATTAATATTATATCTTAGATAAAAATTAAATAAAGTTGACTTATCTCATCAATATATTATATAAATAGAAGTATGATTTTTTGTAAAGAAATTTGGGACCATTTCAAAATTTACAAAATTTGAGGCACACAATTATCCCGGTATTTGGAAACAGAGCTAATTTTGTGTTATTTTTAAAATCACGTTAACTTTTTTCTTCACTAGACATCATTTTTCTCTCTCTCGTATAATGTCCGCAGACGGTCCTCATAGTGGCAACCGCAGTTCATGGAATCCTGTAATATAAAGAGTTACAGACTATCCCTGGAGAATTGAAAGAGAGAGAGGAGCAGAAATGCTGTCTTTTTAATGTAATAAATTTGAATTAACTAAAATCACTTATCCTTTCAATATATGATTTAAAATTTATACATTTAAATATTTTTTGTTCACCATTGGACAAAAATATAACAATCGAACAGTATGTTCCCAAAAAACTCAATTAGTGTAAAAAGATTAAAAAGTAAGCCTTTTTAAATGTTTTCTCTTGAATTATTTATATTTTTTAACAAAGGCCGATTTGCATTTGATATAAAATAATAACATTTTCCTTGTGAAAATATGAAATACCTAAAAATTATTCGGGGAATAATATATTTTGAACATTCGATTTTATCCCCCTTCACTAACTTACACCTGCTTCAGGGATATTTCAGCTGATTTATTCTCTTGGTGCTTCTATTTTATGTACATACAAAATGAAGGAACGAAATTTGTTTTATCATAGATAATATATGAACAATTTATTTTTAAATTGTTCTTTATATGACGTTTCTTTAAATATATCAAGTTTGTATGTTTTCAATTTGTACATAAAATGTAATATTTAGATTAAGAAAATACGGTTAAATTCCATAAAAACTTTATAGTGCAGTGAAATCATTTTTATTTTACCCATATGAATGAAAAAATATGAAATGGAAATGTTATATCAAGATGAGTTTTTTTGTCATCCTCACATGAGTAATATTTCTCATATAAAATGTCAAAACTAAAACAAAACTCATAAAATAAAGCAGTTCAGTTTTCGTCCGTCCTCTAGAAAATTTAAACTCAGTATAATGATTATGAAATGAAATGGGAACATTTACTTAACTTCATTTATATTGTGTGTGGTTTAATTTAGTCGGTAGTTTTAAATTGTCACATATTTGTTAATTAGGTCCCGAAAATAAGATACTAAATCAACATAAATTATTTGCATTAATTTGCTTCTGAAATAATACAGATATAAGAGATTCTTGTAATTGAAAATAAATAAATAATTCCGAAGCTGTTCCATGTTCCAATCAAATAATGCTAACAAATAACAAAATGGCGCATTCGGCGCGAATCTAAACATTCAGTTCAATCACGTTCTCCGTATTTATGTTTCAGTTAAAATATAACAGAATGTAATTGCTAAATTTCTTTTAAAGCAATCACTTCAATTAGTAATAAAAAGTTTTTAATGAATACTTCAAACTGTAAATTCAAACGAATCCGATTTTCTAGATCAGGGTTGAAATTTTTTAATTTGACTTGTATCTGAATAACGAGTACCTGTAATTATATTTTGTTTTTGATTTGATAAATTTATTTTTTTCAAAATTTAATTTGAAATAACGTATTATTTTAATACTTTTAATTATTTCTTTTTAAAAAAACTCAGTTTTAAAAAAAGTTCTTAGTTAATCTCTTGCACTTCAAGCGGTGAAAGCAAAGGCGTTGTCAAATGTCTGATGTTTCTTTCTTTCGTTTTTGAGAGTTTTGTTTGAGTCGAGTACCTAGCTTTTTGTTTTATTTAATTTTCATTTAGTCAAGAAAAATAAAACATTTTGTTAGTAATACTTAAATTAAGATTTGGTATGAAGACGTTTCCTGGTTGAGTTTGCTGAAAATCTTACTAATTAAACATGGTAATGAAATGATAATCAATATAAAAAAGATTTGGTGATATTTTCTATGAGATCCTATATAACATCCAATATCGTTTTGTAGTCCGTCGGGAAATCTAAAGACAGACAGATAAGAAGACCAAAGCCTAGATTGTTATCAAAAGAGAGCAATTTGCTCAGAACGTCACATGTACATGAAGTATCGATTTAATTCAGAAATATAGTGATAAAAATAACTTTGAACTACATTTATTAATTGAAACTGAAATATACAATAAAGTTATAATATTACTTACAAAACGGGATAGATAGATAGAAAAATAGGATAGAAAACATATATAAAAGATTTTATTAGTTCAGGAATTGAACTTTGGCTTTAAGAAAAAGTAAAAACCTTAAAAATGAGTTAGTTAGTTAAAAGGTAGTTAGATAGTTAAAACCTTAAAAAATAGTAACTACTATACTAACTGACCAATAATACTAAAAATGTTAAAATATTTTAACGACGCTTTTAGTATTTAATATCCTCCTGGCAAAGAAAGACAATTAAAAAATTTACATAAAAAGTGTTTCAGAACAATTTAATTAAGAAGAAAATTTTGTAATGAAAATAGGCCATTAGAAGGGGTGAAAAAATTTGAGGTTGTATAACAAAAATAATTAATTAATTATGTTTATTGCGAATCATTTTTATTAACATATATTATATTTCATATATTAAATAATATAATATTAAAGTTTTGAACATTTCTTCTGTTTTCTTTTAAAAGTAAGATAAATATTCCGATATTTTCTTTAATTATATCTTATAACTTATAAACATACTTAGGAAATAATTAAAAATAAATATTTAAGAAACTGAAATTAATAATCTATCTGGATTTATGTTTTTTCCCACAAAAAAATAATATCAGTGTTTATAGAGTGTAAAAGAAAACCATTAAAGGCTGATTTCAATCTCGAACTGTATCGACTATTAATTTTGACCACTCGAAGATGGCCATCCCGAGACTATCTACAAGTAAAAACAATTTGTTCAATTCGTTGAGATAAAGATCTGTCCCAAATAGTTATTTGTGGTCAGCCATCTTTCTTTCTTCAAGACGAGAAATGTACATCGATTATATTCACTTAACAATTATTACAAAATGCAACCATACTTTTTGCCATTTAAAATTTCTGTAAAACAGTTAAAGAGAGATACATAATAAATAAGATGTCTTTTTAAAGGTACAATTGATTCTGTTATTTCAGTATTCGATGAGCAGCTTTCTGAAATAGAAAAATGTTTAGTTTATTTCGTATGAAATTCCAACGAGCGAAAGCAAAATAATGCTATTTAAAAATATACTGTCGTTTATTCAACAAAGAACCTCATAAATTTCCTTCAGTCTCATAAATGTTTGGTCCCAAATAGTGTATCGACATGACATCCTCTGATAAAAGAACACCTACTCTTTATCTGGAAGATATATGCTGAATATTATGTAAGTATATGATATATTTTGATACATATTTCATGAGTTTTCATTGTAAGAAATTTATGTGATGATTGAATTAGTTAAAGAATTTTAAAGTATTTATTATAACAATAAAATGTAATATTTGGATTAAATCAAATATCTATTTCAAAATTATATATTCTTGCTTTATTAGAATTTTATATTTAGTATGTCAAATCTAAAAATATTATTTGGTTTGATTAGTGGACATTTGAAAGTATTAATAAAGTATTTCTGAAAAATTAGTTTTCTCCAATATTGTAATTAATTAAGTTGTGGTCAAAAATACTATTATTTCATACTGGATATATACGATATTAATATTATTAATAACAATATAAAAGTTATTAGGATATGATTCTATAATTAATACAATGTAAGTAAGTTAGTACAGGAAGTTAAGAATATGCATCTCAAGTATGCGGAGGTAAACTTTAGGTGTCTAAGTTTTTGATTTAATTACGGCTGATTTAGACTCAAAAGTTCGAGTTGAAAACAAAGTACTGTAAAATTAGATATTAATTTTATTACATCTTAAATTTAACATAAAGTAATTAATAAATAAACCAATGAATAAAATTTAAGAAATTAAGGAATCCGAATGTATTATTAATACATGAAATAGTAAATAAGTAAAGTAAACCTTGGCAATCCTAAAGATAGTTTACTTTGAAAGTTGATTAACGCCTGGTCTGAAAAACTAATTAACCTTTTTCAGCATTTGTTCAGGCTCTCATTATATCCAACCCTCAGGCAATATTTCTTGGATTACTGTTTTTTCAGAAATCAATTCATTTCACCTTCCAATATTTATTGAAAAAATATATGAAATGATTTTAATATTTATTTTTTTGCATTTTCGATATTTTTATTAATCAGGAATTTCAATCTGAATTTTAGTCGTTTCATTCGTTTTTTATTAGTAATTTAAAGTTCTGCCTTCATGGCAAATACCTTTTTCATTTCGTTTTACGGGACAGAACAAAATTGTTCGCTTTCGTATTCTATTTGTTTAATAAAGACGTCTTTTGTTGAGAATCGGTAAGCATATTTGAAATGCATTAAATTACAAAAATTCTTCAAGTCAATACATCAATTTTTTAACAAGCAAAATTTCCAAACTGTATTATCAAATTGATTAAATATTTAATTTTTGAAATAATTATAAAAGTATAAGCATAAGCAACAAGTTAAAAACAATTACTTAAATATTTTTACTTCGAAAACTAAACATCAAACCTCAAAGGGGCTATACGACGTCCTGCCCCTATTTACATTTCAAATGTCCCTCGTAATTATAGTAACAGAGAAGGGGCAACTGTCGAGCTACGTACCATATATATCATTTACATATATGACTACTGATTATATGACACTATTTTCTGCTCCGCCTAATATTTGGGTTACACTGATGGAGTGAACTTTGTGAATCTGAATAATATATTCTGTACTCGAGTTTGATATATATTAATTAATACATTATGTATAAGATTACAAATATCCAAGCTATCTACTAAGATAGTTTATTAATATGCAGTAATTGATATAATTATTTCCACTATTCTATAATTAATATATAATTGAGAATGTGGATGACTATAATATAACATATTTTAAATTCTAAGCGATTAGGAATGCAAGTACTTGAAAATTTTGCCCAATAAGAACTGGCCGTGAGAGTCATCAATCCTCTCGTATCAATATTACTAACATGGAGCATCTACGCAAATAAAACTCCGTTCTAAAGAACAGGGTCTTCAAGATAAGTTACTTTTAACTCTAGCCATGATCACTTTAGGGTCGATATAAAACTTGTATATCTTTCACCATTTTAACGGTTGCCGTAAAAAGGCGTTAAGATTTTAATAATTTCTGTGCTCTGTACAGCTTCCCTTGGTATTTCGTAGATAAAATCATGTCTTATATAGTTTTTTTGTCATCTTCCTTTACCATCTTCATGCCTTCGCCTTAAATACTCTTGTTACCAGATGAACAGTATTCATCCACCGCCAGTATACCTTATACTTACATTATATATTAAACATATACTTACAAAAGAACTTCTTTTGACATTCAATACGATATAAATTGAAGAAGAAGACTTGATTTATTCTCTCTCCCATTGCTCTGCCAATATTTTCTGAGGAGAGCTGTACTGATCATAGGAGGATTGGAACAATTGTCCATTTCGTAAATAAGTCCTAGATGCTAGCACATTACTATATAAAGCCATCGTGTGTTTATAAATAATTCTCGTCCAGCCATTTATGTTCACAGCTACCATTTAAAGTCGGGTGATAAAACTGCGGGCAGAGGCTCGTAAAACTTGAAACTGTATAAGTATCAAGGGAATTGATATCTCGTGACATTCGTTTATAGTTTTGGTCTTGTCTTATCATTATTTATTACAACTTTTCTTATATTTTCATATATTAGATAAAACAAGACGTTAACTACCATAGGAAAATATTTAACAACTAATGTTATAAATTTATAAGTCTTCTGTGATCTACGTACACGGAGTTATGTGCAACAATTAGTAAATAAGAAATGTCCCAGTGTTATATTGACGAGTTATTATTTAAAGACTGTGTTTATGATACAATTAAATAAGATATAAATATTATGCAAAATTATACTTTGTAATATATTAAAATTTTATTTTACTTTTTACGTTTGTAATTTATTCTTATTAATTTTCCTAAAATATTACTAAGTGTTGATCTAAATATTTATTTATTTGGTTTTGCTTGGAATATATATAAAAGAAGAGATTATCTATTAATTGACTGTGCTGTTCTGGATCAATAAAGTTTTTAAAGCTATGAAGCTAACAAAACATTTTTTACTCTGATGATATCAGCTTATCATTTCCAGTGATATCAACTATTTTGCAACGTGTTATAATTGGCTTAAAGACTCGACTATTATTGTTATTCTCATAAAAGTATTGTTACATAACTAATATTTTAAAAGATTTTTTATTTACGAACCTTTTTATCATGGCTCGATCTTTACGTGTTTTGTGAAGTCCTTTGAAGTGGAAATTATTAACATTTCACACAATTCAAATTTATGCTAATTAAAATTGAATGGAAAATTAGAACATTACTCATTCGTAACAACGTTAATAAACCTTAAATCATATGATTAAAAATATAATCAATAGTTCATTAATAATATATAATAGATTCGACAAAAAACGTATAAATCAGTTTCATAGATTGGTGACGATTTAACAAATTTTTTTTTTTTTTTTTTTTTTTTTTTTTTTTTTTTTTTTTTTTTTTTTTTTTTTTTTTTGTTAAAGTAATAAGATTTAAAGAAAGAACTGATTTAAATAAATATTTTCTTTTTTAAGTATTTTGCTTTAATCTTAAGCTTTGAGAAATAATCCTTAAATGGATTTGCAAATACGGGTTTTGTTTACATTATCTTCACTCAATCCGATTTTTCTTTATCAGTACAGTTAAGCTTATTTTTTTGTTCATTTATTATTAAAATAAGACAAAAATAACGTCCATTAATTATTTTATTGTAAATAATCTGCATTTCTATATTTATATTTGTATTGAAATTTGACGTCTTTTTGGTTTAGTGGTTAGTGATCTTAACCTGAAGTAAGAGTTATGTGTTCGATTCTCACTTAAAACCATTGTTTGTGGAGTAACAAATCGTTGTCCTCGTATCCTTTTTGTCTGTTATTTATATATTTGTAAAAAATACATTACACAGGATTTTTTATTCTTTAATTATAAAAACATAATGAGGGTAATTTTCACAATCACTATTTTATTCGGTCCGATCTATGATTTGTATCGTTATAACCGTACAATTTTAATAGCATCGTGCGTGCGGATTCATAATAATGTACGAATTCATATTTTGAAGCGATACTATCTACTCGGCATATAAATTAAGTTTCATTTTACTTTATTGTTACAATTACAGTACAGTACAGTTACAGAAGGAGATTTGAGTATTTGTTAACAAACTTCAATTTGAATTACAAAATTCATTAACAAGCCGAATTGTTTGGAGTTTGAGGACGTGAGAGAAGTTATTCAAGTGATTGTTAATGAAACATAAATAATATTTACTCTTTCAAAAAACCTTTTGTTCATAAAATCAAAAAAAGTTTCGTGTCGTTAAATGTTCGTGAAACCGATATCTATAAAAAAATCGAAGGAAGGGTATATTTTGTGAATTTTAGTTTTTAATCAAAGTCGCATGTAACATGCGAGAATGAAAATTGTTGACGTCACGCACGGATATTGGATGTCGAAAAAAAATGTAATCCCATTCCATATTATGCAAAAAAAACCATCACTATCATCGCTTGTATATGTAGAGAACAACCGGACATCCGAAAACATTATTGCCCAGGCTAACTTATCATATTAGCGCTTGCTTGAGTAATTACTACCTATTATAAAGTGAAACATTACAAAATGTAATAAGAATAAATAATCCTATTATAAATTAACAGTGCCGAAATTATAAAATTAACTTTAAATAAATTGCAAGTCAAACCAAAAGCTGTAGAGACTTTTGCTTAAGTCTTAACAAGCAAACTTTCAAGGAACAAGTAATGTATAGAGGCTCAAAGTGTTCGGTATAATCTGCTGTCGAACTAAACTTAAGTTTTGTAACTTTGCAAGATATATATACTCTACAGACATGTGGTTCCATACAATCGCCTTTACTAACATTTACTTTTTTTTTTACATTGAGTGTGTATTTATTTTAACGAATACTTTAAGGGCTACAATCCAAAAGCACTTAGTGTATCACCCTTTATGCTTTGAATAAATAAAGTTAAGTGATTAAGCCGGGTCAACCTGTAATCCTAAAAGCTAACGGTGTCAGGTGTGCGAAATCACAAAAGCCTATGTATTTTCCCGACACTTTATCTTTGTTACATAACCTAGTCTGTATTAATTGGCTTAAATATTGTAAATTAATATGGTTTAGGAAGTAACTTTTAGGTTTATAAAGTGATTAAACGACGATATCCAGTTAAATACATTTTAATTAGTTTTGAATACGACTACATTTACTTAATTATCTAGATATTTAAGATCTCAACTGTTGAAAGAGATCCTTTATCAACTAATCGGCCATTAGCACTATTACGGTCAATTATAGTAATACCATGAAACTGTGTTCTTCGGAAATGAGTGTTAGGTATAAAATATTTTTATGAGACCTTAATTTAAATAATTTTTCATGTACCTTTGCTTTTATATTCCATACTTTTAATGGTTTTATTATTTTTCTTTTGCCGATTTTTAAAAATGTTTCTTAAAGACAATGCCTTATTTTGTAAATATGTTACGATATATTGGTCAATAATTAACCGGTGATTTAGTTATGTTAAATGGCCCATATTAAGTTTCAAGTTTCAACTACGGTTTTAAAAAGTAGTAGTTAGTAGCAAAGTTTACTACTTTTTAAGAAAAAAAAAATTCTATATAAGTAGTTAGGCTATTCATTATTAATAAGATTTTGATTTCTTAAAAGAAAATTAATATTGCATATTGTCTGAAGCCTACTTAAGAATTCATAAAAGGGCAAATATAAAGACCGTATTTCCAATTCTATTTCTTATTTTGACATTTTGGCAAACAAGAGTGTTTATTTAACACAATTAATTAACGTACTTACAAAATGGGCGGCGTTCAAGAAATTTAATTTAAAGTTAAGGCAGATAAATATCAGCGCTTTCACTTCGATATAATTATTTTTCGTTTATAATTATGGAGTAATTTTAATATCTATTGTAGAGATGTAAAATTGTTAAGTCTAATGTGCTATATAACAAAGTGATTATGAAAATTTATAATAATGTTTGTATGCAAAGTTTTCATAAAAAAGAATAACTGTTGTAAATGAACATTTTCACTTACTTACAAGTGTGTTTTGGTAAATTTTTAATTAGGTATTTTGTATATTTGAACGTAGAAAAGTTTACAAAGAAGCCGAGCTGCACTAACATAAATAAATAGTTTGGAGTTTTCTTGTTTTGATTATTTAAGAGAACGTAATTTCACAACTTTCCGTGCAAATGGTGGCTCATTATCTCTAATGACATTTTAATTAGATTGTCCGATCCCGAGGGCGTGATTTGGATTTACAATTGGCAACTTTTCAAGTTGCCTCATAGTTAAGTTATATTTGTTAAATAAAAATGACATGGAATATATTCTTCTAGTAAACAACACCCATTCAAAAAGGATTTCATAGCAAATAATAGCTGTTTGTAATTTTATTAAAATTATTACAAAGTCTAATGTGCTGTATATGTATAAGAAAGTGAATATGAAAATTTATAATAATGTTTTTAATTAAGTTGATATAATGAGGCTTAAATTAAAATGTTAAAAGTAGATAAATTGATCTGTTAAAAAATATAAGAAACAGAACTAATTGCGATATTTTTCTTTGTTACAGACTTTCAAAATGTCTATCTCTGAATTCAGAAGGAAGAAGCTTCTCTATGTCTTCAACGTATTCTTCGGTAAAGTGTTTTTGTAAGGCTTTGAGGTTTTTATTCCTTGGTTGGTTTTTATAAAGTTTTCTTTTTCAGATGTCAATCAGAGCGGCACCATTGAAAGGAAAGACTTCGAGTTAGCTATTGAGGTTAGCGGTTTTTCTTATAATTTCTTACTTTAGATTTGCATTAGACTTTTAATATATTTTTACAAGTTATTTTGCTAATTTAACTTGTATTTAAATTAAGTTTCCTCTAAGGCTATAACCCTTATTTAAAAATATTATGCAGAAAATCTGCAGCCTCCGAGGCTGGAAGCCTGGAGATGCGAAGAACACTGAAACTCACGAAATAATGATCAAGATCTGGGAGGGGTTGAGAAAGAGGGCTGACTCTAACAAGGATGGTCAGGTATATTATAATTGTTTACATATACTCAAGCGACAATCAAACAAGAAATGTTCTTTTACAATATACTGGATAAAATATTTTTGGCATGTGCTTGGATGTTGTGCATATAACATACATATCTCGTAGGATATAGGATCTATAGGATCGTAAATTTTCCAAATGATTTTTAAATAATTTGTAATAATGTCATTCCTCAATATCCGTCATTTGGTAGTAAAAGTAGTAGTAATCTCATATGTTTGACTTGAGATTAGTTAACATGTAATAGAGGTTGTTAAGTTTGGATCAGTGTGATACCAAATCCTTTCATAGTAGATGTAGACGTCACAAAGCGGATTAAACAAGACGACACACGTACGTACTTTCATCTAATCTCTTAATGTCTTTGGAGTTACTGATGTAGATTGTGGAATGTGGAAGGAAGGGTGAAGAATGGTGGAAAGGGTGGAAGGATGCAAGCAGTTTATTTCAAGGCCATTACTGTTAAATAAATTATATAATAGAGAAAACAATTGTGAATAAGAAATAAAATATTTTTAGAAATAATTTTATAAAAATAACAAATAATTATTACTTTCCTCAATTAGCTCACACTTACTTGTCAGATTAAACAATGACATCCAGCGAGAGAAATGAAATTGTTAGCGAGAAACGGGAAATGAGGTTGAACCTCATATTATTATGTAACAATCGAATTTGAAGCTTACTGTTGTTAGGCTTTTATCTTATTAACACAAACATAAAAGCCTTTTGAAGAATTTGAATCAAATATTACTTTTGTGTGTTTAATTCCTTATAACCCTTGAAATGTTATTTGAGTTTCAACGTTCCATGTCGGTATTGGCAGCATTGAGGCAGCCCTTTTATTAAAGTCGGGGTTTTAATGTATTTTCTGCAGGAGGGTTGAATGTTAGCATTTTTATTAAATAATCCTTTTTATCGTGTACTCTCTTTAGTTACTCAACCCGATACAATGAAATAATCCAACCAAAGTCAATATTTACAATACCTGACATATATGTAGTTTTAAATATTTATGGTGTATGTTCCGATTCTAGCAAATTGCCTCGCCATTCGAAATGTTGACACCTATAGTTACAACACATAAATTCAAGATACAGTCATGAACCAATATTGAAATTGGTTCGATTGTTTCATATCGGCGTTCATAAACAAGATACTATAGAGCGCGTATACTGTGAAATACTACAAATATCATTATTTGTCTTTTTGTTTCAGAATCAAAAATTTACCAAATGCTCAGGGAATTTTAATATTGTTTTATCAATTTCTACAGGTCTCAGTTGAAGAATGGGTATCCATGTGGAACGATTATGCTCAAAATCCATCAGCAGCTCTGAAATGGCAGCAGTTGTATGCCCAATTCATGTTCCAATTGGAAGACGCTAGTGCTGATGGTACCATCGATTGCGATGAATTCACCACTGTCTGCTCCGCCTATGGCATCAATCCCCAGGAGTGTAAGGTGGCTTTTGGGAAGATGGCTAAGGTTTGTTTGTAGTTTATTTAAACGAAATATGATAATTAAAGAAAATATGAAGTACAACAGAGTGAAAGAAAGTAAAACCAAATATTTATAATATCTATATTATATAAATACGCAATAATAAAGTAAAAAAAGATATAAAATATATTGAAAGAAAATATTTTTTTGTCAATAATAAAATGTATCTTGAAGCAAATATTCAAAGGCAATTTCCCTCACAGGGCAAGGCAAGCGTCTCTTGGGAGGAGTTCCAGGATTTGTGGAAGGAATATTTTTCCACCGAAGATCCCAACGCACCCGGCAATTTCATATTCGGCCGAACAAGTTTCTAAATTTGATATTGACAGATTTAGGCCCACAATTTCGGGCGAGACATAACCGTCTAAACATTCCCTTTAGTCATAACAGACAGTTTTGACTTCAGGGCTTATCACACGTGTACGGAATTCACGAATTCGTTACTTTGATTAGACGTGTGATGGGCTTTTTATATGTCAATGTCATTTTTGTGTATGTGTTCAGAAAGTTAATGTACTTTTCTCCTTAATAGCAAAATCTTTTATCTTCTTGTCATTACAGATCAAATTAGATTTCCTCGTAGTGTATGTGCTATACAACGAAACTTTTCACTATTGACTTCTATCATATCTGTAGACATATTTAGAAATTAATAATGGATTCTTTAATATAGACACCATTGCTTACTATCAAAATACGTGGAGGTCTTATCTCATTAGGTTTATATATATTTTATATAATCATTAATATTTGTTATTTTTAAACAATCGAGATCAATTACCAATTGCTCTTGGGTCTCGTAATTGTTACTTCTAGTCAAATATTTGTAACTATCGTATTTTATCATTTGTTTTATAAATATTTTATTATTAATATTTAATTATGTTGTCTTTATATTGATTATATGTATTACAGGAAATATTCTATCGTTACGCCTTGAAATGTTCTATTGTATGTATATATTATAATGAATAAATTTAATGTCATATCTAAAGGAGTTTTTTTACAAAGTTCTTATTGAATATACATTAAAAATAAATGAGCAGTATAGGAGGTAGTCTCGCTTAATCTCTCTATAGTTAAATATATAAAAAATACAGTTCACAGTGTTATATAACACGTATATAATTTATTATACGAGTATTACGAGGAGTTCTTCAGAGTTTGAAAATGATATAATCCAAACCAATATTTTTTTTTATATATGGGTGTTTCTTTCTTTTGATACTTATTGCTTATTACAATTTCGCCTGTTTTTGTTTATGATAAATATAAAAATAACACATAAAAAATGCAATAATGCTGACTGTTATTACACAACTATTATAGAAGTAATATTTTTTTAGTTTTTTGTCACTTTTAGGAAATATTGGTTATTTAACGGACTATAATTGAGAGAGTATATTTATTATCAGTTCTAGTATAATAATATTATGTTTCAAATCTATTTTAGTACAAGATATTTAAACGAGAAGGGTAAAAAATTAATAGATTTATAATAGTTTTTTTTTGTTCTTTTGTTTTATAGGGTCGTTATTTATTAGTGGTTTGTAATTACGAGTCGAAAAAAGTTTTCTCCATAATGTTTTGCGTCTCCTACCGTTGCAGAACGCCTTTAAATGAATAATCAGTATGCTCTGAACGTATTTTCACGAAAATATAATGGTGGTAAAAATTCGTGGTAAATTATTATTAAAGGTTTCTCACTCGACTCATCATTGTTGTGCCAAGAGCTAGGTCAATGTGGTGAAACAGTCATCATAAAAATATGATAATATTTTGTATTTAAGCCTTCGTGAGTGGTGATTATTATTAAATATTGTACACCTGCTGTGTTCACGTAAATGAATCGCGTGAGAAAGCAACGCTCATAGCTCATTAATAAGGATCTTGAATGGTTAAGAAATTACGATATTAGTAGGAAAAATTACGATAAATTCACGGTAATATATAAGATTAAAGTAATTAAATTGAATCAACTACACTATATGCATAATATACTGTTAAAGTATATAAGTCAAGGGATTACCTAGCCTTACGACGGTCCTTACCACATGTCATTTGCAATTTCAACCACGGAGCTGCGAGCAAGTTACTAAATAGTCCATATCATATTCTAGAATAAATTATCCTACTACAGGTTTACCGCTATACTGAGTATTCACTTTCGCCTTTTCGGCACTCAGGGGAGTCCTGAAGTAGGGAATTCAGGCATCTGTTTTCTCTAATACACAAATGTCAAAATTACAAGAGTACATGGAAGAGGGCGAACTGATTAACTTAACGAAACTACATCAAAAGTTACAATATTTTTCTATATTCAATGTTTTTTTTGTACATTTTGATTGTTTTGAATGCAGTTTTTGTTAATCTTTAACGGAGTTCATAAACCAGCGGCTTGATTATCATTTCTTTTCTTTTTCTTTAATCAACTTTGGTGATAAAGGTTTCATAAGAGTCGGTAATAAAGTAAGCCGCCATTCTTAAGCGTACATGTCATATTGATATATGAGCTTAATTTACCTGCACTGCTCTGATAGCGAAATAAGCAAGAAAAATAACAAACTAGCGTCAGAAAAACCAAATTTATTGTTTATGCTGTTTAAGTTTCATATAAATGTTAATTTAAATTTCTTAATTTCTCTTTAAAATGAGACAGAATTAGGAAACGTGCAGTTTAGCTGATACTATTTATTATAACTGTCTTTTTACTAACTAGTTTATGTCATTTATGTTATCTATAGTATCTATTCGTATCTTAAGTATCATTTTCCTCTTATGAGTTGGAATATGATCAAGAACACTCCGTTGATATATATCTAATGTTAAGCAGCCAATAACTTATAATAAATAAATTAATAATAATAAATGCGTAATACTCTAAATAATCAAACAGATATTAATATTTAAAACAATTCTTTTATATTGTTTTATTTATATACTGAACACGTGACAATTAGTGTTAATAAAAATATTGACAAAGTAACCATTCAGTGAGATTGTGTCATTTAATACCTTTAGTCAATATTATTCACTGTTACAAACTGAATGTAGGCTTTTGTTTTTTATATATTTAGTTGAATATATTCGCTTGATGCAATAAATTATTCGATTTGTGAAATTGTTCGCGGGTTCAGCTTCACTCACCTGGAATTTTGAACAATTTTTTGGTTCAGTTAACAAAAATTTGTTGAGGATTCCTTGCGCACATGAACCATATGTTTCTAAACTATTTATAAAACGAAATATTCAAAAAGAAAATGTACAAAAGAAAAAAATAACACATCGCCAATAACAAATTCGTTCTTTATATCCTTTTATACCTAAGTCTGGCATTTATCAATTAGAAATATATTAGAAAGAATACTAATAAAACAAAACAAATATTATAAAACTGTGCTCGCTGGAATAAATAACAACACCATCTCCCCACACTCGTCCCACCATTGATGAAAATACTCACGAGCGGTTTGACAGTTTACAACAAGGTATTAGTTGTATTATAAATAATAAATAATATAATAAAAAAACTGCAATTGAACATAATGTCAAAAAGGCCAGCATGCAGTGCTGCTTTCCTTTAGGTAAACAACGCAGCGCTGATTTTCAGTTGATACCCGGTTATTTATTTCTATATACTAATATATAATTCATGTTTTTATGAGTTCTTTACTAGTTATATATCTTGAATTTAGGTGGTTACAGAATAATTGAAACACAATAATCACTCTTAATTGTTACATAATAATATAATACAATAGTAACATGTTATGTTCCATCCAATACAATTATTGGATTTATATTTTATACTAGCTTTTGCCCGCGACTTCGTCCGCGTTTCCGTCGTTTTTCGAAAAAAAATTAGCAGATGTCCTCCCTCATAGTTTTGACGTAACAGGCAGATTCACTTTCGTATTTTAGAAGGGCAATAGTAATATAATATGCCAATCCACAAAACTGTTGAAAAATATAAGTAACCGCAGACTATTATAATATACCCACGCTATACCCACGACTCGGTCAGCGTGTAACTCCTTGTTTTTTATTAAGATAATATATTGCTAATATTTTTAGATCAAATTAAAATGTTTCAGCGCAAAGCTTCTGGGTAGACTATGTTAAGAGTCGACCCGTCCGGCACGTGAACGTAAAGATTCCTAGAATTGCTAACCCGGGAAAGAGCGACGTATAATTGACCATGCGAGAAACAGCTAACACCGAGATCTACTCCAGCAACACGAAAAGTCTGCCCTTGAGCTTTATTGATAGTCATGGCATAGCACACCGATACTGGGAATTGCGTTCTTTTAAATTGGAATGGAAAATTATTTGGTATTATGGGAATTCTGGGAATAAAGACAGTTTCTCCTGCACCGCAACCTGTTAAAATTTGAGCCTCGATTACATTTTGTTGCAACTGGGTTACTTTTAGCCGAGTTCCATTGCAAAGTTGAGGTGGTCTTAAATTTCGGAGCAGAATTATCGGTATGCCAATTTTTAAACAAATTATATGAGAAGGTAGTCCAGGCATACTTAAAGAATTTAAAAATTCTATCGGGTAATTAGTGGCTTCTTGTTCATCAACCATTCTATTTATTGAACTATAAACTTTGCTTTCTCCCTGTATATTAGACAGTATTTTATTATTAATTTCAGATGCCTGGTCATTGCGAGGAGTCAAAATGGACCTTTCGCAAAGCCAAGAATTGTCCCTATTTAATATAATTGTTATGTCACCGTAAACCGAAGATATAAGATGTTGTTGGGATTGCACTATACAACATAACTCAGGTGTCAGAATAAGTTTTCCTTGGTGTAGTTGTGGATAGGTACCTTCACCAATCTTCAATAATGTATCAGAAAATTCACGATTATCTGCGTTGTCTCCAGTTCTCACTCGCATATTTATAGTCAAATGCACCGATTGTATATCACGCCACAAATAAGAGCTTTTCAGGCAAGCCCTAATCTCATCAGCTCGGGTTCCCCGTGGTATTACCGGTAAGGTTTGTCGGAAATCACCACAAAATAAAACCGTAATACCGCCCATTGGTCGATCATTTTGTCTTATGTCCCTTAGAGTTCTGTCTACTGCTTCTACTCCTTTTCGATGGGCCATCGTACATTCATCCCATACGATTAAATTACACTCACGCAATACCTTAGCTTTGTCGCTATTTCTTGAAATACTACAGGTTGGACTTTCCGTGCAATCTAAATTAATTGGTATTTTAAACATAGTGTGAGCAGTCTTACCTCCTGGTAGCAATGTTGCAGCTATACCTGATGAAGCCACGGCAAGAGCGATTTTACGCTGATTTCGAACATAAGCTAATATTAATTTAGTCAAAAAAGTTTTCCCAGTTCCTCCAGGTGCATCTAAAAACCATATTGTTCCTAAATTATTCTGCACACTCTCGCACACGCGATCATAGACTAAGCGTTGTTCTGCAGTCATCATTGGGACACCGTTTTCTAATGTTACCAGCAGTTCCATTGGGTTGTAACCAATCTCTGCGGAATATTCCCTATTGGTAACCTCTCCGACTGAGGTTGGCGTTGGCAAACCATATTCACAAAGTGATTTACCGCCTACTGCTGTTAAGTCTTCCTGAAGAGCTAATAAGCACTGATTTATAGCCAGATCTCGAAAATTATCATTAGTTGCGCCTTCATTATTGTGAGATAAATTCCGAAGAAAGTCTTCTGCAAATTTTTCTTTATATTTTTCCCATAATTGGACAGGATCAGATAAATTACAAAATGTGAGTAATGTTACAAATAAATGGCGTAACCGTCGTGGATTATCACTAACACAGGATTCTGCTAAAGCGTCATCCCAATGTTGATCATTTTCAAGCAAATGACGCGCTTGGCAAACTGCATGATAAGTTGGATAAACAACATCGTCTACTTTTCTCAAATCTATAAATGATGTTGGTCCTCGCACTGTATGTAATAATAATCTCAAATAAAAACACTCTGCGTTGTTAGGATGAACAGTATACACTCTACCAAGAACATGTTCTTTGAAAATACCTGTCTCGCCATCTACAGGCCTGCCTCGGCGTCTACGGTTAAAGACACCTCGTTGTTTATCGTAGGTATAATACGATGGAACTTCTTCATACAAAAGAGACTTTGCGAAATTATCAGTTTGGCAAAGTCGAAAGAATGCCAATAAAGTTGTTTGTCTAGGGTTCTCTAATCGTTCTGTAACATTTTCGGCGTTAAAATATGTACGTTGACCGCCTTCCAGATGAACATCCAGATGGGTCACAGGTGGATATCTTTCGTGAATATTAAAACTTAAGATCCGCCACACAGCTTCTGAAGAGCTGATATATCTGCCTGACTGAAATCTAGTAACTTCATCATGTTCATTTCTTAACGCAAACGTAGCTTGGTCACTGCCCTTGTTAATGTACTTACAAATATATTTAATTGACTCTACACTATTACACATTTCTACATTTATGTGAGCTTGAAATGCTCTGGACAATACAGGCGAATACGGAACGACCCACCTATTATCTAAAGTAACCTGTTGTCCAGACATTCGCTTTTCAACAGTAAAACCACCATTGTCTCTTGAACGGCGACGATATAATGGGTATCCATCATGTCCTGTTACAGTTTCATCCACTAATGCTTTTGGATACCTTTTAGTGCAACGACCGTCTTGCATGCAAGGAGCATTTGCGTTAAATGCACCACATGGACCATGTATCATATGAGTTTTAACAATGTCGTATAACAGGGGATCTGCAGTCGGATCTGGAATTTCAGCACTGATTAATCTGTCTACATCATTAGGTCGAACCTTATCTTTTAACCAAAGCAAGATATGTGCGTGAGGTAAGCCGCGTTTTTGCCACTCAACACTATACATATAACACAATACTTCTCCAAAAATGTTATCTTTGGTAAGAAGATCTATCATTGATTTTAATTTTAAATGAAACACTCTTGCAATAATATCATGGCGGTCATGCGGTGCCTGACCCTCAAGAAGCTCCCGAGTGATTTCATCCCACTTGGGATTGGTAGTTACAGTAACAAATAAGTCGGGACGTCCATATTTTCTTACGTAACAAAAAGCGTCTTGAGTACGTTCATGCATGTAGCGTGGACCACCAGTAAAAGAAGAGGGTAAAATAACTAAACGACCCATATTCACAGTATCGTTATCTTGCTGCATGGCATCGCGAAGGTGCACGTATTCTTCAGCGCGCAGCTGCCTTTGATTAGATCAATTCAATTTTTGCGTACATGTCAACAATAAACTGATTAAATAAGCCACGAAAACGTTGAAAGTATACCAATCTATTCCGTCTCACTTGCAGGTGGTAACAATAAAATTGAAGGCATGACACCTTTTTATTATAATTAGGTGCGCCTGTGCGCGGATCGGTTTGGTATACAGCGAAATTATAACCATCTTCCCCTCGACAGTATATCATAGGATATTGCAAACTGTCGTAAGCCCTGTGGGTTTCGAAAATACGTTGCAAACGATTGTCTCTGGAACGTATAACGATATCACGCCTATCACATTCCTGGTCGACACGTACTACAGCAACTTCATTCGTGGATGGAACGTTATGACGCCCAGGGTGTTCCTGAGTTGGACGCTTATCGGCATTTATAACAATTTTATAATTGTTATTACCATCTTGAGAAAGGGCTTCTAATGCCGATTTAAAACTGCATACGTACGAATTAACCTGATGTAACATGTTCTGAAGTTGTGAAATGAGTTCAGTATTTAAATTCGGAAAATATTGATTTCTTATATTCGACTGTTCGTTGTAATCGGATACAAAATATATTTGAAGAAATTTAGGTTGTTCTTCAGGCAAAAGGGACCCTATCAAATGGTAAACCTGACCTTGTACCTTAAAAGTAGGCATGAAAGGGCCTTCTGAGATTTGTTTAGCACCAAAGGATGTCATTTGGAATGCACTATTATAAGTGCGAATATTATCTAAAAACTGTTTGGATTGCAAATGTTCCCCTAAAAGTAGTGATTTTAAAGGTTCCGGTGGGTCTTCGAACGAAGGCAAATTTATTTTACCTCCAGAACAACAGAAACCAGCAGACTCCTTCCTCCACTTCGAAGCATTACAAAAGGAACATACTACGTTCATATCGCCTATTTCAGAAGATGATCTGTAATCAATTGTGAGGTTATAAGCAAACCCACTTTTATATTTATCGGACCACGCTACCGAATTTGTAGATTGATCTACCACGTGTATATCTAAGTCATTAAGACCATGTCGAAATCTATCTGCAGTAAGACGGGCCTCTCGCTGTTCTTCTGTTTCAAGCGACCGAATATTTTCAATTCTTAATCTTTCATTAGATAAAGTAATCAATTGTTCTTGTCTCAAAGAATTGT